>JAUIMM010000327.1:517500-1717500 GCA_031769625.1 Taudactylus pleione | reverse complement strand
ACAGCCATTCCTCCAAATGTGCCTAGCCCTGTGCCTAGTCCAGAGGCCACAACATCTGCCTCTGGACAGGCCAGCCAGAGGACATCCCGGAGCCGGTCTGGCGCCCACCCTACCCCAGCCAAACGGGGAAAGAAACGATGACAGCACTGGCTACTTTGCCCACACTCCTTCTGTGCTTGCCCCATATTCCTTTCTGGCCAAAACTTCCCTCTCCTTTCTTGTGAATTGTTTTTTTTATTTTTGTTTTTTTTGTACCAAAAATATCATTTTAAAAAACAAATGTACCAAAGATTAGTGGGTAACAATGTCCCCAAAATTGTACGTGAAAATGCACATGATTTGTTTTAAAATGTGTTTTGAAAATAAAACCTACAAATGGTTCTCAACTGTATTGTGACATTAATTTCAAATTGGTTTCTAGTTAATCCTGTCCCACAAGGAAAAAACGAAATCTTAGCTTTGGAGTTCCAAAAAATCAAGGGTTAAAACAAAATGTTACTTTAAGGAACACTTTGGTAAAAAAAAAAAAAAAAAACTCCAGCTCAATGCAAAAGGTTACAATACACACAAACATGATGACAATATTGTTACAATATCCAAAAACACTAACAAAATTGTAAAATACATTCCTACAAAAAAACGCAAATTGATTGTGTAATCCTGAAATTAGCAGCCGAGATTTTCAGCTGCGTATGGTTTTGTGCTATTCCAAAGAAAAAAAAAAAAGGACATTACAAGCTGGTTTTCAATACAAAGTTGATTGTTTATCTAACAAGCCGTGATAAATCGATGAAACATCGAGGAGGCCCGGGCCAAAGGACAAGGCCATCGCCATTGTGGTCGAGTAATCCAGACCCCAAGCTGTGCGAGCAGTTTGAACGGAAAGAGGATCAGCCAGTGACGTATGAGTTGGTACGAACACATTGGACGTTCGCATGAGCTAATTTATGTACGCCCCAAAAACGCCTCGCCACGCCTGCGTTTTTCCATCTCCACCCCCGTCAACGCCCAAAAACGGCCTATTCTGTCAATCACATTTGACATGTCACTTCATGTTCGCAATTTGCCGAACGAGTGACAAAAAGCTCGCAATCTGCCGTACGCACATGCGCAGTGTTACACCGACGCATGCGCGGTTTCTCAACATCGGAACGCAACGAGCGTACTGCTGTCAATGAGCGGCTCTGAATGAGGCCCATGGTCTTTGCTGTATTCTGTTAATAAAGGACACTGCACCATTGCAAGGGGGGGGGGGGTGTCAGAGGTCAGACTTGGAGAGAAGCAGGTGCTGATAACCCAGAAATGTACATTCCAAAGGGTTTCTGCTTAGGAGGCCCTCACGCCTCTAACCGTTGGGGAAATGCCAGGCGTCTACATCTAGACGCCCGGCATTTCACCCTTGCCGGATATGATAGTCGGGAAGCCGGCTGCCGGTATTTAGGTAGTCGGCTTCCCGATTGCATACCGTTCATCCAATATCTGACAGTCATACATGCATTTGTGAAAGTTTCCATACCAGGAATGGAACTTAGATATTTGGCAATGTATGTAACATTATCTATCTGAAACAACAGACCTTTTTAAAAAAAACAAAATAAGTAAAAAAAAATAGTGATTCCATGCAGAGACATTCAACACGCTTACTACTGTATGTCCTTTGTCTCCAGGAAATAGTGCTAAATTACAGACATTGCCAGGAGCTGTAATAGAGTCACTTACCTGCTCAACCCTGTCCACTGTGGGAGGTTTCTGTAGAATGGGTCCAGTTGCCGGGCGACCTAGGCAGAAATGATTCTAATAAAGTATTTAAAAAAATAAAAACCCATTATAGATACGCCCCTTGTGTGTATATGTTACGTAGATTGCTAGGGTAAAGATTAGGGTAACGATTAGGGTTATGGTAAGGATTAGGGTAAGGATTAGGGTTAGGTTTAAATATGGGTTAGGGTACGGATTAGGATGAGGGAAAGGTTTAGGGATAGGGTAAGGATTAGGGTAAGAATTAGATTTAAGTATGGGTTAGGGTGAGGGGTGAGGGTTAGGGTAAGGATTAGGGTTAGGTTTAAGTATGGGTTAGGGTTAGGCATGTTAAACATCGACATTATGAACGTGTAGACATGTATAACCATGTTGCCCTAATTATATGTCGGAATATTGGTTGTCCACCAAGTGCTCATGCCGACCTTCTGACTGTCAACCTTCTGAATGTCGACAAGCCATACCACACCCGCTCAGGATTTGCACCTACCATAGGGTTGGTGAAAGCTTCAATGGTGCACTGATGGTGTGCCTCAGTATGAACAGAATCACTTGCGGCATTAGCATAAAGGCATTAGCATAAAGGCATTAGCATAAAGGCGCAGATGTGGCTGCAGCAAAAGACAAATCAGACCCAAATTGAGCATAAGCAAATGCAGCTATGCAGGGGGCATCAGTTTATGGGCATCGGTCCTTAGGACCGAAGAGGCAGAACCAGGGTGGGGGAAGGTGTTCTCATGTAGGCACAGCTCAGAGATGGAGCGTTCGCGCCAACACATAAGCATATATATATATATATATATATATATATATACACGCCTGTTAGAAGGAGATTCTTCTGAACCTAGAATAGAGCAGATGAAAGTACAGAGGCATGAGCAACCCACATAGGTGCAGGCACATTCAAGATGTATACGGATGTGCATATGTGGGGAAATATGCATTTTTTCTGAACTCTTTCTCTTACGTAATGTACACATAATGTACGTGTAATGTACACCCGATTTCCCCCCAATTCTGTATCACTTCCTGATGTTTCACTAAACTCAGATGCTTTATCTACTATTCACATAGGGCTGTGTGAATACCAGCATTGTGCTGTATTTTCTAACCCTCAAGAGGCTCCATATAACACAGTTATAGATACAGGGTCGGAGTGGCCACCTGGCACTTCTGGCAAATGGCAGATGGGCTGATGGGCCGACCTGGTCAGCAGTCAGAGACTGAGATATTCAGAGGCCTGGCCCAGCAGCTACACCTCCCGATGCTCTGCTTGGCAAGATGGATGACATCATTACATAACATTGTGCATACTGGGGGAGGCTGGGAGCCACTCAAGGAGCCAAGCAGAGGATGCAAGGAACCAGACACTGCCACTGAGGTGTATCGCTGTGCTTTATATGCTAGGGACGATTTTTAGTCCCAATCCGGCCATAGATGATAGATAGATAGACAGACAGACAAGACAGATAGAACTCCTACAATCCTACACTTTCAATACTATTCAGCAAGACCTGAACCCACAGCAGCTGAATCTCTATTACTGATAATAAGGGAAGGTTGATCTATGGGAAATTCTAGAGATAAATGATTCAGTTTCTTGATGCTACACTATGTAGACAGACTGGATACCCCTGAACAAGCGAAATGCATACCATTGCACACGAGTTTCAAATGGCCACTAATGTGGTGGTTTCGACAAGAACGCTTAGTAGGGAGGCCCATGCACTTGCAGTTCTACGGAAACAACAAATGTTTTTATCAGGATGACAATACCACCTGTCATGTTTTCAGGGTGACGCTGGACTGCTATACAGAAAATTTGGTAACCCGGATGGACTGGCCAGCTCAGAGTCCAGATCTTAACCCCACTGAGAACCTCCTGGACGATTTGGAGCGACGGGTGAGTTCTAGGCCGACTCTACCTTTTTCAGTGTCACAGTTGGTCACTGTATATAAGGCGGAATGGCAAAACATACCGCCTGCTGTTGTCCAGGAACTTGTGGACAGTTTGCCAAGAAGGGTGTCTGCAGTAATCACTGCACGTGGTGGGCCTACACAGTACTGACGTCAATAAATCACGTTTGTCTACATAGTGTAGTTACATTTGCACAGAGGAGAAACACGTAGTGTTATACAAGTACATTGTACAAATATCCTATGCTGGACACAGGCTACGTGAACTTCCAATTTTGTACCTAAATAGACACTGTGGTTGTCCTGGGGGGTCCAGACACATGGGGTGGTCCTACTCTGCAGATCACAGGGGGGTGGCTCGTACAAGTCCTCATCCTGATCCTGATAAAGGAAGGAGAAAGCTGTGACAGCTCACTGTGACTGGAAAGGATTATGGAGGAGGACATAGCCTGCACTTACCTCCGGATCATGACTCTCTGGAAAAAGACAGAGAAAACAAGTCAGTGCATATAGTGTAATGATCAAATACTGACTGTAACTTATTCAGCATCTGTCTGTCGTATTTCATTATACTGATATGTGCAGAAATGCCTGATCTCGCCCACGGCGTTTGTACATATACTGATTTTTCAATTCCAAACTTACATGTAACCAAATGATACTAAATGCTGACAACGATGGACCTACATCTGTGGTGGAATTTTTGATGTGCAGCCACCAGGACCAGGACCAGTGGGAGATATGACCAATAAAGGTGTGGACGTCCTCCCCTCCTGGTATGTGTATATATATATATATATATATATATAAAAAAGCACTAATCCACGGCACTCACCATTCCTAGTTTTGGGGTGCAACATGGTATGTGACAACATTGTTTAAATAGAAATCACAGGGGCTCTGCACTCACCATAATAACTAATAATAATAATAATAATAATAACATAATAAACAGTAGGGTTTTGGTTCATGAATTGATCAATGCATTTAAGCTTGCAGCCCATCGTCACGGGACCCCACTTCACTGCAAGTCCCCCTTATGTTTATTACCGAACTTCATATAGCTCTGACAATATTGTATTTTGATTGCGGGAGCATTCGCCATCATCCTATGGGAAGGAGTGGAGAGTTGCGTAGAGGGATCCTTTCGGATCCCTCTGCTCCTGCCCGGCTCCTTCCACCAGACGCTGGGGCTTTGTGCGTCTGCATGAAATCTAGTTCACCCAGGCGCACTAGCACTGCCGACCATACTCGGCAGTTCTAATTTCCATTGCCCCATAAGGAGCAGAGAAAGCTGCTCTCTGCGCAGGTGCAATGATGATTATCAACCATTATCAGCCATTATCAGCCTAGGCTCTTGCCTAGGGCCCTGTAGTCACTGAGGGTCCCAAATTACACTCATTTATTTTTAGATATTTTTTTACCTGGGGAATGTTGCCCCTGGACTCCAGATCAGTGGAGGACACTTGGTGAATAATGGAGTTTACTTTTTGTACAAAAATCTGCAGTCCATAACCTAAACTTCCCGCCACATCCTCAATACACTCACTGTAACAGGAGGTGGAGTGCGAATGTACTTGTAACCAGTGGGTTAAATAATTAATTACTACATAGGCATATAAGTTGTAAAACATATACCCTTGCTGGGCCCCATTGAGGTTTTAAAAGAGATTGTAGTTGCAGTCTATGCATAGACTGGACAGATCACCTTTAGTGTCAAACAAGACATATATTGAGGCCCAATTTGTACCTGTCACTATTAGAGATGTATAATGAGCCCTTCATGCCTTATATGGTGTTAGTTGTAGACAGTGAGCCACATTCAAGTGGAATGACCATTGTAAGATGTGTAGAGACGCTAAGCATTATGGGTTACTGACAGTGATGTCTTTGTCTGAGTATATCTTAGTGCTTACAGAGCATTTGCAAGAGCTAAGAATGGTCCATGCTCTGTTGTACCAATCAGTGCTTGAAACCCAGTATGGAACTAATATGGGCTTAATATCCGGAAAGCCAACACCCATACTATGGTATATAAATCAAGACATAGACAAAGGCTCTTTGGCTCGTGTATGGACCTGAGACTGCAGTAGGGTGCCTGCAATGTATATTGAACTGCCTGGGCGTTATTGAAACGAGGGCTCCCCAGATGAACATAAAGATGAACTACATCTTATGTTGAAGATGATGAACTACCGGTGTCATCTGAATATATAGACACAAGTTGAGTATACTTTGTATGTTAATTGTTTGTTTGTTACTTGTAAATAAAGTGTGTTCATTTGTATTTCACTCAAATGGTCACGTGTGTGTAACTATTCATTTCGATCAGAACTATACCCACCATTATGCAGTACTGGGAGCCAATGTACTTCCCCTCTGCCTATAGGCAATGTTACAAAATGCATGTTCATATTATGTTAACCGAAAATAACACTACTCAGTATAATATGCTACAAAGAGCGAGACTGGATTTTGTGTTACCATATCGGCATGGAGGGTCTGGAGGCGGACAGGACCTGTGGGAGGACACAGAGATACAATATGTGAGCCATTGTACAGACATTAGGATGCATGTCATTATAATAACTTACACTTATACTCACTGTCTTCTGTTGCTTCCATGCATATTCTGAATAAAAAGAGAATACTGATTACAAAAATATACTATGCAACTATGGAAACAACATGCATTCAGTAAAAATAATATTTTGTATCATTTATTGTTTATAAAATACCCGATGTGTAGATATGGACAAACAAATACAAACAAACTTACACTGACATACTGGCATGAACGATAGAGAACACTCTGGGGTCAATCCAATTATAGGTGATGCACTCGCGGGTGTGAGTCACCGCAATAACGGACGTGCTTGACGGCAGCCTGGATTCACATAAAAGGTGCTCGCAGCCCCATAGGGCTCCAAGCAAAATGGCGCGAAGAGTGCGAGACGCGGTGCCATTGCCGGCATTTTAACACCGTTGCAACAGCAACTCGCACCCTTTGCAAGGAATTAGATTGACCTCTCTTAGTAAATAATACTAAGCAATAAGAACTTTTTGTTTTCCATGGAGTGACCAAAATTGTGCCCCGCCATATATATATAAGCACACTGATACATAGGCACTGGGGTACTTAGGGTGTGTGTGTGTATGTGTGTGGGGGGTGGGGAGCAAAACAATTCCCTGTTTGAGTACCAGGGCCTTTCATTCAATCCATTTTTTTTTACAATGTGGCTTGTATTATTATCATAGTTTATCTAGGAGGCACCACTAATTCTACAGCACTGTATAATGGGGAGATACAGCATAGTGCAAAGACACAGATGAACAACATGTTGGATGAGTAGCTTATCCAACCAGGTGCGTCTTAAGAGAGGAGGGGGCCTTTGAAACTGTGTCAGTGTGAGCGGTCCACATAAGAGAAGGAAGTCTTTTTACTCCCAGGTAAAAGTCAACTTCCTTCTCTTACCACTCACATTGACACAGTTTCAAGGGAACAAATCTTTGCACTTTCCAATGCACAGGAAGATAATATCTTGTATTGACATAAAGAGCTAGAAAGTTTCATTTTAAAGCACTGATTTTGTTATTTTATTGTACTATTTTTATTGATCTGTCTATTAAATATCTTATAGTATCATTTGTGTTTTCTTCACAAACAAGCGCTCCAACACATTTTTCCTATTTCTGTTCATTTAGCAGGTAGCAGATCCTGCTTGTTTGGAGCTGCCAGTTTGGAAGATATATATTGATTGGTTGATAGGCGCACCTTACAGCATTTTTCCTTCATTGATGTTACTCCCTGTACCTGCATTTAACAATTTAATGGTGTGTTGGACATATATGCTAGTACAGGGACTTGTGGAGATTGGGGTGGAGATCGGGCTGCAAGCTTAAACGTTGTGATCAAAATATGAAAAAAATTTCCATGCTTTTATTTGCTAGATATACACAAATATGCAGTATTTTATTGTTAGTGCCGATAGCAAAAGTCTTTCTATTGAAGATGTACTGTTTGTGCTTGATGTAGGAATTCATGTAATTGGCATTAGTATAAGTATACTGAAGAAAGGAGGATACAGAGTCCAATTTGCAAAGGGTCAGTGTGTTGTGTACAACCAAAGAGGGACTGTAACTGCTGTAGTTACCCGGTGCCAACAACTTAACACTCTAGCACCATGGAATGTCGTGCAATGTTACAGTAGCTACTGAATCCAGCCAGTCAATGCAGCAACGGCACAGAAGACTAGGGTGCCTATTCATCTACACTAAAATAACAGTTTTAAGGACATTTTCCTTAATTACCATTATTTTAGTATTCATTAACACACTTAACGCAGGAGATATCACTGATATCTCCTGGTTAAGTCCACCTGCCTTAATTTCCACACTCCCCATACATTAGTATGGGGATGTAGAAATTAGGCTATTCATCAAATTTAAAAAATTAAGTATTTTCAGAATTTGATGGTGTTACTATACGTCACTCTCAGCTGGCGTACAGCGGGATACACTTAACTACTTTCAGCTGGGCAGGTCCTCCTCCGGCTCGCTACGTCGCTCGCTAGTAACTCCTCCGGCTCCAGCTGCTGCTCTGACACAGACTGTGTTCTCCCAGCGGCACACAGTAAAGTAAAAAAAAAAACACAATAAAGTTGCAGCATGTCGGGGTCCAGGCGGCCAGGTAGGTGGCGGAAAGGAGCTGGGGGGGCAGGGATTGGGGGGGCGGGTGGACACAGAATTATCGCAGCTGTAATCAGTGCTGCGCATGCGCCGCTTTTGTGAACGTAATGGCACATGCACAGCACTGATTACAGCTGCGGTAAGGTAGGAACAGGCAGGGAAAAGTATCTATTTTCTGAACCGGAATAGATAGTTATGGAGAGGAGGAATGATGAATTCCTCCGGTAATTAGGTAGAACTCCATGCGAGTTCTAAACCTAATTACCTCCATCGATTTTTAGTGTTGATGCATAGGCCCCTGGGACACCTAGGGAGCGATAATATACAGATGCTGCTAGATGGCATGGTGACTGGGATGTCATCATGTCAGTGAACAATCCTGAAAGACCAGCATGTGAAAGCTGCGTGAAAGGCAAGCAGACACGTTTCACCGTTCCCAAGTCTGCAGCCAGAGCAACAGTGCCGGTGGAATTAGAAGATATTGATGTGTTTGGACTAATAGAGGTAGAACCTATGGGTGGGAACAAATACACTCATCAGTAATGCTACTAGGACCACATGTTTATTTTCTGAGAAACAAAAGTGAAGTAACAGAAAAGTACAAAGAGTACAAATGCCTTGAATAGAACCAAAGTCTGAAAGTAAAGGTACTAAGAGATGACAATGGCTGGGAGAACAGAGATCTAAAAAACTATCTTTAATGAAATGACACACAGCATCAGCTACTGTAACTATCGCTTATTCACCAGAACAAAATGGTGTGAGTGAATCAGCAAATAGAACCATAGTGGAGAGAACTAGAGCTATGCTGAGTGATGCAGGTCTTGACAAAAGATTTTGGGCAGGTGCAGTGCAAACGGCTGTTTATTTTAAAAATTGAATTCCTACAGCGGCAGTCACAGACAAAACACTATTGGAAGCATGGACAGGCAAAAGACCGGGTATCAGTCATTTACGTGTATTTGGACGTGTATTCTCCCAAAGAGAAGAGACACAAGCTTGATTCTAAATCAGTCACGTGCATCATGCTAGGATACTGTAAACAAGGAAAGGTTAGCAAAAAGCTTATAATGTCAAGGAATGTTGTGTTTCATGAGACTACTTCAGCTAAAGACAAAGGAGCCCATTTATCAAGGATCGCTTTTGCAACGCCATCAGGGCATGCTAGTAACGCCCATGATCGCATTGCATAAAGCGATCCTATTGGCTGGATGTGTCATCCGGGTCATACAGGGACACGGGCTCCAAAAGGAGCCCATTCCTGCGATGTCTCCAGAGAGCTGCCGGCCACTGCAGAGGGTGCTGTGGATGCGCAGTCTCGTGGACTGCGCATGCACATCCGCCATAACCGTAGAGGGTTCTGGCAGATCCCTCCGCCGGTTAATAGTGCTCAGTGTAGCCCATAGGCTACAGTGGCTAACGTCATCTTCAGATGGCGTTAGCTGTGGGGGCCAATATCTGGAATGCATCGCATTCCGGATATTGGTAAATTTGGCAGCATCACATCCCTCATAGAAACCGATGGCGGCTGCCATCGGTAATGGAGGGATCACAGCAGGTATCGGCGATGGCGGCTGCCATAAATAATGGAGGGATCACAGCATGTATCGGAGATACCTGCTGCGGTCCCTCCTTAATACATACAGGGGATACTTAGTATTTATTATTATTATCCTTTATTTATATGGCGCCACAAAGGTTCCGCAGCGCCTTACGCATTACATAAATGAGCACACAAGAAAAACAGTTAATAGTAATACAAAACAATTCAGGACAAGGACATGGTTTATAAACATAGATTAGCTGCATAACACAAGCAGCAGGACCTCAGGATCTCAGCAACCAAATGTTGGGTGCCAATTGGGGAGTTAGGAGTAAATTATACTATAAGTAGGGCAAGGCCGAAACTAGGATATCTGTCACCCGGTGCAAGGCAGCAATTTTGCGCCCCCTCCCTTCCTGTACCTGAAGTTTGTCCTTGCTCCTCCATAAGGCAGTGCACTACTCAGACGCCCTGGTATAGTGACTTACATTATTCCACACACCATAATGCCCATTACACATTATGCCACACACTTTAATGCCTATTACCAAAGTGGCACTTACATATTTGCCCGACTCCATTTTATACCCCACAGTAAGGCTTCTAATTACTTTAAAATGACCTGCTCGTTGTCAGGGGTTACATGCTCGTTGCCGTGGGGTTACATACTCGTTGTCATGGGGTTACATACTCGTTGCCAGGGGGTTTCATGCTTGTTGCCAGGGGGTTTCATGGTTGTTGCCAGGGGGTTTCATGCTTGTGGCCATGGGGTTTATGCTCGTTGCCATGGGGTTTCATGCTCGTTGCCAGGGGGTTTATGCTCGTTGCCAGGGGATTTCATGGGAGAAGATGCAGCTTTCAGCATCTTCTCCCAGTAGCGCCAGCGTTCCCGGGAGAAGATGCCGGAAACGCTGTGTGCATTGCGCTGGCCTAACAGACACTAGAGGTCCAGTAGGACCTCTAGCATCTGTCTCCTCCTAGGCGGCGGCCATTTTTGGATGGCCGTTTTCAGCAGAGTCATTGCGGACGGCTAGTCCGTATGGAATTTGCTGAAAACGGCCATCCAAAAATGGCCGCCGCCAAGGAGGAGACAGAAACTAGAGGGTCAGTAAGGACCTCTAGCATTTGTCTCCTCTTTGGCGGCAGCCATTTTTGGATGGCCGTTTTCTGAGTCTGCAGCCCCCAAGCCACCTCGAGTCAGCTTTTTTCACCCCCTGCAATCCAGCACCCGGTGCAAGTGCACCTCTAGCCCCCCCCTAGTTGCGGCCCTGAGTAGGGATAGGAGAAGCACGTGAGGGACAAGGGCCCTGCTCGTGAGAGCTTACATAATAAAGGGGAGGGGCAGACACACAGGGGCAACACAGATGGGGTAGATAGTGAGGAAGGAGCATGGAGCAGTGGGTTAGGAAATGTGCTAGGGAATGTGTGTGTTTAAGATGACCTGCTGTTATGTCAAAATTAAGTCCTTCATTCATCTATCTCTATGACAGATATTAGATTTTATTTATGTGTTATTTACTTGAGAGATTTACAAAATAAAGTTGTAGCACTTCCATTTTTGTGTTACATTTTAGCATCTAAATACATTCTTCTAAAAATGCAGCTATTATGGGACTGTTCCGCCATACTAATACAGTAGTGAATACTTTAGTCCCAGCTGCTGGGTGCTATGCCATGCTCCTGTGAGTGGGTGCATCTCACATGCTAGACCCACCCAAAAACTGGTGCAGCCATGCCCAACATGTTGTGGTCCCACTGGATGTTGCTGTACCCGGGCCCACAATTTCTCTTGGCAGCCCTGGAGGTGACAGGAAGAACAGGAGGGAATGGGGCTTAGTGGTGGGGTAGCAAGGCCATGGAGGGGGGGAGGTGGCTGAGAGTGGAGGAACAGGACAGGCAGGGGAAAGAAGCAGAGGGTTGGAAAGCAGACTGATGAGAGAAAAAAGGGGGAACAGCAAGCGGAGGAGACAAGAGGGGGAGGATGGGAGTGGATAAAGTAGAGGATTATGTGGAAATTGAATATTTGAAGTAAACCCTGGAAAATGGGTGTTTTCGAGAATAATACCTCAAATACACTTTGATAAATGGGCCCCAAAGTATTGTACAGTCACAAATACTTGTGATGCTAGACGTCCCTACAGCTGAAAGCGTGTCAGAGACTGAGACAATAACTAATCAAGGAACAGGAGTGCCATGAGGAGCAACAAAAGGAAACCTCCCAGAAAGTACAGTGAGGAGTTTGCTGGACTTGATCCAAAACCAAGTAACGACTGGCAAGACTGGAAATATGCTATAAGTCCTAAAGACAACAACAACTATCCAATAGGCGAGATGGCATCAAAAGCTGTGTGTCCAATTGCAACTGCAGAAGAAATACTTGCAGTTACCTTACCTACTATTGGTACTAATGGTGCATACACACATTTTAAAAATCGTTCAAACGTTCATATCTGAAAGAAAATCTGATATGTGAGCCTGCAACGATGAACGATGCGCGTTCCCGCTTGTCAGATAACGATATCTGACATCTGATGTGTTTGCAGTTAGATTTGGACGATTCCATTCATTTTAATACAGTCTAATATCGTTCAATCGTTTAATCGTTCATCTGACAGATCTGACTTTGTGTATGCAACATTAGAGCAAATTAGATATCTTTAGCCAAGAGGAAACCGCCAACATTGCTATCCAACACTACTCTGTCAGGGAGCTGATAGACAATACCTCAATTAGTGTGTTTCATGTATCCAGTAAAAACTATTTTGTTGACATTATTTATTATCAGCTATAAAGTGCAGCAATTGCGCTTAGAATTGGGACCAAATAGAACAAGACTGGGTAATAACAGACAGACATAGAGGTTAGTGGGCCTTGCTCGCACGCTTACATTCTATAGGGGAAAAGGCATAGACACACAAGTATAGGTGCTACTTATTTCATATTGGCCCAGGCAAAGTTATAGAGGTTCTTGGTGGGCTGTATGTTCCAGTCACACATGAATGTTAGCTTAGGGCAGGGAGGATGTAAAAGTGAAGAAAGAGAAAGTATGTCAAGTTATGTGTGGAACGTATATAGAGGATGTCATTGGTTAGGATAGCTTATGTGGCTAGTTCTGGGATTTGATAAGCCTGTCTAAAGAGGTGGGTTTTCAGGTAATGCTTGAAAGTTTCGAGACTAGAGGAAAGTCTTATTCATACTTACCTACTCTACCCCAAGCACTCCCGGCAGAGTATCCGGATCTCCCGCATCCAACCCACTTCCTAGTGAAGTGGGTAGGATGGGGAGATTATTGCCGGGAATCACGGCTCCAAATGGGGGGGGCTAAATGATGCAAAAATGCGCAATTTAGTCCAGCCCCCTCCTCGCGCGCCCACGATTTGCGGCAGTTTTCTGTGATGTGATGGGGCCTAATGACATAGGAACCCGGCCCTGCCCCCCAAAGTGGCCATCTGTGTCTGCTCTCCGGGCATCTTCCAGGGAGCAGATAAGAAAAGTTGGCAAGTATGGTCTTATTGTGCTTGGGAAGACATTCCACAGAGTAGATAAAGCCCGAAAAACGTCCTGTAACCGTGAATTGTAGCCGGTGATGTGTGAGGATGGGAAACATATTGACAAAATGTTTAATGCAGACTGGAACATATGTGAGTGTTAATGTTTTCATTGCGTTATATTCATAACCTCCCATGTCTCTTATTACAGGTGGGACGTCAAAAGGTGTGTGATGCCGGTGGTATTTATGTAAAAGGAGGCAGTCTTGAACGAGGGAGGGTGTGTTAGATGAGGAGCGCTCTGCGCTGCCTCCATCTATTAGTGAGAGCCAGTAGTCTCTAGGATTCGCCACAGCTCTGTCAGGATGTCTGACCTCCAACATACGCTACTACACATGCGTAGCTTGTCCACGTGCCTTTCATCTTGGCTTCCATTTTAAATGGATGCTCCCTGAAAGTCTCCCCAGCATTACAGCCATAAAAGGCCGCACAGGTGTCCCAAACACCTTGTATCACCACCGCTTGTCTAGTGGAGTACAGCACCACACAGCACTAGGGCATTTGCTCCAATTCCTCCGGTTGCACTACAACGCCTAGCATACCCAATCACTCCAGGCTGAATCTAATACCCAGGTATATTGTATCTGCTTTATCTCTGTGTCTAAAGCCACCTATATTTCTGCCTGGTTAATAAACCTAAGAACTGGCTAAACTGTTTTATGTGTGGACTAACCGCCACCAGCACGTTAGCCGTGCACTTCACCAATCCAGCACGCACCATCAGTACTCCCAGGGCTCAGAGTACTGTTAAGAACTCAGGGCCTGATTCAGACCCGGACGCTATTTGCGGATGGTCGTTCCAAAAAAGGGGCCGGCTATTTAAATTGAGCGCTGGCGCTTTGCGGTTTGTTGACGCCTCTATGTATGAGCGAGCGAACGAAAAATGCGCTCGCTATTTTGTAAAGACGCCCCTTTGCCGTTCGCATCACACGTCATCTCCGGTATTTATTAGATTAATCGGGTACATCGAAAGGCATCTGAACTGCTCGCAGTGCTTGTGGTAGCTTTTTCTTACCGCTATCACTGCGAGCAGTTCAGGCTAAAAGACAACCAAGTGACGTGGTTGATGACGCTCCTTTACTAATTATACACTCCCATTAAAAGCCCTTTTTACCGTTAGGCACGCCTGCGTTCAGATCTCCACTCCCCCGTTTTCAAGCACCTTCCCCTGTTACCACCCACAAACGGTACAGTCTGTCAATCAAATTATCAGCCCCTCGATGTTTTGCGAGTGCACGATTTCCGACCGCAATGACTGGTTTGTGCATGCGCATTACGACCCATACGCATGCGCAGTTGTGCGAACATCGCTCAGAACGAACGAGCGGCCGCTTACGAGCGGCTCTGAATCAGGCCCTCTATCTCTGCTACTAGGTTGGAGTTATCCTAGACTCTTCCCTCTCATTTAAACCACACATTCAGCACCTCTTGCAGTCCTGTTTCCACCTAAAAAATATCCCCAGGATTAGACCCTTCCACACCCAGGATGCCACTAAAACCCTCATCCACTCACTGGTCATCTCCAGATTGGACTACTATAACCTTCTCCTAGCTGGCCTCCCAGTCTCTCACCTCTCTCCATTACAATCAGTTCTCAATGCTGCTGCTCGGCTCATCTTCCTCTCCAGACGTTCTACATCTGCTTCCCCTCTCCTTCAAGCCCTACACTGGCTCCCCTTCCCCTTCAGATGCCAATTCAAGGTTCTTACACTCGCCTACAAAGCCCTCACCAAATCCTCTCCCACATACATTTCTGACCTTCTCTCCCTTCGCACTCCCGCCCGTCCACTTCGCTCAACAAATGCATGTCGCCTCTCTTGCCAACTGATTACTTCCTCTCACTCCCGCATCCAAGATTTTGCCCGTGCTGCTCCCTACCTTTGGAACTCTCTCCCTCTCCCTATCAGACTCTCCACCTCTCTACAAATGGGCTATCAAGACCCACTACTTCATCAAGGCCTTCCAGCTCTCATCCTAACCCACTTCATGCTCTTTCCTCCCTATCTTCCCCTTCTGTGTCACGCCTGTCTGTCTGCCCCTCCCCTTTAGAATGTAAGCTCTCACGAGCAGGGACCTCTTCCCTCATGTGCTTCTCTTTACATTTTCTTCTACTCTTTACTCCCCATTAGGGCACCTAACACGGGACTGAAAACTCCCTGCTGCTTAGTGTGAGTGTTTAATCGCTATTGCACAATGTATGTAAATCGTGTCCTTGTCCTGCACTGTAATGTACTGTAAGTTACTTGTTTCTTGTTCACTTAATAGTTCTATGTACTATGTAAGGCGCTGAGCAACACTTGTGGCACCATATAAATAAAGGCTAATAATAATAATAATAATAATAATAATAATAATAATAAATGAACCCAGTGTCCTAACCCTGGTCACAACAGGCAGGGCCGTAACAGGGCTTAACAGCGTCCTGTGCCTGCCATAGTGCATAGGGGGCGGGGCCGCCAGAGCCCGGAAGTGCAGCAATACCCGGAGTGTCTTCAAAATGCTCTCCGCAACTATACACATGGCAGGATGCCCGCCTGTAGCGTTCAAAGGCACCCTGCTAGTCAGAAATAAGCGCCACGTGGCAGCGACAGTGCCAAAGGACTGTTCCTGAAAAGTAAGGATAATTGTTAATGAAGGAATAGTGCTCTAGGATTATAGAACAAGAGATACATGTGTAGCAAAATAAAATAGAGTAATAAAAGGGTTAATAAATAAAAGGTTGGACCAAATCTGCATATCAACTTTGGTAAAAGGTGCCTAAAGCTGTCCATACTCTGGCAGATCTGACCTCCCAGACCGCACATAGGGCCTGATTCAGAGATGGACGGTAATGCGATCGCAGCTGTGAAAATATGCTAATGGTTGCAAAGATCACCCGAGCATAGGTACGCCCACTGCTGCCTTCTTATCTGCGTACGACGTGAACATCGATGCACATCGAGCGGCCAGCTTGCCCTTGCGGAAGGTCTGAACTGCCGCAGACTCGGCTGCTCTACAGACACGCAGAGGGCTTACATGCTGCGTAGGAGATTGCATGGGCTAATCTATGCACACCTGTGTAACAGCGTTTAAAATGTCAGACACGCCTGCGTTTTTCTGACCAACCCCCTTTTATCCCCCCCAAACGCTGACAACCTTTCACTCACTTTGCGATGAATTCCTCTGTGCGTCCGTAATCGCAATGCGAACACTGCGCGCGTGCAGTGCGGCTTATATGCATGTGCAATGGCAAATGATCGCTCGATCTACTTACGTAATTGCCATTGCATCCGTCTCTGAACCAGACCTATAGGACAATGGGATCTCTGTATCATTTATGCATATATACACATTGATGAGTATGGTCACAGAGTGGTAGGTCCAGTAGCATGATGGGCTAATGATGAGTTAAAAGCACATTGTCTGTATTGTGCGCACTGAAGTAAATGTGTATGCACAGATGTACACATATTTGTGATGCACTCACCACCATCTGTGTGCTTAGTTCTATTTATCATCAACTGTGGCTTTACATGTGTGAGGAGAGGACCCCCCATTACAGCCCAGTAGTGGAGAAGCTTTGAAAAATGTATGATTCTGCATCGCCCGTACTAGCGCATTCTGGAGCATGAACAGTGCGAAAACACTAATAAGGCACACTGACTGCATGGTTAGGTCTAGAACGAGGTGCTTTGCCGGACCTCTGAAGTCACAACCACGTGACCTGCGACAAAAGGGGAAGGGGCAAGGTTCAGAACGGGGGGGACAAAAGCGTCCCCTTGCAGGCTCGCTTTGCTCGCCGGTGCTTTGGGCACAGTGGGTGGTTTTGCTTGCCACAGGTTTATATTCCCCCTCTATGCCCACGTGGATAGTAACACCGATAGCTGACCGGCCCTGCCGTAGCGCTCATGTGGTTGTGATGTCAGAGGTCCTTTCTTCAACTTGGATCTAGCTACAACCCTGACTGCATGTGGTTAGTTGCGGTTTTCACGCAATCTACCATCAATCCTGTTAGACCTCTGATGTCATCTGATGTAAATCAGGATCAAGGGTCTCTTTATACCCAGGCGCACTGAGATTTGTGACCATTTGGTTCAAAACAGGCTTAACTCGCTGACCTAAGGAGTGTACGGCCACCTTTACAGATGAACTACTTAACATTTCTAGGGATGAATGTAAATTAACACTTTTCTCCCAAAGGTGGAATCATGTTCAATAGCCACAAATGCATGAACTCACATACTATAATTCAAACAGTGCTATTATCCAACCAATAACTGCTGGATAATGTCAGCATTATCCTCTTCCGCCCATGAACAGATAGTCACTTACCAACCTGGTAACATGCATGCTGTTCATTACTTTGCCAACACGAATCACTGATGTACCCAAAAGACAATCACACTAAAGAGGGAATAAAGAGATAATTTCTCACCTTTATACAAGTAGTTAAATGTAGCCTTCTGTTCCCTGTAGCAGGATGTCCTTATTGTCTCTAGTCAGGAGTATATGTCTTGTGTTTGTTGAAGTATGATGTTGTAATGTATATATCTGTATGGGTCTTTCTGCGAATCGCTCAGCATCTATAACTGTGTACTGGTATATGTGAATGTGTGCACAGATGCTATAAAGCTGATCCTGTGTATGGCTGTACCTCTCTGTGAGGCTGTGGGTACATACATGGATATATGCCCTATTCTGTCTGCTGAATGGGCATTGTTCAATTCATTTGTATTTTATTTGCATGTTACTATTTAACCAAAGAGGAAGCAACAAGTAACAGATGAAGGAGAAAGCAGCCAGGCTGCTGACTATTTGAATAATGACTGATTATGACTACATACAAACACAATGCACATCATACACAGTATTGTATGTAACGGTTACATTGCAAACACCTGCAGAATATCACATGACAGGGTTACTGCACTGTGCACTGTATACAAGTGCACAAGACAGGCCTTTGTTGTGGGCGGGGCTATTGCATGATAGACAGTTTGCCGTAGCTATAGTCAGGCACAGATTTAAATAAGGGGCGGGAACACGCCGCGGACTGAATTATCTGCGTGTCCGAGTCATTTGCATAAGGGGCGTGACAACGAAACCGGAAGTCCCTTTGGCTGCACAGTAGGTTGGTGGAGGAGACTGGGCCAAGTTTGGCTTTGGAGGGAAGGTGTGTGGGAATGGAGGAGGGTGCATGGAGAGCAGGGCAGCAAAATGTGGGAAGGGGGTGCATTAGGAACAGGGGAACACTAAAATAATATTGGTAGAGGTGTATAAAAGTGGGGTGTATTAGGCATGGACTGTGGGGCAGAGGTGTGATGAGACAGTGATAAAGGAGGACCCAGGGATTTGGATAACGATTTATAACCAGTGGTGTTATGCAGGTATCACATGATGTAACTGGGGTGGGTTGGAGCTATGTTGCTATATGTAGAGGGTATAGTATGTAGTTAGGGTGGGGGAGGGGTGTAGTAATGCTTGGTGACGTGATAAGATGGAGGTTGGAAGTGATCAGCATGTGTCTTACCCCAGTACTGTGTAAGGAGGCAGGATAGAGTGTATACAGGACATGGTAGTGAAGTAGCTCTGCTAATTTACTATTTGCCTGTGACTAAGCTTCTTGGCTTCTATCTAGGGCATATTACTAATGATGCAGGTCTATTTCACCCTTCAACTACAGATAATCTCCTGAACAAAATAAATGGAATCAAAGTCACAGCAAGTATACTAGCAGTGTACATTGCAATGGGTTTCTGAATTACATTGTCCTGTATGTTGCTTAGAATCATAACAATGCAGACTTGTAATCCTATGTATTAATAAGCTCCCTCTGGCAGGTGTCTAGTTCATGTATTTCATTTTATGGGTTTAAAACTGTACTGCGACAATAGGCAGCCTGAGGCTCTCCAGCTATTGTAGCCATACAGTCCTCAGAAAGGCATTGTAGTTCTAAGACCGCTGGAGAGTCAGAGATTGGCAAAGCCTGTTTAATACATGGTAGGGGCATTGATTAGTGTATGCACTGTCCAATGTAATGTGGCTTCACCTTGATCCGCAAAGGTGACAATGCTTTGTAGCATCATGTCACACTTTTGTCATTTGTTTTATTGCCTGCCCAGGTGCCGTAATGTTTCCAATCCCTCTGAAAAGGCGGAAGAGGGAGTCTGCAGTGCCCAGTAACCCACCAGCTCAAGCAAGTTTATTTCCTGATGTCTGTATCTTCTTGGTGGAGCGCAGAATGGGGTCTGCGCGAAGAGGCTTCCTAACGGCGCTGGCACAGCGGAAAGGGTTCTGTGTGGCACATGATTACAGGTAAAAAGCACAGGCCCTAGTACAATGTATCACTATCCTGCCAAGTCAGGAGTTTACTTCAGATATAAATATTTAAGTTTGTTGATAGCCATACTTGAATAGAGGTGTCTTAATGTTAGTACCTCAGCTATTTTGATTTAACCACCTGTGCCCAAGCATGGATATCATTAAAACTTGTACTGTTAGAGCTATTTCACACATGCCGGTTTTGACCGGGCGGCAAAAAGCCACCCGGTATTTAACCGGCTGTGAAATATAGTACTGCAGGGAAAGGACAGGCTCCTTTCACACGGCACGGTCACGGCACGGTCGCCGTGATATAGCCGGAAAAAACTACTATGCAGGACTGTGCCGTGCCGTCCCTGCACGCCAGTAGTGTGAAGGAAACAATGTTTCCTTTCACACACACTGGCTTCTGCCGGCCGGGCATGTGCTGCTGCGCATGCCCAATAGGGGAAAAAAAAAAACCTGACACAAAAAGCAGCTCAAAGCCGCTGCTTATGAAAGGCACGGAGTGCCAGAAAAAAGCCGTCCGGCTACCGGCCGGTTCTTGCCTGACCGGCCAAAACCGGATTATGTGAAATAGCTCTATGTGTGCCTTGAGGACAGAGGTTGGGAAACGCTGGATTATACTGCAAGCATTTTGCTGACATAGCACTGTGTGGGGTGTTATATCTGGTTAATATCAAAGATGTAGACTTTCCCCATGCAGTATGGTGATAATTGTGCACACTATCACTGGTCATAACGTACCTATGTACACCGTTATGGCCAGTGTGTGATCACTGCACTTTTAAATACTTTGACACTGCAGAGCATGTCTAGGACACATGAAATATGCTCTCAGTAAGTATGGCTTGCGGTGTCATTTGGCTCATCATTATTGAAATGCTTCTGTTTTTTCCATTGTTACTATCATGATTAATCTGGGACACGAAGTGTGCATCTAAGCCACCTTTATTTTATATACAAATATTTTTGTTGCCTTTTGAATATATTGTTTTACCACTGTTTATGTACATTGGGCCTGATTCAAAGTCGTACGCAATCGAATGATCTGCAACATATTCCGTCTCTTTGTACACAGAGGCTTGGATTTGCAAAGCCGCCGGGTGGGCATCTCCATACATCTCCCGACACCTGGGACATTTGCATATTTTCGTACAGTAGCTGTGTACGAATACACAGTGGCGGCATTAGCCTACCACTCTGAACAAGCTCATTTAACAGTCGGGATGCCGGTGCCAGCATCCTGACGGTAAGTACTGGGGTTAGGTTTTGGCACTAAGTGGGGAAGTTAGGTTTAGGCACCGGGTAGGAAGAGGGGGAAGGTCAGGATACTGAGCGACAAGTGTCTGTATCCTAACCCTGTCGTGATTCTGACCGCCGGGATAACAAGCGCCGGCATCCATACCCAAACTTATGTAAATATCTCATTCTGCAAAATGAAGTCGTGTTTGGTTAATGCTCCTAGTAGGGATGGCCATCTGTATGGTTGCCATCGATGGCACAATAGAAAGTGGCCATCGTTGGTAAGTAACTATGCAATGGATGACCATCGATAATTTCACCAACCGATGGTCATCCCTATTCCATGACTGACTGGCCCGTGGGCCAATCAGAACCGGGGGGTGTGGCTTCGTGGATATCGGGCGGCAGAGCTATGCTCAGTGTCCTGACACCTTGGAAAAAAAAAATATTTTATGTTCTTCCATTGGTGGATGAAGACCATCTGGTTCTCCCCCATCGATGGGAAAAATATTTGACATCGGCCATAAACCATCGGTTATGAATCGTCGATGGCCATCCCTAGCTCCTAGTTCAATGAATCATCGTGGCTATGAGCAATGCCTATGATCTGTCCAGGATCCTGCATCCTACTGTGCGGCCATGCATTTCTGTGTGCAGTTCTGTAGCAATAGGCTCACTGTCAGGTGATGGCATTTTGTGATCTTTTTACACTATTTAGAAAACTGGAGCTTCACCTTATGCCTGAGAATGTGGTGTACTGTGTAGGTCAGTGATTCCCAACCTCTGTCATCAAGACACACAAACAGTCCTGGTTTTAGTGATATCCATGCTTGAGCACAGATGGTTAAATCAAAATAATTGAGGTACTAATTAAGTCACATGTGCTCAAGTTTGGCTATCCTTAAAACATGGACCGTTAGTGTGCCTCGAGAACTGTGGTTGGGAACTCCTGGTGTAGGTGCTGCTGCATGTGTTGAGCACTTGTGGAAACTGACTGTAGGAATGGCTAATTTCCTTGAAGTTTTCACCCGCAACCAATATTCAAAACCAGCCAAAAAGTCCTATTTGCATTTAAAGGCAAGGTTTCAACCAACGATCCGCCAAGTCTTTTTTTTTTTTTTTTTTTTAACCTTCTTGCTTGCAGAGTCTTATAGTGGCATATATAAACACACTGGACAAGATAATATGGCGTTACATCACCACCTGCTTTAATGACAGCTTGGATTTTCCGAGCCATGCTATCAATATGACTCTGGATCACATTCATATCGCATTGCGCCCATTCCATGACCAAGTGATCCTTCAATGCAGTAAAAATTCGGAGGGTGTTTGTGTTTCTTCTTCACAGCCCGTTCCAACATGTCCCAAATGTTCTCAATAACATTGAGATCTGGTTAATTGGAAGGCCACGTGAGATGTGGCACGTCAGTCTGGTGCCCTGCAAACCAATCCTGCACAAGCCTAGTGTGTTGGACAGTACAGTTCTCATCCTGAAACAGTGGATCCACAAGATGGTCTTCGTCTTTGAGAAACTGGACAAATGGCAAAACCGCATGATAAAGCAATGTCACATAGTCAACCACTTTCATGAGATTGGACACCTCGACCAAGGGTCCAGCTCCAGCACTCAAAATACACCCCCAAAACCTGACACTTCCAGTTCCTTTCTCGCTTGTTGGACTCAGTCTGGTTGGAACGTTTCCACAGCCCTCTGGAGCGGCCGTCATTGGAAGATAAGCAAAATTTGGATTCATCAGACCATAATATGCGTTTCCACTGTTCAATGGTCCAGTGACGATGCTGTTCGGGCCATGTCAGACGCTGTTTCTTTTGGATGGTTATTAACATGGGACGCAACACTTTGTAACCCATGTACTTTGCGACGAAGTGTTCGTTCTGATAGCTTGGCTGGGTACGGCATTGTACTGTTGGAGCAGTTTCTGACTCGTTTGGAACCGAATGGTGGTTGCCTAGCTCCCTAAATGCATGTGGTCCCAATTTGTCTTGATTGACTTTCGGCCACTGTTCCGCTGCTGAGATTCTTGGTGTCCATGCTTCTTCCACTGTAGATGGATACTGCTTACTGTCTTCGAGGACACCGACAAACGCAGCCACCTCCTCTAGGCTATGGCCATGCTCTCGGGCAAAAACAATGGCTCCCTTTTGCCACTCTGTCACGTACGACCCATGGTTCCACCTGAAAAAAACAATATCTCAACAAATTTACATTGTACCAATACCTCAGACATTCACAATGATCATCCAATAGTTTTGTCATCATCTACACGCATGTTCACGTCCTGCTACGTTGAACTTGTACCACCATATTTTGTTTGGTGTGTTTATTTGCCTGCATGTCACAAGGCCGGTTGTGTAAAGATTGCAGACATTTTGTCGCAGAGTTAAACAATCTTTAGCTTTCTAATTGTTGTGGAACTACAAGTCCTAGCTTGTCCTGAGGCAGTGAATTAGCACTTATGTAACTTCATGAAAGCAACTGTCACTGCCTTTTTTATTTTATGCATAATAACAAGGAAGACGGGACCTTGATTTCTACGCAGCTTCAAACCCTCACTGTACAAGAGACTTATAGTACCATCTACAGGCTGTAACGGGGTGTTGCTCTCCAATGTATTGCACTTTTGTTTTACTGCAGATTATTTGCATGGCGCTGTGCCTGTGTCACCCCACCATAAGGCACCCAGTACCGCATTGCATACTAGATTTAAGTGAGGCAAATTGATTATGGCAAAAAGGCTAATTGAGGCTTTACTAAACAGTGTATATGTGACACAATCGGCTCACTGTCCTGCCATTGATGGCAAAACCATCGATGGTCATCCCTACTTCAAACTTAATCATCAAATTGTACTGTTAAGGGGCACATACATCAGCAATCACAAAATAAGGATTCATAGATCCTGTGATTTGTTTATTCCTTTTTCATCCATCTGGGGGATGCCATTACCTCTGTTATGTATAGTGAGCTGTGGAGTCGGTCACTAACTAAGACTGGCTCCCACCCCCTATATAACCCCTCCTATTCCACCAGAACCTCAGTCCTTTTTTTTTTTTTTGTTGTTTTTTTTTGTGCCTTGGAGTAAGGCACTAGCTAGGTCCTAACTTCTAGTTTGTTTTAATTCCTTTATTTTTCTGTTTGGTTTGAGTGCTTAGTTCCTGGCGACAAGCACTAGCAGAGTGGGAAAGAGATTTGTGTGAACCCTGTATCCCACTCTAAAGGTGGCCTCTGGGAGAGTCCCCAAACTACATAGTCCCTGGGCACATCTGAGGGGGCCGCTGGGAAAAAGTTAAGCTTGATACATGTTCATGTAAAAACCTTGTTTGTTGTATTTACTGCTTCCCGGCACGCCACATTGGTAGAGCGGCCAGACATGTTACTACTCACGTGGCAGCAGCTGTAGGTGTTACAGAACAGAGCATGCTGCTGGCTTTTTGGACTCGTTGGCGCTCCCATGACGCGGCACTGCTGCACGTGCAGGCGTGCCATCTTCCCTATGAGCCGCTGTACATCATGCAAGCGAATGTGGTCTTCAGGAGTCTGGTTTGTTTGCATTTAAACAGATGATTTAGAGTTTTGGGGTTTTTTAAGCCTCTTTTTGCTGTCATTTCAGAAGCAATGCTTGTTGTGAAAAAAAAAAAAACCTTCTGTTCTTGTGTTTTTTGTTTTTTTTTCTATTCAAACAGTGCTACGCTTTTTCCAGAGGAATTTAGGTAGCTATCTGTATTGGTTAGAGTTGTCTTTCTCTCTCAAATATGGAGAAGCCAGACAGGGGTTCCAAAAAGCAGGGATCAGTCATTTATACTTGTACAAAATGTGATAAAAAAATTGCCAAAAGGTTGTACGGAACCAGGGTCGCTTTGTGCTGCTTGTTAACAGGGAGGTTCGGCCATAGATGAATTGCGTCACTCTCAGGCAAATTATATGTTATCCTGTACTCTAGGTCCTAGTTTGTCTGATCCCACGGTAGAGCCCAGATGAGCCCAGGATATGGGACGTTGTCTCGCTGAGATGGCAACAGCCATAAAGAAAATGGTAACATCAGCAGGGGCCACAGTCGCTTAGGGACGTTCAGGCCAGTCCTCGTGGTCTTTCCTGGAGATGAGGTTTCAGCTGCCTTTTCCACGGAAGAAGCGGAATTAGATTTTGACTGGGAAGACATCTCAAACTGGGAGGAGGACTCCCATTCTGATTCAGGGGTTTCTATGTTGATAGATGCGGTCAGGGAGACTTTGCGTCTACAGGAAACGGCTATTCTAGTGACTAGTTCAGTTTCTTTCTTTAAACGTAAGAAGAAACGTGTCTGTTTACTCATTTTGAAGAAATATTAAAAGAAGCCTGGTTAAAACCTGATTCCATATTCCGAAAAATGTAAGTATCTTTATCCTTTTTCGGAAGAGTATACCAAGCTTTGGGACGTTCCACCTGTGGTGGATGCTCCTATTGCTAGGTTGGTCAGGAATACTGTTATTCCCACAAGTCTGTAACTCCTAAAGATCCTATGGATAGGAAGAATGAGGCTGTACTTAAGTCTATATTCACTTTGTCAGGAGTCTCGGTGAGGCCTGTTCTGGCCAGCGCATGGGTGATGAAGACCATCAATTGTTATGCTTCATACACACTTAAAGATTTTCTGTCCAACCATCCCACTAGTTGATTGGTTGGAATGAAAATCTGCTAAGGTATGAAAGCAAATGACAATCAGTAATTTGCTCCCAAACGCCAGACAATGGACAAAAACTGTTTTGAACAAATTGTTTAGATCAAACATTTAACAAACTTGTCTGAATGACCATTTTCATCTGTTTTCTGGCATTTAGGAGCAGTAATTGCTGATCATCATTTACTCCCATACGTTACCAGATTTTTATTCCAACCAATCAACTAGTTGGATGGTTGGACAGAAAATCTTTACGTGTGTACCCATCTTAAGATGGCCCAGATGATTGCTGGGTTTCAATCAGAGGATTTGTCTGAAGCTATTTCTTTAGTTGATCAAATTTCGGAGGCTCTGACCAATATAGGCGATGCACTAATAGACATTATTCACACATAGTCTCATATTTCTGCTTTGGCCATTTCCTCCAGACGTTATCTATGGCTTAAAACCTAAAAGACAGACCTAGTTCAAGCATGCTTTAGAGGCATTGCCTTTTGAAGGAGGTTTTCTGTTTTGGTCTAGAAATAATTAAAATTTCTCAGGTCACGGGAGGTAAAAGTCCTTACCTTCTCGTATCAACACCAAAATCCCCTAGGTTTCATTCCTTTCGGACCCAAGGCAGGGGAAGCTTTCAGGCCTTCCGGGGTATGCCTAACGGTCACTGTAGAGGTGCCATCAGGGGGCATGGTGTCCCCTGCACCAGTCAGCCTTCTGCTAAGTCAGCAGGTCAATCCACATGACTGTCACGGGACTGGGACCTGACCTCTGGTGGGAGCCTGCTTACTCAGATTCTGGGAAACTTGGACACAATCCAACCCGTATTTTTGGATTAGTGGACTGGTAACCAGGGGTTACATTTTAGATTTGAAGGGTCGTGTTCCAGAAAGATTCTTTTCCACTCCCCTCTCTCTCTGGATGGTTGCAGAAAGGTGGCTCATACAGGCAATTTCTGCGCTTTCCGATTCCGGAGTAATTATTCCTCTTCCGGTACTGCAGCAAGGCCTGGGGTTTTACTCCAGTCTTGTCTTGGTAGACAAACCAGACAGGAAAAATGAGGCTTCATTCGAAGCCATTCCTTTCGCCAGATTCCATGCCCGACCACTGCAAAAACAACTGCGTCATCGATGGGTAAAGTCAGACCTTCGATTAAACAGGCAGATGTTCAGATTCTCTTTGCAGACCCGTCAGTCACTCCTATGGTGACTGCAGGATGCAAATCTGAACAAGGGTTGCCAGTTGTCAGTAATGAATTGGACTATTCGGTATGAATTGGTTCAGGCTCAATCCCATCTAAGGAGTATACCAGTGCGAAACCAACCAGACAATGCCACGGCAGTTGCTTATATAAACAAGCAGGGTGGCACACGCAGATGGTGAGCAATGAGGGAGGTTTTTCACATCCTCCATCGGGCAGAAAGATGGATTCCAGCTATTTCAGCAGTTTACTTTCCAGGGGTGGGCAACTGAGAGGCGGACTTCTTAAGTCGCCACAGTGTGCATCCAGGGGAATGGAAATTACGCCAGGAAGTGTTTGTGGAAATAGTTTCCAGATAGGGGAAACTTTTGCCACAAATTTCAGGCCCTGTCGATCCTATTTCAAAGGAAATTGGCCTCCATTCCTGAAGCTCAAACCTTCTTGCAGGGGGTTCTTCGCATACAGCCTCCTTATGTCCCGCTGGTTCCTCCTTGAGATTTTAATTTAATTTTGGAGGCACTTCAAAAGGCACCTTTTGAGCATTTGGAATCTGTAGAATTGCCTCGGAGTATTGAGTTAGCACCTCTTTCTTGTAAATCTCCGCTTCTCATTATTCATGAGGATAGGTTGATGTTACGCACTATAACTTCCTTTCTCCTGAAGCGGTATCTGCTTTCCACATTAACCAGTGTTGGGTGGAAAATTCTTTGAGCAGCCAGTTCTGATGCCCCCTTAAATTGGCTTGCTTTGGTAGATCCCAGAGGTAATGGCATCCCCCAGATGGATGAAGAAGGAAATAAGATTTTTACTCACCGTAAAATCTCTTCCTTAGTCCATCTGGGGGATGCTGGAATCCCTTCCTTGTTTGGTTTCATACTAGTTACCTGTTGGTTTTCTGGTGTCTCAGTTCTTCCGTGGGTCTTTCTCTGGCTTTTCTAAACACAGACTCAGGTCCTAGTGGAAGGGGAGGGGTTATATTGGGGTGGGAGCCAGTCTTAGTGCCCGACTCCACAGTTTACTATACATAACCCAGGGGTAATGGCATACCCCAGATGGACTCCAAGGAAGAGATTTTTTGGTGGGTAAAGATCGTATATCCCCCCCCCCACACGCACACAATTTAAAGATTCAACAATCCACCAATCTGAGCCCATACGTTGGCAGATCTGTCTTTTTGTAAGGCTCATCATTTTTACTAGTAACAGTCGGCAAATCGGCTGATTGTTACCATACCATAAATGTTGTTGGAAGGTAGCTGCTGATCACTTTGATATCTGCCTGCGTGTATCCATGGTGTGTGAACAGTTTGTGATCTTGCATGTGCACTGTGTAATGTTGCTCTGCAAAATCCTTTACTATAGGAAAACATTTCAAATGATATTTATTATGTATTTACACATCCTAATATGGATGATAATAGACCATCTATTGCAGCAAGGTTGAAAACCATTCCACGATAGAAATAAACATAATTTCTGTGCTGGGATGGGAACTTCTACATGTGCATTTGCGAATGTTGGATGTGTGGTTGTTTTGTTTTTTTTTTTGTCTATCCAAGTTAAGTTGTTCATTTGTATTGATCCTTTTTTTAGGCATTTTCAATTTGTTTGTTATATTGTAACTGGACATGATTATGTACCTTTACCACTCAAGTCATATCCGCGCTCTTATTGCAGTGATGCCGTGACTCACGTGGTGTCCGAACAGAACACTTTCACGGAGGTCCTGAGCTGGATTGAAAGGAAGACTGGGACGCCGGCGCAGGGTGCAGAAGGACAGAGGGCACCACATATTTTGGGCATCTGTTGGTTCACTGAGAGTATGAGTTCAGGGAAACCTGTAGCAGTGGAGAATAAACACTGTTTAGGAGTAAGTGCAGGATGTATCCCTTATTCAGAGTAACACTTTTGTCAATGGAATTTTTACTCATAAACATCCATCAGAAAATTCTCGTAGTTAAGTTAAAACTGATTAGTGTTTCCTTTTTTTTTATTTTTTATTCTTCAGTTTCCTTTTGTATACAGGATTAAAAGCTTGTAAAAGATGTTGTCCACCTAATAATCGTAGCGTATCACAATCCTGAGGATCAACCACAATCCGCATCAGAGTTCAGGGCTGCGAGAACCAGGGGAGCAGCGGGAAAACCGGCTGCTTTGAGCAACCCTATTGAGCCCTGGCTAAGTGAAGGAGGGCACTCTAGGAAATCATTTCCTAGATAGGGCCATATTCAATTTGGAGCGAAAAGTCTGTTATCGGTGATACTATTTTCACTTATCCCATATTCAATTTAAAAGACTTTTCGCAGATGCGAGTAGTCTTTGTAAAAAAAAAAACGGGGATAAGTTTTCACCACTGAATTGGGATTTTGGGGTGCAGAATTAAAAAATAAATAAAAAAAAATAGCCTGCAGCCTTTGGAATGTCCCCTTAAAGTAATCTGTGTCAAATTTTTTTTTAATTTTTTTTTTTTTTTAAAAAGTATAGGACACCCCAAAAAAAGTGGTTTCATTTTGGGGGCGAAATAATAATTGGGGGACAAACTTAAAAACTAGCTAAATTGGATTAAAGAATTTTTAAAAATCACTTTAGGGACTTAAAAATATGCTTGCACCCATTTTCATGTACCCCAAATTTAATGGGACTAGTTTATTTTTTCCCAAAAAAATAAGTCAAGAGCTTTTCTTCACCACCTTCAAATCCGCTGTTTAAAAACCCCAATTACCTTCAGCAGGCCAAATCGGGGGTACCCTTAGTGATCCCCCATGTCAGACCATGTTCTAGGGGGTGACAGGCTGATTTCCCCAAAAGTGACAGGACTTTTCCATACTTGCCTTTCCGCCGGGTCCCGTTTTTGCTGATTCCTAATTGAATACTGGGATAAGCGGGCACGCGCCCGATACTTTATCCCAGGAAAAAACGACGAAGAGGTCGGACTTTTCGCCTCAATTTAAATATGGCCCTAAGTAGTAGAGCATCTTTGACAGAGAGATATGCATCATTAAAACAAACAAACAAAAAACCAACATAAGATTGTTTTTAATTAGGGATGTGCAGGCTCGGATAGGTTCGAGTTTGCACGTTGAGTTCGGATTTTTCCCTCCAAAAAAACGGAACTCAGAAAGAGGCAAAACGTCATCTTGCATGGACGAACATAATCATTCCTAGACAAAAGTTCCTGGACAAAAGTCCAAGAATGGTGATGTTCGTCCATGCAAGATGACGTTTTGCCTCTTTCTGAGTTCTGTTTTTTTGGAGGGAAAAATCCGAACTCAACGTGCAAACTCGAACCTATCCGAGCCTGCACATCCCTAATTTTAATACTATTATATGTGTGCTATCAATTTAGGACAAATTGTATCAAATTACTTCAAAAATACCCCTGGGCTCCCTTCCTTATTCACTACAAATATAAGCTGGCAGCTACAGCTTATGTATTATATGGTGTTGAAACAATGTTGCAGTACTCCGCTAAAGTCAACCCAAATTGTGTGCATGTACAGTATAAAGTATATGCACAGTGTATAGAATTATAAAATTGAATATGTTGTAGACTTTTTAGTCGAAGGACATTTGTTGCTATGAGTATAATTGTTTGTTTGAGTTCTTCTCCTGTATGAACCCTCTGACTGTTTAACCCTCTTAATCTCAGGTTGTGAGACCTTCAGTCTCCATTGACAAAGCTGCTGTTACCACAGTACCCCCGTATGCCTGCCAACGGCGAACACCTCTAATCCACCATAACTCGGACATTACGGTAAGTGATTGTATGGGTTGCCCACAAGACCAGAGAAGCTTGGTGTTCTATGGGGATAGGCCGTGAACTGAATGAAAATCATTTTGATTCCCATTTTAATAAAAAATGTGTGTGTGTGTTACCCACTGGAAGACACATCTTCTGAGCCTTGCTATCTCAGGAGAATACTTGGCATCCGGGAGCAATTTAGACGCTTGCCAAAGCAAAGTGTATAATGGATGTGGTACTTAACTGGTTGGATAGATAGCGATGACCTCAATGCACTCCATGGTCAGTGAAATTTCAGATTAGAAAACTAAGGCCTCTATGTACTAAACCTTGGAGGGAGATAAAGTACCAATCAATCAGCTCCTAAGTGTCACTTTAAATCAGGGGTCTTCAAACTTGGCCCTCCAGCTGCTGTGGAACTACACATCCCAGCATGCACTGCCACCTTTTTGATATAACAGCATGCTAAAACTATGTGCAGTGCATGCTGGGATGTGTAGTTCCACAGCATCTGGAGGGCCAAGTTTGAAGACCCCTGCTTTAAAGGCTGTGTTTGAAAAATTACAGGAGCTGATTGGTTGGTACATTATTTCCATCCACTTTCTCGCTAAGGCTTAGTACATAGACCTGCAAAAACTTGTTTGTCCCTTTCATCTGAATAGAATGCCTCTTATGTGGAGATTTAATGTTTTACTTTAGGAATTTTAAGGTAAACTAGACCCTCCTGTTATGTCTGTATGAATTTGTTTTTGCTGTGATACCTTTTCAGGATGCTCTGGAAACATTGGCGCGAGCAGCTGCTTTTCAGGGCTCTGAAGTTCGATGTCTGGGTTTCACAAGAGCAGCGTCTGTGCTTAAGTATCTACCATACAAGCTGCAGTCTGCAGAAGAAGCAAAAGGCCTGCTGTGGTGTGGGGGTCACTGCAAGACTGTCATCCAGGTAAGGAGTACATACCAGATGTAAGATGGTTAGATGCCATCCTGTCCTTTCAACCCTTAGAGCTACGCATTTCGACTCCAGTCCTCAAGTGCCACCGGCTGCTCATGTTTTCATGTTTGAGTTAATCTATTTTGCTGGGACAGTAATTATCCCACCTGTCGGATATCCTGAAACCATGAACAGTTTGGAGTAGTTAAAGCCTGGAGTTGAAGACCCAGGTTCTACTGATACCAGATTGATTGGCAGTGGCTGTAATAAGCTAGACCAGTGTTTCTCAAACTCTGTCCTCAGGACCCCAAACAGTACACGTTTTGCAGGTCACCTAGCAGGTGCACAGGTGTATTCATTACTCACTGACATGTTTTAAAAGATCCACAGGTGGAGCTAATTATTTCACTTGTGTTTCTGTGAGGAGACCTGGAAAACATGCACTGTTTGGGGTCCTGAGGACCGAGTTTGTGAATCTGTGAGCTAGACACACACAGCAGAACACTATGTTTAAGATGAAAAATAGTGGTTTTGCAATAGGCAGGTAGTTTAGATTTCATTCAAGTAGTTAATGTTAACTTTTTATTAAGTTGTGTGTTTTTTTTTTTTATTTTATTTTTTTTATGTATTTATTTTTTTAGAAAAACTTGTTCTGTTTCCCAGCTAACCTGGCTCATTTATTCCATAGACCAGTGGTTTCCAAACTGTGCCGTGGCACCCTGGGGTGCCTCAGGACACTTGCAGGGGTGCCTCAGGTTGTTGGTCCAGCACAAAATCAAATTATTTATGGTCAATTTAATGTAAATATGTGGACAAACAGAAGCACAAACCTGTCCACCACATAACTGAACCTAAGGATGACAGGTATGCACAATTTAATTCACTTTACTACCTTAGTAAGAAAAAAAAATTTGGAATTTCTCAATAACAAACTCTTGGCTTAGGGGTGCCGTGAAAACAAAGCTGATACTCTAGGGCGCCGTGATTCAAAAAAGTTTGTGAACCACTGCCATAGACCATGATCTGGAACTTATTTCTGGGGCTCCAATTCCCTTTCTGAAAAGTAGTTTGAATTAATGCGTGAACGGGTTACACATATAATCCATCTAGACCTTTTTCTGGGTTTCAAAAATCACTTGTTCAGCAGATGGTGGTAGCTTGTATGTGCTATGACCGATACCATATGTATTTTGAGAAGTGACCACTGGTTTCATGTGCAGGAGATATTGGAAGACGGTGTTTGCACTGAAGTGGAGGTGCTGAAAAACGGTGACCATTTCCAGTGTATGGAGGTGCGTGTTTACACTTTATGCATGTTATACTCTATAGAGGTCGGTGTAAAAGGTGTAGGACCGATTTTCCGTAGGAATCGGAGTGCCACTGGCTACAGTACCAACTTTCCCCAATTTAACACACAACTGCTGATGCTTCTGTAAATGATGTGGTACAATCCACCAGTCATTCTGCAAATATGGTTTCATGTAAAGCAGAATCTAGAAATGGTGCCTGATTACTAACCACATTGCAGCATTAATTATATATAATGTTATACGACTTTGCCTGTTGTGACCTACATATTTCTTATAACCATACATCCAGGATGACCCCATCTCCTTTCTCCATCTCTAGCTCCTCACAGGTATATTTGGTGTCGGGATACGTACAGCAGAGCGCTGGTACAAAGATGGTGTGCGGAAACTGAGTGACTTGAAGGAACCCAAGATTAAACTGACTGCGGACCAGAGAGCAGGTAAAAGTGAGCGTATGGCGTTCATGGAGGAGGTTCTGTCACTGTCGGCATCGTATGTAGTGTGGTGTCCTTCATGCAGGGCTGGAGCACTACACAGACCTACAGCAGCTTGTAACTCGTGCGGAGGCTGACCGCATGGAACATCTAGTAAGAGACGCTCTGCAGAGATTCGTCCCAGACATCCAGGTCACAATGACTGGGGGGTTTTGCAGGTAGGAGTAAGTAAAGATTTAATTGACCACCAAATTTTATTTTCTTTTTCACTTCATGTCCCATTGTCCTAGAGGACTGGTCTTGTTATAGTGTGGGAATTAGGACAAGAGTTGAAGGCGGAGGCTATTGTTTGTTCAAATATGTAATAATGCTCCATAATTACGGTTTGCATATACAGTTATAGGGTCAGTTTAGAATAAAGGGTAACACTGGCAATATAATCTGATCAGTGTTACAAGGAGAATAGGCATGTATCTTTATAGCTGTGTATTACAAAGGTATCTTCTAACTTTCCTAAAATATTTATTATTTAAGTCACCGTTCATAGGTGCCTGTAAATGGCTACATAAATGTGTTGGTTATTAAAACACACCAGCAAAGGTTGTACAGGAGTCCCCCGCTACTAGTTTCTAAAATATTCAAAGGCCTAGTGAAATGTAATTAAAACTGATTAGTTCCCTGGTGAGACGTACTTCCCATTCTGCCCTGTGTTCTTCCTGGTGGTCGCTATGCCCTGTGCTGTGCCGCACTATCCTACTTTGGGGCTCTGTGCTCCATACAGTACTGTCCACACCAGCGTTCTTCAACCACTGTGCCATGACCCACTAGTGTACCACGCACACTTGAGTCGGCACAGTCAGAGCTGCCTTCATTTGTACTGTGGTCCCGGGTAGCACTGGGCTCTCCTTGGAGGCTCAGACACACCTGAGCCGTGACCTATAGAGACAGGATGGCGTAACATCATAGGTCACGCACGCCACGTTTGCCCGCCTGTGCACCCACTGGCCCGCCCACATGCTGCTCACAAAGTGTCTGAGCACACAGTGCCAAGCCGAGTGTAATGGCCGCAATACCAGCTGATGAGGGACAGGACAGGGACGACAGTCTCTGCTGCTAACCGGCAGGGCCCATTGAGTGCTATTTTATTTTTTTCTGTGGGAGCAATGTGTTGATTTTTTTATGTAGGGAGCAGTGTGATTGTTTGCTTTTTCTGCGGGGGCAAACAATCCTTGTTTTTTCAGTTCGGAGCAATGTGATTTTTTTTTTTTTTCTGTGTGGAGGCCAATGTATGTTTTTATTTTATTTATTTTTTTTTTTTTTCTCTTCTCTTCCCCTGGGGGACTGATGGTTTGCCTTGGCAATTTTAAAATCTTGTTCGGTGTGCCGGGAGTTGAAAATCACTGGTCTACTCTGTTCACAAACGGTTACTTTCCCAAACAGCGGGCACATACGTTCTTTCTTATGGTTGACGTAATTCTTTAGTCCTACACCCACAAATAGAGGTTTCCTATGTCACCATTCCATTACATATGTCAGGGCAAAGAGATTAACTTTGACTTTTAAAAGGAGCACAGAACTGGAGTAAAGTGAAAATGGCATTAAACAAAATAGTGCTAAACGTACAATGCCAGATCGTCAGATTACTGTACGAGGAAGCCTTAGGGGCACCGCTTCTTCCCACCACATGTTCAGGAGCTGAAACTGACCACTTGAATTTCTGTTTCTATGACTATTGCAGCATGGGAAGATGGAGGTTAGTACTGGTGTATATTACTTCTGGCTGGCATGGTGACCAGAAAGATCACCTACACTGTTAAAAGTAACGTGGTACCACTGACTTTACAAGGATCGTTAGTAGCTGGTGGTGTCAGCTATATCATGTGACTCCTCTTACCTTCACTCCCACCCTACACAATTTGACTCTTGCCAAACACGCAGGGGTTGTGTGATGCAGTGTGTGTACATATAGTCGCTCCTAGATCATGCATTTTAATATGCAGCCCTACGAGTCTCCAAACTAAAGCTCACAATTTAGGTTAGATGAAGTGTGATATTGCTGGTGGTTCAACACCATTACATTGGCGCAACGCAGACATCGCCTGCACTTCTCACCTAATTGAATTGACCCAGCAGAGTACACAAACCATTCATTGTAATAAGTTGTGTTGTGCTCTGACAGGGGGAAGCAGCACGGACATGATGTAGATTTCCTCATCACCCACCCTGATGAAGGAGCATTAACCAGACTACTGAAGAAAGCTGTAGCTTGGCTAGATGAACAGGTAAGCATGATGTGCATGCACACTAGTGTAATAGTACAGCTCACAGCCTGCACGCTGTGCAGGTTACATGGAATAACTACATCATCATCCATTAGTAACCATGTATAAGAGTGTGTAGGTAATCGTACACCGCAGGAGTCCTATTACCCGAATCAGTGCACAGATAAATGTGCCAGAACATGTATTCAATGAGCCTCTTGTCATGTTTGGTCAGGATCTGCTCCTTCCAGAAGTGTAAATAGTTTAAATCTCTATTTCCACTCTTTTTAGCACCTTCATGCAAAATCTATTTGTAAATGTTTTGGGAAAGAGGAGGAATTGCACTCCTTTGTGTCCATCAATGGTAGCTGCCAGTGTCTCCACAAATTCAAGTGAGTTCTGTTTGTACAGTGCACTGGTGCTAATGCCTCCGAAAACTCTCAAACTACCATGGACTTCGGGTTGGCAGGAAAGGTCCCTTTCTGGGTATAACCGAATCGTCTATCCCATGCAACGCATTACTATTACATCTATGCAGGCTTGGATTTAGTAGTAACTGCTATTGTAGTTTTGTTTTTTTTTAAATTAAAAACCGGTGAAAGCTTTATTCTTAAAGCGTAATGGGCCTCATTTAGAGTTGGCGGTACATTAGTTTGCCTGGTATACAGTACGCATTTCTGCAGAAATTAATCCATATGTAGATTTGTGTATCGAAGAGTTGTCCTCTTAGGCATAGGGAGGCAAAATGGTGATGAGCCAGTGTTCCCCGAATACCACAATGGCGCCATAATTATACATAAAGATATCCTCAGATACGCTTCTCAGGAGTTGTAGTTCGTACAGGAACTGGTGGATTCGTACACAAATACAGCAGAATGGTAACAATCATAGACACAATCTAGACACAGATTGGTTAATTGTGCATTTACTGCTCCATCTGTACATAATTAGTCTATTTCAATTACTTATCTGTCATTTCTGCTAGGACTCCTGCAGGAAAGAAGAATGGCATTGTATTATGCGGGGTGATCTACAGATGTTGGTGTGCTTGTATCTTATTATATTTTTTATGGCAAATGTGACTTTAATGTTTCTAAGTAACCATAAAGACACTTTTCTCTCTTTGTGTATAAGAAAATCATTATTTATTATATTGTGTACAAATGGGATAACATTGGCATTTAGTACGATCACTGTTAACCCGCATCTGTATTTGCTATCATTTATACAAACCTGTGTGTCTGGCGCAAAGACTACTTTAATGCATCTTGAGGTACCAGTGTTCTCCCCAGAATTTTTTTTCCAGCCGGGTGGCATCAAGTAGTAGCCGGGTGGGGGCCTCCGCAATAATAAAATGTTTTAAACTCTGATCTTATAATGATTTAAACTTAAAATAACATTTTATATATTAATTCTACACTTATCTTATTAGAGGCCCAGGTGTCTGATGTATGAAAAATCTGCAAAGTCTGTAGGATCTGGTCCTTTTTGTACAGCTCCCAGATACTGTCCCCACTTGCAGGCGACCGAAGTGCCGGGTGGTAGGCTGTTTCTTGCCGGGTGGTGCACCCGCAAAAAACAGCCTAGGGAGAACACTGGGTACATTTGACTCATCGTACACAAGTATTTATTTATTTTTGCATAGTCAGTGTGCAAATGAGTCCAACAGTAAAGAAGGCCTTATGTTTGGATCTGTATTTTATATCCATGTGTATTATATCTATTATTGTGTAAAATTAAAAAAGAAGAGGGGAGACCCATTGGCGTTTGACTCTTAAACTCCTATAAAAACAAAAATGTGCTATGCTTATACTTTTTTTTTTTTTATATATACATTTTTTAAAAATGTACAACTTCATTATTCTAAAGTCCACTACTCTGTCTAAACAGCCAGAGCGCAAGTCTAGGGCAGGTATGGGCAACAAGCATCCCTGTAGCTGTTGAACTACAGATCCCATCATGCCCTGCTACAGTTTTAGCATGCTCTGATAGCAAAACTGTGGTAGGGCATGCTGGGATGTGTAGTCCCACAGCAGCTGGAGGACCACTTATTACCCATTCCTGGTCTTATGGGCAGCTCGCCGGTTGGTTCTACTGTGTCTAATAAACTAAACTTGTCTCATTGCAGGGTTTGCTCTTGTACCATCATATGAAGGAGCGATCTCGTACATTTTCCAAACTAGATAGGACCTTTGACGGCCATGAAACCTGTTATGCTATCTTGGCCCTTCCAAGCAGTGACTTGGAGAAGTCTGAGGCGGAAGCAGTGGTTCCTGGAGTGTTGGGTAATGATCTTGCCTCCCCTTGTCCTGTGGGTGTAGATGCTCGCAGACGGAGAGCTGTCAGAGTTGATTTGGTCGTCACACCTTATGCAGAGTATCCATATGCCCTTCTGGGCTGGACAGGTTCAAAGGTTAGTGGTGGTGTGTAATCTATTGGATAGACTGTTTATTTTTTCTTTAGTGGAGGGTTTTCAATCCTTAGAATAAATCAATTGTTATGATTTGGAGATTCATCTGTTTTTGAGGTTTCAATTTATTTTAGTTGATTCAAGAAAGCTTTATTTTGTGGTTTTTGAGTATTAATTTAAATCAAGAATTTTATTTTGGTAATGTACAGAATAAGGGGTTTATTTAAAAGGTGGAGGCATGTAAACTCCGCCACTTCTGTGTGCCCCTAATTTAAAACGGCAATGATTTTAATACCATAAATACACCGCTTATATTGCTATTTATATAGAGGCAGTAAAATAAAAGAACTCTACTCTGAACCCAACATGCCAGCCACCTCCCCTGATTATATTGTTTCCTCTACCCGGTCTGATGGGAGGGCCCAAAGAACAACTGTGTACTCCACCAAGTAACACAACATTCTGTGTGGCGGAACTGAAGCCCCATTTTGTAAGACTGAGCTGTCCAAGTGGAAGATTGCATGACTGATGTAGCCTTCCAATGGTTGTGTTTGTGTGGTCCCATCCTTTGCTTACAAACTTGATGGACAGTTACTTAATTAAAACAAACCCAACACTGTTCATTTACTAACTTTTACAGTACTGATGCAAATCAAATGTGGCAGTGAGCCATATTTATTTTAGCGTATTTGGTGACTGTTGGATACACTCCAATTAGTTTATCCAACAGGTGCAGGTATGTAGAGTGTTTGTTTATTTCTGAAAAAAACCTTCCTTTACCAATATGGGGTGTGAGAAAAAAAATCTGCAATGTTGGTAGTTGCCAGAAGGTATATATTGTGACTCCTACGTCCCTACACTGTATTTTTCCTGTCTCTTGGTTGAGTTAGGGGTGTGTGTCATGTTTGTTTCCAGCAAGATTGGATGGTGGCTCGCCTGGGGACGCGAGCTGCTATTTCCAAGCAGCAAATGCAGGACTCGAGAGTCGGCAGCCCTCTTCTGTTTGGGGAAAATCTGGACTCTGTGATTCAAATTCACTAGAGAGAAATCCCATATTCTGCAAAATAGGAGAAATACAAATTCTCCCTCAGCAACCTCTTGCCATTAATTAATAGGAGCACCGTCATCAGCCAGGATAGCAGTACATTTGGCAGCTTGGTGGGACTACACTTTACACAGGCATTTCATCCCTTCAGGAAGAAGAAAGGTAAGCCAGAGGCAAAGCCTTCGCTGTGACTATTGTAGTGAACGGCCTCCATTGAATCCAGTGGGTGGCAGGTGTCGAAGCATGCAGAAACATGCTATCCCCTCAAGATCAATGGGTTTGCTTCATCAATAACCTAAGGATACAAGATCAGATTTAATTTTACACCCAATTGGAATATTTTAATGAAGTCCCGAGTACCTTACTCTCCCGTGGAACTGGGGAAATGACAGAGAAGTTTAGATTCTGTTGGAAAAAAACTTCTCATGTTCCCGTGCACACTGTAATTCCAAGATTTTCCTGATAGAAATTAGGATCAATGGACTTCCAAACAGTTCTTGTTCTGAGGTGGCACAATCACTTCATTTTATGCCAAACATTTCTGCATTCATTCATAGAGACGATTCTCCAGGCAAAAAAGGAAGATTTCTTCAAATGATCTATAAGATCTCTATATCCATATTCCTGTTGTAGATGAACATCAGGTTCTCAGATTTTGTACAGGTTCATTTCTTCCAGTTCACGTCTCCCATTTGGCAAAAACATTTACCAAACTACTGGTAGTTCTTATGGCCACTTTCCGGAAGCGAGGGATTGCAGTATATCCTTTTGTGGATGTCATTCTTGTAACGGGAAAGTTGCAGCACGTCTACAAACACTAAACCGTCAAGGTGTTGAATTTTCTACAGGAACTTGGTTGGATCATCAATACAGCAAAAACATCTAGTGCCTTCTTAGCGGTTACATTTCCTGGGGTACCTATAGACACATGAAAAGACTACTGTATTTTGGCAGAAGAAAGACTTTTAAAAATTCGGCATCTAGTTTACCAACTGCCGTCTTGGCAAATAGTGGCAATAAGAATTTATCTCAATCTCCTAGGCCAAGATGCTATATGAAAAATCATTACAAGGAACTACAATCCACCGTCTCTATAAAGTCCTCAGATTTACAAATTTCTCCTAGAACTTGGGATGTTAAGGGAGTGTTTCTCCAAAGACCTGAATGCGGTTGTGCATACCAGACACCAACTTCAAAACTTGGGGCTCTATGCAGAATGGAAAGCATTCGGGAAGTGAAGGCAGCACGGCGATGCAGCATTTTTAACCTCTTGAGGCAAACCTCTTTTTTGACAACGAAGCGTTGCTTTCATAAACCTCCAAGGTGGCTCAAGAAAGCAGAACCATGATGGCAGAAAAGTATTGCCATAGGCAAAAAATATGTGGATATCCTTCTCTACATTACATGTAGCGGACAAAGACCACAAGTCCATCCAGAGAAAATGGGGTTGTACAGGTTTTTTAACTTGGTACGAAAGTTTAGCCTTCCTCAAATAGATTTTATGGCAACATTCTCAAACATCCATTTTATTCCCATTCCTGTTTATTCCATAGAGCAGTGGTTCCCAAACTGTGTGCCTAGGCACGCTGGGGTGCCCCGGGACACTTGTAGGGGTGCCTCAGGTTGGTGGCCTAGCACAAAATCAAATTATATATGGTCAATGTAATGTATATATGTGCATTATATATGGTCCACCACCACATAACTGAAGCTAAAGAGGACAGGTCAGCACAATTTACTTTTACTACAATTTTTTTCTGAATTTCTCAATAACAAACATTTTGCATAGGGGTGCCGTGAAAACAATGCCGATACTCTAGGGCGCAAGATTCAAAATAGTTTGGGAACCACTGCCATAGAGCTTTTAACTGGAGTATGTGTTCCCTCCTTATCCTTTTGTTGCAAGAGTAGTAGAGGTTTAGCAGTGCTTACATTTTGGCAGTGCTGCTCGTAGTTTTGCATTGGCCTGGGGAATGCTTCAAGAACAGCCTGGGCCTCTGCCACAATAGCAGATCACTTATCAGGGGCAGATTCTGCATCCCAATCAAAATGCAGTCTCACTGTTAAAATGCAAAGGAGTTTCTGACAGAAAATAATTGAGGTTCTAACTACAGATGGAAAAGAAAATGACTTTGCTATGTACTATAGGATTTTGAAGACATTTATTCTGTGGTGCAAAACTATATAAGATAACCTTATGGTTTAATGTTGGCCTGCCTGCAAGAGTTCCTGTCTTCATAGTTGTGTTTCCAGCCTTTATTCCACATAGGACAGAACTATTAATGACGAGGCCTGCCATACATAAGCTTTTGCTAAAATGTGTAAGATTACACGTGTGTAACTTTTTTTTTTTTTTTTTTTTTCCCAATATCAAAAATCTTTCTTTCAGCACTTTGAGAGGGAGATGCGGCGCTTCTCATGGCACGAGAAAAAGCTGTCTCTTAATAGCCATGGACTCTATGATGCGGAGGTTAGTGTCCCAGGAGAGGTAATGACTGCCTGTCAATGAATGATAATACTGATGTTTGTGCTACATGCATGAATGCATAAGGATGTGGCTCTATTTTGCAGTTCTATATTTTGGCTTTAAATTGCATTTATTACTGTAAACTGTACCGCTGTAAACAAATGCAAGTTTTTCATATCGGATTTGGGCTCTAATTTAGAGTAGTAGTAACCTGGTTTATATTTTAAAATATAGCTTCTGTTCTGTGGATACTTCTCATCACCCCCTTACTCTTGCCCTTGTAGAGTTTTGCTTTGGGTCCTCATTTCCTCTTGGTCCAGTGATAACTAGTCAGACTTTGGGGGGGGGTTTCAATTAAATGCGATGTTGAATAGTTCCGGCAATGAGTTCCCAGAGCTATTCAATTGGCCTTGCTGTAAACCCGTGACTCGAGGATTTCTGCTCGTACCCTCCTGAGGTGCGATCAAAAATCCAATTAAACTAGTACTTGCAGGCTTACCACATGCGCTAACAGCATCCGCGACTAAACCCGGTAAACCGCATCTCCCGGTTTAAGTTCCAGGCGAGGTGCAGACAATTGAATAGCTTCGGGCATTCAACATTGCATTTAATTGAATCCCCCCCCCCCCCCCTTTATTTGCAGAAGTGGCTTCACACAGGGCCAGTAAATATTTAACATCTTCATTACTTGGGGTATAGTGACTTTTTTTTTTTTTATTATTATTATTATTATTATATTGTTTGACAGGAGCAACTTTATAAAACTGATTATTTATGCAGTTTTCTATGATACTCCAAAACTGGCTTTGAATGACCAATAAATTTAAATTAATGTAAGTGTTGTACAGCAGTGTACACCTGAATACTTTCAATAAATTGTAGTTGGGAAACTGGTGTTCCTCCTTGTGTAGGAGTCTGACCACATTACATGTTGCGGTTGTGATCGCCATTCCATGACAACTGCTCAAGTTATAGAACACACAACATTGAATAAGTGTTTATGAATATTGCCTCAACCTAGAAAATGTGAAATTCCACCATGTGTAAGCAACAGGGAATCCTTGAATGCTGTTTCATTAATGAGAAAAATACACAAAATGTGCTTTCAGTATTTTGTTGATCTGCCATACCATGCATGCTTCGCTAATGCTGTTCAGAAGATATTTGGTGTGTGATGGAATCTCTCCATATAGTCGCATCAGGAAAAAAAAAAACATAGGAAGTGTGTAGTTTTTCTTGACAAAATTAACATTTCAATACCCTTCACTAAATAGCTAACAACTTATAGCTGTGTTATCTAAAGTGGTGGCTGATTTTATCCAATACTCAGAAATGGCTATAGGGGATTGGGTGGACCAATCAGAAGCAGTGTCCTTGATTGCAGCTTCTGATTGGTCCTCCTTAACCTACAGCCTGGGTGTTTTTCCACGATTGTAAGAAGAACCACAAACTCTCAGGAAAAAGAGCTGTATGGAGCAGACTTTAGATAGGAAATAATTAATTCCATATGGTTATAATTGAATGGAATTTTCTCATTCAAAGGATAACAGCTTAAATCACATGCTAAACTGATTCTGTGGTCTTAAGTTTTCCCATTTGTTTGTGGTTTCAGGAATGCTCTATCCCAGCGACATCTGAGGAAGAGATATTTGCACATCTCGGATTACACTATGTGCCACCTTCAGATAGAAATGCCTAACTTTTATTGTGAAGCTGCCCAAGACTTCCATGATCATTTCTGCAGAATTTGCTTGTGCAAAGGTACTAATTTGGATACATGCAGATATATTTGTATTAAAATGGTTTTAGGATGTTTTGAGAGCTATCTGAGAAATTTAGTGTTTGCAGCATGATCTTGGACTCTTATTTTGCTGTCTAGATAAAAGCTGATCCCCATACTTGCTACAATAGATTGTACCTAATTAAGTCAATTGACAAGAGGCACTTTTACTCATCCATTCCTCAACACCAAACATCTGTTAGAAATTCTCTTGGGCCAAATGTACTGAATGTTCTAAGACACTGTAATTTATAGTCACATGGTTCCAGTGGAGGTGCTACCCGCCTAACTAGTGTAGAGGTAAGCAATAATTATGGTAATGCATTTATTTGATAGAGATGCAAACTCTAAAATGTCCCTGGATAAAAAAAAACCCCTTGGAATTGGTAGATTATAATGAAGAAACTGTGGATCAAAAACTTTATTGCAGGAAAAAGCCCCAGGCCCTAGATAAAAACTGATCACAGACGCAAGCTTCTGTAAAAAATGGTTTATCTGTTCCATTTTTGTATAAAACACACACGGGAGAAACCTAGCCAATCAACATACAGATTTCATTTACAAGACTCCAGGAACTTTTTTTTTTGTGAAACTGAACCTAAACAACATACAAAGGTTTAACCTTAAGTCTACACTTTTGTCTATTACCTTCCTTTTAACTATCTTTTAGAAAAAGTAAAATCTTGACGAAAATAAACAAAACAAATTCCACATATCCCCATTTTTCATCTGTCCCAGTTACAGTACAATGGTAGAGGGAAGCAGGGCCTTTTCCTTATGCAGTTTTCTGCTGTCCCTTCTTTCCAATCAGAGACTTGTGGATATGAGGAATGACACCTGCAGGAAGGTAAAGAGAAAAATTACTATACTGCCCAGTCACATGTAAAATTTCCACTACAGTTCTAGTAATTAATATGGGTATTCCTGTGTTGTGTGCTTAGCATCTTTATTAGACAGTGCCTTGTACAGACTCTGGTGGTACACGTGATCCCAAGCCGCTTGCACGGATAAGTGTATACATTCGCCCTTATGCAAAGTTGTGCGTTTCCTGCGTTGCCCTTGCCCCCTAAGAGTACGCTTGGCTTATACATCATCGAACACTTGTGCTTATTCTATACTAGATGAAAGATGACCGTTGTAACGACATGCTATTGGTGAACTTTGCCCGATGCAACCCATTTACGCCTCTTCAGACATAAGTGTGTATGGGATTGAAATGCGTACTTGTGAGCTCTGCTCTGAGGATGCACTGTATGACTTTGTGCAATATGCAACCCGCAAATAAGAGCGTGGTCAACTCTCTACCAGTCCCTAAGTATATAAACTATGGAAGCTGGTTATTAAAAGAACACCACAGTTAGAAGTGCAGTAAAGTAATTGGAGTACAGTGCTTGCAAAGTACCTCCTCCTGCAATGGTGGCCTTGATGAGGGAGTCCAATTCTTCATCACCACGAATGGCTAGCTGCAAGTGACGAGGGGTGATGCGCTTCACTTTTAGATCCTTGGAGGCATTTCCTGCCAACTCCAACACCTATTTGAAAATGGGACTATTAAAACATATTGCTGATTACCATAAAACTGTATAGTGATGTCTAACTAAGGAATAGGCATGACTTGTTGTAACTTAGTTTGTCATTACTTGCAGGGCCATATAATAGTAAACCATGGAAGATTTCTCCCTGCATACTGAATTTCTTCCCACCCCATCTTGCAAATAATTAAAGGGCCTATAAACCTACTTCAGCAGTAAGGTATTCCAGAATGGCAGCACTGTACACTGCTGCAGTAGCACCAACTCTTCCGTGGCTTGTAGTGCGGGTCTTCAAGTGTCTGTGTATACGGCCCACTGGGAACTAAAACAAATAGACGTTCTTAAAAACCATCTTAAATCATCCCCAACAAGTAAACAAGCAGATGTATTGATCATTACAGGGCTGGGAGATGTCTTGACTGTAAATAGTAGAGCAGTAGTTTTTATACTCCTCAGGACCCCACACAGGTCAAGTTTTCGAGGTCAGCAATCAGGTGCACAGGTACATTCATTACTCACTGATTCATTTTAAAAGATTCACGTGTAGTTTAATTATTTCACTTGTGATTCTGTGAGGACACCTGGAAAACCAGCACTGTTTGTGGTCCTGAGGACAGCGTTTGAGAACCTGTGTAGTAGATAATTGTGCTTGACTGAGTCAGGGATATTTTTGTTTAAAGTTCTCATTTAATATCTAGGTTGAGAGGGACAAAAGAAAATATCTGTGCCATTACAATAAAAAATGTATAAACTTTTTTTTTTTTTTTTTTATAGAAGTCTTAACTACGTAAAACTGAAATCTTTTAAGAGTCCACACTTACCTGCAGTCCTGCCCTCTGTGAACGAGATACTGCCTTGGCCTTAGCCTTCCCGCTATCCTTCCCAGCCTTACCACCAGCCTATATATAAAACAGAGGAAAATAATTGGTCTTTAGCTACGCAAGTTATCTTGTCTAATTTTCTTATGGATCATTGTTTTTCTCAATGGAAAATTATGTTCCAGTCTGCAACAGTTTGTCTTAAGATATAGCTACAAATTTTCTTTACTCGCCAGCCCCACTAAATAGAAAAACTGGGGGGGGAGGAAGTACCCAACCATACTGTAACTGATCCTCTCCTTGTTGACAACATAATGTATGAGCGTAATGCATTCTTTTCAAATAACAAGAACTTATAGGACATAGTCAAGGCTATGTGAAATCGGGGCCTATGTTAGGATTTAAGAAAGTGTTTTGCTTATTAAATCGACCTTATTGATGCAGGAAGAGGATACAGTGCAGCCTTGTCACAGAAAGCTAAACTGCAGCTGGGATGTAGTTCATATCCCAGCGGTCGGGATGCAAGGCCTATTAAAAAAAAAAAAAAAAACAGGTCTTATGCAGTTGCTAGCATAGCAAGCTGACTAGGTGCCCTGAAATGTATCTATGTTCAGTCTTTGTGATGCCAATTTTACTCTTCTACTGCAGGCACTGATTGTGTGCACTGTAACACTTAAGGCCCCCATACACTGCGATATAGCAGCTGATCCAACTGATTGGAACGATATTGCTGCTATATCGTTCCGTGTGTGGCTATGATATCGTGTGTGCTCCCGTGGTATCGTACATCGCTCCTCCAGATCTTACGTGCTGCACATAAGATCTGGTGATGCGATGTGCGATCCCATGCAGTGCTATGCAGGGAGGAGTGCCAGCATATAGGGCGGCCGGGCAGCGGATCGCTCAGTGTGTGGGGACCGCCCGACATGTTGGCCATCGAGTCGCAAGGTGCATATCGCACCGTGTACGGGGGCCTTTAAGCTGGGTACACACTCGTCCAATTTAACTTCACACACTGGTTTGTCAAACATTGGTAGAGTGTGTACGCTCACAAGACCTCTGGTTTCATTCAATCTTTGTCTTCTGAAAAGATTTTTAAACCTGCTGAAAAATCTGGAGACCAAATCGCCAATCACCAGACTAATTTAGAAAAGTGTACGCTCCCGAGACTCGTTTGTCCAATTATTCTCCCAATTCATCCCAGTGAGTGGCAGCCAGTCTGCAAAAGATTGGAAGAGTGTAGCGTTCCCGCTAGACTGTTTTAGCGGGGCGCGGTGCCCTGCCCTCTTTCTGGAAGGCAAAAAGCGCCCTGCCCTCCAGAAGGAGGGCAAAAAGCGCCCTGCCCTGACAGCCTGCGGGAACCGTCTTCACCCGCGGGTCGCAGTGTCCCGCGGGTGAAGAAATGTGCGGTGGCCCGGTCACCGCCGGAGAATAGACGCCGGGGGCATGCGCCCGACATCTATTCTCCCTGTCTGCAGGGCTTGGGGGCTGCCCGGCGTGTCCGTAAGTTCCGGGCACGCCCCCAAGAGTGACGATAAGGGGACGTGTCTTAGAGACACACCCCCTTTTTGATGACCACGCCCCCTTCTCGGTCACGCGCGCGGATATGCCCTCTCTAGCTCCGCCGCCCTGCCTCCTGCCGGAGCTAGAGGGAACACTAGGAGTGTGTATGGTGATTCAATCCTTTCAGCAGATGCAGATTGGAAGTCTGCTGAAAAATTGGACGTGTGTGTATGCATAGATTGGATGTAGAATCTGCGACAAGGTCTGCAGAAGGATTGTATAAACAGTCTGATCTTCTGAGGATTGGACAGCTTTAGAGGACTTCAATACAGATGAGTAGTCCAAAGCTGATATAAGAAACCATTGTGCAAAGCAACTCCAGCACATCACTGCTGTGCCAACCAAGATTGAGACAAGCGGCTGAAAGCTACTGAATTAGGATCGTTAAATGGCCCACTCTCATCTACACACTATATTATTGGAATAGCTGTGTTGGGTTGAGGACTCATTTGTATAACAAATATTATTCTACAGTGAAAACACAAGAAGGAAATCTGCTTTGTGATATCACCATTTATTATGGTTTTCCAGTGATTACATCTGTGGCAGGTGATCTCCATTCTTAATACCTACAAAGCCTTTGCCATCATAGACTTTGTGATGGTGAGACTTCCTAAACCTATTGCGGAGAGAGATTTGACTAATACAAGGGGAAAGAAGAGCTAATATCTAGATTGTACATTTATTGTTAAAAAAAAAATTTTTTTAGGCGCAGAGTACATGAAACAATTGTTTGCAGAGAGAAACAATCTAAACAATGGATTTAAATATGACTTAGTGCAATGGTCTCCAACCTGTCGCTCGCGGTCTTAATTTTGGTAGCTCACCTAGCTGCAGTACTGCTGAATCAATTAGGAGGAAGTGACCTCTGACGTGTGCTCCCTTGTGGCATCAACGCCATAGGTGGAGCCACAGGGAAGCACGTCAGGTGATTGCCGCAGCCTCTACAGCAATCACCTGATGTGATTCCCCCCAACGGCGTCTACGGCTGAGTGAGTGACTCCCACCCAGCCCTGCCGGAAAAACACACATCAGCCTGCTTATATCGTTTGCTCATCTACTGCACGTACCTCATTGGAGCCGGTAATTAACAGTGAAATGTGCCTGTGCTTACATTTTATCTACAAACTACAACAGTAGTGCTATAATAATTAAATGCATTTTTGTCTATGAATTTTTTATTTTTTTTCTTTATTAAATGAATTTCAATTGTTCAGTTATTAGCCCGATTTTTATTTTCTACAGTTTTAGTAGCTCTTCAGGGGGGTTTCATTTTTCTAAAGTAGTACACACCTCCGTTAACGTTGGTGACCACTGACTTAAGGTGCCCATACACGGTGCGATAAAGCAGCTGATCCGACTGATTTGGCTGCTATATCGCACAGTGTTTGGTCATGATATCGGCCAGTGCGCGCACCCGTGGGGTCGTACATCGCACCCCAGATCTTACTGCAGGTTCAGTCGATCTGAGGATGCGATGTGCGGTCCCATGCAGCACTATGCAGGTGGGGGAGTTGGCATATCAGGCGGTCGGACACCCGATCGCAGTGTGTGGGGACTGCCTGATATCTCGGACGTCGCTTCGCGCGGTGCGGTTTTTTTTTTTTTTTTTTTAATAACTCTGGAATGGTAGCATGGGACTCCTATTAAAAAAAACAAAAATCAACACAGCCTGGACTTCCAGTCAGATGCTCCCAACGCCCTTAGGGCCAACATGATTCAGGCCAGATAGGCCTTTTTGAGGTCTGATGGGCACATAATGTGCATGTAAAAGGCATGCAAGCTGTCTGATTGCATGTGGGTGATGTCTGAGGGGGCAGTTAAGGGATATGTGGGGATGTCTAATGTGTTAAGTATTTTTAATTAATTTGTAATAAATACATTAGTCTATGAATATTCAAAAACATAGCACTCAGAAACTGTGATGGTTAATTGGGACTGACATAATTATGAATACTGTGCACTTACTGAAACAGTATTTTTATTATTTTTGCAGCTAGTAAATTGGCATACTATAGGTAGCCAAAATAGGTGTTGTCTTATACAATGTTCCTGCCCTAATAAATGAACTGCCCCCCCCCCCCCCCCCCCCAAGTTGCTGTACTATATTATAAGGTGGATTTGTGTTTCATATTACAAATGTACTACACAGACCTGTAATAAGCTCAATTTAGATACTTGTTGTGCTGGTAGCATCATAACCGATAACTGGACACATGTTCTATGGAAAAAAAAGTTGATCTGGAAAAAGTTTGGAAACTAGCAACCAGTCTTTCTAGGGATACCATACCCCTTGGTGTTGTACTGGTTTTAGGAACACTGCTTGTCACTGTAAGTCATAGGAAATACAGTGATGTTTGTTTTTCATTTTGCTTGTTTGGCTGATTACTTAATGGTTTTAATGCAAGTTTCCAGCATATGTCTGCAAGATGCATCATCACCAAGTCAAGGAAGTTTCTAATGTGTGATCTCAAATGCTTGGTTATGGCTTAGATTGAATGATGGTGTAGTAGGTGGTGTGTTATGTTTACAATGATGTTAAAGATAAACCCTTTTTCAAGTGAAAATCAAAGTATATAAATCTAGTGACATCCTGGAGAATGTTGTCCTAGTATAAACTGGTAATTTCTGCAAAATGATAGGGAGACTGCGGAGATGGTGACAACCTGTGTTCAGTAGCAGTATGACATTCAGGATAGCGTAAGTCTTGGACCATAATCTAAACATCTTTGGTCAACATGACAAGGCTAGGGGAATTCAGTTGTTTTCTGCCTGCCCATTCTTAATGGGTGCCTGATGGAGCAATTAAATTTTTGCTATGATTGGTTGCAATTACTATGGGTAAACACCTTTCTGCTCGCACCCTCCCGGTGGTGGCGAACAGATATTTGCAAAGTCGGCACTTTTCCCATAGCGTTCATTAGTTTTTAGACTGGTTTAGCTGCTTTGTGGGGCTAATCCCGGTGCTTTTGGGTGTGACAAACACGATAATTAATGGGCATCCAACACAACTGAATTGCTTTGGGGTGCCCATTAATTATCACCCCCCAAAAAAACAATTTATTCACCCCTGAAGAATCCTAAATAAATCTTGAGGGGGGGAGGCAATTCAGTTAGTGGCTTCCTTGTGATGTATCAAATACAGAATAGCACATCATGGCCAACAATAGTGATAGTTTTTTGGATTTTTTTTGTCGCACCCCATAGTTAGTGATCTCCAGTGGCACATTGCCACTAACTGCACTGACCCCGTATGGGGCACTTACATTGCGGCGCAGCGACTTCACAACCAATGTATCTTTGATGTTTCCTTTACATCCCATAGAGATGTGCAGGAGAGTGACCAATGATCCCTCCCTGTAATGAGCACAGTTGCCCCCTTACCCCTCTATGTAACATAAATTTAGGACTTGTGTATTATGACACTTTGCACATGATCGATGCATCATGTTTCTGTGATGTTCAGTTAGGCTGGAGCTGATAATGATAGACTTGTAGTGGTGGCTTGGGTCACAGTAGGGGATTGCTGGACGGAGCACAGCTATAATCCCCCCTTTATAACCGTGATCTACCCCCGGGCATTGTCCCCCACACTGCTGCTGTACCCGGTCCCCCAGCCAGCAGCACCACTGCCGCCTGCTCCCGTACGCTGCACCAACGTAGCCAGCTCCTTTCTGCAGCGTTATCAGTGACGGCACCGGCTCTCCCGTACCCTGTCACCGGGGGGCCGCCTGCGCTGCAGGGGTAGTCCATGCACGGTGGGCGGGCGGTCAGGGCTGGTACTTGGGAGCCTTACCGGTCACCCCGGTGCATGGGCGGTCAGCGGGCGTTACTACAGGATGTTACTTCCCGCCTTCCCCCGGCACCGGGGCATGTTACGGGAGACCTGCCGCCTTCCTCCGCCTCCACACGCACTGGCAACTAATCCCGCCTGAGGTATTTACCATGATCCAGAGCTCCGAGCGTCGCCGTTAGAGAATCCTGACCGAGTTGCCCCGTGTTTATGCTCTCCTCTTTGCTGCCGGTACCGCGTACTCTCAGCCTCACACACACACAATAACCCCCCCCTGCCCGTCAGGCCCGAGCGAGAGGACAAGCTGCAGCCAATCACGGCGGGCCTTCCTGGTTTGAAACCGCGTCCTCGCCAATCGCGCGCGGCCTTCTTCCCCAGGTGCCTGTTGTGACCCCGCCCCTGTCACTTAACGGCCGCTTCCCTCCCATGGCCCCTCAGCTTGTTTTTGCACACGGCCCGCAAGTGAGTGGGCGTGGATACTGCACGTCAGCGGGAGAAATACAGCCAATGATCGTGGCGGCTCGGGGCTGACTGATAAATCCGCCCGCCAATACTGACGCATGACCCTAAGGGGGCGGGGACGTTGCTGTGAATGACCGGACTACTAGCTAATAGGATGAATGGCTTCTGGACTGGGGCGGGTTCGTCACTTTCCCGCACTCAGAGCCTTGTTTGCTTTAGGAAAAAAAAAAAAAAACTTAACTAAAATGGCGCCTGTTCTTCTGTGGTGACAGCGAGGGCGCAGCGCCCTGTGGGCTTTCTGGCACCGAGGCTGACAGCATCTGAATACACACTAGTACACAACGCCACGAACATCGCACAGTGGCTCGGTGTAATGGATATACTTGTATTAGGGAGTAGAGAAAACCATTGTAAACCTTTTTCTGCAGCAACGACGACTTAACATTGGCAGTTGTTGGGTATATAGTAATTACTTGTGCGCTAGTTGCCTATGTCACAGACCTACCGCTCACCTAGTATGTCCAGTTCTATATTGCAGTGCCCCCTGCACCAGCACCTCCACCCAGGTCACTACAGCTGGGGGGGGTGTGTGTGGTGTTTGCTGGGTGACATCACAAATCACCTTTCTATCCGAACATCCATACGTTTCTAACCTAGATCATTTTAATTGGAAAATAAGTAGTAATTGCTGCACTCGTCAGTGTTCTGATTGTGGCCACCTATTGCCTGCAGGCTTGGTATGACATACCTGCAGTCGGGATGCTTGCTGTCAATGCAGACAGCGGCATCCCTATGCTCAGTACCCTGACGGGTTGGGTAAGTATACTAACCCTCCCTTCTTGCACCCAAACCCTCTCTGTTAGTCCCTAAACGTAACAGCTAAGACGCCCCGATGTACCTTCGATCAGGATGGCGGCTGTAGAGATACCGGAGTCCGGATCTAGACTGCCGTCTGGATTTCAACGCCTATCCTTAGTCCCGGGTCGGGCTTCCGATGCCGGGATTTCAATAGCCAGCATACAGTCCGCCGGTATACTAACTAAATCCCATTGCCTGCATGCAATCCTATGTAAGGGGTTCATTCAGCAAGTAAAATTTTACTGAAAGCCTGCGGCAACAATTATGATTACCATTACCTGTGAAACACCGTTCTCAATTAACTAGTTCAATACAGGTGACAGCAATCCTAAATAAATTAAAAGGGAAGTCCAGGAGCAAAGGATTTTGTACCTGATGGAACGGGTCATGTTGGAGGGTGTGCATACATAAGCTGGGTACACATTAGACGAGCAAACAACGCGATGATCATCCTGGTTTCCCTTGAAGACCTGGACAAACTATTGCATACACACTGTGTAATCTTCCAAACGAAATATTGTGCCGCCGGGATGAGTCCTCTCAAGCGATGATCCAGCCACAAAATAGAGGAGGGGAGTGCTTGAGGTGACATCCACATTGGCCAGGTTGGAACGATCTATATCATTCGTCGTCTGGTAGAGTGTGCACACTGCACTATTTGCCGGAAACCGTTGGCGAGATCCTCAGATTGAGCATCATGTACGGCAGATGCAAGGATGCAACGGACGAGTGTGCATAGTGCGCGCAGCACAATGGACGATTTGAAAAATCTGTTCTGATCCGTTGGAAAAATGAGAAATTGTGTAAAAACAGTCTAGTGTGCACCCGGCTTTACATATAGCTCTTGCCTACCTTCTTAAATTCATGTTGTTCACTCCCCTACATGCTCCTCAATGGAAACTCCAACTATGAGACGAAGGGGGGTGGGGGGGAAAGCAATGTGAATTTAATGCTGACCAGGGCCAGGAAGGGGTTTGAAATATATATATATATATATATATATATATATATATATATATATATATATTAAAATAAATCCATTGTAGCCGGCACTCTCCAATAATGAACAAACAGCCATGTTGCTCACTCCCAGAAAAAGTACAGAGTCAATTAGAGCGGCACTCGCTGGTCTTAATAATGGTAAATGAGGACACACAGTCCATGATGCTGCTTTGCCACAACGTTTCGAGGTTTCATCCTCTTCCTCAGGCAGTAAGTACAAATATAAGCAGAAGAGCTTGCCTATATAGACACCTCGTGCAGGTAAAAACGCTGGTCATCTGCCTGCATCCCGGGTTTGTGTCAGACGGATTTCCGGCTACCATCCAGCCCCGTCCAGTCAAAGACACTCCCACCGTTGCTATGGCATCGTGGTGTATACAATCAGTGACAAAGACCACCACCAATATTGGATCTAAAAAACTAAGATGTAAATGGAACGTTGTACACTCAATAGATATCAAGAAGATATTAATAAATATATATAATCAATGATAGAAAATATCCAATAAATGCTTAATCAAAATACTATTCACTACTATGAAGAATAATCAAAATAATTCTTAAACTAAATAAATATAATCACATAACGCTGAAAAAACATTTAAATATCCATATTATTCAAAGAAAAATATTCCAATTCAGATGGTCATTCAGTCCTCGTGGCTTTAATGTATCCAAAGTGTAAATCCACTTAGGTCCAATCTAAGAAGTTTTTTGTGCCCATCACCCCCTCTTATGTCCTCCGGGACATGGTCAATAATTATATGTTTAAAACTAGATAAACTATGACGAAATTCAGAAAAATGTCACGCTACTGGTTGCTCTGATGTTTCGCCACCCAGTGCAGCCCTGATAGAGGACATGTGTAACGCCATACGCTCTTTAAAAGAACATATGGTTTTCCCCACGTAACATAATTCGCAGGGGCATTTGATTTAATACACCACATATGTGCTAGTGCACGTCAATGCATGTCGAATATAGTATTTACGCCCATTATTGGTATGATAGAAAATGTTATTGTCAATCATGTGACAACATGTAGTGCACCCCGTGCATTTATAGCAGCCACACGCTTTTTTCTGTTTCCCACTATCAAAATTCAGATGTTCCGTTACATCCGGGTGCACAGTCCAATCTCGTATATTTTTTCTCTTTTGTAGCAAGGCCTTATTCTGGTATTTTATTTTGATTATTGTTCATAGTAGTGAATAGTTTTATGATTAAGCATTTATTGGATATTTTCTATCATTGATTATATATATTAATATCTTCTTGATATCTATTGAGTGTATAACATGTTCCATTTACGTCTTAGTTTTTTAGATCTAATGTTGGTGGTGGTCTTTGTCACTGATTGTATACACCGCGATGCCATAGCAACGGTGGGAGTGTCTTTGACTGGACGGGGCTAGATGCCAACCGGAAATCCGTCTGACACAAACCCGGACTGTGTCCTTATTTCCCATTATTGAGTAAGACCAGCGAGTGCCGCTCTAATTGAAAAAAAAAAAAATATATTTCTACTTCAGGGTCCATAGGGTATCCACAGGATACCTTGGGGTATAGGTGTGACGTCAGTCGCAGGGCACCAAAGAGTTAAGCTTTCAGCCTCCCAGGATGCACTAGGTCCCCCTCCTATACCCCGCCCCCAGGCCAAGGCACCTCAGTTTAGTTTGGTGCCCGGCCGGAGTCGGGTGCACCTGTTGGAGTGGGGGCTAGAAGAGCCCCTGAAGCTTATTCTTCATGCAGCTGTGGCTGCACATCTGGATGAACAGCATGGACAGTCAGTCCTGACGTCCATGCTGTCTTCCCTACACCCCGCCGGTACCAGAACGCCGGTACTGATCCGGGGATGCTGGTGGGCATCTGGGGTCACAGCTAGCGGTGACCCCAGATGTTCCGGACCATGGCCGGATTCAAGGGGGACAGAGGTAAGCAGCGGGGTCCCGCGGTGGGTCCCCGCTGATCACATGGTCCTAAGTCCCCAGGCAGGGGGCTCCCTGGGGACTGGCTGCAGCGTGGAGCCAGGCGACCAACCTGCGCTTCCACTACCCCCTGGGACAGCGGACCGCAGCAGAGCGGTAGCGCTGCGGCGTCCCAGGGGTTAAATGCATGCCAGGGGAGCGCGCCTTCCCTGTCTCACAGCCGGCGCCTCCCCCGCTGCACACAGCCCTCTCTGCACTGTGCTGACTGGTCCTGTGTCAGCGCTCCTCCCCCAGGCCAGCTTCTCTCTGCTCCTCGGCGGCCATCTTCTCTGCAACGCATGGTGAACGCTGCTGGAAGTCTGGAAGGAAGCATCGTGGTCTGGGTCCCCCCGCATACCTCTCCTACGCTGTGGCTCAGGTCTGTGTATGCAGCGCTGTGTCCTACCAGGCCCTGTGTCTGTGTAGTTGAGTGATCAGCGCTGTTAGTGCAGGAATTGTTATTTCTCTGCATTGTATGTGACTGTGCTAGCGCTGCCTGTAACTATTCTTCACTAAACTGTCAGCTTTATTACTGTCCCTGTTCTTTCTGCTAAAGCCCTTGCGGTGCGGTGCTGCAGGGTGGTCTCTCGCCTATTTAATACTTAATTGGTGAGAGAGGTCACATACGTGGTGCCATCATGTCTGAAAGTGATTTTCCCCTCCGGCTACAGTGTACCACGTGCAAAGTACCGTTAGCGGAGGGGGAGGGTAGCGCGGAGGGCCTTTGCCGGCAGTGTTGTCCATGGCGCGGCCTATTACGGTTACAGCACCGGTACAGGAGCCGCCCTGGGCTTGTTTCGCTCAGGCGTTAACAGCTTTAGTGGGCCAGTTAGCTCCGCAGCCCGCGTTTACTCCGATGGGTTTGTCCCAGCAGTCTGTGGTGTCGTCACCCATGCAGGGGTTCCCACGACAATTGGTGGTACCCCACAGTCTCCCTATTTCCCCGCTCCCGGGTTCTCAGGAGCCAGCGTGGGTTAACTCCCTGACGAGTTCTTTACAGCACTTGTCGGATGTATTGCAAGGGGAGTCTGTGATGCGGCCTCATAAAAGGCCGGTGGCGTCTCTGTCCGCTCCTTATGAGGATGATGAAGGGACGTCTGATGATGGGGAGATTCTGGATCCTTACGATCAGGAACCTTTCCATACTAAGGACGCTGATGCTAAGTCCAAAGTATATATTCCTGGACTTATTCGGGCGGTCCGCACAGCCTTGGTGATTGAGGACGAAGTTCCCCCAGCGGCTAAATCTAAGTATGCCTTTTTCAAAGATGTGAAGGGCGATGCCACAGTCTTTCCTCTTTCAGGTCAGTTGGTGGACCATTTAGAGGAGGCGTGGAAACAACCTGGCAAAAGATACCAGCCGCAGAGACGCCTGGCGGTGGCTTATCCGTTCGCGGATAATTATTTTGCTAAGTGTGAATCCCCTCCACAGGTGGATTCTCACGTGACCCATCTTGTCCGTAGTGCCACATTGCCGATGCCATCCATGTCCTCCCTTAAGGATGCTACGGACCGCAAGGTAGAAATCTGCCTGAAGTCCGCTTATTCCCTTGCAGGGGGGGCAGCACGGCCGGCTATGGCCATTTGCTGGGTTGCCAGAGCGATGGAGCGCTGGGCGGATTCATTAGAGGCTTCTTTTGAATCCGACTGTCCGGCCGAACAAGCGGAGTTGATTGGCAATCTCCGTGATTCGGCCACCTACATCAACGAGGCGGCTCTAGACATTAGTACTCTGGTGTCTAGAATTTCTTCAGCAGCGGTAGCTGCTCGTCGCACCTTGTGGCTGCGATCCTGGAAGGCGGACGCAGATCCAAGAAAGGTCTGGAAGCGTTGCCGTTTACCGGAGAAGTTCTCTTCGGTCCGGATCTGGATAAGATTGTGGCCACGCTGGCGGCAGCCAAATCTGCTTGTCTCCCGTCGGCCGCTGCTCCTTCTGGTTCTGGACCATCGTCCTTTCGGTCATCTAGGGCCCAGGGCAGGCCCAAACCACAGTCGTTTCCTCGACAGGCTGGCCCTAAGAAATCGGGCAAGCCCCGGAAACAGGCATGGAGTACCAGACGTCCGGCCCCCAAGCTAGATGACAAGCCTGCGGCCTGACGGTCCGGGTCTCCCCTTGGGGGATCCCAGGGTGGGAGGCCGCCTGCTGCAGTTCTCCCGGTGTTGGTCGTTCACTACGACAGACACTTGGGTTCTGGAGGTGGTCTCTCACGGGTACGCCCTCTCCTTCCGGCACAGACCCCCGGCTCGATTCTTCACCACGGGTCTACCATCAGACCGGAACAAGGCTACGGAGCTGCGGAAGGTATTGCACACTATGCTCCAGGCTGGAGTTATAGTGCCTGTTCCATTCTCCCAGAGGGGCCAGGGTTTCTATTCAAATCTATTTTTGGTACAGAAACCCAATGGGTCATATCGTCCGATTCTCAACCTCAAAGCACTCAACAAGTCTTTGCGGGTCCCGAAGTTTCGGATGGAGACCCTACGGTCCATCATTCTGGCGCTGGAACCTGGGGACTACATGGTGTCATTGGACATACAGGACGCTATGGCGGTCATGGCGGCTTCTCTGCGGCTGCAAGGAGTCCGCATGTTGCCGTACTTGGACGACCTGTTATTGGTGGCAGGATCTCCAGAGCTCCTGTTACACCACTTGGACCTGACCATTGCACTGCTGCAACGGCACGGCTGGCTAATTAACTGGCAGAAGTCCACTCTAATCCCGTCTCGGAGGATTCTGCATCTTGGAGCCTTATTGGACTCGGGACAGCAAAGGATCTTCGTGACGGAGGACAAGATCTCTGCTTTACAGTCAAGGGTGCGCAGTTGTCTGCACAGCCGCCGGGTGTCCTTACACTCGGCGATGAGGTTACTGGGCTCCATGGTGTCGGTGTTCGACATGGTGGAATACGCCCAGTTTCACTCTAGACCTCTGCAGCACCTGATCCTGTCCAAGTGGAACGGGCTGCCTCAGTCTCTGAAGTTCCAGACGATTGTGCTCACCCCGGAGGTTCGCCTGTGCCTTGCGTGGTGGTTAAAGATGACCCACCTCAACAAGGGACGTCCGTTCTGGGTTCCAAATTGGGTCCTGTTGACAACGGACGCCAGTCTTCGAGGCTGGGGAGCAGTTTCGGGTCCACACTTGTTCCAGGGCAGGTGGACACCGACAGAAGCGGAGCTTCCAATAAATATCTTGGAACTCCGTGCGGTCTTCAATGCTCTCCAGCAGGCACAGCGGTTTCTCCAGGGTCACCCGGTGCAGGTCCAGTCGGACAATGCTACCACCGTGGCCTACATAAACAGGCAAGGAGGAACTCGCAGTCGGGCGGCTCTCGTAGAGGTCTCTCGGATCCTGGTTTGGGCGGAGCGCAATCTTCCGGCCATATCAGCGGTCTTCATCCCGGGAGTGCTAAATTGGGAGGCGGACTTTCTAAGTCGCCAGGACGTTCATCCAGGGGAATGGTCCCTGCACCCGGACGTTTTTCAACTACTGGTGGACAGGTGGGGTCTTCCAGAAATCGACCTCATGGCGTCCCGGCACAACAACAAGTTGCCGGTGTACGGGTCTCGCACAAGAGACGAAGGGGCGTCTCTGGTGGATGCTCTGTCCGTCCGGTGGACGTTCAGGTTCGCATACCTGTTCCCTCCGGTCTCCCTTCTTCCACGGGTAATCCGGAAATTCAAACAGGAAGGAGGGACGCTCCTGTTGATAGCTCCCGCGTGGCCCAGACGGCACTGGTTCTCAGACCTTCAGGGTCTGTCCGTGGACAGTCCTCTGCGGTTGCCGCTACGACCGGACCTTCTGTCTCAGGGTCCTTGTCTTCACCCGGACCTGACTCGGCTGTCTTTGGCGGCGTGGCTGTTGAGACGGCCATGCTGAGGTCCTGGGGGTTTGCCAGCTCTATGCTGTGTACCATGTTACGAGCTCGGAAACCGTCTTCCGCGAGGATATACCATCGCGTGTGGTATACGTTCTTCCAGTGGTGTCGACCGAGAGGTTATGCACCGCGGGAGTTTCGTCTGTCTCGGATTCTCGCCTTCCTGCAAGCGGGACTAGATCATGGGCTTCGCCTTGCTTCTTTGAAGGTACAGGTTTCGGCCCTATCTGTCTGGTTTCACCGTAGGATTGCTACAATCCCGGATGTGCGCACCTTTATGCAAGGTGTTCTCCGTATTCAGCCGCCCTTTGTTCCACCTGTGGCGCCTTGGGATTTGGCTGTGGTCCTGAGGACTCTCCAAGGACCGCCGTTTGAACCACTGGGCTCAGTGGATATTAAATGGCTAACAGCTAAGACTGTTTTCCTTCTGGCCGTTGCTTCAGCCAGACGTGTTTCTGAGTTAGGGGCTCTTTCTTGTAGACCCCCTTTCTTGGTTTTTTTCATGGGAACAGGGCAGTGCTCCGCACTCGGCCCGAGTTTCTCCCCAAAGTTGTTTCCCAGTTTCAGGTTAACGAGGAAATAGTTGTTCCGGCCTTTAACTCACCGGGTCTTTCCGTGGGTGAGGCCTCTTTGGATGTTGTGCGGGCCTTAAGGACTTATGTGGACCGCACTTCTTTGTTTAGGAAGTCGGACGCTTTGTTGTCCTCTATGGCTTCTGTAAAAAGGGTTGGCCTGCTTCAAAGCAAACTTTGGCAGCCTGGATCCGTATGGCTATTTCTGAAGCTTATCTTCATGAAGGCCTACCGGTCCCTCCTTCTCTGAAGGCTCATTCCACTAGGTCTGTGGGTCCTTCGTGGGCAGCTTGACGTGGTGCCTCGGCAGTTCAGATCTGCAAGGCTGCTACGTGGTCTTCTGTCCATACCTTCGTGAGGTATTACAGGTTTGACACCTTCGCCTCTCAGGATGCTTCCTTCGGGCGGCGGATTCTCCTTTCTGCACAGGAGCGTCCCCACCCTTAAAGGATACTGCTTTGGGACATCCCCAAGGTATCCTGTGGATACCCTATGGACCCTGAAGTAGAAAATATGAGATATGGTAAGAACTTACCCTTGTTATCTCTATTTCTACGAAGTCCATAGGGTTCCACAGGACTCCCGCCCTGTCGCACCTGTGCTGCAGATGGGCTTTGCTCTGGTCACCGGTTTTCCGTCTCCCTCTGGTGAGAATGTGATTCTTGTATGTGTCCAGATCTTTGTTCTCTCTCTTCCTTCTCCTCCTCCGGCCTATGGCTTGGTAACTAACTGAGGTGCCTTGGCCTGGGGGCGGGGTATAGGAGGGGGACCTAGTGCATCCTGGGAGGCTGAAAGCTTAACTCTTTGGTGCCCTGCGACTGACGTCACACCTATACCCCAAGGTATCCTGTGGAACCCCATGGACTTCGTAGAAATAGAGATAACAAGGGTAAGTTCTTACCATATCTCATATTATATATTTATTTATTTTCATTATTATGTAATAATGCCGAGATGGGGCATGTGCAGTGCAGGACAGTCTTTTCGGACAATCAAAAGTCTGCAGGAACCTCGCAGGGATAGCGTGTTAATGCAGCCGCTGTCCCAGAGAATATTCTTATTAAAAAGCGGTAAAAAGTATGGCCGAACAAGTTAATATTCCGTTGGTATAGGTGCCCAGTTACTCTTTCCAAGAAGGGGATTGGTGTGCCCATCATTTACTGGTGGTGTTCCAATGCCCCTGGCAACCCGTTTCACATATGGTGGCACTGCACCTGTCTCCACCCATTTTGGTTGGAGGTTCTTAAACTTTCCGCTATCATTATAGGAGAACCGGTTCCTTCTGACCCGCTGTTTTGGTTATTGCACCTGTCCCCAGCCCCTACCTTGATATATAATAAAAATTCCTGTTGTGTCACCTAAACACTGCTAAGTCAGTCATCCCCGGTAAGGTGGCTTTCCTCCAACGGTTAGGGGCTGGTTTACTGGAATCAACTTCTACATGGACGTGGAAGATATTTTATCTTTTGCGGAAGGGAACTATGCAGTTTTCAGGGATCCTTTATTCCGCTGGATGGATTTCAAGGACTCAAAGACCTATAGGGATATTATCGCATCTCAGCCCTCCTAATACCGCCTTAGTCTGTAGGGCTTTCTTGATCCTTGGCCCCCTGGTTTCGGCACTGATTTGGTTCTCTTGTAGTTGGTGGAGTTCATTTTTCTTTCTCTTTTTTTTTTTTGCTTTTTGTTGGATTTGGAGCTGCTCTTTTTCTTTCCTTTCCTCCCACCCCTCTTACCCCCCTGCCCCCTTTTTGTTCCTGTATTTGTCCCTTTTTTATTTTTCTAGATTTCTTAGTATTAGGATTTTTTGCTATAGGTTTGTTTTGATTTAATTTGAGACTATACTGTATGATTTTATTTTTTTTATATAAATATGTATTTTTGTGTCTGTAGACTGTAATATATACAGTCATAATTGTTGTTTTTGTTACATTTTTATTAGTTTATAATAAACAAATTATTTGCAATAAAAAGTGTGGCCGAAAATATTCAGGCCAATATCGACACTTTTTCTGAATGGAGCCCTAAGTGAGTGTGGCTATATTTTACACTATTTTCAGAATATGTACACAATCATTCCATCTGACTTCGATTTTGCGGTGTGTGTATATATCGCAAAAAGGGCAATCGCCACTTTTGATACAGATAAGCTCATTTGGATTTTATTACCACAAAAATAGCGTATTTAGTTTTACATGCTGCAGAGTAGGCTGTCAATCACAAATTCATGAAAAGGATCAACGTTTCTGTCCCATCTCAGACCATTTTGAAGATCTCCAGCAATATAGAACCAGCTGCTCTCAAGACAAATAGTGACTATTTTGCTGTGATTCGCCTCTGTGACCGCCATATTTACAAATACTTGCAGGAACAGTGCTCACGAAAACCACCTGTACTGCCGAAGAGAAACCTCACAAACTTTCTTTTAGTTGCCATCTTTTGCTAAAGAGAAAGTTGTCAACAAACTTTGGTAGGCTAGTGCACACGGCCACACCACTACTGCCAGACTCTGCTCCACAACGACTGATCAGGGGATGAACCATGTAATGCATTGTGTGAGAACGGAAAAGTATCTTCAGTGCTTTACTCCAGCTCAGAAAGCCTGTTGGTAGACATAATGCCGAATGGTGAAGCTTCTCCTCTCTATTAATTGAGGACCTGCATAGTCTCCATTGTGAGCTATGGAGGCTGCAGGAACATGAGAAGCACAATGAAGAGGCAGGGAGAACTTTTCTCTGCACATTTCTAATTAGTATGTATAGAGAGCTTAAAAACTGGAGAAAAGGATTTTGTTGCGTTTATAAATAGACTCCCTGAAGTTTTGTGCTTTACAGGGTTTTTCTCAGAGTACATCCATGTTTTTACTTTTAGCGCCTTCATAAGTCACTGCTTATAACCTCATGCAAGCCTGTACTAGGGCATCAATGTATTGGAAGTAAACTGCTTAATACCGAAGGCCAGTACTATATTGCATAATCATTTTTACCACCAATGATACCCATCTGGCAAATACAGCTATGAAGGATCTCCTTGTTTTTCCAGGACACTTATCAGCTGTATAGTTGCTACTTATGTTTTTAAATGGTAAAATAGAAGCATCCATGTGTCCAGTGACCAACTGTCCCCAGGACGCATTAATTTAATAACATAGTGTATTGCTGAGATATGTGATGCTGGCGGAACTGTATTTTGAGTGGCTGATCCGCTCTCAGCGTTAGATTGGCTGGCTATCAATTTTCAATCCCATAGCAGACCTGGCTTGTACAACAACACAAATAAGCTTACTCAAAGTCCACGATCGTGAGTTGAGCCACTCTTATTACTTCTGCCACTCGGACTCACTGCTCACTGAGATCCCTGAGATGGCTCATAGGACTTGTATTCACCCCTTGAATCGGGAATACCCCTTCACATACCCCACTTCATTCTTAACCAGGCCTTATCACTGGGATCTGTATAGTAACCCAGGAGCAGTGATGTGTACAGTCTGGCTGAGCTCTAAAGTCAGCACATTAGAGCTCTTAGTGTAGTTTTCAGTGCTTCAGGCCTTTGCACCAGTTTTAAGTACCAGGCTGTCATTGGTGAACAGCATTATACTACACATCCAAAATCTAGACGTTATCGGCACTTAGTCTTCCGAGATCTGGACAAAATATAAATGTGTCCTTCACAAGCTTTGGGACCTTCTACCCTCATCCAAATAGCCCATAAGCACCATACAGCACTCTCCCTGGTAATGTAACCCATCTCGGACGTTTCAATGTTCGTCACATAGATTGACCTCGCGGACAAGCTGTCCTAAATAATATCTGTACCAGCAAACTGTCTGGACTCATCACCTGTTCGTGTCTCATGTGAGTAATCGTTAGCTCTGAAATCAAGGCATGACAGTATAGGAATACATGCCTTTATTACATTGCTGTCCCTCATCCGTCACCCCTTTTTCTGCCTCTGACCGTCACAAAGCTCCATGTTAAACAAATATAGGAAGACTCTTCAATCTGCTACTTCCCGTTTTAATTCAAGGCAGTCATCCTCCATATAAAAACTTCAACCCACTCTACCCCTTTCTGCTACTGGATGTAGAATTTGGAACAGGAGCTCAAACCGTTAACACACGTCTGGTTGGCAAAATAAAATGACCAGCCAAAAATATTTACTAAAAGCAATATAGCATTTCAAACAATAAGCCTTGTACGAATGGATTTGTTTGAATCCAAAAGAGACGACCTATGTTGTTCTCAAGCCAGAGACGACCTATGTTGTTCTCAAGCCACCTTTTGATGGAGAACTTATAACACTTCACTCCAAAATTGAATTGCTTAGAAAAACAAACTGCACAGTAACAGACTGCACAATGGTGCAGTATCAGTGACGTCTACCACTTTGAGCTCTCTTCACTTACTGCCAGATACCACAGACTAGGGGGTAAATTTACTAAAGTGCGAGTTTTTAGAAGTGAGATTTAGAAGAGATGTTGCCCATAGCAACCAGTCAGATTCTAGCTATTATCTTCTAGGAGGTGCTAGTTAAATAAGTAGAATCTGATTGGTTGCAATGGGCAACATTTCTTCTAAAACTCACTTCTAAAAACTCTCACATTAGTAAATTTACCCCTAGGTCTTAAATTAGGCAGGACACAGAGGGCCCTTAGAGCCAAATTAGCAACAGGGATAAAAAGTAGGGATGTTTTATTCTGGCTGTACTATTTTAAGACAAAAGAAAGGTCCTGAATATACTCAGATGCCCCACACATGGAGTTACAGGCATTGCAGAAACAGACCTTTACAGATGTGGCTCCACCAACCATTCAAAAAAAAGGCACTAAATGCAAGTGATCACCAACATTTGGCAACATTTTTTTTTTTCTTTAAGCCATTGTATTTGGTCACCTTGTTCTTATTAAGTAAGGTTTGTATTTTAGCTTAAATGCCTGGGTTTGCCTATCAAAAGATGTCATGGGATAGGCTCTCAATGTGACAATAAGGGGCACACTTGTAAGTATTGTGTTGACAAAGTGGAAACAAGCAGCTTGAGGATCAATGACTACATTCGCTAACGTCTAAATTCAAACAGATCCCCTCACCCAGATTGGTATTATCAAAAAGAAATAAATGTGCTACCTCTCTTGTAAGGCAGCCAACACCTTAAGCTGGATATATACACTGGGCCTGATTCAGACCCGCTCACTAAGATGCATACTCTCGCTGCTATCGAAGGTTTGCATTGCAATGCGTATGCATCGCAGTGCACATGTGCATTCCTTAGTGAAAGTTCACAATGCACTCGTTCGCTGCGCATAGACACCCCAGCAGAGTGAGTGACAGGGGAAGCCGTTTGTAGGTGCTAACGGGCTGACCATTAAAAACGGGGGAGTGGACGTGCAAACGCAGGCGTGCCTGAGCATTTCAACTGTGTTTTACAGGTGTGCATAATTAAAAAACAACATCATATTACACGTCACCTGGCTTGTTTTTACACTGAAGTGCTCGCAGTGCTTACGGTAGGGTATAGTCAACAATATATCGAACATGGAGCATGTAATGATATATCATGCTGTCGTACACTAGATCTTGCAGTGCATACGCCGCTCAATGTATAGTTACATCTCGGAATTCCAACACTGGGAACACTCATCGCATATTGTGTACCCAGCTTTAAAGTTGAGACATGGTTTCAATGACAAGACTGATCAAGTCAACGAGCTGATGGCTAATAAACCTATACAGAGAAAGCTGTATCTATCTGGGGGATCAACTCAAAATTGGCTGTGACTTTTAAATATCGTTATACAATTTACCCAGACTGCCGTCCTTGGCTTTTGAGCTGAATAATGAAACTGAGGCATGCCTCTCTTCAACCCCATTAACATAACTATAACAGGAAAAGTCAACCAAGCTAAATGTAATTACAGAAGAAGAGATGTTAGAGACCTCTGCAGGAAATCTGTCAAATGGGAAGGAAGCTTGACCTCGACCTCGTAGTGTGTACGCACCTTAACTGTCAATCTGGGATTTTGGCAATAGTTTAGATTTTCTCCAAACGCCCCATAACTCCAGTATTCAATAATTTACAGTTTCTGCAGTCCTTTGGCCCTTGGTTAGCAGCTGGCATCAGATACTTTTCAATGATTTTATACGCTGCCAATAATTTCCTAGTTTTGTTGAACTATAACCATAATTTTGTATTCTAAACAAATACTTTTTTTTAATATCTTCAACAGCAACACTTTTGCAACTTTGTTTTAACACATCTAAACAACTGCCCCTTTACAAAGATTGAGGCTATCGTACTAAAGCTTCCATGAAAGACTGAGTTTCGCCATTGTGTAAAGAATTTATAAACTTTGATTATTTGCCAAAAGACACACATGAGTGTGGGCGACTGACTTTGGGGAGGACCAAAGATGATGAAGACTGGTCTAAAGCTAGAGAGCACACAGCCCACCAGTTCACTCTTTGTGTCAAAGTTAATGAAAATGCTTACATTTTATTCTACTTCTACTGTGTATGAGATTAAATACACCTAATCATGATGATTAAAATGCTTGAGTGTTTTTGTTTTGGTTCTTTCACATATATGGGGGGGAAGGTCAGTTGAAGGTGTGCCTGGAGCTATTCAATTGGCCGCGCTGTAAACCCGCGACTAGAGGATTTCTGTTCGCAGAGGGTGTGCAAGCAGAAATTCTACTAAATTAGTGCTGCGATGCTAGTTGCAGGATTACTGCGTGCACTAACGGCACATAAGTCGGAAGATTCCATTTAAAGAAAACCCTGCCGTTAGCTCGGTGAAAGGCAGTTTACCGCGACTAAGTGCAGGGTACGATGCAGACATTTGAATAGCTCCGGGAACTCATTTCTAGAGCGATTCTACAACACATTCAACTGATTTCCCCCATAATGCTGTTTTTTTTGGAGAGATATTAAGGTACTTTCTACTTCAGGGTCCATAGGGTATCCACAGGATACCTTGGGGTATAGGTGTGACGTCAGTCGCAGGGCACCAAAGAGTTAAGCTTTCAGCCTCCCAGGATGCACTAGGTCCCCCTCCTATACCCCGCCCCCGGGCCAAGGCACCTCAGTTTAGTTTGGTGCCCGGCCGGAGTCGGGTGCACCTGTTGGAGTGGGGGCTAGAAGAGCCCCTGAAGCTTATTCTTCATGCAGCTGTGGCTGCACAACTGGATGTACAGCATGGACAGTCAGTCCTGACGTCCATGCTGTCTTCCCTACACCCCGCCGGTACCAGAACGCCGGTACTGATCCGGGGATGCTGGTGGGCGTCTGGGGTCACAGCTAGCGGTGACCCCAGATGCTCCGGACCATGGCCGGATTCAAGGGGGACAGAGGTAAGCAGCGGGGTCCCGCGGTGGGTCCCCGCTGATCACATGGTCCTAAGTCCCCAGGCAGGGGGCTCCCTGGGGACTGGCTGCAGCGTGGAGCCAGGCGACCAACCTGCGCTTCCACTACCCCCTGGGACAGCGGACCGCAGCAGAGCGGTAGCGCTGCGGCGTCCCAGGGGTTAAATGCATGCCAGGGGAGCGCGCCTTCCCTGTCTCACAGCCGGCGCCTCCCCCGCTGCACACAGCCCTCTCTGCATGCTGCCGACTGGTCCTGTGGCAGCGCTCCTCCCCCAGGCCAGCCTCCTCTCTGCTCCTCGGCGGCCATCTTCTCCAGAACGCATGGTGAACGCTGCTGGAAGCGCTGGACGGAAGCATCGTGGTCTGGGTCCCCCCGCATACCTCTCCTCCGCTGTGGTCAGGTCTGTGTATGCAGCGCTGTGTCCTACCAGGCCCTGTGTCTGTGTAGTTGAGTGATCAGTGCTGTTAGTGCAGGAATTGTTATTTTTCTGCATTGTATGTGACTGTGCTAGCGCTGCTGCCTGTAATCTTTTCTTCATCTAAACTGTCAGCTTTATTACTGTCCCTGTTCTTTCTGCTAAAGCCCTTGCGGTGCGGTGCTGCAGGGTGGTCTCTCGCCTATTTAATACTTAATTGGTGAGAGAGGTCACATACGTGGTGCCATCATGTCTGAAAGTGATTTTCCCCTCCGGCTACAGTGTACCACGTGCAAAGTACCGTTAGCGGAGGGGGAGGGTAGCGCGGAGGGCCTTTGCCGGCAGTGTTTGTCCATGGCGCGGCCTATTACGGTTACAGCACCGGTACAGGAGCCGCCCTGGGCTTGTTTCGCTCAGGCGTTAACAGCTTTAGTGGGCCAGTTAGCTCCGCAGCCCGCGTTTACTCCGATGGGTTTGTCCCAGCAGTCTGTGGTGTCGTCACCCATGCAGGGGTTCCCACGACAATTGGTGGTACCCCACAGTCTCCCTATTTCCCCGCTCCCGGGTTCTCAGGAGCCAGCGTGGGTTAACTCCCTGACGAGTTCTGTACAGCACTTGTCGGATGTGTTGCAAGGGGAGTCTGTGATGCGGTCTCATAAAAGGCCGGTGGCGTCTCTGTCCGCTCCTTATGAGGATGACGAAGGGACGTCTGATGATGGGGAGATTCTAGATCCTTACGATCAGGAACCTCTCCATACTAAGGACGCTGATGCTAAGTCCAAAGTATATATTCCTGGACTTATTCGGGCGGTCCGCACAGCCTTGGTGATTGAGGACGAAGTTCCCCCAGCGGCTAAATCTAAGTATGCCTTTTTCAAAGATGTGAAGGGCGATGCCACAGTCTTTCCTCTTTCGGGTCAGTTGGTGGACCATTTAGAGGAGGCGTGGAAACAACCTGGCAAAAGATACCAGCCGCAGAGACGCCTGGCGGTGGCTTATCCGTTCGCGGATAATTATTTTGCGAAGTGGGAATCCCCTCCACAGGTGGATTCTCACGTGACCCGTCTTGTCCGTAGTGCCACATTGCCGATGCCATCCATGTCCTCCCTTAAGGATGCTACGGACCGCAAGGTAGAAATCTGCCTGAAGTCCGCTTATTCCCTTGCAGGGGGGGCAGCACGGCCGGCTATGGCCATTTGCTGGGTTGCCAGAGCGATGGAGCGCTGGGCGGATTCATTAGAGGCTTCTTTTGAATCCGACTGTCCGGCCGATCAGGCGGAGTTGATTGGCAATCTCCGTGATTCGGCCACCTACATCAACGAGGCGGCTCTAGACATTAGTACTCTGGTGTCTAGAATTTCTTCAGCAGCGGTAGCTGCTCGTCGCACCTTGTGGCTGCGATCCTGGAAGGCGGACGCAGATTCCAAGAAAGGTCTGGAAGCGTTGCCGTTTACCGGAGAAGTTCTCTTCGGTCCGGATCTGGATAAGATTGTGGCCACGCTGGCGGCAGCCAAATCTGCCTGTCTCCCGTCGGCCGCTGCTCCTTCTGGTTCGGGACCATCGTCCTTTCGGTCATCTAGGGCCCAGGGCAGGCCCAAACCACAGTCGTTTCCTCGACAGGCTGGCCCTAAGAAATCGGTCAAGCCCCGGAAGCAGGCATGGAGTACCAGACGTCCGGCCCCCAAGCCAGATGACAAGCCTGCGGCCTGACGGTCCGGGCCTCCCTTTGGGGGATCCCAGGGTGGGAGGCCGCCTGCTACAGTTCGCCCAGTGTTGGTCGACCACTACGACAGACACTTGGGTTCTGGAGGTGGTTTCCCACGGATACGCCCTCTCCTTCCGGCACAGACCCCCGGCTCGCTTCTTCACCACGGGTCTCCCATCAGACCGGAACAAGGCTACGGAGCTGCGGAAGGTATTGCACACTATGCTCCAGGCTGGAGTTATAGTGGCGGTTCCATTCTCCCAGAGGGGCCAGGGTTTCTATTCAAATCTATTTTTGGTACAGAAACCCAATGGGTCATATCGTCCGATACTCAACCTCAAAGCACTCAACAAGTCTTTGCGGGTCCCGAAGTTTCGGATGGAGACCCTACGGTCCATCATTCTGGCGCTGGAACCTGGGGACTACTTGGTGTCATTGGACATACAGGACGCTTACCTGCATGTCCCTATTCTTTGGCGCCATCAACAGTTCCTCAGGTTTGCAATCAGCAGCGACCACTTCCAGTTTCGGGCGTTACCTTTTGGCCTGGCAACAGCACCACGTGTTTTCACCAAGGTGATGGCGGTCATGGCGGCTTCTCTGCGGCTGCAGGGAGTCCGCATGTTGCCGTATTTGGACGACCTGTTATTGGTGGCAGGATCTCCAGAGCTCCTGTTACGCCACTTGGACCTGACCATTGCACTGCTGCAACGGCACGGCTGGCTAATCAACTGGCAGAAGTCCACTCTAATCCCGTCTCGGAGGATTCTGCATCTTGGAGCCTTATTGGACTCGGGACAGCAAAGGATCTTCGTGACGGAGGACAAGATCTCTGCTTTACAGTCAAGGGTGCGCAGTTGTCTGCACAGCCGCCGGGTGTCCTTACACTCGGCGATGAGGTTACTGGGCTCCATGGTGTCGGTGTTCGACATGGTGGAATACGCCCAGTTTCACTCCAGACCTCTGCAGCACCTGATCCTGTCCAAGTGGAACGGGCTGACTCAGTCTCTGAAGTCCCAGACGATTGTGCTCACCCAGGAGGTTCGCCTGTCCCTTACGTGGTGGTTACAGACGACCCACCTCAACAAGGGACGTCCGTTCTGGGTTCCAAATTGGGTCCTGTTGACAACGGACGCCAGTCTTCGGGGCTGGGGAGCAGTTTCGGGTCCACACTTGTTCCAGGGCAGGTGGACGCCGACAGAAGCGGAGCTTCCAATAAATATCTTGGAACTCCGTGCGGTCTTCAATGCTCTCCAGCAGGCACAGCGGTTTCTCCAGGGTCGCCCGGTGCAGGTCCAGTCGGACAACGCTACCACCGTGGCCTACATAAACAGGCAAGGAGGAACTCGCAGTCGGGCGGCTCTCGTAGAGGTCTCTCGGATCCTGGTTTGGGCGGAGCGCAATCTTCCGGCCATATCAGCGGTCTTCATCCCGGGAGTGCTCAATTGGGAGGCGGACTTTCTAAGTCGCCAGGACGTTCATCCGGGGGAATGGTCCCTGCACCCGGACGTTTTTCAACTACTGGTGGACAGGTGGGGTCTTCCAGAAATCGACCTCATGGCGTCCCGGCACAACAACAAGTTGCCGGTGTACGGGTCTCGCACAAGAGACAAAGGGGCGTCTCTGGTGGATGCTCTGTCCGTCCGGTGGACGTTCCGGTTCGCATACCTGTTCCCTCCGGTCTCCCTTCTTCCACGGGTAATCCGGAAATTCAAACAGGAAGGAGGGACGCTCCTGTTGATAGCTCCCGCGTGGCCCAGACGGCACTGGTTCTCAGACCTTCAGGGTCTGTCCGTGGACATTCCTCTGCGGTTGCCGCTACGACCGGACCTTCTGTCTCAGGGTCCTTGCCTTCACCCGGACCTGACTCGGCTGTCTTTGACGGCGTGGCTGTTGAGACGGCCATGCTGAGGTCCCGGGGGTTTTCCAGCTCTGTGGTGCGTACCATGTTACGAGCTCGGAAACCGTCTTCCGCGAGGATATACCATCGCGTGTGGCATACGTTCTTCCAGTGGTGTCGACCGAGAGGTTATGCACCGCGGGAGTTTCGTCTGTCTCGGATTCTCGCCTTCCTGCAAGCGGGACTAGATCATGGGCTTCGCCTTGCTTCTTTGAAGGTACAGGTTTCGGCCCTATCTGTCTGGTTTCACCGTAGGATTGCTACAATCCCGGATGTGCGCACCTTTATGCAGGGTGTTCTCCGCATTCAGCCGCCCTTTGTTCCACCTGTGGCGCCTTGGGATTTGGCTGTGGTCCTGAGGGCTCTCCAAGGACCGCCGTTTGAACCACTGGGCTCAGTGGATCTTAAATGGCTAACAGCTAAGACTGTTTTCCTTCTGGCCATTGCTTCGGCCAGACGTGTTTCTGAGTTAGGGGCTCTTTCTTGTAGACCCCCTTTCTTGGTTTTTTATGGGAACAGGGCAGTGCTCCGCACTCGGCCCGAGTTTCTTCCCAAAGTTGTTTCCCAGTTTCATATTAACGAGGAAATAGTTGTTCCGGCCTTTAACTCACCGGGTCTTTCCGTGGGTGAGGCCTCTTTGGATGTTGTGCGGGCCTTAAGGACTTATGTTGACCGCACTTCTTCGTTTAGGAAGTCGGACGCTTTGTTTGTCCTCTTTGGCTTCCGTAAAAAGGGTTGGCCTGCTTCAAAGCAAACTTTGGCAGCCTGGATCCGTATGGCTATTTCTGAAGCTTATCTTCATGAAGGCCTACCGGTCCCTCCTTCTCTGAAGGCTCATTCCACTAGGTCTGTGGGTCCTTCGTGGGCAGCTCGACGTGGTGCCTCGGCAGTTCAGATCTGCAAGGCTGCTACGTGGTCTTCTGTCCATACCTTCGTGAGGTATTACAGGTTTGACACCTTCGCCTCTCAGGATGCTTCCTTCGGGCGGCGGATTCTCCTTTCTGCACAGGAGCGTCCCCACCCTTAAAGGATACTGCTTTGGGACATCCCCAAGGTATCCTGTGGATACCCTATGGACCCTGAAGTAGAAAATATGAGATATGGTAAGAACTTACCCTTGTTATCTCTATTTCTACGAAGTCCATAGGGTTCCACAGGACTCCCGCCCTGTCGCACCTGTGCTGCAGATGGGCTTTGCTCTGGTCACCGGTTTTCCGTCTCCCTCTGGTGAGAATGTGATTCTTGTATGTGTCCAGATCTTTGTTCTCTCTCTTCCTTCTCCTCCTCCGGCCTATGGCTTGGTAACTAACTGAGGTGCCTTGGCCCGGGGGCGGGGTATAGGAGGGGGACCTAGTGCATCCTGGGAGGCTGAAAGCTTAACTCTTTGGTGCCCTGCGACTGACGTCACACCTATACCCCAAGGTATCCTGTGGAACCCTATGGACTTCGTAGAAATAGAGATAACAAGGGTAAGTTCTTACCATATCTCATATTATTTTTAACTCCTTTCTGGTCATAGGAATCTGTCAGCCAAATATTTTTTTGTCTGGGAGCCCCATTATCAACCTGCCACCAAAATACAGTGATCAGAAACCTTATGTCAGTGACCTCTTGTCAAGTATCTGCAAAGTGATGATCCCCAACAGAATCTTATATGTGTGCCTGATACAGTTCATGACCGGTATTATTCATAACTCTACTCAAGCGTTTTGTAAAATGTTGGCACGAGGGGCAATTCATGTCAATGTTCATTTTACCTTTCTTCCTCTAGTCTGCAAAAAAAAAAAAAAGGCCTTAAATCTATACAATCATTTTACATCGTCTTGGATACTTTGTCTCAGACCAGCTCATCTTTCCTCTCCCAATCACACTCTACCTGGAATCGGTATGGTTTACCGCCGGACCCATGCCCGGCGGTTGGAATCCCGACAGCGGCATTCCGGCAGAGAAGGAAATCAAAGGTAATTATATACTAACCCATTTCTACCCCCTAATCCTCCCGTAGGGGTGCCTAAACCTAACCCCCCTTCCCCGCCGCCTAAACCGGGGAGGGTGCCTAACCCCAAGTCCCCCCCCGGGGGTGCCTAACGCTAACCCCCCCTTCCCCTAGCCTAAATGTAACCTCCCTGAGGGGTGTCTAACCCTAAATCCCCCCCCGGGAACCCTAAACCTAACCCACCCCCCGCGGCTATCCGCGCCCGGCGCCCCTTCGATCGGGATGCCGGGCGTCGTGCTCTCGGCGTATGTCTAATGACAGGCGTCGGCATATTGATGCCTGTCTTTAGACCCTTGCCGGGATATGACAGTTGAGAAGCCGGCTGTCGGGATTAGGTCCGCCGGCTTCCCGACTGCATACCCTCTAACTACCTTGTCTTCCTCTTAATAAAATAAAATAGTCAACCGTTTAGACTACTAATTATCAAATACTCCTAGACCTGTTTGCACTCATTAAAGGTCATGTTATCGAAATGTGATTTATTACCACACTTTGATTTTGTGGCATGTAGTCATGCTGTTGACTTTGCAATAAGTAAAGTTTTATAAAATGCCTTCCTTTGAGTGCCATAGCAATAACTGCATACTGAGGGCACACCTGTGACACTTAGGAAATTGATGCCATAATGAGATTAGACTCCAATGATCATTGAACAAGTAGCATTGCTACTCTTTGGTTGCAAACTCTAGAAAAGAGTAATGGTGCAGGACGCTTGTGGTAAATATGACTGGTGGGCAAACTTACTGTAAAAGTAATAGACAAGAAGTAAGAGATGAAGGGAGGCAATGGCATATGAGGTGACGGTGCACCCCCACAAATTCATATGCCGAACCATAAAAATGGGTGAATTTGCCCAATGGTAGGCACACCACACCCCATCACCAAGCTGCGTTTATGCTGGACTCTGGCTTGGATATTCGCCTTAACATCTGCATGTAACGGATTTGCTCATAATGGACATATTTAGCAAAGTAGCACTTCAGCCATTTCAGGAATATTCTTCATCTTTTAACAATACTGACTTTACTAAAAGAACCTATTCTATTATGTATTTAGTCTTCGTTAATATTTGATGAATTGAACAGTCCATTTTAAGTAAGACTTTCACAATAATCTCCCTTCACAAACATGCTAAAAATGAAAATTGTGCAATGCTCATAGCAATTCCCTGTCCTGACGTGCATGTGACCGGGAATACAACTGTATAGCGCATGCATTGTCATGTGACTGGATCTCCACCTTCCTTTGCCTGAAACACATGGACACAAACAGCCTTTGTAAGACTAGTCTAATGAGAAACTTAATCTAAGCAATTATATAAATGTGGTATTTTATCTTTCTGCACCAGTGGAACACTGCATAGTCTGTGATTACCATTTTAAAATGAATACCGTTAGGTGAAGTAATTGAATGTGTCATTTGTACTTGGCTCCATGAACATGTCTTACCCACCAAGGCTGCACTGTAATGGTGCGTACACACTGGGCGATTAAAGTGGACGACTGAACGATAACGATATCGTTATCGTTCAGTCGTCCACTTTATCGTCCATGTTTAACACAAAAAAGATGAACGATGACGACGACGCGCGTTCCCGCGGGTCGTTCGTCATCCTCGTTCATCGGGCTGACATGCAGGCCAACCTGACAACCTCGTCAGGTTGCTGCATGTCAGGGAATGGGTGAGAGAGCCCGGCGCTGAACGATATCGCTAATGATATCGTTCAGCGGCTGTGCTCAATGTCATGAACAACATTGAGCACAGCCTGCCGGGGACACACTAGACGATATCGCTCAGGGAACATATCGTCTAGTGTGTATGCACCTTGAGAGCTTTAATAGTATCTGAAAACACAGACTTTGAACCTACTAAGAGAAGTTGAATAAAGGTTTATCCATATACACGGAATACTCACCTTGCAAGTTGTGGATCGCGCAGTCAGTAAGTTGTAGTTCTCCTTTGATGACGTTGTACTCCTGTCCGGTTCACTTTTTAAAATCAATGCAAGAATTCCACCCATGAAGAAGCCTTCAGTGTTCTAGTTAGCTTAGTTGTTCTTTGTATTCCATGTTGCAATCAATAAATTGAGTTGGACTATAAAAATAGTATTTAAAGGCTAGTTTTGAAAACTTAGGACATCCCTGTCATCACTGAGCTGCAAGTACAAGTGCCTAATAGTTTAGAGACACAATACCTCCTTCCTCCCTAAATGCTGTTACCCCTGTCGTTTTTAGGGACATTTGATATAACTTACAATAGGTCACTAAAAATGCTGCATATTAGCATCTTAAAAAAGCTGTCAACAAAAAACAATATAAAATCTATTTTTAAGCCGGGTCGGACTGGCCTGGTGGGTGGCTGGGTAAATCCACAGTAGCCCTACTGCAGCGGTGGTCGACCTGTGGCTCTTGAGCCAAATGCAGCTCTTCCATTGTTCTGATGCGGCTCTCCTAAATGACACTGACTGCCTCCTCTGATAGGCACACAGCTGTTCAGTGGAGGCTTGTCCTATGTTGCAACAGTCTGCTCCGCTTCAGAGGCATGTATGGGCGACGTGGTGACGTCACACTGCAAACAGGAGGTGGAGCTAAACTTGTGACTGAACCTGCAGCCACTAGGAGTATGCGGTCGGAGATGCCAGAGCCTACCTACGTGACACAGACAGTCCACAACAAGGTAAGAGCTGTGTTTTTTTTTATTTTTTTTTTAATTTGTTGTTTTTGTTTTTGTTTTATTTGTGACATGTGGAGGAGCTGGGAGTGTGGGGGAAGATGGCTGGACTGGAGTGGCCTGGGGAGAGAGGGGAGGCTGGAGTGGCACATGAAGGTCTGCTGTTGTGACACGAGGGGTTGCTGGGGTTGACTCATGGAGGGGCTGCTGAAATGACATGAGGGGGACTGGAGTGACACATGGAGTGGCTGGATTGTATTATTGTATATGAATCTGTTTTTTTGGGGGGGGGTTCAATGTATTTTTGTGGATGTGAATTTGTCAGTGTATTTTATGTGGATTTAGTTTTTTAAATTTTTTTATATTGTTCTGGCTTTTTCTTTCCCTTTAATAGTTATCTCCTTGGTGATTGTGTGCATGAGCTTTTACATGCTCCTACAAACATCATACCAGGGGTGTGTTCTAGCTGACACAAGACCATGCTCCTTTTTGCATGTACGTCTTCTGCACTTGCGTGATCTTGGCTCTTTGACGTACCTACAGATAGTTTTAGGCTCCTTGCCTCTGACTGGTTGGCCACCCCTGCCCTACTGCTGTGCAACTCCACCCACTATCATCAGAGTGCTGGGCCCATGCAGGTTTGGGCTGGCCCCTATCGGACTGACTTGGTCTGACTAGCTGGCCACCAGTTATAATGTAAAGATATAGGGCCTGATTCAGACCCACTCGCGAGCGGCTGTCCGCTCGCAAGTGGGTCGATGTTATGGACTGAGCATGCGCACGACGGAGGGAGCTCCGTCGTGCGCATGCGCCAGACGCGACGAGCGAAGGAAAGTCCTTCGCTCGTTGTGTCCGATCAAAGGGGGCGTGCTGTCAATGTTGATTGACAGCACGCCCCCTTTGGTGGGCGTGCCGGGGGCGTGCCTCCCTGACGGGGGCGTTCCTAAGGGAACGCCTCCCGTCAGAAGCCGGCCCACTGACATCACTAGTGATGTCAGTGGGAGTGATTTTGGCTCTGATAGAGCCAAAATCACTCCGGAGCTTGCGGTTGAAAACCTCAACCGCAGGCTCCGGCTCGCAAATTCGATGGTCTCGACCATCGCGACCATCACAATGCACGCTCGTATAGCCTGTGGGTGGTGACCCACAGCTATACGAGCGTCCAGGAGGACGCTCCATTAAAATGGAGCCCGGCCCTCATTCAGAGCGTGCGCTCTGCTCAGAGTGTACGGCTCTGAATGAGGGCCATACTCTCCTCTCTGTGTGCATATTCCTGCAGCTGCTGTGTGTGTAACGCTGAGGAGTTTCCTAATCAGTGCAGGAACTCCTCCGCAGTGGCTGCTGTGCTCCAATTCACTGAGTTACACACATCCAGTCATTCAGCCAATTAGAGCACAGACACACCCTTACAAACAATGGTGAGAATGGAAGAAGGTGGACAAAAAACAGGAGGCTACTGGTCACAGGAGAGAAGACTGCAGGCAACACACAGTGAACAGGTCAGTGTTAGTGTGACACTGCTGAGTGTGTGAGAGGCACAGTCAGTGGCATAGTCATGGGGGCTGCAGGGGACCGACAGCTCCACCTGCTGAGAAAATCTTTAAAACAACACTTAGCTGTAATAATGGAAGCTGGGTACAATCAGGTGCTACTGGAAAGCTGGGTAATAATGCTGCTGCGGAGCAGGGATTGAGGCGTGACTCACGTGACTTTGATCCTTTTTGGAGTGTTTGCTCCTGCTCTGACGGGTTGCCAAAGTAATCAGCCTGCTGGATTTCACTAAAAGACCATCGGTATTTGAGCTTCTGGATATTATAAATCAGCACTTGTGATTTTATTTAAATGTGAGCAGTTTTTAATCTCTGCCTTAAATTTATTGGTAAACCATATCACACGTCAGGAGTCCTGCTCTTTTGGTCACAGTATCAGTAGATCTGGTGAAGTCTGAGTGTGGGTCAGTGTGCGTGTGAGAGGCAGAGAGTGTACGTCAGTGTGTGTGTGAGAGTCATAGTGTACGTCAATGTGCGCGTGGGAGAGGCAACGAGGGTACATCAGTGCGTGTGATAGGCATAGTGTATGTATGTGTGTGTGTGTGTGTGTGGCACAGTGTAAGTCTGTGTGTGAGAGAAGCACAGAGTGTATGTCAATGTGTGTGTGTGTGAGAGGCACAGAGCACATGTGTAGGTGAGAGGCACAGAGTGCACGTCTGTGACTGAGTGGCACAGACAGAGGGTACATATTAATAGACTAAAGTGGGCTCAGGTTATTTTTATTTGACTGAATGGGGGAAAGGATTATATTTAATAAACTAAAGGTGGCACTGATTATTAGACTGAAGGAGGCACAAATAAAATTAATTAGACTAACTTGGGCACACTGGTGTGTCTGGAATGAATGCAAAATATGCCGTGTCCTTTTGTGGGGATGGTCACACTCTACTGTTAATGACCACATCTACCCAATGGTTGGGCCCGTGCCACTTAATGCCCCAGTCTGACACTGTTTAAAAGTATTGGTATCCCTGCTGGTAGTATCCTCTCATTGTGTTTTTTTTTTTTTTTTTTTTTTTTTTTTTTTACATTATTGGAAATCCCTTGTATATCTGATATATAGTGGTAGCTTGTAGTCACTGCAGAGGTTAGAACAAGTGATGTAGCAGATACATACCAGGATTTAATATGTAAGACGTAGACATAATTACCAGTTTGATAGTAGACTGAAGAGAATCTATGAATCGGTCTTGTATCAATGTTGAAGGGATGTCCACATCTTGATAGTTCTGCCCCAAGATTCCTCTGGTTTGGGATGATATACAGTAGCTGGCCTTATTACCCACTGGAGGGGCTACATTCCGATTAAACTTTTCATGCGAATACTTAACAGCCACTGCAATCGCCTGGCACCACTTTTCTGGCAGCTGATTCTCAATAAAATTGGTACTTAGTTTTTTTTGTTTTTTTTTACAATAGTTGCTATTTGAATAACACGTCCCATAGATATTCCCAGGTCTGGAGTGATTGGTTATTAACATTTATTTATTTATTAACATTCCGTTGCACTTTACAATTAGGAGCAAAACTGTAATATAACAGACACAGCTTACAATCTATAGGTAAATAGTAATTTGATACATGAGGATAAGTGATACATTTTGCCAATGCTCTGGCCTGATTGTAAAGGTTCTTGGTGGGTTGTATGCAGTGTCGGTCTGGAGCCTAAAGGGCCCACCAGGGAATACAGTGGTAGGGGCCCAAGCTTAAGGGGTGTGGCCAGTCACCACAGAGGGACTTTACCAGCCATCATAGAGGACATGCAAAAAACAGGGCCCCATTATAAAGGCAACAGGGGTGTGTCAGTACCACCCACTTTGATTGTTGAGAGGGCTAATCTTGGCCTGGTTTCCATAGAAACAAACCAAACACCCAAATTCATCCACGAACCTGCTCCACCAAGTTACTGTACTCTAGAGGAGGGAGTGGGACCCTAAAGCTGCACCTCCACTAGCAGACTTCAAAACAACTGTCGTTTGTCAGTCTAATGTGCCTTCATTGAACAAGCAGTTCAATCATCTGCAAACATGCTGAACCTGACGTTATAGTCAGGTTGTTCAGCATGTTTGGCCAATGATAGATGTCTAAACAACCAGCGGGAGCACGCATCGCTGGTCGTTTTAGACATTTTTTTTAAACAATCTGCAAACTATTATCGAACGATAACGATATCGTTATCGTTCAATCACTCATTTTAATCACCTAGTGGATGGGCACCTTTAGGCAGTGAGGCACACCAGGGATTTTCCCTGTACACCTGTGGGCCATTCCATCACTGGTTGTATGATCTAGTCACACAACAATGTTGGCCTGGTGTCAGTGGGTTGTGTGAGTGTAGAAAGAGAACATATGTAAACTGTGCAGAGCAGAGGTAATTGTTTAGAATAGCTTATGGGAGTTTTGTGGGTACTTCTGCAATTAGATCGGCTTGCCTGAAGAGGTGAGTTTTTAGGGAACACTTGAAGATGTGGAGGTTAGAAGAAAGTCTTGTGCAGGGGGAGGAAGATACCATTTCATGTCTGATATTATCACCTTTTGGCCTTAAAGTAGGAAGCCGGATCTTGGGTACTGATGGGGGTTGGTGGGTTTGTTGCTGGAGGGGTGAGTAAAGATTTAAATGTATTAAAAAGATGTTCGGGGTTAGAAGCCTGAGCTGAGATAAGAGAGATGATTGTTTAGCAGTGTGCTGAGAGAATTTCTATAGAAATAGTTGAGGCTGACGTGGAGAGTAAAGATAACTGGAGCCACTTGATCAAGGTCTATTACTAGGGGATGGTTAAGATGTGGTACTGCCATATCAGAATAGAGGGATGTAGTAATTGGAGAGATAAGTTGTTGTAGAGAGGCGGCGAGGTGTTGATGATGATTAATAGAAGTAAGGCTTGTGTGAGTATGAGGAAGTTTGGTAGAGTTTTTCAGTTATAATAATAGCCCATCCCTACAAAGAGATCTCTCCAGGGGATTTTTTATTAGACCTTTAACTGTAGTCCTGTTGGCATGAGCTGACCTTTGTAGTTCAGTACCAGAAGGAATTAGCAGTCGGTTTGCCTGTTCCCCCACCCCTTTATACTTACAGCAGAGAATAGCAAGAGATATGGCTTTCAATGTTTAACAAATTAAGCTATTTTTTCTTAAATATATTTATTTAAGTGGGCTGGGCAGAACATGTAACAATACATCTGTTTATTAAAGGGTTACAAAATGCAAATGTATGTTTACATTTACTCAGTGTATAGACTTAAAGTATACAGTGTGTAGAGAGTATAGATCCTTCCTTGTGAGCTATATAAAGAACCTATATTAATGTTTGTCATTCACAATAATATTACTGCAGCTTTTATAATAGAGCTATTCAGTTTTACTACAGTACCTTTATTACAAGATGTTTACAAATTTGGATAGGAAATAATATGAGCTGTTATAATATGAATGTGACTGTAAGGGGCACAGACAGAATACCTATAACCCACCTCCAGTGTACTCGGGGTAAGACTTGGATACTATTAACCCACCTCCAGTGTACTCGGGGTAAGACTTGGATACTATGGAAAAACATGATCGTAGGCAATAATAAAATGCATGTGCTGAATATTCCTTAACATTCATAGCTGCTGGCATTCTTAAATAGTTCTATGGACAGTTTTTTAAGACTCTTATCCTGGGAGGTACACTCTCTAAATTAAAAGTTTTATTTAATTGATTTAAATAATCATAGAAAGGAACGGAGCTTTGGAAACCAACACCATCTGAAGATGGCTTAGAGTCCTGCAGACAAACTCTGAAAATTTTCAGTTTGATGAATGAAGGTCCCCAACCCCATATTGGTGTATGGGGACTGTGGACTTGCTCGGTTATGAAAGGTAAACAGGAGAGAACAGTAATATTTACATTTATGGGTGTACTTGAAGGAATGAGCAAGAAGTCACATCAGTGGATAAAGGACCATTCTGTACCAAGCAGTTACTTTTATACAAAAGCCGAGTGACATCACAAAGGCTGTTTATTATGTTAGCAAGGAATGAGTTCGGCATCCCGAATCTACATGATTTTGTTATTTTTGATGCTGTATGATTTATTTATACATTTATGTACTAAGCTGCTTACTCAGATTGTCCGCCTCTCGTGAGGCCAGGAAATCTGCGCCCTCTGACGTAGACCCCGGCCTTGGCACTCCCAGAAAATGGGGGTGACACATCACCCATTTCCAGGAACGCAGGCCAGCTCCGCCGCCTTCTCACCCCAAAACTGCCACAGCATGTCAGTCATGCTGCAGCTTGGGTGCACTGCGTGCGCTTACATGGGGCTCATTCTGCACATGCGCAGACACTCCACCTTTGGAATTGTACATAAACCATCGGGTTTACCTACAGTTCTGAATCAAGCCCTGTGCTAGATCAATGACAGAAGCTGATTGGTTGCTATGGACAACTTCTCCACGGCTTAATACATCTCCATTTTAATGAGGTTTTCCTACACCCAGGAGATCGCTGTTCTGCATATAGGTTATGAATTAGGGGTCTTCTCAGCAAAGGGACCTCCATGCTGTATTTTTTACACTTTTTTGTTGATTTTTCTCCTGCAACTAAGTGATTCCTATTTCACATCTGCCATTTCCAACTTTTTCCATCAGATACTGGAGACAAACATTAACGTTGTTTACATGTCCTATTGGCGAAAAACCTATGAGGTCAACAATAGGCACCAGCGGAATATGAACTGGAGTTTAGGCTAGACAGTTTGTCCTTATCCAGAATTGCAGGTATATTAAGACTAACAGCAGTAACAGATGTAACAGCGGCGGCAGTGGTAATGCACAGAGTAAGCAGTATATGTAAGAAGAAACAATGGTGTTAAGAGCGGTACTCATATGTCCCAGTGGCCATCTTGGTAAAGGTGTCTGGCCAGCTTCAACGCAGGATAGGAGATGGTGCTGAAGTACACTCATCTCTTACATCTCACCTCCCTAAGCTACAGGGTGTCTCTGTTTAGATAAAATACAATTTACCTCCTTATTGAGAAGACTTCAATGACTTTTGGGTCTGCATTTCCCTATTATCAACAAGGTTTGTAACAGTGATTAATAGAAAATTGGCTCACAGCATGTGTGATGTCTGGATGAGTTGCTACACTGGCATACATTAAACTTCCAATAGTCCACTGATGAGGTACATCCCGCATATCCTCTAACTCTGCTTCACTAGTGGGTGACATGACTTTTGTTAGTTCTATACTTCTCAGGTATTGCTTCAATGTATGTCTGTTGATCAATCATGATTGTTCCTAACAGGTGATGTGCAGGTCCGGGGTTTTTCAGCTTAAATTTCTGTTCTAACAGCTGCTTGACACTTGTTATGTGATGCTCCTGGCCAGCTAGTAACAGATTATCCACATATACTACAATGATGAACAATTTCTGCTCTTTGTAGTTGTGGTAGAGACAGTGATCAATCTTTCAATGTACAAAGTCTATTTCATGTAGTACAGCAACTAACAATGTACCAACAACAACCACTTTGCTTAAGCCAAATAAAGCTTTCTTTAGTAAACAGACTTTTCTCTCTTGGAACATATTTTCACATTAGTGTTCGGGAGGTTCCATATAAATCTCTTTTAGCAATTCTCATTTAAGAAAGCTGAGTCAGTCTAATTGGTATAGCAATAAATCATACATAGCAGATATGGCAATGACTAAACATATTGTACTTTACCTCGCCACAGGAGAAAAGATCTTGCCGTAATCCGTTTCTGTGCATATCCCTTCACGACGAGACAGGCTTTATAACGGGCAATGGTTCCATCTGCATTCAGTTTTTTACAGAAGATCCATTTATTGTTGACTTTCTATGGCGTGGCCTGTTGACTATAGTCCATGTACCGTTGTCATTCAGAGATGTAATCTCTTTCTCTATTGCTAATTTCCATTCTTCCCAGTTGTTGTTTGACTTTGCTTCCTGGATATTTTGAGGTTCACAGAATGTGAATCCATCTTATGTCTTTTATCTTTGTGTATATGAGCATATGCTTTGCATCCAAATACTCTGATAAGATTGATTTGCTTACTTCCTGACCACGCTTCTAATGGTGTTTTGCTTTGTGACACAACTGTGGGTGCACAATTCTTTAGGAAGACTGCTGTAGACACTGCTTCTGCCCAAAAGCATTTTTCTAGGTTGGCATCATGCAGCAGTGACTTGCTCTTTCCACAATTGAGCAGTTGGCATGCTCACTTACACCATTCTGTTTTGGCGTGTATGCAATTGTTAGTTGATGCTCAATTCCATATTTTTTTAAAAAGGTTGTTATTCTCCTATTTTTGTCTTTTAAACATTCAGATCTCAAGACTTTTATTTCCTGACGGGTTTGTGCTACTATTAATCTCTTGTAGTCTGTAATTTTATTTATTACTTCGCTCTTTCCTTTGATGAAGGAAATGTGTGTCATTCTTGTGAAGTCATCGATGAATGTTAGAAAGTATCTATAGCCACTTATTGAATTCACCTCCATCAGGCCACACACATCTGTCTGCACTAATGCTAGGGGTGCTTCAGCTCTGGTTGCTAATTTTGGAAAGTGAGAATGAGCTTGCTAACCTATTATACAAGTCTTTGCATGTCAGTCTGCCTAAAGGTTCTACTAGGAAATTGAGTTCAGAATTTAGGTTCTGTACCATTGCCATTACGACTTCCTCATCATCATTTTGGACTCCTACAGATGTTCGCTACTGAGATGTAGACATCTTATCAATCTAGTCATTTATGTTTCTGTATTCACTTAATTTGGAACCGTACAGTGTATGCCTCAAATGTATCCTCCTCATTAGACCTTTGTCTTCATATGCTGTCTGCAGGGCACACATGTCATATGCTGAAATTTTTCTTTGAATTATAAAGTAAATGTGTTGCTCCATTAAGCCTTAAGCCTATGGTGCCCATAGCTGTATCTACTTCATCAGGATTGGGATTGTGATCTGCGTTACTTATAGCCTTCCACAGCTTCTTATGTTTGAGCTGCATCTCCATAGCCTACTTCCATGTAGTGTAGTTCTCTGAGCCTCTCAGTTTCATAAAGTTATTGCTGGCGGTTGCTGCTGCACAGTGCATGCTGATCCAAACACAGGACTCACTGTATGTTTCACAAGCAGGATACTTTGGCGCCTGGGCCCATAAGCTGTTGATATGTCCTATTTGGTGTAGAACACAGGCTCTTAAACTTGGCCCTCAGGACCCCACACAGTGCACTTTTTCCAGATCTGCTCACAGTCACAAGTGAAATAATTAGCTCCACCTGTGGATCTTTTAAAATGTGTCAGTGAGTAATGACTACACCTATGCACCTGCTGGGTGACCTGGAAAACGTGAACTGTTTGGGGGTCCTGAGGACCGAGTTTGAGAACCACTGGCATAGAAACTGTGAGGTTAACAATAGGCACCAAGGGAATTGTAAAATGGAGTTTAGGCCAGGCACTTTGTCCTTAACCAGGCTTGCAGGTTTATTAAGGATAATAACATTAACAGATGTAACAGCAGTGTGCGGTAAAAGCAGTCAAACACAGAGTAAGCAGTATATGGAAGAAGAGACAATGGTACTCACATCCTAGAGGAACATGTGCTGCATGTCCGTGTAGTACTCCTCACACACTCTAAGATGGCACGGGGTCGCGCATGCTCAGTAACAGGGGCAGAACTATGGGAGACAATGGAGGCGCCTGCCACCAGGCTCCAGCTCTGAAGGGGCACCTCCTCCACGGTCCACAACATATTTACCCCACTTAGAGCTGTAGCTATGTACCAGGAGTGTACCATCACGGCTGCCCAATACATGGCACCACTTCCTGGCACCTGAGAAGCCACCATACACTAGTAGACGGCTACATGTCAGACCATCAGCTGCTGCCTTCGTCTATCTATAGCCTGTCTGTATGTGAATTGCTACATTACAGTGTCAACGGCTGTGACTGGGTGGGGGGCACCAAATTATAACTCGCCTCCGGGCGTCTGGGATGAACTTACGCCACTGCGCAGTAACATGTCCCAGCCGCCATCTTGGTAAAGGTGGCTGGCCTGGCAGGGTTCTCTCTAACAAATGTGCCAACCTATTCTGCTGGTTAACATGTAATGAATGTCTGTGAACACCCTGCTCCCTGATAGACATAGCTAGTGGGGTTCAGGTTCAGCTCTGACAGCTCAGCTATTTTTTTTTTATCATTTTAGGCAACCCCGTTCCTATAGTTACATTCTTCCTGTGAAATAAATGAATAGGAAAATTCTGGGACTGTCACAGCTCTGACCCTGGGCTGTAGCTCCAACCATATGTGTTATAATCCTGCGCTGCTTGCTGGAGATAAACATGCTAATTTTCCACATAGAGCATTACAAACTTTCAAAGCCATTTAAATTAAACACTGACCTAGAACTGTTTCCTAAAGATATTTGGTTTTGCATAACAATAATGTCTGAAGGATGCATTTTTGAGCAAAGAGAGAATACTTCATTTATCATACTAAAATGGAGGCATTTACAAAGACAAAAATAGCTTTTCATTATGCAGACATGAATAAACTAATTATCATTTGTTGTCAGGTTTGAGTAGCCGGCAGGTGTTTAGTATGAATTTGTGTGTATAAAAATGTTTTGTTCCGCAGGAAGCACAGTGCGAAAAAACAACAACGCAAAATACGCTCTGCAAACGGGGATAAGACCAAGTCTACATCAGTCAGCTGTTCAGTTCTGTAAGTATAAAAACAAAGTGTGGTCATTGATAGACTATTGTCCATAATTGTTACAATTGTAAACATTTGTATATGATTGTAATTTGTGAAGTTGGGCCTTTAAAGACTTCAAACTCAGATCTGCTTAATAGTGTGTGTGTGTGTGTATATGTGTGTGTGTGTGTATATGTGTGTGTGTGTGTATATGTATGTGTGTGTGTGTGTATATATATGTGTGTGTATATGTGTGTGTATATGTATATGTGTGTGTGTGTGTATATATATATATATATATATATATATATATATATATATATATATATATATATATATATATTTTTTTTTTTTAGTATTGGCCCGTAAATTCATATTTTATTGTAATATGTCATGTCTACGTCTGGGTAAATTTATTCACTGTTTATTGAAGGTAAAATGATGAATCTGTGATGTACAAAAGGAGACTTATGGCCTATATAAGAGCTTCTAGCTATTCCTGATTTGTACCCAGGTTCGCTATTGGCATATACTCTGCATTTTTGAGTGACATCATAGGGAGAGGGAAAGTTGATCATTGAAAAACCCCATCATGGCCAGGGCCGTCAAGAGCTGAGCAGCAGTCTCCTCTCTCCCTGCCGGATGTGCCGCTACCTCTGCGCTGCTATGTAGTGGGCAGAGGAGCAGCTGACCTGGCCCCCGCTGTGCCCCTCCAACTGGCCCGGGTAAGTAGCCCCCTTCTCGGCCCACCTGCTTAGAGCAAAGCACCTTTGTTCATTTTACTTGGAGATCATCTTTATTGGGGTTTTGATCCATACTTACGTGGCCTTCCACCACAGCGGTAAGCAATTCAGTGAGTTGTTAACTTTCTGTCATTTTTATTTCAAATAAACTATTTTTTTTCTGTATGTCATATTGTTATCTTATTTTGTATACATATTAAGCATTGTGTTTTGTAATATTAAACCTTATTTAATTATCGGTGGTCTGTCTATGCGCCATGGCTGCATTGCACACGCGAGGCAAATGAATTGCAGTTGAGCTCGAAGAGAGGATTCACTCGCAATTGATTGACAGGAAGAGACCGTTTTGTGGGTGGTTACTGGAAGTTCCGGCCAAGACGCAGGCGTGTCGGGGGTGTTTCCTGAACGTGTCCGGCTGTTTCCTGGGCATGTACTAGCCAGCATCTGCGATCACGCACACAGAGAACAAAGCTCTGGCGTCTCAGTTACCACGGCCATTCTGAGTGACCATAGACTTACTCAAGGAGTCCATGTTTTCAGAATCTGCTTACAATGCCGCGTTTGTGTATGCAGTTGTGGGCAGCTATGAGGGCTCTGGTGGGCGCCTCAATACAAAAACTACCGTCGGATGCATTAGCATATTTTAGCAATTGCTCAGCGGCAAAAATTGTGAATGCGTTTCCATTAGCGTACAGCTCTGAATCAGGCCCAATGTAACGACTATGGTATACTACGGTGATATCCCAGACTCAACACACATAGGGGCATATCCAATTAGCCGTGGGGTTTACCCCGCGCGCGAGTCCCCGCTGTCTGACTTTACCTCGCGCCTCATGTAGGTGCGAGGTAATTTCTGCGTGAGGCCGCCCTATTCAACCTCACGCGAGCGGGTATAACACACTGACTCTGCAGTTCTCGCAGAATCAGTGTGTTCTCGCGCGTGAATCCTGTTCTAAAGCTATTTAATTGAATAGCTAATCCCCTCGTTGCGGGACTTTTACACGATAATTAGCCACGGGTGAAACCCCGCGGCTAGTTGGATATACCCCATAATATTGCACAATCACATTATAATAAAACAGCAGTACATTATTACATTAGAGAGCAGTCCTTAATCATAGATTGAACGATAACAACAACAGATCAGTGATCAATGTTGTAGAAATATCTGATCAGTAAGAAAGGATGTCCTTCAGTAACTCAGAGTTGTATATGGTCAGTCTGACTACAACTTTACAGACTCAAGTGGTTCGATAAATCTGTATGTACAGCTTGTCTCTATTTTTCCCATTTGATTACTGGTTGAGTACCTTGCATAGGAGCTTATGATTTTGACTCTTGTCTTACCCTGCTGGACCTCCAGTCCCATTGCCTAATCTGCAGCACTTGGGTGCACCATTGCTTTGCCTTTCTGAGTCTAGAAATTGTCAGCACCAGCTCTGCAGTCAGTGTATCTTCTCACAGTAGCCCTGCAAACCTTTCCTGCCAGCTCTCCTTGATTGCTACTCTTTCATGGAGTCTCCCTGATTACTCCTTCATTATGTAGCTTGTTTTTTGGGGAAAAAAAGTAATCAGAGATATATACATTCCAATGGAATCATCAGTGCCATTTCCCTGCATTGGTTGATCCCTATGGATACATGTAATTTCATATAAGGTTTCTCGTGGCCACTTATATGGAAAGAAACCCTTGTAAAACACATGAGCAGGACCTGAAAAGTATTAGTGTGTTTTCAACAACATGTAGATCTTACTAACTGCTTTGGGGCTTGTTTCCATTTGGATGTAAGCCAGTTATATAACACGCCTCTCAGATGTAGCAGTACACCCCACTTTACCACCACGCTCATAGGTGTTGCATTCACAAGCTCCCTGAAATGCTATTTCAAAAATAGGCAAGTATGCTGCAAATATCACTTTTCTCTACTATTTGGTACATTGTGTATTGAATACAAGGTTAAAATCAGCTGTAAAAAGGCAGCAATGAACAAGCCGGACCACTGTTCAGGTGAGAAGACGGACCTTACTCTACTTCCATACTTCCTAGAACCGTGCAGTCGATATATTTGACTCGGGAGGTACGAAGTTCATAACCTCCGCCCATCTAAGGAAAGTAATTATATTTATGGTATATGTATGATTTTTTTTATATTTCATATTGATGAATGGTACCATTGCTTTGGATCATTTCATCTGATATTAGTATCCTGCATTCTATTATTAGTAGGTCGATTTATTCCATAGGTTCTATAGCGCCAGGGTCCTATTCAACTTCTTATAGGCTATTGAATGCCCCTCAATATCAACAAAAAAATTCTGAACATTTTTTTAAGGTTAAAATAGCTGATAGTCACCTTTATATGTTTGCCAAGAATTGCCATAATACTTGTTTTTAAGAATACTCCAGAAACATTTTGCCATTTTTCTAACATTGGAGTCAACATCACACATCCTTTTAGCTGAGCCCAATATGTTTGCAGGTCTTTTGAATTGTTGTGCTGTCAGTTTTCCCACCAGAAAGGTGCAATGATGTAATCACATGTCTCATCAACAGAAGCCTAAGCTAAAGCTTCTGTTTTCCCTTTTCATGTTGGACTTTAGGACTGTGATGTCATACCTCCCAACATGACCCTCTCCAGGAGGGACACAATGCTCTGGTCCTGGACTTCCCTGGTAATTTATGATTGGTGGCGGCTCCAGGGGTGGGGCTGCAGCACTGTCCAAAATTCAAATAGGGGAGTCACTCCAACTGCCAGTGAGTCCCAGCCAGTGATGTTTGGCAGTGTGTGAAATGACAGTTGGTGCAGCTCCCCTATTTGAATTTTGAACTGTGCTGTAGCCCCGCCTCTTACAAGGGAAGTCCAGGACCAGAGCATTGTGTCCCTACTGGAGAGGGTCATGTTGGGAGGTATGGTGTTGGTCCTGTATATAAATGAATGATTCCTTCTTTACAATGGAGCTGTAAGAACTCTACTATATCTAGAAATGGAAGTAAACACAGCCACATGTCTTATCAAAATGCATTTTTATTTAGCAAAATATACACATTTATTTATTAAACATCACTGGTCTTCTGTTCTTGACCTAACATAGATTTTAACCCACCCAAGCCCAAGATAAAGAAAAAAAACCCCAGCAGCACAGGAAATGGGAGGAAGAAAATTAGTGACCTGCCAGCACTCTGCAGAGGTAACGCATAGCACTCCTGCTATTGCACAACTACAGGTCACAGCACGCTGGTACGTCTGTTGTAGCATATAGTATCTGGAGAGCCACAGGTTTCTTAAAGATGCTGTATATTATGGTCAGGCAACCTGTTGCTCTCTAACATGGTTGGAACTACAAGGACTTGTTAAAAATGGGATGCGCTCATAATACTGACCATGGGGATTCAATCGGCCAGAATGCTGGTGCCGTAATCCCGACACCTATCAAAATCGCGACGCTGTCATCCCGAAGGTAAGTAGCGGGGTTAGGGATAGGCACTAAGGGGGGAGGGTTAGGTTTAGGGTGTGGGGAGGTTAGGTTTAGGCATTGGGGGGGATGGTTAGGATACCGACTGACAGGTGTTGGTATTCTAACCCTGTCGGTATTCTGACCGCCGGGATTCCGTACCCAACCCGTTAAAACCATCACTATATCAATATACAGTGCAATTTTACCCTTCAGAAGCTGCTGGTTGCTTCCTCCTGTGATCATCAACTTATAAAGAATTTAGCGGGTTTATTCATGCAGCAGTGAAACGAGTGGAGAAGTGTGCCAGTGGAGAAGTTGCCCATTGCAACCAATCAGCTCCTACCTATTATTTTATAGACTGTACTTGATAAATGCAACCTCAAAGCTGATTGGTTGCCATAGGCAACTTCTCCACTGGTACACTTCTGCACTCTTCTCACTGCTTCATGAATAGATCACCTACAGTAGATGATGTTCCCGAGGCTGCCTGGATTTTTTTCTTTTTCCCTTTCCTCCTCTCTTTTTCCTCTCTTCAGCACTACCCCCACTGTTTTCTCTTCCTCTTCCTTCTCCTCTTACTCCATCTCTCTTTTCTCCCACACGTCTATTTTTTGTGTCAGCACTTGGTTTTATCATATAGATTATCCATAGCATTATTGGCAGAATCTATAGGCGTGTATATAGGTGTAAGCGGTGTATTGGAGGTTAGTCCACATGATGAGTAGCTTAACAAAGAATTCGTTTTTTGACCAGGTAGAACACAGGATGCCAGTCAACACAGGGTTAAAGCAGCAGGTACACAATGCAGGAATATAGTGTAACAGTCAGTGCTTGAAGTGGCGTGGTATAATATACCGTCACTCAGAATGCGGGAAAAAATAAAGCGGATCCCGCAGGAGGTGCAGTGACCTATCAGCAGCGCTGTCCTGTGCTTTCAATCAATACTCTAGCAGCAGAGGCAGAGGAGAAGACCATGGAGAGTGTGCTCCGCACAGGATATGCACTTCTGAGCTGCCTGCTGAGTGTCTGGGGGCCTGTTACCATCGGGCAGGGGATGAGGCTGGCTGGTGATATACTGCAGTGCCCTCTCTGTGATATACAGGACCAGGAGAATACACAGCAAGGCAACGGAGAACTGTGGCTGCAGAGGAAGTAGTATGCGGGGATCATGTCCATGTAAGATGCCAGCAGCATGTGGTGAGACAGAAGGTGGCTTGGTCACAGGGGTTGGGTACAGGATGCCCGCACTCAGGATCCTGGCATCCCGACTGGGTTAAAATACCGACACCTTCCAGAAAGAACCCTACCGCTAAACCTAACCCTCCCTCCCCGCAGCCTAAACCAAACCCCCCGCAGCCTAACCCTCTCCCTTGCAGCTTAACCCTAATCCTCCCCCTAGTTCCTAACCCCAACCCCAGTACTTTCCGTTGGGATGGTGTCTGACTGGTGTTGGGATTCTGACTCTGTTTGGCTGGCTGTGTCTCTGTATTGCTGAGATGTGGATTAACAGTCAGTCTACCTGACTGCTACACTGGGTCTGTACAGTGAGTTCGGTTTGGTCTCGGCTGGTTAAGGGGCTGTACAGACCTACCTCACAGCTGATCTATACCTGAATGCTGCTGAGAGACAGTCAACCAAACAGGGTTCCTGTGACCAGCGCTAGTTTCTGGTCATATTAGAGCCCAGAAGCAGGCCGGGAACCAAGCGCACTTCACACACCACCTGCTGCAGCTGCCCATACTAGAAGTGGGTCTGCATAGTGGTGACAGACTATTCACAAATGTCCCCTAAACGGCTGATACCAATGAATATCTATTCCAAATCATCACGCTGCCAACTGCAATATTGTAGACTTTCATCACATCCATGGAGCGGTAACTATAACAATTTTGATCATATGCCCTATGCACTAGACTTGCTACACCCGTTTAATATGTTTTTAGAGAAAAAAATGTAATTGGGGATTGCAAGTATTAGGGAAGTCACTGTACTTGCCTAATTATTGAGTTCTGGTGGCTACTGATGCTTTAATATACTGACAAATTTGAATTATTGTTGTGAGGTTGCTGAAGGAACCTTATTTGTGTGTATTTTTGGTTTTGTTTGCTTTAAGATTCAATTAGTCACATTTGTTCATCTACCATTTCATCATGAGTGCCGATTGGGGTATTCAATTTTTAATAATATCAATATAACATGACTAATCCCTAAAGCTTCTGGGGGCCTGCGGTGGCCCCTGGCCATTTGATTTAGGTCCAGCCAGTGTTGTGTGGTACAGTATCTGGAGCACATACCTGCACATACTCTTTGTAGTGGCAATAGAATGTAAGTGGTTACTAGCGGTTGTGACACAGTGGTAAGAGTCTCCCTCAAAGAGACACTCTGGGGCACGTCTTATGGCAGACATCCACTAGCAGACCTAAAAGCGACTGCACGATTATGACATTGTAATTGTGCAGTCGTTTCACAGTCTGTGCTGTGCACTGAATGAGCAGTCGTTCAGTGTAGGCACATCAATCATCCCCTAACATGCTCAAGCTGGAGATCAGCTGACTGTAGTCCCGAAGGACATCACCGGAGCACCGATCACTGGAGGTAAATGTAATTAACAGAGGGTCTCGATCGCGGGGCTCAGCGGCGGCCGGTCAGCGCATGTGCGGGCACTTGTCATGGCATTTTTTGCAAAAATACCGTGATCAGTGTGTGGAGGGGATTCACAGGAACAGAGATTTCTCGCAAGCTCTGTCCCTGCAAGGGATTTTTGGTAAATCCCTGTGATATTGGCTGAATTCACAATGTGGATTCAGTCGGTAATATCCAGGGCCGGCTCCAGAGGTCGGAGCACCCTGTGCCGGCCCCCTCCAGAGCACCCGATCGCGACCGAAATGGGGGTGTGGCCTAATTACCATAGGCCATGCCCTCTACGTGACGTTATTAGGTGGCGTGTCCGCCTCCAAATAACGTCAGTCTGGGGGGAGCCTCACTTGCTGGGCTTCCCCCAGCACTCTCCCATCACTGAATGGATGCCGCACAGCTGCGGCGGTGGGGGTCCCCAACCTCCCGATTTAACCACCCACGGGCCACTTCGGCCCACGGGTGGAATAGTAATGTCCCGCTGAAATCGGGATGTTGGGGAGGGGTGCGCCCTCTATAGGTGGCGCCCCTGTGCAACCGTTCAGGTCGAACTCCCCTAGAGCTGGCCCTGGTAATATCACACTACAATCTGCATTCAATATGCGGATTGTAGTAAATAGAGCCCAAAGTAACTAGTTCAACCCAGGTGACTGCAATCATAAATTAAGTGGGAAGTCCAGGAGCAGAGCATTTTGTATCTAATGGAACGCATCATGTTGGAGGGTAGGCTATAGTGGGGGGCGTGGCCTATATTGACGGCACCGTTTAATATAGCACAGAGCAAGGCAGCTGCTTGCCGGGCAGTCATCAACTGTTTTAACTGACCCGGCGGCAGCTGCAGGCAGCGAGCTGTTTGATGGGGCCCAGCAGCTACTGGGGCACTGCACTACTGGGTAAATCTCATGAGACTTTGCAAAGGGGTCTAAGAAGGATGTGCTAAGCTCTGATTGGAGGAGTCCATCACATGCTCCTCTGACCCGTGGAGATCAGCAGCAGTGCAGCCTCACAGGAATAACATTGTGAGGCTCTGCCGGCTGACTGGGCTGTGGCTTCCTGTGAGTACATACAGGAAGGGACTGGGAGCTCAACTCTCTTCTCTGCTAACAGCAGGTCAGGTAAATCTTTTGTGGGGGTCTTGGACAATAATTAATGTATGTTTGTTTTTCTGTGGGGGACAATGTGTTTTATTTTTGTTCTGGTGGTCCCTAATGCTACGTGATAACAGCACCCACTTTGGGTCATATAATTGCCTAATGTTAGGGACCACCAGAACAGAGAAGCCTTGACGCAGCATGGTAGCTTAAATATATGCAAACTGAGGGCCTGATTCATTACGGATCACTATTGCGATCGCAGCTGTTATTACGCACGCAGTTCTGCTGCAAAAATATGCTGATGTTTGTAACCGCTCACCCGGCATAGAGACGCCCACTACCGCTCTCGCACATCCGCAAGACCTCGCAATACTGCGTATACATCAGTAACATCCAGTAACATCGGACCCTCATGCAGAATTACAGCAGGTCTGACCTGTCTCAGAAATTGCAACTCTCGTCGCAGGCTGCGAATGCCATCGGTGGCTAATTTATGCATGCCCAGGAAACTGCGTGCAAATGGACAGGCACGCCTGCGTTTCTCCAACCACTCCTCTGTCACCACTCCCAAAACACTGACGTCCCATCACTCACTCTGTAATGGCTTTGTATCTGCATACGTGATCACCGTGCGATTGCAATATCGACCGGCACACGTGCACTGCGATGCATACGCATGCACCATCAGCCAATCTGTGTACGCTGTTGCGATCTGTGATGAATCAGGCCCTGAGATGTCTGTATTTATATAATCATGTAGTATTCAAATCCCATTGCTGGTCCTTTGCAGAGTGCTGGGGGAACATTTTCCCCCTTCTTGTCTAGATTAACCCTGCCCTCATGTACCTGTGAAGGGCCATTAAGTTGATTTGAACAACCACCATTTTATATTACTGTTCTGAAGGCATGGATGGGATCAGCATTAGGAGGGTGTTCTGGTTCCTTCAGTGTCATTTAAAGGATTTTTGGGTTCCTTCAGGGGAGTTGGCTCTCAGCTTATGCCAGGTTCACACTAGACGATATGTCGTCCGATCTGCAGGGTGTACCTGCTATGTCGCTGACTATGCGCACTCACCGACATCACCCGTCGGACCAGCATGCAGGTCCAGCGAGCGATCTCGTCAGTGGGGGCCATGCTGTCAATTGCAGCATGGCCCCAGCTGTCGCTCCCGGCACCAGCGAGTGCGTACACACTTGCCGATGCCGGGTCCCGTCATTAACAAGGTCAGTACACACTAGACATCATCTAGTGTGTACCGGCCTTTAGATATATTAATGTATGTCCTATGATCATGTATGCAGTTATATGACCCATAGTGGGTGCTATTATCACGTAACGTTAGGGACCACCAGAACAGAGAAGCCTTGTCGGACCTGGTGGCTTAAACATATCTTTGCAAATATATGTGAACTGAAATCTCTGTATTTCTATAACCATGTAGTATTCAAATCTTATTGCTGATCCTTTGCAGAGTACTGGGGGAACATTTTTTCTTGTTACTGAACATCTGACATCCTCCCTCCAGCGGGGGCAGAAGACTTTGGGCCCTGGATAAAGCCTTGGGATGGATCGCAGGGTAAAAGGCCTGGTGGCAAAGACGGGTTGGCGGGGGTTTATTTTGTGCTTTTTGTTTAAGTTTTTGCATGAAAACACCAGGACTGGGCTTTCTTACTGAGAAGTTAGCTTGGGGGCAAACCATCCCAGGAAGAAATATACAATTAGAGATGAACACAATAAGAGAGGTAATTATAATACACCTGCCATTCTCTAGAACTCAGACACTTATTAAATACCCAGGCAAATCCATTTGGATGTCATTATAAGTATAGTGAATGTGTACACAATGCAAAGGCTGTATTTTCTTTTAATTAAATACAGGATGTGCTGCTGCTAGTGACTGGGAGGAAATAAAATACTAATGGGATGTAAAGGACACTGTGCAAATAGTATAGTTCATGTCTGATGAAACAAGTTGGCTGCTGTAAATACTTTTTTCTCCTTTGATGAGCTGAATGTAGCTCTGTCTGAGCTGACTCTCTCAGTGCGTCTCATCTTCTCTCTTCCCATGTACCGTAAATCTTTTATATCTGTCAAGCACAGAGAATAAATATAAAGCTATATACCCTCCCTTCTGTATATGCTGATCCGTGCTGTTGTGCAATTCTCAACCAGTACAAAACCAAGCGTCTTCTCTTTTTGTCAAAGTTCTGCCACTGATCCCTGTCATATAGGAATGTGTAGAATACCTGTTATGGGATGTGTCTAACCCATCATCTACCCATATACTTGTGGTTTGGTGTTGAGTACACAGATAGAAACATGTTCTGCTTTATTTAGCTGCAGCGACAAAGTTTTATAAACTGTAGATGTTTCACCTAATAATCAATAATGTTGATTTTTATCTCAATTTATGACTGCGCTGGGGATCCAACACACAGAAACCCAAGTTGGGCAGTAGGGGGAGACAAACCCTGGACCTGAACATACTACTAAAGCTCTACCTGTCCTAAGGGATCATCATATAGACTTAACGCCCCCATACATCAGCAAATGATTGCAGCAATCGTGCAATTTGCAATCGATTGTGTATAAAAATCTTTCCCTTTTTGAATCGATTGTGGCAAATCTGCAATCGATTGTGTATAAAAATCTTTCCCTTTTTCAATTGATTGCTGATGTATGGGGGCCTTAAGGGGTCTATTTATTAATGTGATCCCTGCTGAGAATCATGTTGCATGATTTAAATAGGCTTAACAAATTCTTTACATGCCATCTAATTTCCTGCAGTAGGCAAAGCATTATTCTCAATGGGGACTAGTATCTACGCCAATATTCCAAGCAATGCCTGGGCCCTATAGCTGACGCCATCTTGCATGCGCAGATTCAGTTTCGCTATTATTTCACTGCAAACTACTTCGCTGGGACAGACTCCTGTTAGAGCCGATTGCAAAGGTCTTTTGTTGTTCACACCCCCAAAAAGTTATTTCTTATAGCTGCACTATACAGTTTTAAGAAATTATATTTTTAAGGACCACCGATGATAAATAGAACCCTTAGAAAACAGATCCCACAGAAATACTATAAGATTCAAAGGGATCCCAGAGTCAATAACAGGTTTATATGCTTACCTTGAAGTGCTATTTAATACTATACGACCTGACATAGGGCCTGATTCAGATCTGCTCGCTAGCACTGAGCGCTCGCAAGCGGGTCGTTGTTGGCCAAGTGCGCAAGCCGTCGCTCCGGGTCTCATACCAAAGGGGGCGTGCTGTCGATGCTGGGGGCGTGGCTGGCCAGACGGAAGCGTTCCCATGGGAACGCCTACCGTCTGGGGCCGGCCCCACTGACATCACAATTGATATCAGTGGGAGTGCTATCGGCTCTGATAGAGCTGAAAGCATTCTAGGGCTTGCGGCAACCAGACCCTACCACAAGGGTCTCGTCGCAAGCCCAATGGTCACGATGGTCTCCCACAGCTATGCGAGCGGCCAGGAGGCCGCTCTAAAAAAACAGAGGGACGGCCCTGATTCAGAGCGAGCGCTCGGTCAGAGCGTCCGGCTCTGAATCAGGCCCATAGTTCCTGATTACTGTCAGATGGATTACAGCGGCACTGAGAGAAAGGATGCACCTTTAGGATGTGGGACTGTCCCAAACACTCATGGTGGTGCTCACATAAAGGATCATTGTTTTTTCTTTAAGGGAACAACAATATATTTCTACCCAGAGTTTGCACCCTCTACTTTATCTCGCAGGATGTAGGGGAGACTTTAAGGTGCACAAAGAATTTCTATTACATCTAGGGGGTGGAGGAGTAATCTGAAAAAACAGACCATCTCTATATTCAGTATTTCCTGATATCAGCAGACTGGAGCCTCAGTACTTAGCAGGGAGAATATAATAAAATCTTGTTTTATTCAGGGTTGCCAACATTTGGCTCCCTCCTTCCGGGAGGGAGCTGTCTGGCAACCACACGGATAATGTGTCATTGGGGGCGGGACATAGGGCGTGACAGCACAAGTCGCTGATTAATGCCGAGATTAATGGCATTGTGAGCCAGGGGGCGGGGCTACGATGACGCGACTCAGTGCGAATCGCATCACCGGCGCACCCCCCCCCCCTGCTGCCGGGGATTATACAGCCGGCTTGCTGGGGCTGGGAGGCTTGCCTGCCCTTCCAGGGGGCCGGGAGCGGAACCCGATTTTCGGGAGGATCCCGGCCGCATTCTGAGGGTAGGTTAAGTATGGCTGCAAAATACATGTAAATCCTCAATCTTAATTCATATTGCTCAGCTCACTACAAATCGTTATCTAATCACACACCTGAGAACCTTCCTGCATTAGACACTGGGGGGTGTATTTACTAAAGTGGGTTTTTTAAGAAGTGGAGTTTTTGACCATAGCAACCAATCAGATTCTAGTTATCATTTATCTAGCACCTTCTAAAAGATAAAAGCTAGAATCTAATTGGTTGCTATGGGCAAACATCCCCATTTCTAAAAACCCGCAATTTAGTAAATATACCCCTGAACCTCTTTAAATAAATAATCTCTGATAAATCTCATCAAGTCATCATCATTTTCTAAGAAACAACTGAACACAGGGCCTGATCCAGAGTTTTAGGTCAATTTGATATTTACGTAAATCTCCAATGGTGTTTGATCTGTGCTTACACAGGAACTGCTCATGTGCAGATCTGGGCCTGCGAATTCTCTCGCAGTGCCACAAAAGCTGCAGCATGATTGACATGCTGCTGGCATTTAGGGCGGTGACGGGCAGTGTTCTAGAAAATGGGACCGTGTCTGCCACAATTTCTGGGCGTGCAGAAGCCAGTGCCTGCGTCCTTGGACACACCTTCACTTGGCCCCCGGCAGCCTGAGGCTTACTCAGATGCCCGCAGGGTAGCAGCTGTGCAATATGGTACAACTAATATGCTAGTGCAGCAGGAGGCGTCTGGTGTAAACAGACGCCTTCTGACAGCATCGCAGATCTGAGTGCTGCAGCCTGAGATGCAGCATTGAATGTTCTGCGGGACCACCAGTAAACTGAGTAACCCTGAGGTTACTCATATTGTCCCTCGCAGCACCTTAGCCAGTGCCAGGAAGTCTGCATCGGAAGATACATAACCTGGCCTCGGCTTTCCCAGAAAACGGAAGCCAGCCCCGCCCACTCTCCGCTCACTCTCTGCCCCTAAACGGCAGCATCCTGTCAATCATTGTGCGGCTTGGGGGAACTGCGAGCGTTCTTGCAGAGGGAGACCTGCACATGTGCAGTGCAGATCCTGTGCTTGCGCAGGTCTCTCACAATCGGTGTTGTGCTCACACTATCAGGTTTGCATACAGCACTGAATCAGGCCCATGGACGCAGCAGCTGTGCCTGCAACATAAATCTCTGAATCAGGCCCACTTACTGATCTCGCTACTTCTGCACACTGCTTCTTGCTTTCTTGCCCTCCTCGAAAGTTTCTAAATTATCTTAATGCAGACAGTTGGAAGCGCTCTTGCAACGCTGTCTGGCTGTACCTGTGATAAATGTTATGTTCTGCTTATATTTGTTCCACTGACTGGAATATACAGCTGGGAATCATTTTAAATGAATCTCTGCAAACACTAAACAAATGTTTTATCTCTATCAATGCTATAATACAAGAGATGAATTAATCTTTAACCCCTTCATTGCTTTGGCTTTTCTCACCCCTGTGCTGAGCCTGCTTTATGACATTTTGGCTGATTACATTCCAAGACTTATGTGTGATTGTTCTATGCACTATCCATACAAATAATACCTTGTGTGACAAGAATCGCATAGACCGGAGTAAAATTCAATAAAAGTTTATTTTCTCACCACAGGTCAGTGCAGTGTTCACAGACAAGATGTTATAGCAGGAACCACAGAATCTTCCATACAGCAACACAGTTCTTTTAGTGGACCCTCAAGTCCAGGATCCCTAACACTATTCACCCCCTGGGCCTATAACCTGGGTGACTAATTCACCGTCAGGATCATTGTAGATTTGCACTGACACAACTGTAAAGACAGATAACAGGTGATGCTACTTAGCCTTGCTTTGTGGCTTACAACTGATCCCAGGAAAACCTGGACTGGATCTCATTACCATGCTGTTTATTGTTCCATCTCTGCACAAACCTGCTGCTCCTCATTAACCTCATGTGAAAGCATGCTGTCCCTGTCACACTCCTTCCTCCTTAGCTTCAACCACCCTGGTGAAGTTAAAACTTTTTTAGATGAGCTCTCTGCCTCGCCCACCTCTATTTGCATCATCCGTCCGGGAACACAATCCTCTGCCACTTTCCAGAGCTCGTCTTGCACCCCCTCTTCCTCCCCTAGCTTCACCATACGGTTGCTCGGAGGTTCGGGACTCACAAACCTTCTGGAAAGGGCATCAGCATTAAGGAGCTTTTTCCCTGGTCGATGCTGTACCTCAAATTTGAATGGCTGTAAAGCCAGATACCAATTGGTCACCCGGTCATTCACCTCCTTGTTTGAGTGCATCCACTGTACGGGAGCATGATCTGTGACTAGCCGGAATTCTCGCCCCAACAGATAATATTTTAACGACTCTACTGCCCACTTAATCGCCAAGCACTCCTGTTCCACAGTTGAGTACTGGCGTTCTCTGGGCAGCAATTTCCGGCTAAGATAGAGTATAAGTTTCTCCTCCCCATCTACCTCCTGGGAAAGGACTGGTCCTAAGCCTGTCCCAGAGGCATCAGTCTGCAACACAAACTGCTTCTTAAAGTCAAGAGCTTGCAAAACCGTCTCAACACACAAGGCTCGTCTTAAATCCTGCCAAGCAGTCTCTGCTGGCCTAGACCACATTATCTGGTCTGGGGATTGTTTCTTAAGGCACTCAGTCAGTGGAGCCGCCCTAGTGGCAAAATCAATCTGCAGTAATAACCCACCAGACCAAGGAATGTTCCGAGTTGTAATTTACATTTGGGTTTAGGCCAGGTTAAGACTGCTTCCACTTTACTGGGCTGAGGTTTAACCTTCCCTCTGCCTACGACACATCCCAAGTAATTCACCTCCACAATTCCAATGGCACATTTCTCAACGGTAAACCCATGTGCCCTTAAAGACTGTAACACTGCTTCTACCCTTGGAAGGTGTGACTCCCAGTCAGAGTTAAAGGTGACGATGTAGTCTAAACATGCAGCTGCATACTCCCTGTGGGGCCGAAGCAACTTATTCATAGCCCTCTGGAAAGTTGCTGGGGCTCCATGCAAACCAAAAGGCAGCATTTTGTACTGGAACAAGCCCTCTGGGGTAGAGAAAGCTGTTTTTGCTTTAGCAGCTTCAGTCAAAGCAATCTGCCAATACCCTTTTGTCAAATCAAGAGTGGTGAGATACTGACTTTTTGCTAATTCTCCACCAGCTCGTCAACCCGGGCCATAGGGTAGGAATCAAACTGAGAAACTTTAATTAACTTGCGAAAGTCATTACAGAATCTTAAAGCCCCCGAAGGCTTAGGCACTAAGACAATGGGGTTGTTGCATTCACTGTTTGACTCCTCTATGACCCCTAAGTGCAGCATCTCCTCCACCTCTCGTTTTACCACTACCCATTTGCCTCAGGTATGCGATAGGGTCTCTGCTTTATTATCACCCCTGGAGGAGTAACAATATCATGCTGTATGATTTGGGTCTTTCCCGGAATAGCGGAGGATACATCTTTGTTTCGTGTTACTAAGCTCACCACTTCCTGTTTTTGGCTAAGACTGAGGGTGACCTCCATGGGTACCTGACAGTCTGGGGTTTTCTTTGCCACTAAAGATGGCTGACTGGAACTTTCTTTCCAAGGTTTTAATAGATTTACATGGTAAATTTGTGCCTCCTTTCTTCTACCCTCATCATGTACCCTGTGATTTACAGGTCCCACTGCCTCTATGATCTCATAAGGGCCTCACCATTGAGCATACAATTTGCTTTCAGTAGTAGACACAAGCACGAGTATCTTGTTTCCCGGTTTGAAAGACCGGTCGACTGCGGTAACGTAATTGCGTTTCTGACGCTGTTGAGCTCTGTCCATATGTTCGTTCAGTAGTGGCGCAATCTGCCTTAACCGGCCATACAATTGGGACACAAACTGAATGATATTAGGATCTTGGCATGACTGTTGCTCCCACCCTTCCTTTAACACATCTAAAATCCCTCTAGGTTGCCTCCCATAGAGGAGTTTGAAGGGACTGAACCCCGTGGAGGATTGGGGCACCTCTCGAACTGAAAACCTCAAATAAGGCAGGAGTAAATCCCAATCTTGCTTTTCTTGTGACACCGCCCTCTTTACCATCTTTTTAAGGGTCTGCTTATAGCATTCTACTAGGCCATCTGTTTGCGGGTGATAAACTGAGGTGGTAATCCTATCTACCCTTAACAGTCGGCACAAATCTTTCATTAATTTAGATACAAAAGGGTTACCTTGATCCGTCAAGACCTCTTTTGGTATTCCCAGATGGGTAAATGGCATCAAAAGCTCCCGGGCTATAGTGCTAGATTTCATATTACGTAGCAGTATGGCCTCTGGGTACCTTGTGGCATAATCTACTACCACTAATATGTATTGATGCCCACGAGCAGATTTTTCCCTATCCGATCCATACCAATTCTCTCAAAAGGTACAGAAATAACAGGGAGGGGAACAAAGGGTGCCCGAAACCCTGGCCGGGGTGCTGTCTTCTGACACACTGGACATTCCTGATAATGGAACTCATTCAGAGTCTGTCGTAAGCGGCCGCTCGGTCATACGCCTAGCGATCGAGAATCAGAGAAGAAAAAGCAATTGCATGGCCGGGCGATCGCAACCAAAGTGACGCCCATACATGAACAAAGCACCTCCTCTAGCTAACGAGTGATAGCAGCTAGCGATCGAGTCAGTCGCTGTATGTTAATTTTCTTCTGATGGTTGCGGCCGCTTGTGTTGTGTGCAAATTACATCAAAAATTAACAAAAAAACGCATAGAATAAGCCATCCCCATGAAATATATTTATTCTTATTATTCTCTAATGCAAACACAACTGAATCAATTACAAGCCAATTAGAAGTGTTATTAGCAACAACAAACGATTATTAGCTGCTTGCATTGTGTGGCACAAAATAGAAACCTCAAACATAACATCAATAACATTCGATAGTATCGATTGTACTCTGGTGCTTGAGAGAGCACATACCCAACCTCAAGCTGTACGATCAGCCAGGCCTCTAACCTGCTCGCAGAGTGACGTTTTACTACTTCCGGTCTTCTATGTCGGCTGTAGCAGGAAATTTATGTACGCCCTGAAAACGGTGAAGAACGCCTGCGTTTTTAGAACACCACCCCCGTCAACACCCACAAACGGCCTTTCATGTCAATCAACTTTCGGAGCCACTTCCTGCTCGTAAGCCGTACGATCGACCGCATTTTGGATCGCAAGGTCTCGTACGCACATGCGCACAACTAACTGTACGCATGCGTGGTTTGTAAACATCGGATGCATACGACCAAGCGGCCGCTTACGACCGACTCTGAATGAGGGACAATATTTCTTTGCTGCTGCATGAATGCCTCGCCAAAAGAATCTTAACTGAATACGCTGGAGCGTTTTCTCCTCCCAAAAAATGGCCACCCCACAGGTGTGTATGAGCCGCCCTCAACACCATCTGCACGTGTTTCCGTGGAGCCAACAATTGGTCTACTCTCTTACCCTGCAAATATGTTACACAATATAACAAATCATTTTTCAATGCAAAGTATGGTACACCTTCTGTTGGTAAAGCCGTGATTACTTTACCATTTACTTCTACAACATGTTCAAATGCGTTTATCAAGTTCTCATCATTCTGTTGGTCTTGGCCAAAGTCCTGTAAAGACACTTCCTTGCGATGGTAATCCACTGTGGCTCAGTCTCACTCTCCTCATGCTGCTCACTGGCCGAGGAGGGTGTTACAGCCACCAAACTTTGGGATACTGCAGAGCTTAGCTGTTGGGACACCTCTGACGTGGTCCGTCTGCTGTCATCATGCCAAGTAACCACCTCTTGTAGTAATGGAAAGTCCTGACCTAAGATCAATGGGTAGGGTGGTCTGCTGGCTACCACCTTCAGAGATTGCCCTTTTATCACTGTCGGGAGGTGCACTCAGGGGCATTCTTCTACATCCCCATGTACACATATAATCTTTACCGGGGGTAGCACCTTATCAGCCCCGGGTGGAACCAGTTTGGAAGACATGATGGTTAATTCGCTGCCAGTATCCACTACGGCCCAGACCTTCCACTCGCACCATCAAATGAAGCAAGGTGGTTTCCACCGGAGAGTGCTTCCAGCAGCCATGCTGACCACTGGTCGAGTTGTTTTTCCAGTACTGCAGTCCATCGGCTCGCCCTGCTTTGGGCAGTCCCGGCGCACATGACTGGGCTTGTCGCAGTTAAAACACACAGCTGGATGTGGGTTGTTTGCTTTAAGAACTGAGACCTGGGTTCTGGGCTTAGGCACTGGATTGTAACCCTATTTGGTCTTATTCAATTTCCTAAGAGTCAAGTACCGTTCAATCACCACCGCTAACTCCTCAAGTGTTTGAGGATCAGCCTGTAGGGTCCACTGTTGTACCACACGGTCTAATACTCGTACAGCATGGTCCGAAGCCACCATCTCTTCTATATGCTGAGCCGAGCTTTTCTCCGGCTTCAACCATGCCTTACTCTGCCGGACTAATTTGGCCAGCTGGACTCTTGGAGATTTGGACGCGTTCAGCAACCATTCCTGAAACTCCTGAGCTTTGCTGGGGCCTGTCACTCCAACCTGCTGAGTATGGCTTGTTTCAGGTGAGGACAGTAGTTTGCCTCTGCTAGAGTCAAATCGACATATGCCCTCTGAGGTTCCCCTGTGAGACAGGGAGCAAGTCCGGCAGCCCACTCCTCCTTGGGCCATTTTAAACGTACAGTAGTACACTTAAAGTTGCACAGAAAAGCTTCAACGTCATCAGATGGGGAAAGCATCTGTAACACCTCTTGCTCACTCCCACCTTTCCTCATTTCAGTTAATTCTGCATGTGATAACTGAATTTGAGTCTGTTGACCCCGAATCAAAGTTTGCTGTTCTTGTACGTGTGGTTGCTGCCCTGCTGCTAGTTCAGCAAAACTTTTCAAAAGCTCCTCCATATTACACTGCTTTTCCACTTTGTGGATGAATATAGCAGGCTTAATCAACTCTCTCTTGCAAGCCAGATTCCCAGTAATCTATATCAACTGGCTTTCCTTAAAACTGCACTACATTCCCTGGTCTCCCAACCACATCCACAGGAATTAAGCAGTTTTATATTGTGCACAATTTGCATATACACATGGACAGATTATCACTGTGAACAGCTGCCGTTTTATGGCTGGCCTGCCACACTCACCTACCCAGCTTCTAGTAATGTGACTCAGACTCATGAAGCTGCTGTGCAGTGGGTAGCATCCTGCAATGTGTCTCACTGCCAGTATGGATGGATCCGGTCACTGTATCCGGGCTCTTGCTGCGTAGTAGTATCCAGCAAGGTGCCTGTTCGGGTGCCAAATGGGACAAGAATCATAGACCAGAGTAAAATTCAACAGAAGTTTATTTTCTCACCACAGGCAGATATACAGGTCAGTGCAGTGTTCACAGACAAGATGTTACAGCAGGTACATAGAATCTTCCATACAGCAACTTGGTGGACCCTCAGGTCCAGGATCCCTAACACATGGGGGGGGGGGGGGGCTAGAGGTGCACGTGCACCGGGTGCCAGATTTGAGGGGGTGCAGAAGGGCTGAGATTAAATTTTTATTCCTCCCTCACTGGCAGCAGCAGGGGAATACAACTGGGGTGTATGGAGTGAGAGGCCTCCGTAATAAGCTGCCAGCTGCAACTTGTTGATGGCGCTGAATCTAAAGGACACGTCCTGTAGGGGGTACACTGGTGGCACTAGCCTGGCCATACAGCCTGTTTATAGGTCTGATTGTGCCCCCCTGGCATATTACAGGCTGCTCAGCAGCATTTGGGGGGAGGACACGGTGATGCTCTCTCCGGATCACTGAGGCCACGTTGCTGCTTGTCCAGCTGGAAGACTGGATGTATGTCAGGGGGAGCACCAGACCTACAGCAGCAATAAGTCCCTGATCACACAGTCCCCGGGTGATGAAGGCAGAGCCCCCAGATTTCAGAGCAACTCTTGTTATGTGCAGTGGTCCCAGGAGAGAGCTGCTCCTCCTTGCCAGTCTGGCAGTACAGTGTAGAGAAAGCCTGCCTGAGGGGTAACAGCACACCAGACTCTCTCTCTATCTCTCTCATATCCCTCCTGCTAGATGGAAAATACTATACCTATAGGAGTCCTGTCACACACAATAATGAAGACACTATAGTCACACACCATTATTATTATTATCATCCTTTATTTATATGGTGCCACAAGGGTTCCACAGCGCCTTACAAAGTACAGAAACAAATGAGCACACAAGACAACAGTTATTAACAGTACAGACAATGCAGGACAAGTACATGATTTATAAACAATGCTGCATAACACCTAAATAAGCAGCAGGGTGTCAGTAACCAAGTTTTAGATGCCATTGTAAATGAAAGTAAAAGTAAGGCAAGAAGAAGCACGTGAGGGAAGAGGGCCCTGCTCGCGAGAGCTTATATTCTAAAGGGGAGGGTCAGACAAACAGGGGTGACACAGATGGGCTAGATAATGAGGAAGGAGCATAGAGTAGTGGGTTAGGATGAGCGCTGGAAAGCATTGAGGAAGAAATGGGTCTTGAGAGCCCATTTGCAGATTAATAGCCAAGAAGCCAAGTGATGGAGGAATTTTGAACGAAGGCCAGGGAGACAAAAAAAAAAGGGCAGCTACTCCAAGAAGTTGGAAGAGGCAAATGTCATGAGTGTCGAATGGAAAGAATGAGATGGAGGGTTCAGAAGGTAAGACTTGGTAGGAGTGACCCAAGGATAGCAGGACCCGAAGACCACCACCATGGAAACCTCCAGGCCAGGGTGTGTGAGAGAATGTGATGCCCCCAAAGGAGATAGCTGCAGGAGCAGTGGTGTCAGATGGGTAAATCCAGGGTTTGGTGATGGCAAGGAGAATCAAGGTGTTGCAGATGAAGTGCTCATGAACGGGGACCAGTTTGTTATAGACAAAACTGGCTTTCCAGAGGGAACAGGAGAGAGTGATAGAGTTAAGAGGCGAGAGGAGAATGGGATTATTAGGGTTGATGTGGTGTGGAGGTGATATTGATCTAGAGCAGGAGCATAAGGAGTGTGGGGGTATGTGGCTGGCTTCTGAATGAGGAAGGGTGACAGCAGGTGGTGGGTAAGGTGGAGGTTTAGTGTGGTGTAGGGGGGAAGAGGACAGGTAAATTGGAGAAAAGAGAGGTGCAGGGTTTAGTGGTGGTGCAGCAGGAGCATGGTGGAAGAGAAGTGAATAATACTGGAGTTGTGGGAGATGCAGTGGAGAGACTTATATGTGATGGAGAGACAGAGGAGGTGAAGGAGGGGGAGAATGTAGAGGGGACTATGGATGGAGAAAAGAGGTGAAAACTGGTGGTAGAGGGGAAAATAATGTAGCAGCTGAGTGAGTGAGGGAGGAGTAGAAGAAAAGAGACATAGTGTAGATGAGGCAGTTGGGGGGGAGGGGGAGTCAGTAGTAGTAATGAGTGTGAGATGCAGGAACAGTACAGTTCAAATATCAAAATCAGATAAAAGGAAGAACAGTGCTGGAAGATGTATAGGCACAACTACAATAGTATATTATACACAAAAAAGGAGTTTAGAGCTATTAAAGTTAGAAGACTTTAGAATTAGTATAAAGTATGATTATAAAAAAAAAAGGTATAGGTGTGAAACAGTGGTAGATACTACAGTGGTATAAAGATAAATTAATAATAATAATAATTTTATTTATATAGCGCTTTTCTCCTAAAGGACTCAAAGTGCTTTACATTTACAGTACAAAATACAAAATAAATCCCTACACTAGTGAAATGCTTGGGTGAATAGACAGTGGTACTGGAATGATTTAAACAGTGTAGAGAAGAAACACAAACATACAAGAATTAAATGTTTAGCAAGCATGTAGTTGCTTGCAATGTTGACGCAGGGTGTTGGCAAAAGGTGTGTCCAGGTTATAATGAAAGCTGGTGGCTGAGTAGTAGGGTTTCCAGAAGCTCAGAAGATCCTTGGAAAAATTAGCAAAGTTATAGAGAGTTCTTTTAAGACACAATACAGTAAAGTCACAAACCATAAGTCACTATACACTGTAGGGGTGTGCACCGGCCACTTTTCGTGTTTTGTGTTTTGGTTTTGGATCTGGATCTTTCTTCGTGTTTTGGATCTGGATTGGTTTTGCCAAAACCACCCTTCCGTGTTTTGGGTTCTGGGTTTTGTGTTTTGGATCTGTATTTTTTTGAAAAAAAGCATAAAAACAGCTAAAATCACAGAATTTGTAGGTTTTTCTGCTCCTATGCTATTATTAACCTCAATAACCTTAATTTCCACTCATTTCCAGTCTATTCTGAATACCTCACACCTCACAATAGTGTTTTTATGTCCAAAAGGTTGCACCGAGGTAGCTGGATGACTATGCTAAGCGACACGAGTGGGCGGCACAAACACGTGACCCATCTAGGCGTGAAACTGCAGTGGCAGACAGGATGGCATTGAAAAACTAGGCCCCAAACTGTACATAATGCAAAGAAAAAAAAGAGGTGCAAGATGGAATTGTCCTTGGGCCCTCCCACCCACCCTTATGTTGTATAAACAGGACATGCACACTTTAACAAACCAATCATTTCAGCGCCAGGGTCTGCCACACAACTGTGGCTGAAATGATTGGTTCATTTGGGCCCCCACAAAACAAGCTGGCAATTAATCTGTCCCTGCACAAACTGGCTCTACGGAGGCAAGAAGTCGTCCTCATCCTCCTCATCCACAGATTCCTCACCCTCTTCAGTGTTATGTACATCCTCATCCTCACAGAGTATTAATTCGTCCCTGCTGGAACCACAGGTCCCTCTGTACGTTCTGGAGGCTGGTCTCCCTGGAAGAGTTGATCATTCATTTTATGAACATCATCTTCTCCACATTTTGTGGAAGCAACCTCCTACGCCTTTCGCTAACAAGGTTCCCGGCTGCACTAAACACTCTTTCGGAGTACATACTGGAGGGGGGGCAACTCAGGTAAAATAGAGCCAGTTTGTACAGGGACCTCCAAATTGCTTCTTTTTCCTGCCAGTACAGGTACGGACTGTCTGACATGCCTACTTGGATGCTGTCACCGATGTAATCCTTTAACAGACAGACGCACGCTTGTCGCTGCTGCTTTGAGGATTCAAGTGCGGCTACAGCCCACACAATTCACAAAGACAGAAAAAAAAAAAGAATATTTTTATTGTTTGTGGAGCACACTTTGAGGGTTACACCACCCTCTAACAGACAGACGCACGCTTGTCGCTGCTGCTTTGAGGATGCAAGTGCGGCTACAGCCCACACAATTCACAAAGACAGAAAAAAGAAGAAGAATATTTTTATTCTTTGTGTAGCACACTTTGAGGGTGTCACCACCCTTTAACAGACAGACGCACGCTTGTCGCTGCTGCTTTAAGGATGCAGGTGCGGCTACAGCCCACACAATTCACAAAGACAGAAAAAAGAACAATATTTTAATTGTTTGTGTAGCACACTTTGAGGGTGTCACCACCCTTTAACAGACAGACGCACGCTTGTCGCTGCTGCTTTAAGGATGCAGGTGTGGCTACAGCCCACACAATTCACAAAGACAGAAAAAAGAAGAATATTTTAATTGTTTGTGTAGCACACTTTGAGGGTGTCACCACCCTTTAACAGACAGACGCACGCTTGTCGCTGCTGCTTTGAGGATGCAAGTGCGGCTACATCGCACACAAGTCACAAACACATTAAAAAAATAGTTTTTTATTTTTTGGAGCACTTCGTGAGTTACACCACCCTTTAACAGACAGACGCACGCTTGTCGCTGCTGCTTTAAGGATGCAGGTGCGGCTACAGCCCACACAATTCACAAAGACAGAAAAAAGAAGAAGAATATTTTTATTGTTTGTGTAGCACACTTTGAGGGTGTCACCACCCTTTAACAGACAGACGCACGCTTGTCGCTGCTGCTTTGAGGATGCAAGTGTGGCTACATCCCACACATTTCACAAAGACAGAAAAAAAAAGAACAATATTTTAATTGTTTGTGTAGCACACTTTGAGGGTGTCACCACCCTTTAACAGACAGACGCACGCTTGTCGCTGCTGCTTTGAGGATGCAGGTGGAATCTAGACGGGATTTGGAACCGAGGACACACTACCTCCATCAATTGTCTAAATCCCACTGCACTAATGTCGGATACCGGACGCACGTCTAACACCAACATAGCAGTCAAGGCCTCAGTTATACGTTTTGCTTCAGGATGACTGCTGTCGTACTTCATCCTCATCGCTAGGGACTGTTGGAGGGTCAATTGTTTAGTAAAAGTAGTGATGTTCCTACTTCCTCTCTGGGATGATGAACAACTCCCAGCAGCAGCAACAGCACTAGTAGGAAGTGGTTCTTGATCTTTCCCTATTTTATTTTTATCAGAGAAAGTTTGGTCCTCCATTTATGTTATATTGATATATACGTGCGGCTAAAGCGCACACAAACACAGAAAATATTTTTTTATTTTTGCTGGAGAGTAGTGCACTTTGTGGGTTACACCACCCTTTAAGAAATGAGCCAGCCGGCTCTTTACTTATGGGACACAGGCGCACGCTTGGCGCTGCTCCTTTGTTGATGCACGTGCAGCCACAGTGCACACAAGTCACAAACACAGAAAATATATATTTTTTTGGTTTGGAGTGTACTTTGGGGGTTACAGAACCCTTTAACGGTCAAGCCAGCCGGCCCTTTACTTATGACACAGGCGCACGCTTGGCACTACTTTGTTGATGCACGTGCGGCTACTGCGCACACAATTCACAAACACAGAAAATAATTTTTTTTTTGGTTTGGACTGGAGTGTACTTTCGGGGGTTACAGCACCCTTTAACGGTCAAGCCAGCCGGCCCTTTACTTATGACACAGGCGCACACTTGGCACTACTTTGTTGATGCACGTGCGGCTACTGCGCACACAATTCACAAACACAGAAAATATTTTTTTTTTTGGTTTGGACTGGAGTGTACTTTCGGGGGTTACAGCACCCTTTAACGGTCAAGCCAGCCGGCCCTTTACTTATGACACAGGCGCACACTTGGCACTACTTTGTTGATGCACGTGCGGCTACTGCGCACACAATTCACAAACACAGAAAATAATTTTTTTTTGGTTTGGACTGGAGTGTACTTTGGGGGTTACAGCACCCTTTAACGGTCAAGCCAGCCGGCCCTTTACTTATGACACAGGCGCACGCTTGGCACTACTTTGTTGATGCACGTGCGGCTACTGCGCACACAATTCACAAACACAGAAAATAATTTTTTTTCGGTTTGGACTGGAGTGTACTTTGGGGGTTACAGCACCCTTTAACGGTCAAGTCAGCTGGCCCTTTACTTATGACACAGGCGCACGCTTGGCACTACTTTGTTGATGCACATGCGGCTACTGCGCACACAATTCATAAACACAGAAAATAATTTTTTTTTTGGTTTGGACTGGAGTGTACTTTGGGGGTTACAGCACCCTTTAACGGTCAAGCCAGCCGGCCCTTTACTTATGACACAGGCGCACGCTTGGCACTACTTTGTTGATGCACGTGCGGCTACTGCGCACACAATTCACAAACACAGAAAATAATTTTTTTTTTGGTTTGGACTGGAGTGTACTTTCGGGGGTTACAGCACCCTTAACGGTCAAGCCAGCCGGCCCTTTACTTATGACACAGGCGCACGCTTGGCACTACTTTGTTGATGCACGTGCGGCTACTGCGCACACAATTCACAAACACAGAAAATAATTTTTTTTTTGGTTTGGACTGGAGTGTACTTTCGGGGGTTACAGCACCCTTAACGGTCAAGCCAGCCGGCCCTTTACTTATGACACAGGCGCACGCTTGGCACTACTTTGTTGATGCACGTGCGGCTACTGCGCACACAATTCACAAACACAGAAAATAATTTTTTTTGGGTTTGGACTGGAGTGTACTTTCGGGGGTTACAGCACCCTTTAACGGTCAAGCCAGCCGGCCCTTTACTTATGACACAGGCGCACGCTTGGCACTACTTTGTTGATGCACGTGCGGCTACTGCGCACACAATTCACAAACACAGAAAATATATTATTTTTTTAGCACTTGGGGGGAGCACCCCTGATGGACAGAGCACCCCCTGGACAACACTACAGCACCTCTTTAGGACTGGGACACTGCACAGGACTTTGGAGTGGACACAGCCCCTATGGAGAACTGACTGCACAACACAGTCCAGCCAGCCCCTATGGACTTTGAAGTAGTGGACACAGCCCCTATTAACAACAGCAGCACAGCACAACACAGCCAGCCCCTATGGACTTTGAAGTAGTGGACAACAGCAGCACTACACTACACTACACAGCCCTAACTCCCACCCTCCCTCTTCACTGTCCACAGCCGAGTGAGAAAATGGCGCCGACGTGGGTACCTTTATATAGGATCCAAAACCCGCGAGACTCGGAAGGCGGGATGATGACGTTTTGCCTCGATTTCAGATCCGAGTCAGGCGGGAAAAGTCGAGCCTGATTCGGATCGGACTCGGATCGGGGGGGCTCGGGGGGGTTCGGATTTCAGAAATCCGAACCCGCTCACCCCTACTATACAGTAAAGTCACACACCATAAGTCACACATATATATGTTGACTTTTACCTGGGAGTAAAAAGACTTCCTTCTCTTATGTGGACCACTCACACTGACACAGTTTCAAGGGAACAAATCTTTGTAAGTCACTATACCAGGGATGTCCGACCAGTGCACTGCCTTATGGAGGAGCAACGAGAAAATCCAGGTATGGGAAGTGAGGGGGGCGCAAAATTACTGCCTTGCCCCGGGTGACAGAAATCCTAGTTTCGGCCCTGGTCAAAGGATTTGCTCTGGATAGTGTTATATGACATAGATCGCAAAGGACCCCACACCACCTGCTTTACAGACCATCACTCTCGACAGCAGTTGGACTTGACCAAGCTAAAAGGGGCTGTGGCTAAATGGCACTGTGTATTCCCAGGGGTGAAGTACAGGATATTTATACAAGCATGTGTGCGGCTGAGTAGACATTTGGGGGTATATTTACTAAAAGTCGATCTTGGTCAGTTTTGTGTTGATTTGTTAGTGTGGATTAACAGATAGACAGTAAAAGGTCAACAGTGTCTACATAGACACCAGGGGGTAATTTACTAAAGGTCGATTTGGCATTTTGAGTGATTTGAGACGTGATTTTCATTCGATTTGGATTCAAATTTGGTTTTGAGTATTTACTAAAGGCCAAATCACATGTAAAATTGGACTTCAAAACGACTTTGGACTCAAATCGATCATCGGAAAAAACATTGGTACTTTTACATAGCCCAACACACAAAACCCTTATTTACTATCATTCGATTTGAAATCGTCCTCAAAATCGGACTTCAAATCACTCTTCAAATCCCCAATACAATAGACCTGCTTCATGCTTTTGATTTGAGCATGAGCAGGTCGGATTGACACAGATACATGCAGACATCAGTGAGATGCCTGCATGTATCTCACTGCAAAAAGCAATTAAAACGTTAAATTAAGAAAAAAATTGACGTGAGGTCACCCCCCAAAACACAACCAGCCCCGGACTTTGCCAACCCAGTTCTGGTTGACTAAGTACAGGGAAAAAAAATGAGGTAGGATCTCCCTGTACTTAGTACAACCAGCACTGGGCTATGGGAAGCAGAGCTGGTTCTGGATTTACAGGCAAAAATTTGTGTAGGGTTCCCCTGTAAGATCCAGAACCAACCCTGGACCCTTTCTAACGGGGGACTGATGCCACAGCCAGGGAAGCCCTATCACCGGGCTCCTCAGCTGCAGCATCAGCCCTGTTAGTCAGCCCAGGCCAGGCCCAACGGTTTATCCTGCGGCTCCCAACATTGACTTCAATGGAGGGAGCCGTTCATTGGCTGAGAGGCGGGGCATGACCTCTCTCAGCCAATGAACTCACAGACACGGAGGTTCAAAGGATGAAGCCGCGTCTGTGCGTTTCATTCGGGAAGGAATAATCATTCTGGTTAGAATGCTTATTCCTTAAAGCGATTGTCGGGTTTCTCATTTTATTATGTTAACCCATGGATGCCTACTGGAGAAGGGGACCACTGGAGGTAAGATAGGTGAGTATTGTGTGAGTGTATGTATGTATTAAAGTTATACTTTGTAAGGTGTGTGTGTGTTTCTGGCAACCTTTCTTTACAGGTGAACTGCAAGTCCCAATGGGCCCTTAATGCCCCGCATGCTGGTACTTGTGGTTCTCCAAGTACCAGCATGCGGGGGAGGCTTGCTGGGACCTGCAGTTCTACTGGAAAGACAATGTTTATTTATATCTCTTTTTACACCACACCTACACAATCAACCCACCACCCACCGCCCAGGGGTGGCGGGGATAACCCCGGGCTATCAGCCCAGGCTAGGGGTACCCTGGAAAGGGAGACCCCTTTTTTTTTTTTTAAGGGGTCTCCAATTCCCCAGGGATCCCTGGACTGGGCTGACTAACGGTCAGGGCTGATGTTGCGGATGGGGGGGCCCGGTGATAGGGCTCCCCTGGCGGTGGCATCAGTCCCCCATTAGAAAGGGTCCAGGGCCGATTCTGGATCTTACAGGGGAACCCTACGCAAATTTTTCCCTGTAAATCCAGAACCAGCTCTGCTTCCCATAACACAGTGCTGGTTGTACTAAGTACAGGGAGACCCTACGTCATTTTTTCCCTGTACTTAGTCAACCAGAACTGGGTTGGCAAAGTCCGGGGCTGGTTGTGTTTTGGCAGGTGACCTCACGTTTTTTTTTGTTTCATTTTTAACTCTGTACAACACTTTTTACAGCCAGATACATGTAGGCATCTCACTGATGTCTGCATGTATCTGTGTGACAACGAACTGCTCATGCTGAAAGTGAAAGCGTGAAGCAGTTCGTTGTGTCGGGATTTGCCGTTCGCTTTGGACATGAACTTGCCAAATCGAACAGCAAATCACTCTTCAAAACCGACTCAAATCGAATTTGTTTTGCAAATTGCAAAACAAATCGACTCATAGTAAATGCAGTGAAAAAAATGGTTTTCACTGCATGCGATTTGACTCGATTTGAGAAGTGCTAAATCACTCCTCAATTCATGCTGCAAATCGACCTTTAATAAATTTACCCCTTGATATTAGACAGTCAATAGGTCGACAGGGACAATAGGTTGAAGCACTAAAGGTCGACATGAAGAAGGTTGGCAGGTACAAAAGGTCCAAGCGTGCCCGAAAAATCACTCGAAGTGTCCAGATAAGCCAGAAACCACCAACTGTATGAAGAGGAGTGAGTGAGTCGAATAAACCATACCGGGGCATGACCAGAGATAGCTACTGGCTCAATCAATTCTGGATGAGGTGTGATCGGGCTGGACTTACTGCTGCGCCAGTCACATTCGTATCGGGCAGGATGCCAGGATTAGAGGCTTCCAGGTCCACTTTTGACAAAGCTGCACTGGATAGCAGTGAAAAGCGTTTGGTGGGCTTTTCAAGACCAATAAAGACCAATTTTTGACCACTGTGGAGCGCTTGGACCAGGACTGAACCAAGGGGCTTGACCCTATCTGGATTTAATCGGGACGCTATCATTCCCCATTCTCTTGTGATTCCATATAAGACACCGTGTATCTAGTGAGGACCGATCCTGGTGGACTTCCCATTATTAACATACGGGACTTTCTCCTCCAATGGTGATAAATCGGGTAAATACCTGAATTGTGGATTTTATCCCTATACTGAATATAGAGTCACTATTACTGACTATTTAGCCTACATAGTTCATTCCGTTTAACAGGAACAAGCTATATCAAAAACACAGTGGCATTAGTTATACGCTCAATGGACATTGGTCTTTTTTGTTGCAGTTGTTTTGATTCACTGTTTTTTAGATAGGAATATGTACAATTGTGCTTAATTATTGTTATAATTGTATTAAACCTCTGGTACAATCCTTCCTATACCTTCTAAAACCTGCCTATACCTTCTAAAATCGACGCTATTTGCGTACGCAGTCATACAGTAAAATAAAAGCCTTCAGACCTTGAAAATGTGTTTCCAAAGCACAAAGTATATTATTCAACATAAAAACTGTAGGTTACATGCTGTGATCTAAAGACAATTTAGCGCAAAGAAATTATACAGACCCAAGGTACAGTTATACATACGCACGCGCACTGGGACCAGTTACCGGCATCCATAAGAAACCTCCATCAACAGCATCAGCATGAAGACTCCAGATTGGAGTCTGTAAGCACATTTATACCCTTACAGGGATAAGCAATACAATAGAAAAGTTTGGCATGGTTCATTGGTTCCCAGTGCGGGTGCATCTGTTACAGGATACTTAACAAGTTGATTCAAATGGACACAGGTCAGCCTCCGACAGCCTATTGTCTCCTTATTCCCCCTACATGCAACTGCTAACATTACAAAGTACATTTTGGTGTTTTAACTTTGTACAGTCCATAAGTTGAGAATGCATGTTGCGATCTTCTCACCGATGACACCGGAAAGCTGTTGAGACAGAGTAGATCAGTACGCTACCAAACATGGTTGGTTTATCATGTGCTAAACCTTAGATATCAAATAATCTTTATTTCACAACATTAATAATCACTTGAGTAAACCTTGAATATTACACTTTAATATTAGGGAACTTTTCATGTAATTTGTGTAAGTGTAAGAGAATATTGCATAAAGTTGCTAATATGCGTGGTGCGTTTATTTGTAGAGTGAAACAGCGCAACTGTGCGTAATGTGCGGTGTTTATGCATGTGAGTCTATATATATATATATATATATATATATATATATATATATATATCATCCCTTACTAACATTTTTAAACTGTAATGTAATGTGTTATTAGTAATGAGTTGCACACCCAAACAGTGTGGAGACCCCCAGCTGTTTGCTGGTGCCAGCCTGTCTGACAGTGAAACTAAAGGTTTTCTTCTGCCTATTTACAAATTCAATTGTGCAGATCATTGTCTGGGTTATATTTCAATTGCCATAGCTATACCTGCCTACATGTGAGGTCTCTTAATTTACATGCAAAAACACCCACAGTATCCTGGTGTATTGTTTTTTCTAATTACTTTTCTCAGGAAGCTGTTTTTCTAGTTACTAACTGATACTGTGTTTGTTTTGGTATTTTTCTATGCAAGGTTGTCCCCAGAATGGGTTTGTCATGGCTTCTAAAAGGATTACCAAAAACATTGCCATCTGTACTTAGCTCGTGAGTTGTAACTTAAAATGGCGCTGGGAGATCAGTCGCAAAATGGCGTCTTGCAGATTCCGATTGTAGACAGATTCTTCCTCAGCCAATCATCCGGCTTCAACATTATGCTCACATGTTTTATTATTATTAACTCATCATCACCATTGCAGTTTTTATATGTTGATCTGCGCTGTAATTGTATTGGTATTATTATTTCATTAGGGAGTAGACTACTCCCTTATTTTTTAGCAGCAGCTATTACAACAACATCCTCCATTGCGCCTAATTCTTTAATTTGGTAAAAATCCTTTTGTTACTGCTGCGCCGGTCACATTCGTATCAGGCAGGATGCCGGGATTAGAGACCACCAGGTCCACTTTTCTTCTAATAAAATGCGAAAATACCCATCTTTGGGGGAGAAAGGGTTTACCTATGAGATGAGAGAGATTCCTGACTCACACAGACAAGCAGTTTTTTGGTGTTTATTACATCATGTTCAGGATGCATAGCAAAGACATCACATTGCTCTGAACATACTGTCGGCACTGGGATCACTGACCACAGTGCTCGCCCTCCTCGGCTGGTCACTCATTAAGCAGCAGAAGCCACTGGTCAAAGCAAAATGCTAAATTATCTTTTGGTGCATCAGTTTTGCTTGCAGCTCTCTCTGCCTCACTTGCTGGGGGGGATTTTTCTCAGAAGACCGTAAAATTAATTAACCAGTATAAAAACTAGGAGCAGATGGCCTTATATGTAAACGTTTGCATTCTGCGGCTACAGGTTCAAAGTACATGTGAAGCACGAGGTCATTGGAGCATCATGTCACACATGCTGAGCCAGGTCATTTTAGTAGAGCTGTGTGGTATAGGATGCCAGAGGAGGAATTTGCATAGTGTGCAGCAGATGTGTGCCTATATTATTGGTGTAAGTATCTGACAGTGACACTAAAGATCGATTGCATCACTGCCAGCTTTCAGATTTCTAGGAACAGAAGTGGTTCTGAAATACTTTCTCCCTTTTAAAAAAACCCCCCAAAAGACTGTATTGACCAGTTGCACAGACCTACCAATCCTATTCTGTATGCTGCATGTAATCCGTACAGGGCCTCGCTTAGAGTTATAAGCAGGGCCATCCTAAAGTATGGGTGCACAGGGCAGCTGCTCAATTCTAGGGGCCTTCAGGCAGGGATGGCCTGAGCCAGTGGGCATCTACATGGAGTGTGCAGCCGCTCACTTAGTGCATAGGGCAGCTGACTCAGAGTCAGGCAGAGAAGCATGCTCCCCAGCCTTCCTGATTATGAATTACGCAGAACAGCCAGGCAGCATATTCTAACTGCCTCCCAGCATGCAGCCACAGAGCCAGATTAAGAGGAGGGGGCATGTCCCCCTGGGCCTCCGTCTCTCAGGGGCCCTCCATACTTTAATCACAGCTGCAGTGAAAAGCAGGAACTACACTGCGAGCTGGAGAAGAGGGAGGTGGACTCTGTAATCCTTGCTTTACATTATGTTTTTTATGTTTACACACTGATTTTGTTTAAAGTACCAATAAATCTAAAGGTTTAAATTCATTGGCTGTTTACATTTTCTTCTTTGGGATCCACAAGGATACCATGGGGAATATTATGGCTGGATGACCAGGCACCAAACAGTGCTTTGGCTCCCAGAATGCCCTGGGTCCTCCTCCATATAAACTCCGCCCCTAGCCATAGGACTTCAGTTTGTTCGTTTTATGCGGCAGGATCAGACGCACCTTTGTAACAGGGGACTGCTCAGGCAGTCCTTAGCTTTTTATTTTCTGATTTATTTTATTTTTGGGGGGGGTTTTTTGAGTTGGCAGTACCAAGTGTCTGTATCAAGACGCACATACCGCGACTACATCTACCTCCGCCAGGCCGCAACATCAATAATTGTGCTGGTGATTTCGGCGGGTCGCGGCTGAGCTTAGTTGGCAGCAATGCTGCGACCCGGACTGCACCGGATGCTTGGAGATGTCAGGTAAGGCAATTCCTCACTTACGGGAAATCATGCGCGGCAGTCCTTGCTTCTGGTGTCAGAGACGCACCAGAAGCCACTGCTGTCAGGACCAGGGATTGTCCGCGTTCTTATTATGCCAGCCGGGGCCTTATCGTCTGACTCCGGGGATCGGCAGCAGACGCAATCTGTTACCAGGAGGCCAGCGTACTCGGCTGGTTAATGCCGCTTAGGGGAGGTAGGCGCTCCCCCAGCAGCAGGGTTGCTCCGCCTACCCTCCACGTGTATGAGACGCTCACGATCCACGCTCAGTGCGCCTGGTATCTGTTGGTCTCGGGATGGTCTGGGTCAGTCTCCCTGTATACCTCTCCCTTGGTTAAGGTATATGGTGCTCTATGTCCTACCATTCCTTTGCGTTGCTGTAGTTGATTTAGCGCCAACTGTAATTATATTACATGTGCATTGTATGTGACTGTTTGCTGACTGATACTATCACTGTTATTTCTTTCTGAGTACTTCACATTCATTGAGATTTTGTAAAGGCTGTCACATAACTGATTTTGCCTTTACTTTGAATATGTCAAAAGATAAAGAGCCACCTGTGCTGGTTTCATGTAAATCATGTAAGACTTGTGTGTCCTCACAGGATATAAAGGAGGGTTTGTGTGTTGTCTGTTATAAAGAGCCACCTCACCAGTCCGGTTTACCTGTTGTTGGACAAGAGCCATCTTGGGTTGTTTCTTTGTCCCAGGTTATGATGCAGGTGGTGGATCATTTGGCTACTCCGACAATACCTCCTTGGATGGGGTGTCCACATATGTTTACACCTCATATGCATTCCTCAATAAAGGATGTTGATGGCCATTCTAGTCAGAATATGGAACCATCTAATGTTGATAACAGACCGGTAGTGACTAAAGCGCCTAAACACAAGTTGTCTTATTTCAGTCTGACCAACATAAGGATTTAGATGCATCATCAGAGGAATCTGATGATGCACAGGATTCCTCACCAGGTTATACTTTTGGGGAGGAGGATCATCCATCTACAGTGGATGTTACTTCTTTGGTGAGGGCAGTTAAATCACTCCTAGATATTCAGGATGATGAACCGGCTCATGGTAAGAAGACTCCAATGTTTAATCACCACCGAAAGGTGGTCGAAACGGAGTTTCCTGTGTCTGAACAACTCACTGAGCTTATTGAGGAGGCATAGGGTAACCCTGGTAAGTGATTTTATGTAGATAAGAGAATAATATCATTGTATCTGTTCCCATCTTCTGTATGTGCTAAGTGGGAGGTACCTCGTACTGTAGATGCTCATGTAACGCATCTAATCAGAAAGGCTACATTGCCTATTCCATCAGCGTCTTCTCTGAGGGATTCCACAGATAAGAAGATTGAAGCCTGTGTTAAGGCAATATTTTCATCATCTGGAGCTGTTACCCGTACAGCTATAGCTGGAGCCTGGGTAGCCAAAGCTGTTGAAGAATGGATTGAGGCATTGGTAAACTCTCTACCAAATGCTACCAGAGAACAGATAATAAATATCTCCCACATATGTGAAGCAGCTTCATATCTGGGAGGGGCTGCAGTGGATGCTGGAATTTTAGCTTCTAAGCATCCATAGTAGCATGCAGGGCCCTTTGGTTAAGATCTTGGAAAGCTGATACAGGATCAAAGAGGGCGCTGGAAGTCTTACCTTTTCATGGCAAGGTACTCTTTGGAGCAGAGCTGGATAACATAATTAATACAGCGGGTCTGCCATCTAAGTCAAAGAGAAGAGCTAGGCAGGTTTCTTTTCAGTCCTTCTATCCTCAGGAAAGAGCTAAAAGACAGACTTTCTCTAGGCCAACTAGTTTTTGTAAGTCAAAGTGACAAACTAAGAGGTCTGGCCAGACAAGACGTTTAGCGCCTAAGCCAGACTACAAGCCCTCGGCCTGATGGAGCGGGCCTCCTCCTGGGAGAACCCAGGGTGGGAGATGACTTCTTCAGTTTGCGGATTATTGGCATCAAACAACTACAGATGCCTGGGTGCGAGAAGTGGTCTTTCAGGGGTATGCCCTCACTTTCAGGAGACATCCCCACCAGAAGTTTTTTGCCACAGAGCCACCATTAGATGTGGACAAGGCCTTGGCTTTTCAGGAAGCCAATCACTCCCTGCTACAGGCAGGGGTAATAGTCCCAGTTCATGTGTCCCAACAAGGAAGCCGAATGGGGAATATTGGCCTATACTGTATCTAAAAACCCTCAAAAGCTTTATCGATGTTCCCAAATTCCACATGGAAACTCTCCGGTCAATTATTTTTGCTATGGAGCCAGTAGATTACATGGTTTCCCTGGATATTCAGGATGCATATCTGCATATTCCAATTATCCCATCAGCAATTTTTTATGGTTTGCTGTCCTTCAGCAGCATTACCAATTTCAGGCTCTACCTTTTTGGCCTTTCTACGACTCCTTGGGTATTTACCAAAATCATGTCACGGCTTATCTCAGGCATTAGGGAGTCAGAATACTGCCATGTCTGGACGACCTCCTGATATTGGCATGAACTCTGGTGGTTTTGCAACACCATCTTCAACTGACTATAGCCTGCCTACAAGGGCATGGCTGGATCATCAATTGGAAGAAATCATCACTTTCTCCAACATAGCAGATGGTACATCTGGGAGCATTTCTAAATTCTCAGGCACAAAGGCTGTTTCTGCCAGAGGACAAGATTGTGGCCTTATGAAAGTGGATACACATGCTGCTGTGCAACCGAAGAGTATCCATTCTGACAGCAATGCAAGTGCTGGGATCAATGGTATCGAACTTCGACATGGTGGGGTATGCTCAGTTCCATTCCAGGCCTCTGCAAAGTTTGATTCTCTCCAGGTGGAATGGATAGCATCAGTTAATACGGTCCCAGATGATCTTTCTCACTATAGTGGTTTGTCACTCCCTCCTGTGGTGGCTAAAAAAGGAGCATCTAAACAAAGGGCGCCTGTTCTAGATTCCAAATTGGGTGCTTCTCACCACGGACACCAGTATTCGCAGATGGGGGGCAGTGGCATGTTATCACACTTTTCAGGGGAGATGGATAAATCAAGAAAGTTATCTGCCAATAAACATTCTGGAACTGCGATCAGTATACAAAGCACTTGTCAGGGCACAGGACTTGCTCCAGGGCAGGCCTGTCCAGATCCAGTCCGACAAATACTACTACAGTGGCCTATCTCAATCATCAGGGAGGCACAAGAAGTAATGCGGCCATGAAGGAAGAGACAAGGGTTTTTATTTGGGCAGAACGTAATCTTCCGGCCATCTCGGCAATATTCATTCCGGGAGTACTCAATTGGGAAGCAGACTTCCTAAGTTGCGAGGACATACACATCGGAGAGTGATCTCTCCATCCAGGAGTATTTCAGCTCCTGGTAAACAAATAGGGTCTACCAGAGATAGATCTCATGGCGTCACACCGCAACAACACGGTACCCAGGTACGGGTCCAGGTCCAGAGACCCATCAGCAGCCTTCGTGGATGCACTGGCAGTAAAATGGGACTTCACGTTGGTGTATCACTTTCCTCCAATTTCCCTGCTCCCAAGAGTACTCAGGAAATTGAAGCAGGAAGGCAGAACAGTAATACTGGTGGCTTTGGCTTGGCCCAGACGTCATTGGTTCACCAACATACAGAACCTGTCGGTAGACACTACGTATCCTCTCCCTCTGTGGCAGGATCTGCCAACATCCGGACTTGCCCCGTCTGGCTTTTAACAACGTGGCTCTTGATTCTTCCATCTTAAAAGCGAAGGGATTTTCCAGTTCTGTAATTCAAATGATACTTAGAGCATGGAAGCCTGCTTCTGCCCACATCTATTACAGAGTTTGGCATCTTTTAGTCAATGCTGTTCTCATAAGGAATATGATCCTAAGGTATTCATGATTTCCAGGATACTGGGTCGTCTGCAGGCCGGGTTAGACAATGGTCTCCGTCTGGCCACTTTGAGAGTGCAGGACTCTGCACTGTCAGTCTGGTCTCAGAAGAAGAGGTTAGAATTTGGTGAGTTCCGCCTCCTTTTCTTCCAAAAGTAGCACCGTGGGATTTGTCTTTGGTTCTTAAGGGGTTACAAGCTTCCCCATTTGAACCTTTATACTCTGTAGATTTGAAGTGGTTGATAGCAAAGACACTTTTTCTTCTTGCTATTTCTTCTGCTCGCAGAGTGTCTGATTTGGCAGCGCTCTCTTGTCGCTCCCCATTTTTCACCAGGATAAAGCTGTTCTTCGTACAAGGGATAGTTACCTTCCTAAGGTAGTGTCCCGTTTTCACGTAACTGAAGAAATTGTTGTTCCAGCTTTTCGGCTCCAGACCTTTCTGTAGGTGAAGCCTCTCTGGATGTAGTTCGTGCTCTCCGTATTTATGTGGAGCGCACAAACTGTGTTAGAAAATCAGATTCTCTTTTTGTATTATATGGTTTTCACAAACAAGGATGGCCAGCTAATAAGCAGACTCTGGCAAGATGGCTACGCATGACTATCCCTCAGGTGTACACACAGGCTGATCTTCCTGTCCCAAGCGCGGCGACCGCACATTGTACTCGGTCTGTAGGGCCATCGTGGGCATTCAGTCGTGGTGCCTCTGCTGAACAATTGTGCAAGGCTTCCACGTGGTCTTCAGTCCACACTATTCTTAGGTTTTATGCCTTTGATACTTTTGTTTCCCAGGATGCTTCCTTTGGGTGATGAGTTCTCCTTTCTGCTCAGGAGCGACCCCACCCTAGGGGAACTGCTTTAGGAAAGCCCTATGGTATCCCTGTGGATCCCTATGGACCCCGACAAAGAAATACAGATTCCTTCATCTTCTGTAAAGAGTGTTACTGATTTACGATGGTTCTTCCTTCTCCTCTTTCCTTCTCCTGCCTTTAGGCTTGTTAACAAAACTGAAGTCCTATGGCTAGGGGAGGGGTATATATGGAGGAGGACCCAGGGCATTCTGGGAGCGCAAAGCTTTAACTGTTTGGTGCCTGGTCTTCCAACCATAATATTCCCCATGGTATCCCTGTGGACACTATGGACCTCAAAGAAAAGGAGATATCTAGGTAAATCTACCATAACTTTATATTTCATTCCTGTGAATGGATGGGTAGGGGCCCCAGAGCATTGCTTTGCCCAGGGTCTACAATGCTGTTAATACGACCCTGGGGAGGAGTGAATCCAGCTGCACTTGTTGTGCTATAAGGGGGTGGTTTCAAATGTTTGGACGAAATTAGGGGGCAATGTATTAAGCTGCGATTCCATAAAATAGACAGCTTTCAGCATTTATTTGAAACAATAAGAAAGTTGCTGATTTGTGAAAGGGCGAACTGATAGCAAACCGCTGTTAGCCCTCCCAAAAATCCATCAGACAAATACAGGCACTTCTAAAGGCCCCTACACACCACACAATATTTTTAACGATTTGGCCAATTCTGACACATCGGAACGACAAATCGTTAAAAATTTGTAGTGTGTATGCACTACATTGTGTAGTGCGCGCTCCCGTCGTCCGCCTCATCGCCTGATCTTTTGTACATGCAGTAAGATCAGGCGATGCGGCTGACGATCCCATGCAGCGCTATGCAGGGGGGGGGGGCGTCATATTGGGCAGTAGGGCACCGTATTGCCCAGTGTGTATGGACTACGTGAGATGTGTAATAAAATATACTGTTGGGGGAAAAAATAAGATCTTACTTACTAACAATTATATAGACAGGGGCACTATTATTGATTTAAAACTATATGAGGGAAACTCCTTTTTGTATAACCTATACAGTATACAGTACATTAACAAACTGAGGGGGATCACTCATCTTTGTTATTTTCCTGACTCCCAACGACCAGTGGGACAAGGACAGGCCTAATACTGTTGTGCATTGGGCAGTGCATCCCTAGGTGTATGAGTCCCCTAAAGCAGAGTTTTTCAACCACTGTGCCGTGGCACATTAGTGTGCCGCGAGCGGTGTCAAGTATGCCGCGAGTTCAGCGAAGTCAGAGTTGACTTTATTCGTACTGTTGGCTGGGCAGTGTTGGGCTCTTCTGGGATGCTCAGGCGTGACATAGGTCACGCATGCCGTGTTGCATGCCCGTCTGCACACTGCTCCCAGCTCTGCACTGGGGGTCTGATTCAGACCCGGACACTAAGCTGCGATCGCACGCAGCCAGCTGATTTTTACCAACTGCGCAGTGTGCATGCACCAACCAGTCACTGCGAACGGGAGTCGCTCGCTCTCTACAAACTACCAGAGCGCAAGTTTGAGTGATAGAATGGGGGCGTGTGTGGGTGTTGACTAGGGCTGTGCTTGCACTAGCACTTGCGTGGCAGGGCTTTTTACACCAATTTAAGGACGTGCATAATTACATGTCAGCGTTAGCATACACGTCACCGAGCTGTTATACAGACAGTGGTGCTCGCAATGCTTAGAGCCCAGGGTCTACCTCAAGCACTGTGATTGCATCCGATGGTTCCAAGTTACCGATGGTTGCATACACAAAGAAGAGAGTAGCAGGTGCTGCTCATTGCAGTCAGATTGCTGTTTAAATGTGTATTTACGCCTAAGACAATTGAGTTTAAATGCAAGTACTTTTTTACTTTATTATTATGTGTGTTTACAGGTTCCAAATACATTTTAGTGAGATAACAATTTGCTTCATGTTTATTTACAATTAAAGACATTCCTAATTGTGTAATTCAAATGTCACATTAACCAATTTTTTTATTTTATAAATGGTGCTCTTTTCATGCTACTATGGAACTGCACATCCCAGCATGCCATAGAGGACATGTTTTTTTGTTATTTTGTTATCACAAAATTTAAAATGCATATTCCAAATAAAACTCTTGGATTTTAAAAATATTTTGTTTTGTTTTATGTCTCAAAATCTTATTGAAAATTAGAATTTCTACAATTAGAAATACAAATGTCCACAGAAATAGGACCAATGAGAACAGAAACAACAAAACAGCCAATAAAACAAACAAATAATACAATCTTTTTTTTTCTTTTTATTATATGTAAATAACAAATTAGTCATACATAAAACACTGAAAACAAATATGCATATAAATAGATATAATAGATATACACAAACACAGATAATAAAAATGATAATAAAAAGGGAAATGGACAGATATATACGAGCCAGAGAAATTGAGTAGAGGGGCGATGACAAAGAGGCTGGAAGCGAGGTAGGCGCAGGAGTGTAGAGAGCCACACGGGGGGCCCTGGTAAAGAGGGGGCGTGGCCTAATTTCAGAAGGTGTGGCTACGCCCCCTTGAAAAAAAAAGAGTTTTGCAGCGCCGCCAAGCGGCGCTGTGCGCCAAAGAGGGGGCGCTGTGAGCCCCTCAGCCCGGCGCAAAGCCAGTGGGGGGCGCGATCCCCCATTTTGTTTTATTTTTTAACAATCAATCTTATAAAAAAAAAAATACATGATTTTCTGGACTAATTTGGAATGGGTACACACTTGCAGATGTGGAATGTGACTTGTGCCATCACCAAATGTCCCTCCTTCACATCCTACAAATCATAATTCACCTCCAAATATGTCTGCTACATATGATGGCAAGATACAAGGTCAAATTATTCCTTGTAGGCTTTCCAGAGGCACTAAGCAAATCTTATCTTTGGCAAAAAGTTACATAAAGTTCGTGGAAAGATCTGGGGAGAAATTTTCCAAGACGATCAATCTTTTTTCAGACGCTTTACAGCCGACTCCGGAGATGTCAATTTCCAGATCCGGGTAGGCCGTTGTGTACCCTGCTCGGAGCTCGTTCCAGCCAGAGCAGGGCACTGGTCCACCTCACTCACACCTTCTGTTGGACCAGGAAGTCTGTCTTTCATCTCCCTGACATCTTGGCCAATTGACCTTAGAATGGAGGTTACGTCCACCATGCTGGCCTGGACTGTCTCAATGGCTGCAGCTTGGCGTTCCACTACCACCCTAAGCCCATTGATGACATGTCCTTTAAAAAAAAGAAATTACACGTTAGTTTTAGGCCTTGACAGATACAGAGACAGGTTTATGCAAATATTTACCAGATACAGTATGTGGGGTAGCTTGGCCAGCCACCAGATGTATTAATTGGCATTGGCCAATAACCCCCATTCTAAGGACCCCAAGAGCTGGATTTCTCTTTTGGTTAAAGCCAAGATGTCAGGGAGGGGACCCCCTGGCCCATTTTGGTGTTGGATCCAGGAATTGACTTTTGTCCGGAGTCGGCTGCAAACATCACTCCATCTAAATATTTATAAAAAATTTTAAAAATCATCTTGCTATGTTTAAAAATATATATAGAACATTAGGATCAAAAAAATTTTTTTTTTAATATAAATACTATAAATTTTAAGATTACATTTTCAAAAAATTTGCAACTTAAAATAAAAAATACCTTTTTCTCATAGTAGCAAGCGCATGAGTGGAGTGCATAAGATTGATCCGTAACTTGTTCGCCACTGAAAAATCTGGTTAGTGCCTTTTTATAGAGAGTATCCACTGCCGTCCAAACAATACTTTCACCTTGTATCTCACCATCTGGGGCAGACACATTTGGAGGTGATGTGTTTGTAGGAGGTGGAGGAGGAACATCTGGTATTGGCACAGGCCCACTCTCACCATCCACATCTGCAAGTGTGTCATCAACTTTATCTTGAGGTAATAAACCCATTCCAAATTCATACAGAAAATCAAGTATATCTGTGTAGCAGGCATCTAAATCACAGGACATATCCTCCTCCCTGACTGCCAAATTCATAAACGCAGGTGGTGCTAATTATAAGCATATGCGTTCGCAGGTATCAATGTGCATCCTACCCACGCAATCCACATGCGCACAACCACAACTAAGACACACCTATAAAACCACCCTTCCAGGTCACGGCCACTTTCTCGAGGAACTGCTAGATGGTGGGAGTGTAAGCTATGTCGCACAGGCAAACGCCAGCTGGGTCACTTGGTAAGGCACCTGTTGTATTAAGTATTGTATAGTGGAGATAGAATATAACAATAACCACTGTCCTGTGTTCAGGCGCCATTTTATTGGTGACAGCTAATCGGATCACAACATAGTTTATATAATGTATATTTGTCATTGCCATCATGAGATCCGCGAGTTTCAGTAGGAGGGAGCTGTGGATCCTGACCGAGATTATGGATCGGCGCCTGGGGTCCGTGGCCCCACATGTTCCCAACAGAATAAAGATGCGTGCCTACACGGAGGTGCGGAGAAGGTTTCGCGGCATAGGCTGCCGCTACACATTAGTGCAGCTGTAGAGGCGGTGGTCAGATCCGGAGGCGGACACTGGACCTACTAGCTCAATTGCGTGCTATTAACTGCCGCAGTAAGTCATTTTGCGTTGTGTATGCCTGTCTGTGTGTGTGCATGTATGTATGTGGGGGTATGCATTTCTTTTTTTTTTTAAAATCTGTATTGATTTTAATGGTCTGTTTGTAAATTTTATTGACACAAAGATGAAATGATCAAAGGCAACATAGGATAACACGATCAATAGCAAACCAGAAAGTTCTGTCAATCAGAATACAATTTGTCAAACTGCCATTTTTGTGTATGATTCTATATGTAGAAACATCAAAAATAGCAAGGAAACACGGGTCATATTGCTTCTTTAATGGAAACGAGGGAAGGCGGTATTTGTGACTTCCAGTTCAGTCCAATCCAACATTTTACTGCATTAAGCATGTGCCAGATAAGCTTCTGTATGTGTTTTGGGACTCCAGATATAGCTCTAGGCAGTAGGAAGTAGATGCGTGAGGTAGAATTGGTGACCTGGGTGATTAGATGGTGTTCACTACATCACACGGAGGCCAGATTTGGACAGGATCAAAACATATGGTGCAGCGTACCCTCCATACTGCAACCCTTCCAACAGTGGCCAGGGAGGTAGGGTAAATATTATTACTGAATGGGATGGTTACAGGAATATCCGTGAATGATACAGAAAAGCCCATGTGTGAAAGCTGTATAACAGGAAAACAGAGTTGCTGTCCATTTTCAGAATCAGCAAATAGAGCTGAGGCATTTCTGGAGTTGGTGCATACAGATGTGTGTGGTCTGATGGAGGTTAAATGAATAAGTGGATACAGATACTTCATCATATTCATAGATGATTTCACAAGAATGACACATTTACTTCATCAGAGAAAAGTCTGAAGTGATTAAGAAAATTGTAGACTATAATAGATTGTTATAAAACCAAACTGGTTACAGATTGAAGACCTTGAAATCTGATAATGGTGGACAATATCTAAACAAAGATGTGGAATTAATCGCGACCAAGAAAGAAAAAGATAGTGTAAGTGAAAGTTCAAATTGCACATTAGTGGAGAGAGACAGATGTATACTGAAGGATGCAAGCCTTAACAAGAAATTTTGGGCAGAAGCAGTGTCCACGCCAGTTTAGCTGAAGAATCGTATTCCCAAAGTTGCCTTAAAGACAAAACACCAATTGAAGCGTGGTCTAGAAGAAAGCATTCACATTTTTGGGAGTACCACTTATGTACACATACCCAAAGAAAGAAAACGCAAGCTGGATTCAAAGTCCATGAAGTGTATCATGCTCAGTTATTGCCATGAGAGTAAAGGGTACAGACTCTGGAATCCAAATACTAGACAGATTGTCAAGAGATGTTATATTTCAAGGAGCAACACAACTTATAAAAAAGTTGTGAGTTGGAAACTTAGAGCAAATATGTATCATTGGATATGCCAATAACTGGAGATATATCTTAACCAGAGACAGTGTGGATATCCAACCACATAAAAGAACTTCTGCAAGACCAAACATTGGAAAGCCACCAAGGAGATACTATGAGGAATTTGCAAATATTGCATTCAGTGAACCTAAAGATATCCAAGAGCAAAAGTCAAGAAATGACTGATGTGAGTGGAAATCCAAAATACCCAAAGAGACTTTGTGATTTGAGCCTCATAAGTATGTAAGACATCAACAATATCGAGAGTGGCAGTAGTCCTGAGTTCGTAAAGAAAGAGACTGTTGATGTAGTTCACACAGTCAGTGAAAAGAGTCTGACTGATACCCTTTTCAAGAAATGTGGACTTGAATTGGCTAAAATGTTGATATATTTCTACTTATCTTATCTTCAATTTTTTACAGGTTGCTACATTAAAGCTGAAAGTAAAAATTTTTTGTGTAACATGGAGAAGCTTGTAGCAAGGGGGGTGTTGAGCTGTTCAGCACTCTACTGCGCAGTCTCCATGATGCTCCTTTATGGAGGCATCAATGCATTACCAAGATGGCCGCTGTTAGGTCTTCTGTGAAGGCGCAGCGCCATCTTGTTACTGTGAATAAGCACCACAGTGGGGCACAGATGTGTCCCACATAGCTCTGAGCCAACACAGTAATATTCTAAGTGGAACCTCTTATCGTACTTTATGGAAAATTTTAAAAGTGGATTCTAAATCAGCTGTCTGATCTCCAGCCTTCATCTAAGCCCCCGCATTACAAACAGCGGCAGCTCTAGCCATCGCTGAGAGACAATACCAATAAGCGGACCTAGGATCAGCTGCCCTGCTTCTAGTTCTCTGCTGGCAGCTGAGGGGTGTTACTAGCGGCGGCAGCTTGGACATCGTCAAATCGATACAAACAAAAATCTCAACTGCTGCCACATTCGGCGATGGTGTGATCACACTCCTGCCAGAAACCGGAGTCTTGAAGCTGGGTAGTATATAATAACCGGTAAACCGTACTATTTTTTTTTCTTTTTCATATAATCTACTATATGATGAGACCCCCGCTTTGACAGCTGTGGTACCCCCATAGTTATGGGGTTACCCCTTAGTCAGTTAGGGCTTCATTTAGATACTGCAGTTTATTTTTATTTAGTGAACTTTTATTGACCCTACCCCTGTCAGCCCCTACTGAGCATGTGCGGACAAGGGGAAGAATTCATCCCTTGGTCAGTAACCCATTTTTGCGGGAAAATCCTGCCCCACTCATTGGTATCCTGGGTGTCCAGACAGAGATTCTTGTAGGTGGCCTGCTGCTGGGGGTCCCCTGTCCACTCAGAGAATCTGAACAAACAGGGAGGAGAAAGAGGGGAAGGTTATAAAAGCAGCAATCCCCTGGAAGGGAAAAGAGAGCTCTGATGGGAAGCAGCTGGGCAGTAGGAGCTGCCATGAAGCTTGTATAGTGATTCAAATACCTGGAGGGGAAAGAGGAAGGGGGTGTCCTAGCCAGTAGTAACCCAGATGCAAAGCAGGACCCGCTGGAGGTCAGCGGCTGTGGTGGAAGCCAGAGTGCTGCCGCAGTGAAAGTATCCCAGCTGCGAACAAAGACCCAACGAGAACTCCTAGCTGTAAGGACCAGTGAAGAACTGGGAGGACCCCCCCAGTATGGAAGAGCCCCCTGCTAAATATGATGGCTGTGCTGTCGCTGCCCGCTGTTTAGAGGAGTACCCCACTGGAGTGTTATAACAAGCCCCTACAAGTGCCTTACCATGGATTATAAATACTGTACTCCACAGCAGAAGAGGAGTACCCCACTGGATTGCCATACCAAACCGCTACAAGTGCCTGAGGTGTAATTACACTCACCCTGGAGGCTAAAGAGCCCCGCTGAGCCTGCCCCTGCAGGGCCCCCTAAAGTAATCACCATCTGTACCTGTCAGCCACTGCACCAGGAGAAGACTTGCTGGGACTTGCTAGGAGAGCCGTAGGACCCCTTATGCTGTGGGCTGCCCAGAGAAGTGTCCGAAGACACGGAAGGTCGGCACGGAGGAGCTGCCTACGGGATGAAGGGGAAGGAGCCTGCACCGTGACTTGTCCACCAGCGCTGACCGGAGGGATGCCCATCTGGAGCAAGGCTACACTGGAAGGAGCCGAGGACAGCGTGCAGGGAAGAGACAACCCCAAAGGAAGAGGCTGCAGTAACTTCTCTGCCAGACAGAGCCCTGAGAAGGAGAATTTCCCCTGCAAGCATCCCTGTGTACTGACATCTGAGGACTGCTTCTTGGGGCTCTCGTGCGGTGCTTAGCATCCCGGAGCTCCACTGGATTTTGTGGAGGCTGAATAGTCACAGCTTGGGGTGAGACCTGTGCATTTCCCGTGTACCTGCCTATTTGCCTTTCCCCCTACCTTCCTCCTTTACTACCTCCCTCCACCCTCCGTGCCACCAGTAGTTTTGTCCCATTTAGAGGGCCCTGTATATATGTCCTGGGGCAGAATGAGGGATTTTTTTTTCCCACTTGGCACACAGCCATGTTTAATAGTTAGTGAGTAGTACACTTAAGTGCCTGGATTTGGTGTGCGATATTACCTAAGCAGTTATTAGGGGGGAAGAAGGGACAGGATACCCCCTTTCTCATATTCATTGCTTATCTGGTGTTTTATCTTTCTTGTGAACCTCCGGTTCATGCTGGGAGGGGACGTGATTTGGATTATTGTGTCAGCTCATGTCTGATGTAATTGTAATTGCTTTAAATGCTGGTTTGATTTATTATAATGTATATCTATTCTGGCCGGTGCCTCATTTGAATGTTGCATTTCTCAAAGCACTGTGTATTTCTACTGTTATACATTTTAAATGCTGGGTCTGTAATGAAATGTATATGAATGTAATGTTTATTTAACCCTGTGTAACCCCAAGTGACAACTCCTGTGGTAATAATGAGTGGCATATGCATGTATGTATTTTCTCAGCAAAGGCTCAAGGACTGTGTTTAAGTTATTACAAGTTGCAGGTGAACTACTGCTATCAGCATAGCCTCAGTGTTATCCCTATTTTTCTCCAAGGCTCAAAGACTGTGTTTAAATTATTGCAAGTTGCCAGTGAACTATTGCTACCAGCATAGCCTCAGTGTTGTTCCTATTTTTCTCAAAGACTGTGTTTAAGTTATTGCAAATTGCTGGTGAACCACTGCGTTCAGCATAGCTTAAGAGTTGTCCCTATTTTCTCAAGGCTCAAAGACTGTGTTTAAATTATTGCAAGTTGCCGGTGAACTACTGCTACCAGCATAGCCTAAGTGTTGTCCCTTTTTTTCTCAAAACAAAGGCTTAAAAACTGTGTTTCCTGTAGTGACCTTTACTTGCCAGCTGGGGTCACCGGTAGAGGACAGGAATGTTTTAAGTAGTTATCTTGGTATTGAATTCTGCAAGATTTTATTTTGTCTATTGTTTACAGTTTCTACTAATTGTAGTTCATTTATTTGCAATAATAAAATTGCGTTGTACCTTCCTCATTGTGTCTGTCATTGTGTCTGTCATTGTGTCTGTTTTAAAAGGGAAACACATTGCTTGCCCCTCTGATTAAATTCGAACCTGGTCCCTAGTCTAATATATGGGACATTACACAACTGAGGCAAACCGCTTTTAGGTACCAAGTAAGCTCAGGGGGATAGTACCTGATACACAATATTGACATACAGCAGAATTTTGTTACAGAATCTGTATGAAGCCAGCTGCAGGGATTCAGACGTTGGCATCCCCAGTCATGTCGGGATTCCGGCGCCAGTGTTTTCTTGGTGATTGGGATTCTGGCGCCGGGATTTCCGGTATTAACTACATCCCAGCGTTACAACCTATATAACATCTACGAACTATGAAAATACCACTCCACACTTAAGCACTGATGATATTAAGACAGAGGTTCCTTTCTATATACGAAAACGTTTCCCCTAAAAGGACTCATTGTTTATATCTGCTGCACTATAACCAAGTAACATTGGCAACATTGTTACAAGTCATTGTAAACACAATTGACACAGTTACAATCTTATGTGTCATATGTTGCAATTGATACATTTTGCATGTATTTTATGTGAGTTTTACGATAGGAAAAATAATTGTCTATATTTTCTGTGATTGATATTACTGTGTTTTTTTTGGATTGTGACAATGAAGGAATATTCACTTTTGATACATAGTAAAATATATACTTTTTTGGGTCCTGACAAATTCTAGGTATGTGCAGCCAATCTTTTTATAGATGCATAGTTGAAAATAGTATACCATATTCTTTATTGGCAGCAACCAAGGATCCCATCTACAATGGTTTTATTGTGAGCGCCAGTGTCAAATAGAACTTCGCTAGCTCTGAGAGACCCTGTTATAACCTGCATTAGATGCCCACTGTCACCCCTTATACAAGCACCGCTACCAATATGCAGTCTCCAGGTGGTGACCTCTATGTTCACCCTCCATCCAATAGTCTGTACAATCACATTACTTCTTAATAAACCACAACACTGGTTAAGTACTGGGCTGTTCCATGATGTGAGGGATCCGCTGGAGTATACTGTACTCTGCTATCACCTTCAACAACAGCACAGACATATTCAAAAATCAACAGATCTCCTGATATTATCCAATGCCTGACGACCTGGAATAAATCCAATTTGGTCAGGGTGTACCAAGGTTCTTGCCAACCGATTAGTGAAAATTTCTGCAAACAATTTTAAATCAGAGTTTAGTAAAGAGATTGGGAGATATCTTCTGCAATCGGTGGGATCCTTGCCAGGTTAAAAGAAAAACACTATTCAGCCTTGGTGGTGGCCTCATCAAAAGAGGTGCCAGAACTATGTCTCCTAAAATAGGAACTAGAAATGTTTAAATTTTTTTTATAATAAATGGGTGAGAGACCATCGAGGCAGGAGTGGAAGTGTTTTAAAGGGATTTAATAACCGTTGTTATTTCTTCTAGGGAAATATATTTTTTATGAGCAGCGGGTTGTGCTGCGGTAACGGCAGGTAATGGACAGGAGGCTAAGAATTCATCTATTTTGAGGGCGAGGGAAAAGCTAGGTGAATTGCATGAAAGGTCATAAAGTTTCTTAAAGAATTCCTGAAAACTGTGGCCGGGATGTAATAGGGTAGAGTTTTTAGTGCAGGACAAACTCTCACCTTCTCGCACATTTGGAAGGTGCGAGTTTGTCACTCAATTCGCAAATGTAATAGGGTGCGAGTTTAAGGGTCCCAGTTCAACTTACATGCGAGTGCATGGGAGTTAAACCTTGGGTAAACTCGCACCTTGTAATGCAACTTTCATTACAAGATGTGAGTTATACGAAAGCATGCACAGATCAGAGAGATCGTGTATGCTTCTGTGTGAAAAAAAGCTATAAAAGTGTAAAAATTAAAAAAAGAAAAATGATGTAGGGTATGTCGAAGTCAAATAATTGGTTATGATCGTTTGTAATTATTATCTGACGATCTAGTCATCTGTGGGCTGATAAAGAGTAGATCGGATGCTACTCTGCATCGGCAAAATCGGATTTGCATAAATGCATATATATATGTATATTTATATCTATGCAAGGTTTAGTCAGTGATGAGAAACAGGTTCTGTATACATGTCTGTGACTAGTAATTGAAATACACAAAGATACTGTGAAGTATTTAGGAATATTTTAATTGCAAAGTTAGAAACAATTTTCAGAAGTTTGACTATCGTTAGCAATTGTTTGCCTTGTGTTCAATGCTAATGTGGTTAAGAAGAACTGACAATTATATTCTAAATAAGCATAGGGAAGCCTTTGTTGAGTTATCAGACTTCTTGACTCCTGCAAAAGCTTGCTATGTCACCTGTGAGCAGAACAACTTCATTGTATATAACTCCTCGGAATTAGATTCAGACAGATATAATATCAAAAATGCCAGGTAATGGGTAAAGCTATATATATATATATATATATATATATAAATCCATAACACGTTCAATGATGCACATTTGCGCACACATGTATATACATGCAAACACATAGACGATCGCATGTGTATCCACATACATACACATAGATGCTTACATACATGCTCACATACATATACATAGTTGCTATTTCAATATACAGACACACAATGCATACTGATGAAGTCCTGTAAATATCTCACATTCACTTATGCAAGCACATATATAAAAGGTTCCCTAGCATTGAGCGTAATATTAGAGGATTTATTAGCTAATCATTATGGCGTAAAATGTATATATATGATATTTAAGGTATAGAACTTAGTAGACATGTTGTGTTTGGTATCATACTGACACCCTGTTTAATTCCAGATATCCGAATCTATCGGCGAAGGAGTCGCATCTTGCGTTCAGTGGTTATCGATTATGGGGAATTATTGGTTAGAATGTGTACTCTGTATGTAGAGTCTTAATCAGTTTTAACTTGTTTGGAGGGATGGACCATATCCCTATTGTCACCATATGAACTGTCCTATGGCCTGCATCGTACCAGAATGACAAGAATCAAGAACCAATGAAATCACGTATGCTTCTCTCTATTGTTGGTATAACACTCTGGAAGGTATATAGGCTTGTGCTTTTGGGGCTAGGGCCCTGATTAAGAGCCGGACGCTCTGACCAGAGCGCTCGCTCTGAATCAGGGCCCACCTCCATTAAAATGGAGCGTCCTCCTGGACGCTCGTATAGCTGTGGGTCACCACCCACAGCATATTCGAGCGTGCAAAAAGATGGTTCTATCAGAGCCAAAATCACTCCCACTGACATCACTAGTGATGTCAGTGGGGCCGGCTTCAGACGGTAGGCGTTCCCTTGGAAACGCCTCCGTCTGGCAGGCACGCCCCCGGCACGCCCACCAAAGGGGGCGTGCTGTCAGTCACCATCGACAGCACGCCCCCTTTGGTGAGACACTCCGAGCGAAGGAAAGTCCTTCGCTCGCCGGGTCTCGCACATGCGCACGACGGAGCTCCCTCCGTCGTGCGCATGCGCAGTGGGGAACATCGACCCACTTGCGAGCATACTGCCGCTCGCGAGTGGGTCTGAATGACCCCCTAGATCTCAGTCATACCCATTTGATGACCGCAGACATCATGATTGATGACTGGGACCTGGATCCGGGGTGCATGCGTATGTATTGGCTGTAGCTTTTGTATTTAATTGTCTTTGCACTAATTGTGATAGATCAAAGCATGTAACTTACTTTTTATTGCAATAAGAACTTTTTGTGCTTTGGAACCACAATCAAAGTCTGGAAAGCAATTATTACATGTTTAGTGGTATTGGGGTATTCATAGGTAAATACAGATAAATACAAGGCTCAGTGAGCCAGTCCTGGTTGTGAAACTATGGAGGACAAAATGAGTAGGGGTCTCGTATTAGCCACAACCAGCACCGGACTCTTTCTAGCGGTGGTGTAATGCCACAGCCGTGGGGCCCACTTCACGGGGACCCTCAGCCAAAGCATTAGCACCCCACGCTAGTCAGCCCAGGCCAGGGATCCCTGGGGAGCCCCCCAGTAAAGGGATTCCCCCTCTCCAGGGCCAATTCTTAAAATAACAAAACGGCAAGCCCGGACCCATCAGAGATAGTGCCATCCTCTAAGGATGGTGCTTTGCGAATGACGTGACAGCCGCTGCATTTCCCATAAAAATGTATTGGCTGAACGTTCATTGGCTGAGAGAGGTAAGTCTCCGCCTGTAGCAGCCAATGAGCGGTTCCCACCATTGACTTCAATGGTGGGAACTGCTAGGTTACTAAAGCACACTTTAGTGACCTAGCATGAACGTTCAGCCAGTGGGAAATGCAGCCACTGTCACTTCATTCGCGGAGTACCGCCAATGAAGGTAAGTAGGGACCAGGTAAGTATGTAGTGTAAGTGTGAGTGCATGTGTAATTAAATATTAAAACCTTCGGTGTGTATCCTGTTGGCTTTTTTTTGCAGGTGAATTAGAGGTACCAGTGGGTACTTCATGTCCCGCATGCTGTTACTTGTGGTTCTCCAAGTACCAGCATGTGGGGGAGGCTTGCTGGAACCTCTAGTTCTCCTGTAAAGGACAATATTATTTATTCTATTTTGCACACAATCAACTCAGCACCCACTGCCCAGGGGTGGCGGGGATAGCCCTGGGCTATCAGCCAGGTTTTGTGGTGCCCTGGAGAGGGGAAACCCTTTTATTGGGGGCCCCTAGTGTGGGGTGCTAATGCTTTGGCCGGGGGAACCCATGACATAGGTTCCATGGCTGTGGCATTACACCACCACTAGAAAGAGCCTGGTGCTGTTGGTGGCTAATATTGGGGACCCCTAATCATTTTGTCCCCCGTATTTCCACAACCAGGACTGGATTACTGAATCTGGTGCTGGTTGTTGAAAATACGGGGGACCCCTACGTATTTTCACAACCAAGACCGGCTCAGAAAAGCCCGGTGCTGATTGTGCTTTTAGGGGGGGGACCCCATGTTGTTTTTCTTTCTTTTTAATTTTTACACTTTTAGAGCTTTATTCACACCATGCTTCTGTGTAACTCGCATCTGCTCAGATATACTCACTAGCCTGAAGCAGGTTTATTATTTTGCGAGTTTTAGGTAAGTAATATTGTGCGAGTTAAAAACTTACACTCTATTACATTGGCCGAGTTGTATGTTTTCCATGGGAAAACATCTGGATGCGAGTTGTGGGAGGGTGAGAAACATGCAAATTTGCATGTTCTCACACCATATTACATTGCGCAAGTTCTAAAAATGTGTGCGTATAAGGCTATACTTGCACATATCCAAAACTCGGATCCTGTTATATCCCGCCCTGTGCGTGATACGTTTCGGATTATACATCAATTGGTGCTGGGTATCTTTAATTATATGAATTCTATTACAGATGCAACGGGAATGTAATTTAGCAGCTCGGAAGGAGTCTGCTTTATAGCCTTTGTCATAATATTAGTGCTGCAGCCAACGTAGACATTTGGTGGCTTTAGATGATAAAATGTGGTTAAGTTGGCCTCTCAGGGAACATTATTTATTGTGAATGGAACGTTTGGGGTGTCGTCGATGTTTAAGAGTGACCTCTCCAATCTGAGTTTCAAGATCAATAACAGCTTGACGGTCCTTGAGCTTCTGACTGTCACTATGAAATGGCTTCAAAAAGTGGCCTTGTGAGCCTCCCACACCACTGCAGGAGAAATCTCCATGGACTGGGTGAGCAAGAAAAAATCCTCAAGAGCTTCTTTGTGGCTAAAACATGATTTTTTTAAGTAACAGAGAAGTATTTAGTTGCCACCGTGGATGGGGGACAGTGACTGAAACAGCGTCAGGGGCCGTAATAGTGACAGCCAGTGAGTCCCACCAAGACAGGGGGATGACCCAAGGCCAAGATAGACCAGAAGGCGCAGCCCAGTTAAGGAAAAAAAAAGTTGATCCTAGAGTTAAAATTATGTGTGTGTGTGTTGGGGGGGGGGGGGGGGGAGAGAGGAGTTGAGGAAGGAGGGAGTACATGTATGTACATTCGCAATGGTTAAAGTTCTCTCCATGCATCAAAAAGTCATTTCAATTCTCGAAGGGATGGCTTTCAGGTTTTGGGAATGGTCCTAGATCATTTCTGGAGCAGCATTAAAGTCCCCACCTATGATGACCCGGCCTTGGGCTAATTTCTCTCGGCGAGGGAAAAAATCACGGAGCAGATCACTCTGACCAGGAGAATAGAGTGATTCTATTGTGACAAAGCACTGCAAAAGTTGAGCTACAACACTAGTAACACATAGTTTTTTTTCAAGCTTACAGTCTAGGGAATTGCAAATAAGAACCGCTGTACCTCTATGTCTTTTTGGGGAAGGTGTAATAAAATGTTTCAAGGAAGGCTCCATAGGAAAGAGGTCTTGGGTTCAATTCCCTCCGATTTCCACCCATAATCTAAAAATATACTAGTAGGTTAATTGGCTCCTGACAAACAATTAAGCCTAGTGTGTATGTGTGTGTGTGCATGTGCTAGGGAAGATAGATTGTAAGCTCCACTGGGGGCAGGAGCTGATGTGAATGGGCAAATTTTCTCTGTAGAGTATGCACTAGAAGAACAATAAGATCTATAAGATCTAACAGTGGTGTCCCGGTTCTATTTGAAAATTAACCCCTTCCAGAACATGTGGAGAGAAACAGTAAAAAGTAAACTGACTTACAGTAGCTAATGATAACAGTGGCTTGCAGCCAAAGAAGAAGTCAGGAGACAATAAGGGTGACCTGCAAAGAGAGAGAAGAAAATAAATGGAGGGGGGTGGGGGCAGACACAGAACAGAGATTAACAGTCAACAGTGAGAGCACAAAGCTATGCTTACTTGTTAAGTATATGCTTAGGGCTAGGACTCAATGGAAATGAATTTAGCTTGTCTTTATGATTAGCATTTTTTAGGATGTGTTATGAAAGATCGGACATTAAAAGGTTGACATTCAGAATGTCGACACCAAAAGGTCGACTGGCTCTGAATGTCGACAGTCAATAGGTTGACATGGTCACTAGTTCGACCATCATTCTATAGACATGCATTTATGTCGACATGGTTAAATGGTCGACACATAGAAAAGGTTGACATTTAACATGCCAGCACTAAAATGTCGACACATGTTTTTTGTTGGGGTGATTTTAGCCTATCCTTAAACCGAACTCTAAACTTATCCCTAAACCTAACCCTAAATCTAAACCTAACCATCATGAAAATTGCATATGTTGATATTTAGTGTTGACATGTTACATGTCAACCTGTTGAATTAGCTTTCTTCTATCTAATGAAAGCTAGACAATGGCAATAAATGCCTGATTGGTTGCTTTGGTTGTATTGCAGATTTGCACTTTTGACCAACGTTAGTAAATAAGTCTTAATGTGTCAAATACAGTCAGGTGCATAAATATTGGGACATTGACAGAATTTTCATATTTTGGCCTCTATTCACCACCACAATGGCTTTGAAATTAAACAAACAAGATGTGCTTTAACTGCAGACTTTCAGATTTAATTTGAGGGTAATTACATCCAAATCAGGTGAACGGTGTAGGAATTACAGCGGTTTCTATATGTGCCTCCCACTTTTTAAGGGGCCAAAAGTAATGGGACAAACTAAACAATCCTAAATCTAACTTTCACTTTTTAATACTTTGTTGCAAATGCTTTGCAGGCAATTACAGCCTGAAGTCTGGAACGCATAGACATCACCAGACGCTGGGTTTCATCCCTGGTGATGCTCTACCAGGCCTCTACTGCAAATGTCTTCCGTTCCTGCTTGTTCTTGGGGCATTTTCCCTTCAGTTTTGTTTTCATCAAGTGAAATGCATGCTCAATCGGATTCAGGTCAGGGGATTGACTTGGCCATTGCATAAAATTCCACTTTTTGGCCTTCAAAAACTCTTTGGTTGCTTTTGCAGTATGCTTCGGGTCATTGTCCATCTGCACTGTGAAGCGCCGTCCAATGAGTTCTGAAGAATTTTACTGAATATGAGCATATAATATTTCCCAAAACACTTCAGAATTAATTCTGCTGCTTTTGTCAGCAGTTACATCATCAATAAATACGAGGGAACCAGTTCCATTGGCAGCCATACATGCCCACGCCATGACACTACCACCACCATGCTTCACTGATGAGGTGGTATGTTTTGAATCATGAGCAGTTCCTTTCCTTCTCCATACTCGTCTCTTCCCATCACTCTGGTACAAGTTGATCTTTGTCTCATCTGTCCATAGGATGTTGTTCCAGAACTGTAATGGCTTTTTTAGATGTTGTTTGGCAAACTCTAATCTTGTCTTCCTGTTTTTGAGGCTCACCTATGGTTTACATCTTGTGGTGAACCCTCTATATTCACTCTTGTGAAGTCTTCTCTTGATTGTTGACTTTGACACATATACACCTACCTCCTGGAGAGTCTTCTTGATTTGGCCAACTGTTGTGAAGGGATTTTTCTTCACTAGGGAAATAATTCTTCTGTCATCCACCACAGTTGTTTTCCGCGGTCTTCCGGGTCTTTTGGTGTTACTGAGCTCTCTGATGCGTTCTTTCTTTTTAAGAATGTTCCAAACAGTTGATTTGGCCACACCTAATGTTTTTACTATCTCTCTGATGGGTTTGTTTTGATTTTTCAGCCTAATGATGGCTTGCTTCACTGATAGTGACAGCTCTTTGGATTTCATATTGAGAGTCGACAGCAACTGATTCCAAATGCAAATGTCACACCTAGAATCAACTCCAGACCTTTTACCTGCTTAATTTATAATGAAATAACGAGGGAATAGCCCACACCTGTCCATGATATAGCTTTTGAGTTGATAGTCCCATTACTTTTGGCCCCTTAAAAAGTGGGAGGCACATATAGAAACCGTTGTAATTCCTACACCGTTCACCTGATTTGGATGTAATTACCCTCAAATTAAATCTGAAAGTCTGCAGTTAATGCACATCTTGTTTGTTTCATGTCAAAGCCATTGTGGTGGTGAATAGAGGCCAAAATATGAAAATTCTGTCAATGTCCCAATATTTATGCACCTGACTGTATTTTGTACGATTTGTTGATTTCGGTGCATCGGAATGACAAACCGTGCAAAACATGTGCAAATCATGAGTGTCCACTGACGATAACAATGCCGATGCGCGTACCCGCGGGTCATTCGTTGTATCTTCAGATCTTACCTACTGCAAGATCTGGCAATCTCTTTAATTATGCACTGGAAATCGTTAAGGATGCACGATAGGCCGTTAGTAGATCGTTTGTCAAAATGAACACTTTATGCATGATATCGTTTGTCCAGGACTGGCAGAGAGCTGGCAGGTAGTTCAAGGGAAATCGTTAACATCACATCGTTTGCGAGTTGTTCGGTGTGTGGTCTCCCTAAAGCTGCATACACACACAACGATTTTGTTACCAACGATTTTATGAACGATTTTCTGTCAGATTTTTTAAAGTGTAATGAACGATTTTTTTGAACTACAAACGATTTTTGCATATTTCCTTAATGAAAATAGTTCAGTTGACAAGTCTGACTGAACTACAAACTACAAATATGAACGCGCATGAACGATAATCGTTTGACTCAGAAAGTGAACGATTTTTCCAAACGTTTATCGTTAAACGATATAGTTTAACGATAATCGTTAAAAAAATTGTGTGTGTATGCAGCTTTAGAAACTCATAAAGCAGCTGGAACGTGGCCAGGAGATCAATTTGATGCAGCTACTCGGGAGGATAACCTAAAATAAATTAAACATTCAGTGTTTACCTGGGCTCCTGTGTCAGACTATCCTAATAGCACATCTCTACTTCTCTCACTATAGTGTGATGGCCTTGTATGAACTGTGCACAGCAGGTGAGTGAGAATACCCTGCAGATTTACTTTTGACCTATTTTCCTTCTGTTTTCTAATCGGCTGAACTGAAGGGGGGCCGGGAAGCTGCATGGTTTAAAACATTTATCACCTTCATTGCAGATATTTTTAAATATTTTCCAGGGACTCTCTGTTGCTGAGTCGGTGCATCTAAATACAGCACGCACGATACTGTCTCAGTGGAGCTTTGTGCACACAATACCCATTATATCACACTCCTCAAATGGGTTGTAATATAATATTTCTGCTAATTAAAATAAATGTCATCATAGAATGACCTGAAAATAAGAATAAATGGTGAAACTAAGGAGACTTTTATTGCTCAGTTGGTCAGTGTTATAAATGAAGGACATTTCCAGGAACAATTCTCTGAAACCTGGGACTATTCTTGAAAATTAGGGTCAGTTGTCAACTCAGCATCGCCCATCCCCCTCCTCTATATATAGATGTGTCTGCTGCAGCTGCATACACACAGGACTGCGCTCCCAGCTGTCACTCGGCTACTTCGGCGTACACATGGAGCAAGCACATGGGATGGGAACATGAGAAATATTTTATGTAGACAACAATATCTTAGTCTCAGGGGGCAAAACAGAGCAGCGCCATCTGTTACGTTCTGCAAACCTGAGCCCAGGTCACATACATTCCCTGTCTGACTTCACCATTCTTATTCATGTTCCTGATTATTAGAGGTCATATGCACAGAGACACTGGGGTCTGTGTACTAAACCTTGGAGAGAGATAAAGTGGATGGAGATAAAGTACCAATCAATCAGCTAACTAATTTTTCAAACAAGCCTGTAAAGTGACAGTTAGGAGCTGATTGGTTGGAACTTTATCTCTGCCCACTTTATCTTTCTCCAAGGCTTAGTACATAGACCCCACTGATTTTAAGGGCTTTATTTATCAACCAGTTTTATCATTGACAACGAGTGATAAAAATCATTCCATATGATAAATGGTGCTCCAGCCAATCAGCTCCCAACTGTCTTTTTTCAAACAGATGACAGTTGGGAGCTGATTGGCTGGAGCACCATTATCATACGCAACAAGGTTTATCACTCGTTGTGAATCATAGAACTCGTTGATAAATAAGACCCTGAGTTCTAAAGCACATACTGAGACAATAGCCACATTCACAAGCTGGATCATAGTGCATGACTATGGAGCAAAAATTATAACCCTCAAATGGGCATTGTTAGCTTTTCAAAATGTTATATTATTTTTGCTAGGTGTCATTAAATATAATTATGTCTAATTTAACACAGATGCTTTATTAACCCAAGCAACTGACTTGTTCTGTAGTCTTATAAAGAGGTGAAGTCACCAGCCAGGTTTTCTATTGGTCACAGAACTCCTCCACCAGAATATTGTACTGACTGTCCATATCACACCACTGCTATCACTGTTTATATCACCACCACTGCTAATACTGTCCATATCACCACCACTGCTATTACTGTCCATATCACCACCACTGCTATTACTGTCCATATCACACCACTGTTATTACTGTCCATATCACCACCACTGCTATCACTGTTTATATCACCACCACTGCTATTATTGTCCATATCACCACCACTGTTATTACTGTCCATATCACCACCACTGTTATTACTGTCCATTTCACCGCCACTGTTATTACTGTCCATATCACCACCACTGCTATTACTGTCCATATCACCACCACTGTTATTACTGTCCATATCACCACCATTGTTATTACTGTCCATATAAATAAGACCCTGAGTTCTAAAGTACATACTGAGACAATAGCCACATTCACAAGCTGGATCATAGTGCATGACTATGGAGCAAAAATTATAACCCTGAAATGGGCATTGTTAGCTTTTCAAAATGTTATATTATTTTTCCTAGGTGTCATTAAATATAATTATGTCTAATTTAATACAGATGCTTTATTAACCCAAGCAACTGACTTGTTCTGTAGTCTTATAAAGAGGTGAAGTCACCAGCCAGGTTTTCTATTGGTCACAGAACTCCTCCACCAGAATATTGTACTGACTGTGCATAACACTGCTGTTACTGTCCATATCACCACCACTGCTATTACTGTCCATATCACCACCACTATTAATGTCCATATCACCACCACTGCTAATAATGTCCATATCACCACCACTGCTATTACTGTCCATATCACACCACTTCTATTACTGTCCATATCACCACCACCACTGTTAATAATGTCCATATCACCACCACTGCTATTACTGTCCATATCACCATCACCACGGTTATTACTGTCCATATCACCAACACTGCTGTTACTGTCCATATCACCACCACTGCTATTACTGTCCATATCACCACCGCTATTACTGTCCATATCACCACCACTATTGCTGTCCATATCACCACCACTGCTAATACTGTCCATATCACCACCACTGCTATTACTGTCCATATCACCACCACTGCTATTACTGTCCATATCACACCACTGTTATTACTGTCCATATCACCACCACTGCTATTACTGTTACACCACTGCTATCACTGTTTATATCACCACCACTGCTAATACTGTCCATATCACCACCACTGCTATTACTGTCCATATCACTACCACTGCTATTACTGTCCATATCACCACCACTGTTATTACTGTCCATATCACCACCACTGCTAATACTGTCCATATCACACCACTGTTATTACTGTCCATATCACCACCACTGCTATTACTGTCCATATCACCACCACTGCTATTACTGTCCATATCACACCACTGTTATTACTGTCCATATCACCACCACTGCTAATACTGTCCATATCACCACCACTGCTATTACTGTCCATATCACCACCACTGCTATTACTGTCCATATCACACCACTGTTATTACTGTCCATATCACCACTACTGCTATTACTGTCCCTATCACCACCACTGTTATTACTGTCCCTATCACCACCACTGCTACTACTGTCCCTATCACCACCACTGCTATCACTGTTTATATCTCCACCACTGTCATTACTGTCCATATCACCACCACTGCTATTACTGTATCACACCACTATTATTACTGTCCATATCACCACCACTGCTATTACTGTCCATATCATCACCACTGCTCATAATGTCTATATCTCCACCACTGTATTACTGTCCATATCACCACCACTGTTATTACTGTCCCTATCACCACCACTGCTACTACTGTCCCTATCACCACCACTGCTATCACTGTTTATATCTCCACCACTGTTATTACTGTCCATATCACCAACACTGCTATTACTGTCCATATCACACCACTGTTATTACTGTCCATATCACCACCACTGCTATCACTGTTTATATCACCACCACTGCTAATACTGTCCATATCACCACCACTGCTATTACTGTCCATATCACCACCACTGCTATTACTGTCCATATCACACCACTGTTATTACTGTCCATATCACCACCACTGCTAATAATGTCCATATCACCACCACTGCTATTACTGTCCATATCACCACCACTGCTATTACTGTCCATATCACACCACTGTTATTACTGTCCATATCACCACCACTGCTAATAATGTCCATATCACCACCACTGCTATTACTGTCCATATCACACCACTTCTATTACTGTCCATATCACCACCACCACTGTTAATAATGTCCATATCACCACCACTGCTATTACTGTCCATATCACCATCACCACGGTTATTACTGTCCATATCACCAACACTGCTGTTACTGTCCATATCACCACCACTGCTATTACTGTCCATATCACCACCGCTATTACTGTCCATATCACCACCACTATTACTGTCCATATCACCACCACTGCTAATACTGTCCATATCACCACCACTGCTATTACTGTCCATATCACCACCACTGCTATTACTGTCCATATCACACCACTGTTATTACTGTCCATATCACCACCACTGCTATTACTGTTACACCACTGCTATCACTGTTTATATCACCACCACTGCTAATACTGTCCATATCACCACCACTGCTATTACTGTCCATATCACTACCACTGCTATTACTGTCCATATCACCACCACTGTTATTACTGTCCATATCACCACCACTGCTAATACTGTCCATATCACACCACTGTTATTACTGTCCATATCACCACCACTGCTATTACTGTCCATATCATCACCACTGTTATTACTGTCCATATCACCACCACTGCTACTACTGTCCCTATCACCACCACTGCTACTACTGTCCCTATCACCACCACTGTTATTACTGTCCATATCACCACCACTGCTATTACTGTATCACACCACTATTATTACTGTCCATATCACCACCACTGCTATTACTGTCCATATCATCACCACTGCTCTTAATGTCTATATCTCCACCAGTGTATTACTGTCCATATCACCACCACTGTTATTACTGTCCATATCACACCACTGCTATTACTGTCCATATCACCACCACCACTGTTAATAATGTCCGTATCACCACCACTGCTATTACTGTCCATATCACCATCACTGTTATTACTGTCCATATCACCACCACTGCTATTACTGTCCATATCACCACCACTATTACTGTCCATATCACCACCACTGCTAATAATGTCCATATCACCACCACCACTGTTAATAATGTCCATATCACCACCACTGCTATTACTGTCCATATCACCACCACCACGGTTATTACTGTCCATATCACCAACACTGCTGTTACTGTCCATATCACCACCACTGCTATTACTGTCCATATCACCACCACTATTACTGTCCATATCACCACCACTGCTAATAATGTCCATATCACCACCACTGCTAATACTGTCCATATCACCACCACTGCTAATACTGTCCATATCACCACCACTGCTATTACTGTCCATATCACCACCACTGCTATTACTGTCCATATCACCACCACTGCTATTACTGTCCATTTCACCACCACTGCTATTACTGTCCATATCACCACCACTGCTATTACTGTTACACCACTGCTATCACTGTTTATATCACCACCACTGCTAATACTGTCCATATCACCACCACTGCTATTACTGTCCATATCACCACCACTGCTATTACTGTCCATATCACACCACTGTTATTACTGTCCATATCACCACCACTGCTATTACTGTCCATATCACCACCACTGCTATTACTGTCCATATCACACCACTGTTATTACTGTCCATATCACCACCACTGCTAATACTGTCCATATCACCACCACTGCTATTACTGTCCATATCACCACCACTGCTATTACTGTCCATATCACACCACTGTTATTACTGTCCATATCACCACTACTGCTATTACTGTCCCTATCACCACCACTGTTATTACTGTCCCTATCACCACCACTGCTACTACTGTCCCTATCACCACCACTGCTATCACTGTTTATATCTCCACCACTGTCATTACTGTCCATATCACCACCACTGCTATTACTGTATCACACCACTATTATTACTGTCCATATCACCACCACTGCTATTACTGTCCATATCATCACCACTGCTCATAATGTCTATATCTCCACCACTGTATTACTGTCCCTATCACCACCACTGTTATTACTGTCCCTATCACCACCACTGCTACTACTGTCCCTATCACCACCACTGCTATCACTGTTTATATCTCCACCACTGTTATTACTGTCCATATCACCAACACTGCTATTACTGTCCATATCACACCACTGTTATTACTGTCCATATCACCACCACTGCTATTACTGTTACACCACTGCTATCACTGTTTATATCACCACCACTGCTAATACTGTCCATATCACCACCACTGCTATTACTGTCCATATCACCACCACTGCTATTACTGTCCATATCACACCACTGTTATTACTGTCCATATCACCACCACTGCTAATAATGTCCATATCACCACCACTGCTATTACTGTCCATATCACCACCACTGCTATTACTGTCCATATCACACCACTGTTATTACTGTCCATATCACCACCACTGCTAATACTGTCCATATCACCACCACTGCTATTACTGTCCATATCACCACCACTGCTAATACTGTCCATATCACCACCACTGCTATTACTGTCCATATCACCACCACTGCTATTACTGTCCATATCACACCACTGTTATTACTGTCCATATCACCACTACTGCTATTACTGTCCATATCACCACCACTGCTATTACTGTCCATATCATCACCACTGCTCATAATGTCTATATCTCCACCACTGTATTACTGTCCATATCACCACCACTGTTATTACTGTCCATATCACACCACTGCTATTACTGTCCATATCACCACCACCACTGTTAATAATGTCCGTATCACCACCACTGCTATTACTGTCCATATCACCATCACTGTTATTACTGTCCATATCACCACCACTGCTGTTACTGTCCATATCACCACCACTGCTATTACTGTCCATATCACCACCACTATTACTGTCCATATCACCACCACTGCTAATAATGTCCATATCACCACCACCACTGTTAATAATGTCCATATCACCACCACTGCTATTACTGTCCATATCACCACCACCACGGTTATTACTGTCCATATCACCACCACTGCTATTACTGTCCATATCATCACCACTGCTCTTAATGTCTATATCTCCACCAGTGTATTACTGTCCATATCACCACCACTGTTATTACTGTCCATATCACACCACTGCTATTACTGTCCATATCACCACCACCACTGTTAATAATGTCCGTATCACCACCACTGCTATTACTGTCCATATCACCATCACTGTTATTACTGTCCATATCACCACCACTGCTATTACTGTCCATATCACCACCACTATTACTGTCCATATCACCACCACTGCTAATAATGTCCATATCACCACCACCACTGTTAATAATGTCCATATCACCACCACTGCTATTACTGTCCATATCACCACCACCACGGTTATTACTGTCCATATCACCAACACTGCTGTTACTGTCCATATCACCACCACTGCTATTACTGTCCATATCACCACCACTATTACTGTCCATATCACCACCACTGCTAATAATGTCCATATCACCACCACTGCTAATACTGTCCATATCACCACCACTGCTAATACTGTCCATATCACCACCACTGCTATTACTGTCCATATCACCACCACTGCTATTACTGTCCATATCACCACCACTGCTATTACTGTCCATTTCACCACCACTGCTATTACTGTCCATATCACACCACTGTTATTACTGTCCATATCACCACCACTGCTATTACTGTTACACCACTGCTATCACTGTTTATATCACCACCACTGCTAATACTGTCCATATCACCACCACTGCTATTACTGTCCATATCACCACCACTGCTATTACTGTCCATATCACACCACTGTTATTACTGTCCATATCACCACCACTGCTATTACTGTCCATATCACCACCACTGCTATTACTGTCCATATCACACCACTGTTATTACTGTCCATATCACCACCACTGCTAATACTGTCCATATCACCACCACTGCTATTACTGTCCATATCACCACCACTGCTATTACTGTCCATATCACACCACTGTTATTACTGTCCATATCACCACTACTGCTATTACTGTCCCTATCACCACCACTGTTATTACTGTCCCTATCACCACCACTGCTACTACTGTCCCTATCACCACCACTGCTATCACTGTTTATATCTCCACCACTGTCATTACTGTCCATATCACCACCACTGCTATTACTGTATCACACCACTATTATTACTGTCCATATCACCACCACTGCTATTACTGTCCATATCATCACCACTGCTCATAATGTCTATATCTCCACCACTGTATTACTGTCCATATCACCACCACTGTTATTACTGTCCCTATCACCACCACTGCTACTACTGTCCCTATCACCACCACTGCTATCACTGTTTATATCTCCACCACTGTTATTACTGTCCATATCACCAACACTGCTATTACTGTCCATATCACACCACTGTTATTACTGTCCATATCACCACCACTGCTATTACTGTTACACCACTGCTATCACTGTTTATATCACCACCACTGCTAATACTGTCCATATCACCACCACTGCTATTACTGTCCATATCACCACCACTGCTATTACTGTCCATATCACACCACTGTTATTACTGTCCATATCACCACCACTGCTAATAATGTCCATATCACCACCACTGCTATTACTGTTCATATCACCACCACTGCTATTACTGTCCATATCACACCACTGTTATTACTGTCCATATCACCACCACTGCTAATACTGTCCATATCACCACCACTGCTATTACTGTCCATATCACCACCACTGCTAATACTGTCCATATCACCACCACTGCTATTACTGTCCATATCACCACCACTGCTATTACTGTCCATATCACACCACTGTTATTACTGTCCATATCACCACTACTGCTATTACTGTCCATATCACCACCACTGCTATTACTGTCCATATCATCACCACTGCTCATAATGTCTATATCTCCACCACTGTATTACTGTCCATATCACCACCACTGTTATTACTGTCCCTATCACCACCACTGCTACTACTGTCCCTATCACCACCACTGCTATCACTGTTTATATCACCACCACTGTTATTACTGTCCATATCACCACCACTGCTATTACTGTATCACACCACTATTATTACTGTCCATATCACCACCACTGCTATTACTGTCCATATCATCACCACTGCTCATAATGTCTATATCTCCACCACTGTATTACTGTCCATATCACCACCACTGTTATTACTGTCCATATCACACCACTGCTATTACTGTCCATATCACCACCACCACTGTTAATAATGTCCGTATCACCACCACTGCTATTACTGTCCATATCACCACCACTGTTATTACTGTCCATATCACCACCACTGCTATTACTGTCCATATCACCACCACTGTTATTACTGTCCATATCACCACCACTGCTACTACTGTCCCTATCACCACCACTGCTATCACTGTTTATATCACCACCACTGTTATTACTGTCCATATCACCACCACTGCTATTACTGTATCACACCACTATTATTACTGTCCATATCACCACCACTGCTATTACTGTCCATATCATCACCACTGCTCATAATGTCTATATCTCCACCACTGTATTACTGTCCATATCAACACCACTGTTATTACTGTCCATATCACACCACTGCTATTACTGTCCATATCACCACCACTATTACTGTCCATATCACCACCACTGCTAATAATGTCCATATCACCACCACTGCTATTACTGTCCATATCACACCACTTCTATTACTGTCCATATCACCACCACCACTGTTAATAATGTCCATATCACCAACTCTGCTATTACTGTCCATATCACCACCACCACGGTTATTACTGTCCATATCACCAACACTGCTGTTACTGTCCATATCACTACCACGGCTATTACTGTCCATATCACCACCGCTATTACTGTCCATATCACCACCACTGCTAATAATGTCCATATCACCACCACTGCTATTACTGTCCATATCACCACAACTGCTATTACTGTCCAATATATGATAGTGCTTACTAACTTACTAGGAGCAGATGTAGCTGTAGCTCAGAGCGAGATTATTATCTGTAAATAAAGTTACTGCTCCTTTCCCTCCTGTACATTTATGGCTTATATTATTTCAGTTTCTACTAAAATATAGCTAGATAAGCCAACAAGATCCATCTCTTGGAGGAGATATCCCCCCCCCTCCCCCCAATTTTTTTTTTGTAATAGGCATGTAATCAATGTTTTCACTAAGGTAGCACCACCTTGAGGTAGTATACAGGCGGAGGTTTGTAATTGTGACCAGGGCCAAAACTATGGGTGTGCGAGCGGCGCCAACACACAGAGAGCTGCCCCACAGCACCTGCATCCAGGTAGCCAGAACTGGTGCTGCAGTGCCACCCGGAGTGTCAGACATGCACACTGCAGCGTGTACAGGTTGGATACGGGATGCTGGAGCTCAGGATCCCGGTGATCAGAATCCCGACACCAGCATCCCAAAAGGTTAGGACACCTGTCGGTAAGTATCCTAACCCTACCCCTAAATATAACCCACCCTCCCCGCAGCCTAAACCTAACCCCCTCCCCCCGCAGCTTAACCCTAACCCTTCCTCCCTGCAGTCTAACCCTCCCCCTAGTGCCTTACCCTAACCTCTAACCCCAATACCTACCGACGGGATGCTGAGGGTTGAGGTGTAGGTGCCAGGATTCTGCCCCCCCCAATCCATTTCCCTCCCCTCCATAACTCTCCTTATACCTGTTCGCTTATTTTGAAATGATTGACATGTTAACTATTGCATGATGATAATATCATACCATTTTTCAATAGATGTTTTCTTCATTAACGACTAAATACAAGTTTATATATTGATGACCACATTTTATTCTCTTCTAGTCTATATTGTAGTCATCTTTGTATTCAGTACTTATATCTATGTATAGCAAAAAGCTTAATAAAAAAAATGCACAAAATAAAATCTAATGTTAAAATAGTTTTTTAGATGGACCAATCAATTGGTGCACAGTACCTATCAGACTTTGGGGCCACAACACTGTGGGGTCTATTGATCATCGGAGGCCGTATGGCCCCCCCAATAATGAAGTATTCACCTCGCCACGGGGGATACCTATCGCGGGAGTTCCGGTGCCAGGACAGCTGCTCCAAAAAGCAGCTATACCCGCGATTAGTAACACTGCTACAGAATAGTAACGTTGCTCACCTGTCCCCGTCGCCGGTTTCTGCACATGTGTGACCTGAGGTCGCGCATGCGCAAAGTCGCTGGGGAGTCAGTGAGGAGGAAGCGGCAGAGGGATCCGCTCGGATCCCACTTCGCATCCCCGGAAGTCCTTCCCATAGGAGTAGCGGGGCTCAAGAAACAAGCGCCATCTGAAGTTTTCGGAGTTTGCTGAATATTACGTGGTTCTATCTGACCCCTGATGATGAATGGCCCGTTACCTTAAATATGCGGAAACTAGCGTTCCCGCATGTGTTATGGGCCATTTTAGTTATGATGAATAGGCCCCTGTTTTTCAGTAAAGGATTACTGTGGAAACACTGATCACTTCTTACGGAACTAAAGACTTTTACTGGGTAGAAAGCCAAGAAACATGAGAATCAATCATAGTACAGAGCCAAGAAGCCATATTGCCCCTGGCATTTAAGTCATTTCAAGCTTTTAGCAGCTTTCAAAAATCTCTCAGACATAATCTAAGCTTCACAGGAAGACCTAGGAAAGTGTGGAAAGTGTCTGTCAACTGTTTTCATTTGCAAAGGGGAATTGGTGTCCAATTAACGTTTGTAGTATTAAGGTATAATTCCATTTAGACCCTTTTGAGCATAATCTGTGATTAGTCTCCGGGATCAGGAATGCCAAGAGGGTACAGCCCAGGGCACATGGCCCCAAGTTGTTGAGGTCACACAGCAACTACAGGTGGTTCAGATATTCACAGTGGAGTGTGGACACCCCCCTCTGCCCCCCCCCCCCTCACACACACAACCTATGGTCCACACTTTTTTAAGGAAAAGTGGGGGAGAAAGAGACCCAAACCAGTATCTTAGGCCTCCAAGGTTTCTTAATCAAGCTCTGATCCACCCTTTGTGAGCTTCTGACCACAATGGTAAGGGTCCTGTTCCTATACTACTCATCACCTAACACTGGGTCTCCAAATCCCTGTGGTTTAATCTTAACTTCTGTCTTCAGTATATACCTAAAGTCCCAGCTCACAGCAGTGTAAATCTAACAGCATATCGTTTATATATCGTCCAGTGTGTATGCCTTGAACGATCGATGATGCGCGCTCCCGCGAGACGATAATATCCTCCATCGACTAAACATACAGCTCAATCTGGGGATATCGTTAGCGATGCTATCCTTCCAAATGCAGCATGGCCCCGCTTCCCCCCACCGTCGTTCGCTGTGGCCGACATCGGCAAGTGTATATACACTTACCGATGTCGGCACCCCCTCCGGGTCCGCTGCTGCCGATATCGGCTCATACACACATCATCTAGTGTGTATGAGCCTTTACTGTCATTTTTCAAACACAGCTTATAAAGTGACAGTCATGGCTCCCATACACTAGCGATGGATTGTCGCGTTCCTGCGATTCGGAGATGCCGGGTTGTAGGATCGGTGAAATCCATTTGCCAAATACGATCAAACTATGAATGTGATTTGCAAATTGCTGAAATTTAACATGTATAATTTCACTGATCCTCCGAGGGGTCGTGAAACATTGATGGCCGCCGGTCGGCATATATGATCCGATGGCAAGTGTATGGCCCCCTTTAGGAGCTGATTGGTTGGTACTTTATATTTATCCTCTTTTTAGTACTCTCCAATGCTTAGTATATCTACCCCACAGTCTCCAGCCTTATCCTAATTCAGCAAAATAAACAGAACAGCCTAACTAACCATAGCACTCTGCTCATGCAATCTGATGTCACTTTGCCCAGCAACTGAAGTCTGAACATAAAGACTGAGATAATATTAACCACGATTCTCAACTGCTAATTCCAACCTCCTTCTGTAGTCTAAAGGCCCCCATACATCTGCAATGAATTGGGGGAATTTTGATTTGTCCTGATAAATCGCCAATGTATGTGCATCCCTAATTGACATGTGGACAACCTGATTTGGCGATTGCGATCACTATTTGATCACAATCGCCAAATCAGGTTGTCCAACATGTTGCATTTCACAGATCAATTGGGGCTGGATTGCTAGAGTATGATAACGAACAGCCGATTTGCCAGACGTTACTAGTAAAATGATGAGCCTTTCAAGATTGGCTGATCTGTCTTTCCTGAAAAATACCTGCAATGTAGGGGCACAGATTGCTAGATTGATGAGATCGGTAAATCAGGCAACAAATGGTCAAATCGTTCAATCGTGGTTTTCTGATTGATGATGTATGGGGGCCTTAATCTTCACCCCTTCCCCTGTACCTGACGTAACTACCATTCACTGTAGTTGTTTTATTTCCCTACTAATATGTGAGTAATTTTCTCAAGCAACAACAGTCTCACAGAGAATTGCCCTGGCATCTAGTCTAGCACCTAAAATTTTTGTTTTCTTTTGTTTTTTCAAATGGTAAACCTTCCCCAACTTATTTCTAACTAATTAATTCTCTACCTCTGTACCCAGTGTTCAAGCCATTATACACAGAACATCTCACTGTGACCAATCTTGGAGAGGAAGGCAAAATTTACTAAGGTGCAGGTTCTAAAACCCGGCAGTTTGGTGGTGGTTTGATGGTGGGTTCTAAACCCCGGGGGATTGGTGGCGGTTTGGCGGTGGTTTCTAAATTACAGAAAAAAGAAGAAATACTACTCAGTGGCGCTGCACTTCAAAGCTGAAAAGGTTAGTAAACGAGTCACCAACTCCTGATAATGCAAAACATAAAAATACAACCTCACTTGCGCTTATGTATTTAGTCCCGAAAGTTCATAAAATGTTCAAGTTGCTCCAATACAGATGATCCACAGTACATGGAAAAAACAATGAAAAAATGAAGCTGGGTGCAATAGTGTAATACAGTCACTTCTTGAGTGCACACCACTGCAAAGATGTGTGTGATGAAAAAAGCCAAGGTGAAAAGGGATCCTCTACCAGCATAAAATCCTCCTCCCTTGAAGAAATATCACTCGAAAGTGAGGGAAGAAAGTATACGGTGAGATTCTCAAATGTATGCTTACTACTGGCAACGTAGTCATTGCATATAAAGGTATCTTTGGATTGTCAATGATGTGGAATCCTCACATCAGATAGAATCTCATCAACCAATGTAAATTAAAAAGATCAAAAAACAAGGCAGGCACCTGGTTTATAATATAATCCAAGACTTGGATATGTTTATTATAGCCAATAAAAGCCTACCATCAAAGATGGTCTAATGCTCATCTCTATATCCTTAACAGAAATTCTGATAAGGATATAGAGATGAGCCTTAGACTTTCTTTCCACCTTTTGGGTGATATTTCTTCAAGGGAGGAGGATTTTATGCTGGTAGAGGATCCCTTTTCACCTTGGCTTTCTCATCACACACATCTTTGCGGTGGTGTGCGCTCAAGAAGTGACTGTATTATACTATTGGTTTTTTTCATTGTTTTTTCCATGCACCGTGGATCATCCGTATTGGAGCAACTTGAAAATTTTATGAACTTTCGGGACTAAATTCATAAGCGCAAGTGAGGTTGTATTTTTATGTTTCTTAATGACAGCCCTATTCTATTCTATCATAATATTTGTTTTGACAGCGGTTTTGGCCTTAGTAAATCTGTGGATAGCAAAAACGCCACCAAACTGCCGGGGTTTAGAACCCACCGCTTAGTAAATTTTGCCCGAAGTCTTCTTAAATGCTGATCACCTCCCACTGTCACTACTGAATGTTGTTGATAGACCATTTTTAAAAACCAACGTTTATTTAAGGCTTACTGACTCTTTAACAAGTACCATAACCTTATCAACAGGTACTGGTCACCAGAGCTGGACTGGATAATAGGTGTTGGTCTAAGGTACAATTGCTTTTTTTATAATTTTAGAATTGCCAGCTAACTTCCTAATGGGTCTATTTACTAAGCAGTGTTAGGAGACAGAGTGAAAAGTGATAAGGTGCCAGCCAATCAGCTCCTAACTGTCATTTTTCAAACACAGCCTGTGAGATGGCAGTTAAGGTGCCAGCCAATCAGCTCCTATCACTTTTCACTCTGTCTCCTAACACTGCTTAGTAAATAGACCCCTAAAACTTAGAAGAAACCAGGTTGCAACAAACCCACTATTTCTTTCTTCAAAGGGGTCTTTCACATCTTGTTGTGTGTTATATGACCAGTTTATCCTTCTTTACATCTTGGCATGTGTGTAGTGTTTATAGAACTACCATTTACAGCAAGATTTCAGCAATCTCCATGAAGCTCTAGGGGGTCACCATTGCAGATTGGGTATTATTCTTGCATCCCTAAATATGAAGAGATACATATACAAGATAAAAAGAAGCATGTACAACTTATGTTGGGAGTCCTACTTATTCTACAAGAGAAAGAATGCTAAATGGCAGCTGGCAGGACATACTGACAGGTGGATTTAATGTCAGCTGTGTTAAGAAACAGAAGGTTCGTATATTTTAGCACTGGTAGAAAAATGCAGCAAGACACTAAACTGCTACCGAGTCCAGGGAACAGCTGGGACCTGCCAATAGCCTACTTGATTGAGTGCTCTCTAGTTTTGTATTTAGCCAAATAATAACTGTTTTATTCATTTATTTATCTATTTTGTGTGACTGAAGTTTTGCATATACAGTATATATTGTAACATTATTTAGTTTGTATTATTATTGAAATCTGCTGCTGTTAGTATTGTTCTCTCATTGGTCTAATTATAAAGATGCGGCACTTACAAAGATTCAGCGATAGAAAATCAGTTATTTACTAATAAATGGGCAGTGGAGTAAACCTCAGTGCCCTGTCAATGCTGGCTGGCAGTGGTAAGAGGCCAGTCCTGTATCTTTGCCAGGTCACGCATGCACAGTGGACTTAAAGTCTGGTTGGGCTTCCAGTTCCACTTTCATTCAGAAAATAAATAAAACACAAATACTTTTAGCTGTGACCCCCAAGCATAATTGTGCTTTTATTCTGGAGTGTAAAGTGCCAGTGTGCTCTTTATTTCTGGGAACTAGGGATTGGCATCATTAATGGTCTCCATAGATGGTAACATCAGGGATTTACATCAATGGCAATAAACCATCTATGGGAAAACCACTGATGGGCATCCCTGTTGTGTGTTATGGGACGGCAGTTGGCCAGTCAGGGAGGTAGCGTCAGCTAAGTGATGCAGGGGGGGGGGCACTTTTCCACCATCAATGGTGCAGAATCAAGGACCATCAGTGGCAAACCACCAATGATCAATGGCGATCCCTACAGGGATTCTAAGAGGATTATTCAATATGAAAGGTTAACTTCCCTGGCGAAGTTAACGTTTCATATCGGAGTTTTTTTCAGCGTAAAGGTATGGTGCGCGCTCCCGCTTATCCCCGTATTCAAAATAAAATTAACGAAAACGGGAAACTCCGAAGTTGGATTTGCGTAAAGTTACGAAGTTTTCCTTAAAATAATTGTAAGACCCCCCTAAAGTTGTAAAAATATGGGGGAACACTATGGGTACCCCCGTTTTAGCCTTTAATTGAAAGTCGGGGATTGAAATAGGTGTTTTTTTCCCGACATTGAAGAAGTGATGCAGAAGAGCACTTAGGTTATTTTTTTCGTTTTTTTTGAAGTGGTCCCATAAAATTTGGGGTACATGAAAATGGCTACTAGCATATTTTGGTGTCCCTAAAGTAATTTTTTTTAAATTCTGCATTTGTGCACCTGCCGCTATAATTCTATTCTAGAAAACACATGCCGCATACTTGCAGAATAGCCCTGAACCTATTTCCCTATTGTTTAACAATTTTTTCCCTTTTTTTTTTTTTGCAGCCCAATTTTTAAATTAATTTTTTGGGGTGTCCCTATTTTTTTTTTTAACTTTTTTTTGACACAGTTCTTTTTTAAATGTCAATCTCAGGGGTGCAGGCTATTTTTTTTAAGCCTGCACCCCTAAACCCCAATTCTGCACTTTTTTCGACACCTATTCAATGGTGAAAAGTTATCACCGTTTTTTATCAAAGACTTGTAAAAACTGCGATAAGTCTTTGAAATTGAATAGGGTGTAAAAGTAAAACAAGTGATATTAACGCAAAAACGTTAAAAAGTGCGATATTAACGCAAAAAACGATGTTATCGCACCCATATTGAATACCCCTATAAGAACTTAAGAAGCAATGGAATGCATCACTTTTCTGACAATCACAGAAACCAGAAATAGATGGGGTTCAGAGTCAGACACACAGATTGCACATCTGGTCTATGATCTAAGGAACCTAATATAGGCAAATTCGGTGAACAGGAATTACTAAGTAAAAGCTGACTGTAAGATGCAGTGATCCTGCACACACAGGCATTATGTCACTATACTGTACATTATTCTCATGACAGTGCTGTTTTTTTCAGTACTCTAACTGTTGTGGGGGTGATTTATGAAACATTCTAAATAGGAGGTGTTTCCCATAGCAACCAATCAGCTACTAGCTATAATTTTATAGAATGCACTAGATAAATGACAGCTAGGATCTGATAGGTTGCTGTGGGAAACACCCCCCTTGTCCTCTAAAGACGGTTTGATAAATCTCCCTGACAGCGCTTTGCGGTGTATGGTCTTGTTCATTCAGGCATACCATGTCCGTGTGTGTTCTATCCAGATTAGTCATACAAATAGTGCGCTCTTCAGAAGACTTCTTGTAGCATTGCTCCACCTTTACGCCCCATGCTCGGCAGAGACATCACATCATGCCAGATTGTGATATTTCCTAGCAAAGCGTTCTTTGTTTGTAATAGAGATGAGCGGTTCGGTTCTACTCTGTTACATTCGAATCTGAAAAATAGCATCTTATCAGCTATTTGGCTCTCATGTGTTGTGGAGAGCCAATAGGATAAATCCAAACTTTCGCTAATTTGGCGAAAAGATCAGAGTAGAACCGAGCTGCTCATCTCTAGTTTTTAAGATTCCGTTTTTAAGTACAATAAAACACCTGCACATAAACTCTATGAGGTTGTTACTGGAATGAATAGAGAATTCTAAGGCACATAGGCAAATATACTAATTTAAGAACACCTGAAGGAGTTGCAGTGTCCTGGAGTAACCCTAGCCTGGGAGCCCCTCTGAGATTGGAGAGGAATATATACAAGACTTACTGTATATTTCTCATACAGGCAGGCCGCTCTTCTTCTCCTTATGTCATACTGGCCGCCCCCTCGTTATTGTTTATTTATAACACACTACAATATTTAATTCACATGATCATATGAGTAAATTGGAGCTATATATATATATATATATTCTACCTAATGCTGGGGAGATGCATAGATAGAGAGGAGCATAGGGACATACAAATGTCTATGACCTGTTATGGTAATCATGTATTAGGTTGAAGTCACAGAAATGTATTCACTCAGCAGAAAAATAGCAAGTAAAAATACTTCAGTACTTCATAGCACTCCTGGCAGGTAAAATGCTGCCTGCAAATGTGCATACTGTATATATATATATATATATTAGGGATGTGCAGGCTCAGATAGGTTCGAGTTTGCACGTGGAGTTCGGATTTTTCCCTCCAAAAAAACGGAACTCAGAACGAGGCAAAACGTCATCTTACATGGACGAACATCATCATTCCTGGTCTTTTGTCCAGGAATGATGATGTTCGTCCATGTAAGATGACGTTTTGCCTCGTTCTGAGTTCCGTTTTTTTGGAGGGAAAAATCCGAACTCCACGTGCAAACTCGAACCTATCCGAGCCTGCACATCCCTAATATATATATATATATATATATATATATATATAATTATATATATATATATACAGTTCCTCAGCAGCTGTTTAGTCTTTTCTGTGGTTGGTGCAGGAGCAATAACGAAATTCTATGAATCACTTCTTTGCTTGAGCTGTTTTCCTGCTGGCCGTAAACGGTACGTGCAGCTTTTGTTAGTGGCATATTTATGGGAATATGTATTTTAGGCCATTGAACTCAGCTTTATGCTGCTGTACATACTGTAGAAGGCAGAATCATAAAAAATAACATTTGTTATTTTTGTATTTATAATGGATTACCGTATAAGAAGGGTAAGAGAGCAGCTACAATAAGGGATTCTGGAATATCTAATATACTCTTCAAGAGAAATAAAAATGTATGCTATATTACTCTTATTAAAAAGATAAATGACTACAAAGCTAAAATATTAAAGAGATTTACAAAAAATAATAATAAAAATAACAATATTTAGCATTGAAAATATAAACATCATTGTGCATTTAATTCGTGTGGTCGGAAATCATTTACTGATCTGCAGATCTCTAGTATGGAAGGTAAACCAGTCTATGGAACTAGAATGAGTCCCTCTGGTCAGCCAGCAGACTACTATAAATTAAATGACTGGCATATATCTCACCACTCCAACCTCTCCACTGGACTCATTTCTCCTGGTACGCAAAGGTCTTAGTTGTTGGGAGACTTTAAACATAGGTGGAATCTCATACTAAATAGTAAAGTGCAACAGAATATACTGGCACTATATAAAAAAATAATAATAGTAATAATAATAATAATTTTGTATCTGCAAGTGTAGATCTTTAATAGTTTTGATATAGCAATGAAGCTTTATAAGGCTTTTTACAATGTGTTTCTTTGCTTGAATTGCAGCTTCATCAGAAACATAAATTATCAGCATCCACAGCCAGTAATTAAACACTGACCATTAAAATGGGCTTGTGGCTTTAATTATTGTTTTACCTGACTCCTCTGATTGAAGGGTACTGTATATGGTGGCAGTCTAGCCTCTGGTCAGGATGAGTGTTTTATATTTATCTACTCACATACTAACTTTAATTCTGTAGCATAAAATACAATTATAATAAGCTTTACACATGATCACTTTTGGAACGTTGCCCCAGCGCCATTACTAAATAGTGTGCACATTATGCTTTATAGTGTTCCTTAAGTAAATTAAGGAAGTTCCATTAACTAATGCTATCACAGATACCCCAAAATCAGCATGTAACCTTACACGGATGGGATGAGTCTGCTATTCACATACAGAAGCGAGTGTCAGTAGTTTATGTGAGTCCGGCCGGCAGCACACCACCCAGGTCACATGTATATGTTTCCATCTACCACTTTATCACTCCACTGTCATTGTTAAATGTATTTAACTTTTTATTGTTTGGGTCATCCATTTTCTGGTGCATTTATCGAAGGAGGAATATCTAGCTGGTATACTGGAGTGTACCCTAAAGAAACCACTAAACAAGTGGAATAGCATCACTTACTGTGAGTACGGTATGCTAATTATATCCATGTCTCAGTGCCTTGGTACGACTATTTGATGTTCTAATCGGTTGTTGGAGGAAAGGGGTCATGCAATGTTTTTGTTACCTCACCCATGTGTGAGTATGGTACGCTACCTTTCTGCACTATAAGGAAGAGTTTTCTATTTTGATTCTCTGGGAATACATTACCTACTTGTAGTACTCGGCACTACTATCTGTATAAAATCCAACAGTGTTCGGTGCCTTCCTCAGAATAGGTAACAAATATAGTAACGTTTAGGCGGCACTCACACAGTTAATGAAACAAATAAAGACACGGATGCTCTGCAAGTCTAAGTCAACGCTTCAATTCTATTAAAATAATTTTCATCACATCAGTCATATATATATATATATATATATATATATATATATTACACTATGGATTGTTCCTTTCTTCTTTTATTTATGATCACATAATATAAAGGAGAAGAAAGACGGACGACCAAGAATTGAAGTGAAATCTCAGCGGGATATATGGACTACAGATTAATATGGACTACGTATTATCCATGTATTATATTGCATTGGTTGATTATCTGTAACATATTGCTTTACGTTTGACTAGTGCTCCTAGACCCGTTATTCCGTTTCTGCAATTTGATTTTATTGAGGATTTGGTGGTCCTCAGTTCACGGGTGGCAGCCATAGTGACAGTTGTGCCTTGGGTCTCTATTATTATTGTTTATTAGGACTATGCAGTAACCTTTGTCCAATCACATCATCAGAATATTATCAGCATATAAAAGTTCAGAAAATACAGTAAGTATACTGATCTTGTGGAGGCCAGTTCTGCATGTAACATAACTCTCAAAGTCAACTTTTTATATTAGGGAACCGGGACAAGTGAGAAAGGGGCGGGATCATGCATCACGCAATGCGTGTTTATCACAACTGATGTGCTGGACATCCCAATTTCATTTCCCTCCCCTAAGAAAACCATTAAGATCTAAGTGACTTTGACAAGGGCCACATTGTGATAGCTAGACGACTGGGTCAATTAAACATCACACTGCCTTTGCCAGCTTGTCTTCTTCCCATAATGCATCTGCTCTTCCCCTGGGTCAGAGCATCTCCAAAACGGCAGGTCCTGAAGAGTGTTCCCAGTCTGCAGTGGTTAGGACCTATCAAAAGTAGCCCAAGGAAGCACAAACGGTGAACCAGCGACAGGGTCATGGGCGCCCAAGGGTCATTGATGATCCGATCCCACAAAAGAGCTACTGTAGCACAAGTTGCTGAAAAAGTTATGATAGGTGTCAGAACACACTGTGCATTGCAGCTTGCTGCATAGCCACAGACTGGTCAGAGTGCCCGTGTTGACCCCATCCATCCCCAAAAGCAATGACAATGGAAATGTGAGTGTCAAAGCTGGACCATGGAGTACTGGAAGAAGGTGGCCTGGTCTGATTAATCACGTTTTCTTTGTTACATCGTGTGGACGGCTGGGTGCATGTGCGTCGTTTACCTTGGGAAGAGATGACACCAGGATGCATTATGGGAAGGAGGCAAGCTGGCAGTGTGATGTTACTTTGACACTTAGCACCTACCCAAACATTGCTGCAGACCAAGTACAGCCCTTCATGGCAACAGTATTCCCTGATGGCAGTGGTCTCTTTCAGCAGGATGCCACACTGCAAAAATTGTTCAGGAATGGTTTGAGGAACATGACAAAGAGTTCAAGGTGTTAACATGGCCTCCACATTCCCTAGATCTCAATCCGATCAAGCATTTGTGGGATGGCCCCACCTCGCAACTTACAGGACTCAAAGGATCTGCTGCTAACGTCTTGGTGCCAGATACCACAGGACACCTTCAGAGGTCTCGTGGAGTCCATGCCTCGAGAGGTCAGAGCTGTTTCGGCACCACGAGGGGCACCTTCACAATATTAGGCAGGTGGTTTAATGTTATGGCTGATCAGTGTACATGTGTATGAATATTTATAAATGTACCTGTTATTTTAAAGTTGCTTTTTAAACATTGAAATTGATAGTAAAAAGAACCTACAGGACCAGTAGATCTAGTCTTCCCTTTTTGTGTGTGTTTGTTTTACTTAATATTTTCTTAAGTCTTAACAATAATCATATGTGTGAAGAGAGTGGAGTACTAGGCACTGTTAATAGGTGCACTTGGAAGACTGTCTCATTTGGAACAACGCCCACTTTATTTTTAAATGCCTTGTGGCACTGATGTATAATTTCATTTACAAATAATGTTGAGACTAGAAATATGTGGTTTGCTTTTACTCGGATATGTTCGGATCTCAAAAAAACGGCATCATATTGGCTATCCACTGTCACGTGTTTTGGATAGCCAATAAGAGAAATCCGAACTTCGTGATAAGAACAGAATAAAACCGAACCCGCACATCTATAGCGGAAACGTATATGTATTGTGAAGCTGCTATGACTACCATGGAGTCTTTTTTTCACCAAAAAGTTCTACAGAGCATCATTACCTCCAAGTACGGCAATCACTCACTATTACTACTTCAGTGACGGGACGTCACGCTTAGGTGGTTGGCCATTACGAAAAGGAGCAGCCGGTTGTCTTCAAGCTCCATCTATCCTGAAAAGGGCTAAATCTGGCAGTAGATCACCACTCACCCGTGTCTATTATGATTATACCACTTTGTCGGACAAGGTTGGTGCCTCAGAGAGCTATCATCGGTAGGGTATCCGGGAGGTTGAGACGCATTAATCCAGCCCTCTGATTATAAAAAGCTACCAATTGGGACACCGCCCGTGCAGCCCCCCTCCACTGGAATGAGCTTCCTCGCTTGATCAGGCTCTCCCCGACCTTGCAGAGCTTCAAATGTGCACTGAAAACCCACCTGTTCACCAAAGCATACACTTCCACCACATAACCATGCTACCAGGTCTCTGTCCCTCCTGCCTCAGCCATCTCTTGCTTACTTCCTGCACTCAGGTCCCCCTCTACACACTCATTCCTCGTGTCATCTGTCTGTCTCCCCTAGATTGTAAGCTCCTAGGAGCAGGGTCCTCTTCCCCACTGTCTCACAGCCTTCTTCTCTAGCACTTCTATGACAGCCTTCACCTTCAGAGCTGTACTATGCATGGGGAATTGTGTTGCTAATTGTTGTGTTCTGTTTATATATTGGTTACTGTATTGTAATGTTCTCTGTACCCTTTACTGTATCTACGGCGCTGGGGACCACTTGTGGCGCCCTATAAATAAAATGTAATAATAATAATTGTGGGTACAAGTAAAAAAATAATAATAATGTGCAGGGGTGTGGAGTCTCCCAGTCTAAGCATCCCTTCCGGTTGGGGGGTACATCTGCAAAACAGGTCCGTAAATTCAGTAAAGAGCAAGGCAACACAGCAATAGATTCTTGAGTCTAAACATTCTCATTACAGCTATTTCATTGACGCAGAACAGAAATACAAGGTGACAACTTAAAAGAAGCAGACATTTTGCGGCTGCAAAAAAAAAATTGCCTTTTTCAAGTGCAGAAAGAATATTTTCTTTAAATCTAGGCAGATGCCTGCTGGCTATTACATATATTCCTATAAATCTAAGGTACCTTTTCTCTGTTCCTATTGACATTTTATCACCATTCTGGTATTCTTCTTTCTGATTCCCACGTTTTATTTTACATTTTGAAGGAATTTTTTTCAGTCCCGAGATGTCTGCTTCTTTTAAGATGTCGCCTGTATGCCTGTTATGCTTCAATAAAATATCTGTAATGACCATGTCTTGATTCAAGAAACAATTGGCGTGAAGCCTGCTTCTTTCTGGATTTATACATTGTGGGAAGAAATGAATCAGAAAAAGCAGTGACTTGCATTGGCAGGAGTGGTTGGGAATTACGGTTCCCGCTGGACTATCCAGAAGCAAGACTGTCAGTCAGAATAAGATAGGAGGAATTTACAGAACATTCTTCACCTTCACTAATATTTGCCTTTATGTGTGTCCGCTGAAAGTGAGTGACATTTGGGCGTTAGATCTACTTTTCAGTGTCTTGTCAACGCTGCCAATAATCAGTGGCTCTGACCGTTAAACTTAAAGCACCAACAGAAATAAATGCTAAACAAGCCTGATTTAGCATTTATTTCTGTTACCGCTTAAAGTCCATTGGTGAAAGCTGTCGATCATTGGACTGAATGTAAATATAGCAATTGGGTTTGATTGTTACCTAGCCTCAAGGAGTATCCAATCTGAATTTGCCATTGAATGTCTCTGAATTTAATGTAATGCTATAGAGTGCACTTAATCTTAAAAAACACACCACTTGCTGAGTGAGGCTTCAGTACCTACATTAACACACACCTCCCAAATTTTGGGAGTTTGTATTTGGGGTGGTACTGAAGCACACTGGTGGACATAGCCAGGTCATAGTGATCATCATTTGTATTTCTACAAGCACTGGAGGCCACAGCTACTTGCTTGCGTTTGCTGTGGCCATGGGTTACCTTCCAACCCCCCCGCTAATCTGGACGAACATCCAAATTACAAGATGGCTGGAGTCCCCTCAAATCTTAACTGTCCCACTGAATTCTGGACAGTTGTATGGTAAGCTAATGCTGGGAACACACTTAAAAGACGACTAACCAGCCGTCGCGCTGACCTATTTGCTAAGCTATACACACTTACCAATCATCCGCTCTAGATGTCTGGCCAGACGTCACAACTGGCCGCCATTGAAATTTGCCTACCCATTTGTGATGTCAGCGTCAGCGGTTCCTGCAGCCAGTGAATGGGGAGTTAGCAGGTCACCCGCACACAGCAGCAGTTGCACCGATATAGCTGCAATACATATCGACATCGGCTGTCCTGCAGGGCAAACCTGATATGTCTGCGAGCAACAGCTGAACAGCCACAGATGGGCCAGGCCTGCCCTAAACATATAGTGCTATGTAAGTAACAGATGCTACATTGTTGCATTTCTTTGTGTAGTGGAGTGGCATGTATCATTTACTTATAATCTGGAATTATACCTGGCCGCCGACATTAACAGGTTTGGTTAATGGCACTGCCAGCGCTACCATGAATTATTTTAATACACTTGGGGTATATATCTGGAGATGACAACATATGCTTTTCCTTTATTAGAGCACGAGACATGCCTCCTCTGTAATAATACTGGTGTGGATGGTACAGTAGGGGAGTATCTTTCCCTTCTAGTGCTAGTAACCTCTGGAAATTCCAACAGTGTACAATACAAAGCAAAAGCAGTTATGTTATGTATGCAGTTTGTCCATATGTACATATTCACACTCGGTAGCGTAAACATTCATCCCTTCATATCCATTTGCCCTCTTCTACATGACTGCACAATCTTTTCCTGTGTTTTCGCCTTAGCATGTGTGTATTGTGTATTTATCCTGTTAGACTAGCTATATGTGCCTTTTTATTCTCATTATATTCCTAATTAGCTGTTGTTTCCAGCGCTGCCTGGGTTTTCCCTCCCTCTCCTATCTTCTCTCCCTTCCTTACACTACCAACCACCCCCTCCTTTTCTGCTCCTCTCCATCTTCCCATCTACCCCCCCTCATTTTCTACTCCCCTTTTATTTACTCTTCCTACATACAATATCTCCAGGAATCTATTAGACAACAGATTCACAATCGCAGCATGCGTGTCACCTAATAGCCTACATAGGATCTAAAGTAAAAATGACCCATGTTGCCCGGTCATTAACGGGAGCCATTATTAAAATGTAATATCAGCCAATTTGCAGAACCATGTTGAAACAAACTAAATGATAAACCACGTGGGACTCCCCCATCAGGAAGAAGGCTGGTGACATGTTCTCCAAGTATAAATGTAGCCATGCAGTGATAAGGTATTATTGTGTGTGTGTATATATATATCTATATATATATATTATATACATCTATACACACACAATAAAGAACCCGAGGGCACTAATCAACAGACAGTTACTACTCTCTAATGGAGGTCCATTTAATAAAAACAAAAGATAAATTCTTGTCTAAAGCTGGGCATCCACTATACAAGTTTCTGTCAGATATCTTCTGGCTGGTTGGAATGAAAACCTGGCAATGTATGGGAGCAAATGACAATCGTCCATTTGCTCACAAAAACTGGAAAACAGTCAAAAATGTTAACTCAGACAAATTAGTTAAAACACAGGAATGTAACAAATTTGAACAATTTTTTTTTGTCCTTTTTTCAATTTTTAAGACCATATGGTTGTCATTTGCTCCAATACATTACCAGGTTTTCATTCCAACCAGCCAGATTGGACAGATAACTGTATAGTGGATGCTCAGCTTTAGTTTCTAATTAGGCCCATCGGCCTTCTTTCTTGGGTGACATTGTGGTGTGACATTCCCTCCCATCGTAACAGTTCCTTCACATCTTATGAAGAAAAAGTTTAATGAATAATTTCCTGGACTGCTTTGACTCTTCCTAAATTGGAACAATCATCATTTCATATAAAGCTATGGACTGTTAAAATTGTATTCAAATTTATTGTTTTCATTGTTGATTAGGGTTCTTTATTGTATCTGTGTATTATTTGTTAGGTCCCTGCTGACAGGGGTCCTGCTTTGAGGTGCTGCTTGAATTACCCTTAGCGTGAAATAAGGGTTATGTGTGATTATATACGTATATACACACACACCTGGAAAGAGCTACAGCCACCCAAGGAACACTAATCCTACCAGAAATGTCACAGATATATCTCTGCTCCAGGTGATTTCATGCACTCTGCAAGTACAAGGGAGAGGTGCTAAGGTGGCTAGTGCGCATCAAGCAGATGTGCCACCGAGTCCAGAGTGGAAACCACTAAAACAGACATTAATAGAAATTAATTCCCAGCGGATCCACCCCTCTCCACTCTTACCATGGGTGATTATGCACCTTTGTTGCTCAAGGTCAAAGCCCCAGCAAAGTATGATGAGACGTTACAAAGCTTAAAGGTCATATCCCCATGGAGATGGGGGGAGATATATTTGCCAATAGCTGGGTGACATGGAGCTTAACCACTGCTTGCCAGAGGTAGCTTTAAGCCAGTAGAAAGTAGACAAGCATGTAGAGCCCAAGGCCTGACTTTATGATTATTGTGTATATAGTTGTTTTCCTTTTTAATGTTGTTTCATAGCACTGCAGAGTATATATTTCATAAAAGTGCTGTAGCCCTTCAGGGAGGTGTTAAAATATTTACTTATTGGCTAAAGAAGTAACGTACCCATGTAAGCATAAATGGTGGCTGGGAGCAAACTGAAAGGCAACCGCGCTAGTGCCAATTCAGAGTTGGAGTTCTCTCTGCAAATGTGCCAGTTGGAACGGGTAGAGCGTTAAGAAATAGTCTTGGCAAAGTAACATTCAACCAGTCACACTTCTTTCATCATCTTAACAGCCACAATTGCCACAGATAGAGGTGTTAGTGACAGCACTATGTAAATGTCCCATTGTACTGGTTTATCAGCACCAGGATGAAGACTGCAGCCCCAGGACGCATTGCATTGATTATACATGGTTCTTCTAGATGTTGGCTTTTAAGGCAGGGCTTGACAAATATTTCTAAAATCTAGCAGCCAGGATGAAAGTGTAAGAGCCAGACCACCCTCCCCCCAAAAAAGTTACAGGAGCGAGTGAGGAGCACAGCTCTTTTATGCAACAGTTATACACACTATACTAGTCCACAAAATGGTCACAGTTGAATGGATATAGTAAAATGGAGGCCCCTTCACTGCTCTGCACAGCTCCCCTGCTCCACCCCCCATCCTCCAGTAATAACAGACCACATTTCACATAAAATAATGGTGCCAGAAAGTATAACAAAACCCCCCCCTCCCCTCGTGGTCACACCACTATCCCTCTGAAGCCACTCTGCAATCCCTGGCCACGCATAGACCCTACTACCCAACAGCTCTATGCAGCCAGAGATAGGAGACAGACAGCCGGGACGTACAATGAGGATCAGCGTAGACTGGGACAGACAGCAGGGATCAGAGCAGGCCAGGATGGAGGAGTCGTCAGTGGAGGCCGGGAAGGACAGAGGCACAGCAGTTACCGCAGGCAACACTCAGCACATGCACTCCTGTGCATGATAGGAACACCGCAATACTACAGGCACGAATCTCCACTGGAGCTGATGAGGATCTGCTTGCTCCCTCACTGCAAAATCTAGTAGCCAGGCAGCAGAATCTGGAAGCCATGGCGACCTGGCCCCCGGGATTTGTCAAGCCCTTAACACTCCCCCGTAACCCACAAGTGTGACAATCCGTAAAACGCACTGATGGAAGAGCAGCCAGCTATACACCCTACAATGTGACTTCAGCGTTAACGTTTGACATCACGTGCAATACACAAACCACTGGACACAAATGGATATGGTTTCATTCACTTTCCGCATACTTTATTTGTTACAAACATACAATTTTTTAAATATATAGATTGTAAAACTCAATTTGCAAAATTCTGTTATTGTAAGGAGTGCTGACAAGCATGAGTTCTGAACTTTATGCTTTTAAAATTGCTTGTTCTCTTAAATGGTTAAAATTCCCCCCTGCTTTGTAAAGCTAGTGGTAAATCCAAAACTCATGTCCAGCCTGTAGCACTGGCTTCTTTATCAGGGAATCACAATAGGGACAGAACACTCTCAGCCACCTCCTCATGGGGAAGTCTCACCCAGACCAGTTTTTACAATAGCCGAACAAGTCCATAGGAGAGGAATGGTACAACTGGTTACTGGGAAAACCTGGCCTGGCTGCCCTGAGGAGCATTGGGGAAAAGGCTGAAGCTGTGAGCAGCAGGCTGAATGGGAGGGTCTGAGGAATAACTACCAATCGTCTAACCTCACGGGGAAGACATACGGATATATTCCACTTGTAGTCACTAATGGAACAGCGCATTGAGCTGTTTTACTATTTAAAGTGCTTTTAAACAGAAACAAAAAATATACTTTTTTTCTTTCAATATAATTCTTTTTATTAGTGAGCTAAATGCATTTGAAGAAATGTAGATTAAATGCCTACAGCAGAAATGCTTTTTATAATCTTAATAGGGTAGTTCTAAACTCTCTGTGCTCAACCTATTAGCACACCTTGGGTACAAGGGTCACCCCCTACATGTGCTACTAACATGTCTCCACTTGGTTTGAGCCAGTGCAATAGTCAATATTAATCTGTGCTTTCCACTTAACCACATAATGCATCTGCCACTTCTCTACGTTAAAGTAAATGTGCCATACAATTCTGGATTTACAGTAGGATTTAAGGAATGGCTTGCTAAACAGCCACAGGGGTCTGTGCTGTAATTGCACAAAGAATATTTGTAATCCTTAGAAATGTGTAACTCAAAATGTCCCTGTTTTAATGCGAGACATAAAATATTTCTGGTTTCCAGCATACTGAGATTCAGTCCGCTTTACACACTAAGGCTCCTCAAGTAACAAAGTGAGAATTCGAATTACAGACAAGTACCTCCTCAAATAGCATTAGTGTATCTGAACTACAGACAGGAGGTTGGGTTCCCTTCACAGGGGAAGGGGGGGGGGGTAAATATGGCAACCAGGATCATTTCTGCTGCAGCATTCAAACCACAGCTCCAAAATAGGACCACAATCATCAAAGCAGCACAACAGTTCTAAACTGTGGGGGCTGGTTATATACAGGTCTTTGGATGAAAAATGGCAGCCCTATGCAATCGTGGTGATGGGAGATGACACACTGGGTATAATAACTGCATCTTCAAATATATTATACCGCATGTCACCAAACATAAGTAAAACAGGGTACTCCTATAGTCATAAGGTCAATTTGCATGTTCATTCATCAATACCAATGTGGACTGAATTGCTGACCCCATTGCAATTCAACTGTTAATTGTGCAACGCTGAAACATTTTCCTACACATGCACAATATACTTTATTTCCCTGTCTGCAAAAATCTACATTCTAAAACCTTTCTTTATACAATGCTTGGGGATGTGTAGATTAACACACAGCGTTTGTGCTCCGCAGCACGGTCTGTAGGTCACTATGCAGGTTTGAGCTGCAACAATTTAATCTGATTTTAATGCAGCTTTAACACCTATTTAGCCAAAAAACACACAGCATAGGATGTTTTGTTAAACGGGGTTTGCTTCCCTATTACATTCAATGGAGTAATAGAGGATTTCTAAAGTCTTGTCAGTTTTACATGTTCATCTATTTCCAGTTAATGCGGAGTATTTGCAAGAGTTCCCTAACGAGTAGACTCTGGAAATGTTAATTGGAACAGGTCCCCAGAAGACAATGTAGCTGACACAATCACCAGCAGGGGGCAGCAGGCTGTGGTAGTTTATAGACTGTCAGAGCAAGAAGAAATATTACTAGGGGGGTATAGAACCATCTGTAAAACATATTCAGATATTCACCCCCACCTGTATATTACTATACAGATATTGATTTAAGAGGTTATACAACATTTACAGGCAAGGATCTGCACATTTTATACAGGTGTTTGATATTATGGACAAGCTGCATATGACAATGAGTCTAGCAGAGAAAGTAGCCAAGGCTACGGCAACTAAACGCCCTGTAGTTCTCAAATGAACGTAAAAGATTACTGGAAGCGACCAGTATTACTAGTAGCAGTCATCTACTACATAAAAACATTTGCTCTATTCTTATGAGAAAATGTTAGTATTTCAAGATCAATATTGCTCGTGGCTCAATTATCCCATTAGCTGACAATGGTCTATATTGCGCTAAAATGCCATATGGCAGTAAAGGGTTAGAAAGTCATTCTTTCTGAATGCACTGCAATTTTGTAGGTAAAAAACAAAACTAATAATAGTTTTAGACAACATCGGCCGCGTCAGTTGTCCTCCTAACTAAATTGTTGAGTAATTAAACGTGGGTGCATGAGACAAGGACAGATCAGGTTATGCCTGAAGTGTCTTTATGTAATGCAAGATGTCTGCAAATGAAGTTAAAACCCTTTAATTGTCCCATGAACAACTCTGCACTCTTACAATGCAATGCTTAGTAGGGTTTGAGACTGTAATCTAATATTGAAATTGTGGGGGGGGATTCACCTTTCTAAACAATTGCCATACTTGATAGCTTATTTCTCTTATTAGTAAACCAGTGAATTCAGAGTGAGCGAGAGGAGGGAGGTCTGGGCAATCTTTTACAAACCTCCCCAGTAGGTAGAGGATACACAGGACAACTGGCAGCTCATTGAGCGTGTGTGATATATATATGCCCATGATTGGTTTACACTGGGTGCAAATATGAATATAGCTTTGGAGCAAGCCTCCTCTTGCATTTTATGTGCAACTGACAAAAAAATGTCAGAGGATTTTCTACAAACCCTGCATGGGCTGTAATTCGCTGTTCTAGCTGTGGATGAAGCATGAAGCCTGCTACTAGTAACAGGAAGAAGGAAAATCCACATAAGACTGATACAGCAGGACACACTATACAGCTGCCTTGCAGGTACAAAAATACAGTACAATATACTGATGTGATTAAAACATCAAGAAATACTATTGCTCCCATACAGTTTAAAAAAAAAAAAAAAAAAGTTTGCAACAATTAGATGACATGATAAACAAGCTGCGATAAGCCTAGTTGCTGGAAAATTAATACAGCAGCGTATCTCATCCTTGAATTCACAGCAGACCCATCTTGTACACACAGTGTCGGCGGCCATTTTGCGGGCTGCATCAATATTCAGTCAATTAATTAATTAAGAAGCAGCGACATCACTGGAACATAAAGTACCTCATACTTCGGTGATGTCATTAGTCTCTATTGAAACAGTAGACTGAGTATAGGTTGAGCCCAGAAGACGTTTGCCTCTGCTGTGTAGGCGACAGGTCTGCAACCTGCCACCTGTAACGCAATGCTCTGCATTTCATTACACGTCACATTTAGTGACAGATTCTGCCCTTCTAGATCTTTCTATAAACCGTAACATTCTCCTACCACTGCCAGAGCGGTCTACAGCAGCCGAGGCCCTTTTGGCAGTGACCAGATCAAACCATTAAGTCAGTACATGAATACATTAATAAACATACCCAATAACTCATGATGTGGTGTAAAGAAAATAAAGGCAGCTCACGTGAAGATATAAAATTACCTCTATGCATGAAATACTGCAAGCTGCAAATCAACTGAACATTTCCAGAAGCCTTTACAATAAAGATTTTTTGTACTCTATTACCATATTGTAGAGGCGTGGGAGATGGTCATGACAATAACTGCACACCAACATGAAAACTAGTAGGGAGTTCATGATAATCGCATTTAAAACTACATGTACGCACAAAAGAAAATAAAAATACTATAGATTTCAACTATTTGGGGACAGAGGAAAATCTGGAAATCCATGCACCTCTGTTCTCAAAAGGTTTATTTCTTGTCAAAACGTATAAGCAAGGGAGCAATGCAGTATAGTTAAAACCATTTGTAAAGAATTCATATTAAAATTCGTTTGAGAGCTACATACAGGAGCCCCCATCATCTTTACTAGGGGAAGAGACCATCTTCTACACAGTAAGTTCACTCTATAACTGAATATATGCCCGGATGGTAACGGGCAACGTGCTCTTCTCCCCATTTATCGTACTGCTGTGGACTATTCACCACCTGGATAGCTTCTTCCTGGCATTCGCCAAGAACATTGTGGAGGCACCATTACCCTCCGAGGTACTGAGAATTGAATGCAGGTTTTTTTTAGTAGTAAAAAAAGCCTGTAAGAGAATAATCATGGTCCTGAGCTTATCTTATTTGACAATTGTCTGTTTGCATGAACTTACAATTTTCTTTTTTTTTTGTCTTTTTCACTTCCTCAGTGGAAGGGTTTAATTGGGAGATTTCACAGACTTCAGGTTGTATGGTTTGCTCATAAATGTAGGTTTTCAAAACGTTCCCCATTCTGAAGATCTTTTGTTATCCATGTGTCGATAGTGCTGGTATTAAAAGAAAGGTGATTTATGGCAGTCAGAAATTATCCTCTATGATTGCATTGGCAGGATCAGAATTCAGTCCTGATTGGAACGGTGGCTGGTTCTGCCACCAGATACTGCGGATATTACAGCAGTCTGCAAGAAATCCAACAAGTTTTCCTTGTGCTTTAGGAATTAATGGACTTGTTAGGCGTTTGCAGAGCATGGTGGGAACAGAACTGCTGGTCTTTTCTCCTTGGGGAAGGGCATCACTGTAGGCTCCTTAAAAACAGAAGCAAACTGAAATGGTGGTGAGAGAGGCAAGGAAGAAAGGGGTGTGTTTCATAACTAGCTCTCATTTACTTGATTCTACCCCAGCCTGAACCCAACATCTTTCAGCTGAATGTTGAAATAAATGTATTAAGATAAAGCTATTGAGACTTGAGTATGCAAACACCACATACATCTGGAAATAGGGGAAGGTGGTCATTTTTAAAAACCTACTCATGCTGGCTTCCCAAGCTCTCCGCCTGCTCGTACCACCAAGGATAGTAGAAAGACATGTTAGCTTTGCTTTGTTGAGTAGCATCTGATAGATCACCTAGCACCAATATAACACAATGCAGGCCTCTCTATACTGTATCTGTAGGGAAGGTAGGGTAGTCAGGTCTAAATGGTGCTTGAGCCACAATCCAACCAACCATACTCTAGAGCCAGTGTCAATAATAGATTCACTAGCCGTAAATAAATTGCCAGTTGGACCCTGACTCCAGATGATGAAATTAGCACCAATTTAGTAAACGGAAATATATTGGAGGACAGAGTGGCTGAAAGCCAACAACTGTGTATTTATTTGCAGGGTGCACGCTTTATGATGAGGGAACTAGCTCAAGAGACAAACTAGACTTAAAACCCATGAATTGCATAAAAAAATAATAATCAGAAGGTGTTTTATACCCCCCCCCCTACCCAAGCTTTTTCCTTTTAATGAAACATCGCCACAGTGCAAGTATCTCCTATAGCAACATTTAGGACTGGTTCACACACACTAAAAACGCAGCTAGGGCATGTGGTATTTTTGACAAATTTTCCAAAAAGGAATAATGTGCGAACAAGTCCTGAATGTAGTTTTTGTAACATTGCTCTGCCTAAAACCAGAGGACAGAGGCCTCCTGGTCTCCCTTCGTCCCCCAGTTTAACTATGGTTCATAACTATTTTGCCCACCTGGATTCCCTGCTAGACCCCAACGAAGTCCCTGACACCCCAAATCTGCTACTCTAAGTCAGACTGGGGTAACCTGCGGCTTTTCAGCTGCCATGGAGGTACAAGTCTCAGCATACCCGCAGAGTAGCTCCACGGCAGCCGCTAACAGGTCATGCTGAGAGTTGTAGTTCCCTGGCAGCAGGAGAGCCCTAGGCCGCCCAGTGTGATAACTGTGTATGTGTGTGTTACTGACCTCCCCCCGCTTTCTCCTCTGCCCCCCTCACTCTCTGCTCAATCGTCGTCCACATCTTCTGTCTCAGAGTCTTCTCCTCCACCACCGGAGCCTAGGCCACCGCTTCTCTCCCCGGGTCCCCGGCGGTCGTACAGCTTGTCTCGCTGCCTCTCCTGGATCTCCTTCATCTCCTCCGCATAGCGGCAGAAGGCGCCCCCAAACTTGCCCCAGGCCTTGAGGGGCACAGTGATGGAGTTGCGGTAGCTGGGCTTCACCTCACTCACCCGCAGGAACACCCCGTACTTGTTGCAACCCACATCGAAAAAGAATCGCTTGGAATCCACGGTGATGGACGTGCCCTCCGGGAGCTCTCCGTACATGCCGCCGGTCGCTCCGCCACCTCCTCCAGGGCCCAGACCTGCGCCCAGCTCGTCATCCTCCCCGCCGTAATCATCGATGAGCTTGGCCAAGGCGTCACGAAACTCGATGAGGCCCTGGGCAGGTAGGGCGATGGTCTGACCGCTCTGCAGCCCCGCTCCCCCTCCGGCTCCGCCACTGAAACCCGGGCCACGGTTGATGGTCTGGCGGATGCGCAGGAAGCGGCCTCGCTGGTTCTCCTTCAGGTCCAGGTAATACTTGCGGTTCTCTCGGACCAGGAACTCACTCTTCAGGGCCCTGCGGGGCCCCCCGGCTCCGGCCCCATCCTCGCCCGAGGACTGTGCGATCTGCTCGGGGCTGCTGGGACCCAGCTGGGCGTAGTGCTCGATGAAGTCGCCCAGGTAATCGCGAAACTCGGCGGCCACGGCCATGGAGAGAGTCAGCCGGCTCTTGGACCCCCCGGCTCCGACCTCTGCGATCTTGATGAAGCGGCCCTTGGCGTTCTGCTTGACGTCCAGGTAGAAGCGCTTGTTCTGGATGTCCAGCCGCTTAGAGGCCAGCTCCTGGGTCTCCTGGTCCCGGGACATGTGCTGCTGGAAGCCGCCGCCGCCGGGGCCCCCGCCTCCTCCGCTGCTGCCCCCTCTCTCGCTCCCGCTGTCCCCGTCCGCCATCTTCTTCTCCTCCTCCGCACTCACAGCCGCCACCTGCACTGACTCCTCTAGACTTCCGTCTGTCCCTGGCCCCGGGACTCCCTCCTCCTTCTCCCCGCGGGCTGCCCGTCTCTCAGTTACCCGCTCTCTGCCACTCCTCACCCTCCTCCGCACTGCTCGCCCCTCTTCTTCCCTCTCGTTCTCTCTGCCTCAGCTTCAACCTCTCCGCCTCTTCCTGTTGGCGTCCTGCGCAGCTACGACGGACTGCGGGAACCTGGCCCTGAAGCTGCCGGCGCCATTTTGACTGTGGGTATATGACAAGTTCCAAAAAAAATAAATGGATCAACATAGCGTATAGAGAGATATCCATTCACCCTGTCACAGCTGACACCCTTTTCAGTATACCAGGAATGTACCAGGAAATTCACTAAAGCCCTAAAATTCGCCTCATACTCCCCTCTTAAAAAGAACAGATAAAATAACTTATTCCCTCTCAGTCTGTTCATTTTGGTGATATTTACATGATGCAAAATTTTGTGGGGGGAGGAGAAAGGGGAATGTCCAAAAACAGGGCAACCTGGGAGTTCCCTGCTCCAGAGTCCCTCTGTCTGTGCATGTCATCTTGTCCTTGTAGCATGGATTACTTATTCCTAAAGAGTCAGTCTCATTCAAAGCAGCATAAGGAATTTAAAGCCTTAAGGGAATTGGAAAAGAATGAGAACATAGTGGTAAAACCAGCAGATAAGGGAGGGGAGGGGAGGGTTTGTGGTGCTAGATAAAACCAAAAATATAGAAAGGTCATAATTATACTAGGGGATAGCAATACATATTGTATACTAAAAGGTGATCCTACTACACAATACAAAGTGGAATTGGACGTATTACTCAGGCACGGACTTGCCACTGGGATACTCACAAAACAAGAATTCACATATCTACAGAATGAACATCCGATACTACACGTTTTGTACCATATTCCCAAATTGTACAAAGACGGGACAAACCTACCGGGATGCCCAATAATCTCGGGGATAAACTAATTGACAGCGAACCTTTCACAATATGCAGACACATTCCTACAAGATCTGGTAAAATCACTTCCATCATATATTAGGGACACTACAGACATACTCAACATTCTTCAAACAATAAACTGGCAACCAGATTACTGGATAGCAACCAGTGACGTCACGTCACTATATAGAATTATTGACCATACACAAGGACTTGATGGCACCAGACACTATTTGCAAAAAAAGACAGACATGGATTTCATCCTGGCAGTTATTCACTTTATAATACACCATAACTATGTTTGGTTCAATAATAGCTTCTACCTACAAACAACAGGTATCGCCATGGGATCGAGGGTCGTACCGAGCTATGCCAATCTCTTCATGGGGAAGTGGGAAGAGGAGTATATATGAAGTGGGCATAGCTTCGGTGAGAACCTCGTCCTATTGTGGAGGTATATTGATGATATTATATTCATCTGGAAGGGCATGCATTCATCCTCACAGGAATTCATAGGACATATGGAAAAGAACAATCGGAACCTGAAATTTACGACCCACACTAGCCAAGAGAAAGTGGAGTTCCTCGATCTTGAGATATTCATAAGTGAGAATACGATACATACTGGAACATACAAGAAAAGTTTAGACGTGAATAGTTATATACTATCTACCAGTGGGCATCACAAAACGGGTAAACAGCATACCAATGGGCCAATTTAGGAGAATTAGGAGGAACTGTTCCAAATTAGAAGACTATATAACAAAAGGGAAACAATTGAGCGAACAATTCATAGAGAAGTTATATGGTCCAACACTTGTCGAACAAGCATTTACCGAGACAGCAACAAAAGACAGTTACTTCTCAAAAAGAAAGAAAATAAGATTGAAGAGGAAAAAGAGTTCATATATTTCATTACCCAGTACAATAAATCAGCTGACAGGATAAAACAAATACTCCGCAGACATTGGGATATACAGTACTACTGCAGGACCAAGATCTCTATAATATCCTTGGCACCGCTCCAGATGTGGTCTTTAGGAAGGCTCCAGACATCAAAAAGAAATTAGTAAGGAGCCTCATAAAACCGACTTCCTATACACAGACCACATTACCATTCACCAAACACACCAAAGGACTCCAGTATTGTGGAAAATGTGCAGGATGCAAAAATATACAGAAGAGGAACACTAAGAAACAAATAGAGGTCCACTCCAACACAGTGAACAGAACCTTCAACAGAACAGAACAGGAAAGATAACAGTACCATATACAATGTCCACGCTACTTCTCACTGATTATGATTATAGTCCGTTTTTCAGTGTATAGTCCAGTTTTCAGTGTATATGTAATTCGAGTTGTGTACATACCCTTTTGGTTGTTGGAATGTAATATTATACATTCACATATTGCCCTCTCTCACACTAACAGATTACAATACTATGGAAATCTCCATTTAATAGACTTATGAGGATGGATTGATACTGTAAAATTTTGGCCATATGGGTATATGGAAATAATGGTAAGTGGAGACAGAAGGCTAGACAAGCTGTGACTCAGAAAGCCAGAAGACGCCGACTGGTAAGAACAGGAGTGCGGGACGCCGCCTCTGCTACCATGCATTCCCATTACCCAATTATATCGCTGACTCACACAAAAGCAGGGAGGAGAACGTATGTCATAGCCACACATTCGGCAGGTCACCCCTTAGCAAGGGCAGACCGACACTCTGTGCTGAAACAAAATCAGAGCATGCCGCTGTGAGAACAAACAACATCACAGGACTGTAGTGGAGGGTTGATGGAGCTCACCCATTTTCCTGTCAGCTCACTACAACAGCAATAGTGGGGACTCTTAGGAGATATTACTCAGCAATACACCAGTGCAGTGGTGTAAGTTCATCCCAGACACCCGGAGGCAGGTTATAATTTGGTGCCCCCCCCTTCCCCCTCTAAACAAAAAAGGAAAAATAAATATGGTGCATATCTATCTATTACATATGCACAAAAAACACTAATATAGAACAGCCTGGTGAATATATTGTGGGGAAATGGAGGAGGTGCCCCTTCAGTGCTGGCGCCTGGACTCGATATTGTGTGGTAGGATTGAGCTGGCTCATTGTGAGGGTGGACAGATGGGGCAACAAATGGATCTCCTAAAAAGGAAAAGTATGCCTGGCATCTGTATATTCATATACTGACAAATGGGTGTAAGAGTAGGGCACTAAATTAGGAATGAGAGAAGAGGTGGAGAGAGGACAGGAGATTCAGACATGTGGGAAAAGAGATGGAGGACAGGAGAGGCAGACACAGAGGGCAAGAAACATAGCCATGGGGGAAACATACAGTTGGGGACGGGGAATGTGGGCATGAGAGACTCAGAGCTTAGGGAACATGAGCATAAGACACATTTATAGGGCAGGGAACATAAGCATGACAGAAACATAGAGGGCAGGGAACATTGACATGGGAAATACACAGAGGACAGGAGACATAGGCATGGGAGATACACAGAGGACAGGAGACATAGGAATGGTAGATATACAGAGGACAAGAGACATAGGCATGGGTGATACACAGAGTACAGGAGACATAGGCATGGGAGATACACAGAGGACAGGAGACATAGGCAAGGGAGATACACAGTACAGGAGGCATAGGCATGGGAGATACACAGAGCACAGGAGACATAGGCATGGGAGATACACAGAGTACAGGAGACATACTGTAGGCATGGGAGATACACAGAGTACAGGAGACATAGGCATGGGAGATTCACAGAGGACAGGAGACATAGGCATGGGAGATACACAGAAGACAGGAGACATAGGAATGGGAGATACACAGAGGAAAGGAGACATAGGCATGGGAGATACACAGTACAGGAGGCATAGACATGGGAGATACACAGAGGACAGGAGACATAGGCATGGGAGATACACAGAGAACAGGAGACATAGGCATGGGAGATACACAGAGGACAGGAGACATAGGCATGGGGGATACACAGTGGACAGGAGACATAGGCATGGGAGATACACAGAGGACAGGAGACATAGGCATGGGAGATACACAGAGTACAGGAGACATAGGCATGGGAGATACACAGAGGACAGGAGACATAGGCATGGGAGATACACAGAGGACAGGAGACATAGGCAAGGGAGATACACAGAGTACAGGAAACATAGGCATGGGAGATACACAGAGGACAGGAGACATAGGCATGGGAGATACACAGAGGACAGGAGACATAGGAATGGGAGCTACACAGAGGACAGGAGACATAGGCATGGGAGATACACAATACAGGAGGCATAGGCATGGGAGATACACAGAGGACAGGAGACATAGGCATGGGAGATACAAAGTACAGGAGGCACAGACATGGGAGATACACAGAGGACAGGAGACATAGGCATGGGAGATACACAGAGGACAGGAGACATAGGCATGGGAGATACACAGAGGACAGGAGACATAGGCATGGGAGATACACAGAGTACAGGAGACATAGGAATGGGAGATACACAGTACAGGAGGCATAGGCATGGGAGATACACAGAGTACAGGAGACATACTGTAGGCATGGGAGATACACAGAGGACAGGAGACATAGGAATGGGAGATACATAGAGGACAGGAGACATAGGCATGGGAGATACACAGTACAGGAGGCATAGGCATGGGAGATACACAGAGTACAGGAGACATACTGTAGGCATGGGAGATACACAGAGGACAGGAGACATAGGAATGGGAGATACATAGAGGACAGGAAACATAGGCATGGGAGATACACAGTACAGGAGGCATAGGCATGGGAGATACACAGAGTACAGGAGACATACTGTAGGCATGGGAGATACACAGAGGACAGGAGACATAGGAATGGGAGATACATAGAGGACAGGAAACATAGGCATGGGAGATACGGAGAGTACAGGAGACATACTGTAGGCATGGGAGATACACAGAGGAGACATAGGAATGGGAGATACACAGAGGACAGGAGACATAGGCATGGGAGATACACAGAGGACAGGAGACATAGGCATGGGAGATACACAGTACAGGAGGCATAGGCATGGGAGATACACAGAGGACAGGAGAAATAGGCATGGGAGATACACAGAGGACAGGAGACATAGGCATGGGAGATACATAGAGGAGAGGAGACATAGGAATGGGAGATACACAGAGGACAGGAGACATAGGAATGGGAGATACACAGAGGACAGGAGACATAGGCATGGGAGATACACAGAGTACAGGAGACATAGGCATGGGAGATACACAGTACAGGAGGCATAGGCATGGGAGATACACAGAGGACAGGAGACATAGGCATGGGAGATACACAGAGGACAGGAGACATAGGCATGGGAGATACACAGAGGACAGGAGACATAGGCATGGGAGATACACAGAGGACAGGAGACATAGGAATGCGAGATACAGAGAGGACAGGAGACATAGGAATGGGAGATATCAGAGGACAGGAAACATAGGCATGGGAGATACACAGAAGACAGGAGACATAGGCATGGGAGATAAACAGAACAGGAGGCATAGGCATGGGAGATACACAGAGTACAGGAGACATAGGCATGGGAGATACACAGTACAGGAGACATAGGCATGGGAGATACACAGAGGACAGGAGACATAGGAATGGGAGATACATAGAGGACAGGAGACATAGGCATGGGAGATACACAGAGTACAGGAGACATACTGTAGGCATGGGAGAAACACAGAGGAGACATAGGAATGGGAGATACACAGAGGACAGGAGACATAGGCATGGGAGATACACAAAGGACAGGAGACATAGACATGGGAGATACACAGAGGACAGGAGACATAGGCATGGGAGATACACAGAGGACAGGATACATAGGCATGGGAGATACACAGAGGACAGGAGACATAGGCATGGGAGATACACAGAGGACAGGAGACATAGGCATGGGAGATACACAGAGGACAGGAGCCATAGGTATGGGAGATACACAGCGGACAGGACACATAGGCATGGGAGATACATAGAGGACAGGAGACATAGGCATGGGAGACACATAGAGGACAGGAGACATAGGCATGGGAGATACACAGTACAGGAGGCATAGGCATGGGAGATACACAGAGTACAGGAGACATACTGTAGGCATGGGAGATACACAGAGGACAGGAGACATAGGCATGGGAGATACACAGTACAGGAGGCATAGGCAAGGGAGATACACAGAGTACAGGAGACATACTATAGGCATGGGAGATACACAGAGGACAGGAGACATAGGCATGGGAGATACACAGAGTACAGGAGACATAGGCATGGGAGATACATAGAGTACAGGAGACATACTGTAGGCATGGGAGATACACAGAGGACAGGAGACATAGGCATGGGAGATACACAGAGGACAGGAGACATAGGCATGGGAGATACACAGTACAGGAGGCATAGGCATGGGAGATACACAGAGTACAGGAGACATAGGCATGGGAGATACACAGAGTACAGAAGACATAGGCAAGGGAGATACACAGTACAGGAGGCATAGGCATGGGAGATACACAGAGGACAGGAGACATAGGCATGGGAGATACACAGAGTACATGAGACATTCTGTAGGCATGGGAGATACACAGAGTACAGAAGACATAGGCATGGGAGATACACAGAGGACAGGAGACATAGTCATGGGAGATACACAGAGGACAGGAGACATAGGAATGGGAGATACACAGAGGACAGGAGACATAGGCATGGGAGATACACAGTACAGGAGGCATAGGCATGGGAGATACACAGAGGACAGGAGACATAGGCATGGGAGATATAAAGTACAGGAGGCATAGACATGGGAGATACACAGAGGACAGGAGACATAGGCATGGGAGATACACAGAGGACAGGAGACATAGGCATGGGAGATACACAGAGGACAGGAGACATAGGAATGGGAGATACAGAGAGGACAGGAGACATAGGAATGGGAGATATCAGAGGAAAGGAGACATAGGCATGGAAGATACACAGAGGACAGGAGACATAGGCATTGGAGATACACAGTACAGGAGGCATAGGCATGGGAGATACACAGAGTACAGGAGACATAGGCATGGGAGATACACAGTACAGGAGGCATAGGCATGGGAGATACACAGAGTACAGGAGACATACTGTAGGCATGGGAGATACACAGAGGACAGGAGACATAGGAATGGGAAATACACAGAGGACAGGAGACATAGGCATGGGAGATACACAGAGTACAGGAGACATACTGTAGGCATGGGAGATACACAGAGGACAGGAGACATAGGCATGGGAGATACACAGAGGACAGGAGACATAGGCATGGGAGATACACAGAGGACAGGAGACATAGGCATGGGAGATACACAGAGGACAGGAGACATAGGCATGGGAGATACACAGAGTACAGGAGACATTCTGTAGGCATGGGAGATACACAGAGTACAGAAGACATAGGCATGGGAGATACACAGAGGACAGGAGACATAGGCATGGGAGATACACAGAGGACAGGAGACATAGGAATGGGAGATACACAGAGGACAGGAGACATAGGCATGGGAGATACACAGAGTACAGGAGACATAGGCATGGGAGATACACAGTACAGGAGGCATAGGCATGGGAGATACACAGAGGACAGGAGACATAGGAATGGGAGATACAGAGAGGACAGGAGACATAGGAATGGGAGATACAGAGAGGACAGGAGACATAGGAATGGGAGATATCAGAGGACAGGAGACATAGGCATGGGAGATACACAGTACAGGAGGCATAGGCATGGGAGATACACAGAGTACAGGAGACATAGGCATGGGAGATACACAGTACAGGAGGCATTGGCATAGGAGATACACAGAGTACAGGAGACATACTGTAGGCATGGGAGATGCACAGAGGACAGGAGACATAGGAATGGGAGATACGTAGAGGACAGGAGACATAGGCATGGGAGATACACAGAGTACAGGAGACATACTGTAGGCATGGGAGATACACAGAGGACAGGAGACATAGGCATGGGAGATACACAGAGGACAGGAGACATAGGCATGGGAGATACACAGAGGACAGGAGACATAGGCATGGGAGATACACAGAGGACAGGAGACATAGGCATGGGAGATACACAGAGGACAGGAGACATAGGCATGGGAGATACACAGTACAGGAGGCATAGACATGGGAGATACACAGAGGACAGGAGACATAGGCATGGGAGATACACAGAGGACAGGAGACATAGGCATGGGAGATACACAGAGGACAGGAGACATAGGCATGGCAGATACACAGAGGACAGGAGACATAGGCATGGGAGATACACAGAGGACAGGAGACATAGGCATGGGAGATACACAGTACTGGAGGCATAGGCATGGGAGATACACAGAGTACAGGAGACATAGGCATGGGAGATACACAGAGGACAGGAGACATAGGCATGGGAGATACACAGAGGACAGGAGACATAGGCATGGGAGATACAGAGAGGACAGGAGACATAGGCATGGGAGATACATAGATCACAGGAGACATAGGCATGGGAGATACACAGAGGACAGGAGACATAGGCATGGGAGATACACAGAACAGGAGGCATAGGCATGGGAGATACACAGAACAGGAGGCATAGGCATGGGAGATACAAAGAGTACAGGAGACATAGGCATGGGAGATACATAGAGGACAGGAAACGTAGGCATGGGAGATACGGAGAGTACAGGAGACATACTGTAGGCATGGGAGATACACAGAGGAGACATAGGAATGGGAGATACACAGAGGACAGGAGACATAGGCATGGGAGATACACAGAGGACAGGAGACATAGGCATGGGAGATACATAGAGGACAGGAGACATAGGCATGGGAGATACACAGTACAGGAGGCATAGACATGGGAGATACACAGAGGACAGGAGAAATAGGCATGGGAGATACACAGAGGACTGGAGACATAGGCATGGGAGATACACAGAGGAGAGGAGACATAGGAATGGGAGATACACAGAGGACAGGAGACATAGGAATGGGAGATACACAGAGGACAGGAGACATAGGCATGGGAGATACACAGAGTACAGGAGACATAGGCATGGGAGATACACAGTACAGGAGGCATAGGCATGGGAGATACACAGAGGACAGGAGACATAGGCATGGGAGATACACAGAGGACAGGAGACATAGGCATGGGAGATACACAGAGGACAGGAGACATAGGCATGGGAGATACACAGAGGACAGGAGACATAGGAATGCGAGATACAGAGAGGACAGGAGACATAGGAATGGGAGATATCAGAGGACAGGAAACATAGGCATGGGAGATACACAGAAGACAGGAGACATAGGCATGGGAGATACACAGAACAGGAGGCATAGGCATGGGAGATACACAGAGTACAGGAGACATAGGCATGGGAGATACACAGTACAGGAGACATAGGCATGGGAGATACACAGAGGACAGGAGACATAGGAGTGGGAGATACATAGAGGACAGGAGACATAGGCATGGGAGATACACAGAGTACAGGAGACATACTGTAGGCATGGGAGAAACACAGAGGAGACATAGGAATGGGAGATACACAGAGGACTGGAGACATAGGCATGGGAGATACACAAAGGACAGGAGACATAGACATGGGAGATACACAGAGGACAGGAGACATAGGCATGGGAGATACACAGAGGACAGGATACATAGGCATGGGAGATACACAGAGGACAGGAGACATAGGCATGGGAGATACACAGAGGACAGGAGACATAGGCATGGGAGATACATAGAGGACAGGAGCCATAGGTATGGGAGATACACAGCGGACAGGACACATAGGCATGGGAGATACATAGAGGACAGGAGACATAGGCATGGGAGACACATAGAGGACAGGAGACATAGGCATGGGAGATACACAGTACAGGAGGCATAGGCATGGGAGATACACAGAGTACAGGAGACATACTGTAGGCATGGGAGATACACAGAGGACAGGAGACATAGGCATGGGAGATACACAGTACAGGAGGCATAGGCAAGGGAGATACACAGAGTACAGGAGACATACTATAGGCATGGGAGATACACAGATTACAGGAGACATAGGCATGGGAGATACACAGAGTACAGGAGACATAGGCATGGGAGATACATAGAGTACAGGAGACATACTGTAGGCATGGGAGATACACAGAGGACAGGAGACATAGGCATGGGAGATACACAGAGGACAGGAGACATAGGCATGGGAGATACACAGTACAGGAGGCATAGGCATGGGAGATACACAGAGTACAGGAAACATAGGCATGGGAGATACACAGAGTACAGAAGACATAGGCAAGGGAGATACACAGTACAGGAGGCATAGGCATGGGAGATACTCAGAGGACAGGAGACATAGGCATGGGAGATACACAGATTACATGAGACATTCTGTAGGCATGGGAGATACACAGAGTACAGAAGACATAGGCATGGGAGATACACAGAGGACAGGAGACATAGTCATGGGAGATACACAGAGGACAGGAGACATAGGAATGGGAGATACACAGAGGACAGGAGACATAGGCATGGGAGATACACAGTACAGGAGGCATAGGCATGGGAGATACACAGAGGACAGGAGACATAGGCATGGGAGATATAAAGTACAGGAGGCATAGACATGGGAGATACACAGAGGACAGGAGACATAGGCATGGGAGATACACAGAGGACAGGAGACATAGGCATGGGAGATACACAGAGGACAGGAGACATAGGAATGGGAGATACACAGAGGACAGGAGACATAGGAATGGGAGATACAGAGAGGACAGGAGACATAGGAATGGGAGATATCAGAGTACAGGAGACATAGGCATGGGAGATACACAGTACAGGAGGCATAGGCATGGGAGATACACAGAGTACAGGAGACATACTGTAGGCATGGGAGATACACAGAGGACAGGAGACATAGGCATGGGAAATACACAGAGGACAGGAGACATAGGCATGGGAGATACACAGAGTACAGGAGACATACTGTAGGCATGGGAGATACACAGAGGACAGGAGACATAGGCATGGGAGATACACAGAGGACAGGAGACATAGGCATGGGAGATACACAGAGGACAGGAGACATAGGCATGGGAGATACACAGTGGACAGGAGACATAGGCATTGGAGATACACAGAGTACAGGAGACATTCTGTAGGCATGGGAGATACACAGAGTACAGGAGACATAGGCATGGGAGATACACAGAGGACAGGAGACATAGGCATGGGAGATACACAGAGGACAGGAGACATAGGAATGGGAGATACACAGAGGACAGGAGACATAGGCATGGGAGATACACAGAGTACAGGAGACATAGGCATGGGAGATACACAGTACAGGAGGCATAGGCATGGGAGATACACAGAGGACAGGAGACATAGGAATGGGAGATACAGAGAGGACAGGAGACATAGGAATGGGAGAGACAGAGAGGACAGGAGACATGGGAATGGGAGATATCAGAGGACAGGAGACATAGGCATGGGAGATACACAGTACAGGAGGCATAGGCATGGGAGATACACAGAGTACAGGAGACATAGGCATGGGAGATACACAGTACAGGAGGCATTGGCATAGGAGATACACAGAGTACAGGAGACATACTGTAGGCATGGGAGATGCACAGAGGACAGGAGACATAGGAATGGGAGATACATAGAGGACAGGAGACATAGACATGGGAGATACACAGAGTACAGGAGACATACTGTAGGCATGGGAGATACACAGAGGACAGGAGACATAGGCATGGGAGATACACAGAGGACAGGAGACATAGGCATGGGAGATACACAGAGGACAGGAGACATAGGCATGGGAGATACACAGAGGACAGGAGACATAGGCATGGGAGATACACAGTACAGGAGGCATAGACATGGGAGATACACAGAGGACAGGAGACATAGGCATGGGAGATACACAGAGGACAGGAGACATAGGCATGGGAGATACACAGAGGACAGGAGACATAGGCATGGCAGATACACAGAGGACAGGAGACATAGGCATGGGAGATACACAGAGGACAGGAGACATAGGCATGGGAGATACACAGTACTGGAGGCATAGGCATGGGAGATACACAGAGTACAGGAGACATAGGCATGGGAGATACACAGAGGACAGGAGACATAGGCATGGGAGATACACAGAGGACAGGAGACATAGGCATGGGAGATACAGAGAGGACAGGAGACATAGGCATGGGAGATACATAGATCACAGGAGACATAGGCATGGGAGATACACAGAGGACAGGAGACATAGGCATGGGAGATACACAGAACCGGAGGCATAGGCATGGGAGATACACAGAACAGGAGGCATAGGCATGGGAGATACAAAGAGTACAGGAGACATAGGCATGGGAGATACACAGTGCAGGAGGCATAGGCATGGGAGATACATAGAGGACAGGAGACATAGGCATGGGAGATACACAGAGGACAGGAGACATAGGCATGGGAGATACACAGAACAGGAGGCATAGGCATGGGAGATACACAGAACAGGAGGCATAGCTATGGGAGATACACAGAGTACAGGAGACATAGGCATGGGAGATACACAGTACAGGAGGCATAGGCATGGGAGATACACAGAGTACAGGAGACATACTGTAGGCATGGGAGATACACAGAGGACAGGAGACATAGGAATGGCAGATACATAGAGGACAGGAGACATAGGTATGGGAGATACACAGTACAGGAGGCATAGGCATGGGTGATACACAGAGTACAGGAGACATACTGTAGGCATGGGAGATACACAGAGGACAGGAGACATAGGCACGGGAGATACACAGAGTACAGGAGACATAGACATTGGAGATACACAGTACAGGAGGCATAGGCATGGGAGATACACAGAGTACAGGAGACATAGGCATGGGAGATACACAGAGGACAGGAGACATAGGCATGGGAGATACACAGTACAGAAGGCATAGGCATGGGAGATACACAGAGTACAGGAGACATAGGCATGGGAGATACACAGAGGACAGGAGACATAGACATGGGAGATACACAGAGGACAGGAGACATAGGAATGGGAGATACACAGAGGACAGGAGACATAGGAATGGGAGATACAGAGAGGACAGGAGACATAGGAATGGGAGATACACAGAGGACAAGAGACATAGGCATGGGAGATACACAGAGGACAGGAGACATAGGCATGGGAGATACACAGAACAGGAGGCATAGGCATGGGAGATACACAGAGTACAGGAGACATAGGCATGGGAGATACACAGTACAGGAGGCATAGGCATGGGAGATACACAGAGTACAGGAGACATACTGTAGGCATGGGAGATACACAGAGGACAGGACACATAGGAATGGGAGATACATAGAGGACAGGAGACATAGGCATGGGAGATACACAGTACAGGAGGCATAGGCATGGGAGATACACAGAGTACAGGAGACATACTGTAGGCATGGGAGATACACAGAGGACAGGAGACATAGGAATGGGAGATACATAGAGGACAGGAAACATAGGCATGGGAGATACGGAGAGTACAGGAGACATACTGTAGGCATGGGAGATACACAGAGGAGACATAGGAATGGGAGATACACAGAGGACAGGAGACATAGGCATGGGAGATACACAGAGGACAGGAGATATAGGCATGGGAGATACATAGAGGACAGGAGACATAGGCATGGGAGATACACAGTACAGGAGGCATAGACATGGGAGATACACAGAGGACAGGAGACATAGGCATGGGAGATACACAGAGGACAGGAGACATAGGCATGGGAGATACATAGAGGAGAGGAGACATAGGAATGGGAGATACACAGAGGACAGGAGACATAGGAATGGGAGATACACAGAGGACAGGAGACATAGGCATGGGAGGTACACAGAGTACAGGAGACATAGGCATGGGAGATACACAGTACAGGAGGCATAGGCATGGGAGATACACAGAGGACAGGAGACATAGGCATGGGAGATACACAGAGGACAGGAGACATAGGCATGGGAGATACACAGAGGACAGGAGACATAGGCATGGGAGATACACAGAGGACAGGAGACATAGGAATGCGAGATACACAGAGGACAGGAGACATAGGAATGGGAGATATCAGAGGACAGGAAACATAGGCATGGGAGATACACAGAAGACAGGAGACATAGGCATGGGAGATACAGAGAACAGGAGGCATAGGCATGGGAGATACACAGAGTACAGGAGACATAGGCATGGGAGATACACAGTACAGGAGGCATAGGCATGGGAGATACACAGAGGACAGGAGACATAGGAATGGGAGATACATAGAGGACAGGAGACATAGGCATGGGAGATACACAGAGTACAGGAGACATACTGTAGGCATGGGAGAAACACAGAGGAGACATAGGAATGGGAGATACACAGAGGACAGGAGACATAGGCATGGGAGATACACAAAGGACAGGAGACATAGACATGGGAGATACACAGAGGACAGGAGACATAGGCATGGGAGATACACAGAGGACAGGAGACATAGGCATGGGAGATACACAGAGGACAGGAGACATAGGCATGGGAGATACACAGAGGACAGGAGACATAGGCATGGGAGATACACAGAGGACAGGAGCCATAGGTATGGGAGATACACAGCGGACAGGACACATAGGCATGGGAGATACATAGAGGACAGGAGACATAGGCATGGGAGACACATAGAGGACAGGAGACATAGGCATGGGAGATACACAGTACTGGAGGCATAGGCATGGGAGATACACAGAGTACAGGAGACATACTGTAGGCATGGGAGATACACAGAGGACAGGAGACATAGGCATGGGAGATACACAGTACAGGAGGCATAGGCAAGGGAGATACACAGAGTACAGGAGACATACTATAGGCATGGGAGATACACAGAGGACAGGAGACATAGGCATGGGAGATACACAGAGTACAGGAGACATAGGCATGGGAGATACATAGAGTACAGGAGACATACTGTAGGCATGGGAGATACACAGAGGACAGGAGACATAGGCATGGGAGATACACAGAGGACAGGAGACATAGGCATGGGAGATACACAGTACAGGAGGCATAGGCATGGGAGATACACAGAGTACAGGAGACATAGGCATGGGAGATACACAGAGTACAGAAGACATAGGCAAGGGAGATACACAGTACAGGAGGCATAGGCATGGGAGATACACAGAGGACAGGAGACATAGGCATGGGAGATACACAGAGTACATGAGACATTCTGTAGGCATGGGAGATACACAGAGTACAGAAGACATAGGCATGGGAGATACACAGAGGACAGGAGACATAGTCATGGGAGATACACAGAGGACAGGAGACATAGGAATGGGAGATACACAGAGGACAGGAGACATAGGCATGGGAGATACACAGTACAGGAGGCATAGGCATGGGAGATACACAGAGGACAGGAGACATAGGCATGGGAGATATAAAGTACAGGAGGCATAGACATGGGAGATACACAGAGGACAGGAGACATAGGCATGGGAGATACACAGAGGACAGGAGACATAGGCATGGGAGATACACAGAGGACAGGAGACATAGGAATGGGAGATACACAGAGGACAGGAGACATAGGAATGGGAGATACAGAGAGGACAGGAGACATAGGAATGGGAGATATCAGAGGACAGGAGACATAGGCATGGAAGATACACAGAGGACAGGAGACATAGGCATTGGAGATACACAGTACAGGAGGCATAGGCATGGGAGATACACAGAGTACAGGAGACATAGGCATGGGAGATACACATTACAGGAGGCATAGGCATGGGAGATACACAGAGTACAGGAGACATACTGTAGGCATGGGAGATACACAGAGGACAGGAGACATAGGAATGGGAGATACACAGAGGACAGGAGACATAGGCATGGGAGATACACAGAGTACAGGAGACATACTGTAGGCATGGGAGATACACAGAGGACAGGAGACATAGGCATGGGAGATACACAGAGGACAGGAGACATAGGCATGGGAGATACACAGAGGACAGGAGACATAGGTATGGGAGATACACAGAGGACAGGAGACATAGGCATGGGAGATACACAGAGTACAGGAGACATTCTGTAGGCATGGGAGATACACAGAGTACAGGAGACATAGGCATGGGAGATACACAGAGGACAGGAGACATAGGCATGGGAGATACACAGAGGACAGGAGACATAGGCATGGGAGATACACAGAGGACAGGAGACATAGGCATGGGAGATACACAGAGTACAGGAGACTTAGGCATGGGAGATACACAGTACAGGAGGCATAGGCATGGGAGATACACAGAGGACAGGAGACATAGGAATGGGAGATACAGAGAGGACAGGAGACATAGGAATGGGAGATACAGAGAGGACAGGAGACATAGGAATGGGAGATATCAGAGGACAGGAGACATAGGCATGGGAGATACACAGTACAGGAGGCATAGGCATGGGAGATACACAGAGTACAGGAGACATAGGCATGGGAGATACACAGTACAGGAGGCATTGGCATAGGAGATACACAGAGTACAGGAGACATACTGTAGGCATGGGAGATGCACAGAGGACAGGAGACATAGGAATGGGAGATACATAGAGGACAGGAGACATAGGCATGGGAGATACACAGAGTACAGGAGACATACTGTAGGCATGGGAGATACACAGAGGACAGGAGACATAGGCATGGGAGATACACAGAGGACAGGAGACATAGGCATGGGAGATACACAGAGGACAGGAGACATAGGCATGGGAGATACACAGAGGACAGGAGACATAGGCATGGGAGATACACAGAGGACAGGAGACATAGGCATGGGAGATACACAGTACAGGAGGCATAGACATGGGAGATACACAGAGGACAGGAGACATAGGCATGGGAGATACACAGAGGACAGGAGACATAGGCATGGGAGATACACAGAGGACAGGAGACATAGGCATGGCAGATACACAGAGGACAGGAGACATAGGCATGGGAGATACACAGAGGACAGGAGACATAGGCATGGGAGATACACAGTACTGGAGGCATAGGCATGGGAGATACACAGAGTACAGGAGACATAGGCATGGGAGATACACAGAGGACAGGAGACATAGGCATGGGAGATACACAGAGGACAGGAGACATAGGCATGGGAGATACAGAGAGGACAGGAGACATAGGCATGGGAGATACATAGATCACAGGAGACATAGGCATGGGAGATACACAGAGGACAGGAGACATAGGCATGGGAGATACACAGAACAGGAGGCATAGGCATGGGAGATACACAGAATAGGAGGCATAGGCATGGGAGATACAAAGAGTACAGGAGACATAGGCATGGGAGATACACAGTACAGGAGGCATAGGCATGGGAGATACACAGAGTACAGGAGACATACTGTAGGCATGGGAGATACACAGAGGACAGGAGACATAGGAATGGCAGATACATAGAGGACAGGAGACATAGGTATGGGAGATACACAGTACAGGAGGCATAGGCATGGGTGATACACAGAGTACAGGAGACATACTGTAGGCATGGGAGATACACAGAGGACAGGAGACATAGGCATGGGAGATACATAGAGGACAGGAGACATAGGCATGGGAGATACACAGAGTACAGGAGACATACTGTAGGCATGGGAGATACACAGAGGAGACTTAGGAATGGGAGATACACAGAGGACAGGAGACATAGGCATGGGAGATACACAGAGGACAGGAGACATAGGCATGGGAGATACACAGAGGACAGGAGACATAGGCATGCGAGATACACAGAGGACAGGAGACATAGGAATGGGAGATACAGAGAGGACAGGAGACATAGAAATGGGAGATATCAGAGGACAGGAGACATAGGCATGGGATATACACAGTACAGAAGGCATAGGCATGGGAGATACACAGAGTACAGGAGACATAGGCATGGGAGATACACAGTACAGGAGGCATAGGCATAGGAGATACACAGAGTACAGGAGACATACTGTAGGCATGGGAGATACACAGAGGACAGGTGACATAGGCATGGGAGATACACAGAGGACAGGAGACATAGGCATGGGAGATACACAGAGTACAGGAGACATACTGTAGGCATGGGAGATACACAGAGGACAGGAGACATAGGCATGGGAGATGCACAGAGGACAAGAGACATAGGCATGGGAGATACACAGAGGACAGGAGACATAGGCATGGGAGATACACAGAGGACAGGAGACATAGGCATGGGAGATACACAGAGGACAGGAGACATAGGCATGGGAGATACACAGAGGACAGGAGACATAGGCATGGGAGATACACAGAGGACAGGAGACATAGGCATGGGAGAAACACAGAGGACAGGAGACATAGGGATGGGAGATACACAGAGGACAGGAGACATAGGGATGGGAGATACACGGTACAGGAGGCATAGACATGGGAGATACACAGAGGACAGGAGACATTGGCATGGGAGATACACAGAGGACAGGAGACATAGGAATGGCAGATACACAGAGGACAGGAGACATAGGCATGGGAGATACACAGAGGACAGGAGACATAGGCATGGGAGATACACAGTACAGGAGGCATAGGCATGGGAGTTACACAGAGGACAGGAGACATAGGCATGGGAGATACACAGAGGACAGGAGACATAGGCATGGGAGATACACAGAGGACAGGAGATATAGGTATGGGAGATACACAGAGGACAGGAGACATAGGAATGGGATATACAGAGAGGACAGGAGACATAGGCATGGGAGATACACAGAGGACAGGAGACATAGACATGGGAGATACACAGAGGACAGGAGACATAGGCATGGGAGATACACAGAACAGGAGGCATAGGCATGGGAGATACACAGAGTACAGGAGACATAGGCATGGGAGATACACAGTACAGGAGGCATAGGCATGGGAGATACACAGAGTACAGGAGACATACTGTAGGCATGGGAGATACACAGAGGACTGGAGACATAGGAATGGGAGATACATAGAGGACAGGAGACATAGGCATGGGAGATACACAGTACAGGAGGCATAGGCATGGGAGATACAGAGAGTACAGGAGACATACTGTAGGCTTGGGAGATACACAGAGGACAGGAGACATAGGAATGGGAGGTACATAGAGGACAGGAGACATAGGCATGGGAGATACACAGAGTACAGGAGACATACTGTACGCATGGGAGATACACAGAGGAGACATAGAAATGGGAGATACACAGAGGACAGGAGACATAGGCATGGGAGATACACAGAGGACAGGAGACATAGGCATGGGAGATACACAGAGGACAGGAGACATAGGCATGGGAGATACGCAGAGGACAGGAGACATAGGCATGGGAGATACGCAGAGGACAGGAGACATAGGCATGGGAGATACGCAGAGGACAGGACACATAGGCATGAGAGATACATAGAGGACAGGAGACATAGGCATGGGAGATACATAGAGGACAGGAGACATAGGCATGGGAGATACACAGTACAGGAGGCATAGGCATGGGAGATACACATAGTACAGGAGACATACTGTAGGTATGGGAGATACACAGAGGACAGGAGACATAGGCATGGGAGATACACAGAGGACAGGAGGCATAGGCAAGGGAGATACACAGAGTACAGGAGACATAGGCATGGGAGATACACAGTACAGGAGGCATAGACATGGGAGATACACAGAGGACAGGAGAAATAGGCATGGGAGATACACAGAGGACAGGAGACATAGGCAAGGGAGATACATAGAGGACAGGAGACATAGGAATGGGAGATACACAGAGGACAGGAGACATAGGAATGGGAGATACACAGAGGACAGGAGACATAGGCATGGGAGATACACAGAGGACAGGAGACATAGGCATGGGAGATACACAGAGGACAGGAGACATAGGAATGCGAGATACAGAGAGGACAGGAGACATAGGCATGGGAGATATCAGAGGACAGGAAACATAGGCATGGGAGATACACAGAGGACAGGAGACATAGGCATGGGAGATACACAGAACAGGAGGCATAGGCATGGGAGATACACAGAGTACAGGAGACATAGGCATGGGAGATGCACAGTACAGGAGGCATAGGCATGGGAGATACACAGAGTACAGGAGACATACTGTAGGCATGGGAGATACACAGAGGACAGGAGACATAGGAATGGGAGATACATAGAGGACAGGAGACATAGGCATGGGAGATACACAGTACAGGAGGCATAGGCATGGGAGATACACAGAGTACAGGAGACATACTGTAGGCTTGGGAGATACACAGAGGACAGGAGACATAGGAATGGGAGGTACATAGAGGACAGGAGACATAGGCATGGGACATACACAGAGTACAGGAGACATACTGTAGGCATGGGAGATACACAGAGGAGACATAGAAATGGGAGATACACAGAGGACAGGAGACATAGGCATGGGAGATACACAGAGGACAGGAGACATAGGCATGGGAGATACGCAGAGGACAGGAGACATAGGCATGGGAGATACGCAGAGGACAGGAGACATAGGCATGGGAGATACGCAGAGGACAGGACACATAGGCATGAGAGATACATAGAGGACAGGAGACATAGGCATGGGAGATACATAGAGGACAGGAGACATAGGCATGGGAGATACACAGTACAGGAGGCATAGGCATGGGAGATACACATAGTACAGGAGACATACTGTAGGTATGGGAGATACACAGAGGACAGGAGACATAGGCATGGGAGATACACAGAGGACAGGAGGCATAGGCAAGGGAGATACACAGAGTACAGGAGACATAGGCATGGGAGATACACAGTACAGGAGGCATAGACATGGGAGATACACAGAGGACAGGAGAAATAGGCATAGGAGATACACAGAGGACAGGAGACATAGGCAAGGGAGATACATAGAGGACAGGAGACATAGGCATGGGAGATACACAGAGGACAGGAGACATAGGCATGGGAGATACACAGAGGACAGGAGACATAGGCATGGGAGATACACAGAGGACAGGAGACATAGGCATGGGAGATACACAGAGGACAGGAGACATAGGAATGCGAGATACAGAGAGGACAGGAGACATAGGAATGGGAGATATCAGAGGACAGGAAACATAGGCATGGGAGATACACAGAGGACAGGAGACATAGGCATGGGAGATACACAGAACAGGAGGCATAGGCATGGGAGATACACAGAGTACAGGAGACATAGGCATATGAGATGCACAGTACAGGAGGCATAGGCATGGGAGATACACAGACTACAGGAGACATACTGTAGGCATGGGAGATACACAGAGGACAGGAGACATAGGCATGGGAGATACATAGAGGACAGGAGACATAGGCATGGGAGATACACAGAGTAGAGGAGACATACTGTAGGCATGGGAGATACACAGAGGAGACATAGGCATGGGAGATACACAGAGGACAGGAGACATAGGCATGGGAGATACACAGAGGACAGGAGACATAGACATGGGAGATACATAGAGGACAGGAGACATAGGCATGGGAGATACACAGAGGACAGGATACATAGGCATGGGAGATACACAGAGGACAGGAGACATAGGCATGGGAGATACACAGAGGACAGGAGACATAGGCATGGGAGATACACATAGGACAGGAGACATAGGTATGGGAGATACACAGAGGACAGGACACATAGGCATGGGAGACACATAGAGGACAGGTGACATAGGCATGGGAGAAACATAGAGGACAGGAGACATAGGCATGGGAGATACACAGTACAGGAGGCATAGGCATGGGAGATACACAGAGTACAGGAGACATACTGTAGGCATGGGAGATACACAGAGGACAGGAGACATAGGCATGGGAGATACACAGTACAGGAGGCATAGGCAAGGGAGATACACAGAGTACAGGAGACATACTGTAGGCATGGGAGATACACAGAGGACAGGAGACATAGGCATGGGAGAAACACAGAGGACAGGAGACATAGGCATGGGAGATACACAGTACAGGAGGCATAGGCATGGGAGATACACAGAGTACAGGAGACATAGGCATAGGAGATACACAGAGTACAGGAGACATAGGCAAGGGAGATACACAGTACAGGAGGCATAGGCATGGGAGATACACAGAGGACAGGAGACATAGGCATGTGAGATAAACAGAGTACAGGAGACATTCTGTAGGCATGGGAGATACACAGATGACAGGAGACATAGGCATGGGAGATACACAGAGGACAGGAGACATAGGCATGGGAGATACACAGAGGACAGGAGATATAGGCATGGGAGATACACAGAGTACAGGAGACATAGGCATGGGAGATACACAGTACAGGAGGCATAGGCATGGGAGATACACAGAGGACAGGAGACATAGGCATGGGAGATACAAAGTACAGGAGGCATAGATATGGGAGATACACAGAGGACAGGAGACATAGGCATGGGAGATACACAGAGGACAGGAGACATAGGCATGGGAGATACATAGAGGACAGGAGACATAGGAATGGGAGATACATAGAGGACAGGAGACATAGGAATGGGAGATACAGAGAGGACAGGAGACATAGGAATGGGAGATATCAGAGGACAGGAGACATAGGCATGGAAGATACACAGAGGACAGGAGACATAGGCATGGGAGATACACAGTACAGGAGGCATAGGCATGGGAGATACACAGAGTACAGGAGACATAGGCATGGGAGATAAACAGTACAGGAGGCATAGGCATGGGAGATACACAGAGTACAGGAGACATACTGTAGGCATGGGAGATACACAGAGGACAGGAGACATAGGAATGGGAGATACACAGAGGACAGGAGACATAGGCATGGGAGATACACAGAGTACAGGAGACATACTGTAGGCATGGGAGATACACAGAGGACAGGAGACATAGGCATGGGAGATACACAGAGGACAGGATACATAGGCATGGGAGATACACAGAGGACAGGAGACATAGGCATGGGAGATACACAGAGGACAGGAGACATAGGCATGGGAGATACACAGAGGACAGGAGACATAGGCATGGGAGATACACAGAGGACAGGAGACATAGGCATGGGAGATACACAGTACAGGAGGAATAGACATGGGAGATACACAGAGGACAGGAGACATAGGCATGGGAGATACACAGAGGACAGGAGACATAGGCATGGGAGATACACAGAGGACAGGAGACATTCTGTAGGCATGGGAGATACACAGAGGACAGGAGACATAGGCATGGGAGATACACAGAGGACAGGAGACATAGGCATGGGAGATACACAGAGGACAGGAGACATAGGCATGGGAGATACACAGAGAACAGGAGACATAGGAATGGGAGATACACAGAGGACAGGAGACATAGGAATGGGAGATACAGAGAGGACAGGAGACATAGGCATGGGAGATATCAGAGGACAGGAGACATAGGCATGTGAGATACACAGTACAGGAGGCATAGGCATGGGAGATACACCGAGTACAGGAGACATAGGCATGGGAGATACACAGTACAGGAGGCATAGGCATGGGAGATACACAGAGTACAGGAGACATACTGTAGGCATGGGAGATACACAGAGGACAGGAGACATAGGCATGGGAGATACACAGAGGACAGGAGACATAGGCATGGGAGATACACAGAGGACAGGAGACATAGGCATGGGAGATACACAGAGGACAGGAGACATAGGCATGGTACACAGAGGACAGGAGACATAGGCATGGGAGATACACAGAGGACAGGAGACATAGAAATGGGAGATACACAGAGGACAGGAGACATAGGCATGGGAGATACACAGAGGACAGGAGACATAGGCATGGGAGATACACAGAGGACAGGAGACATAGGCATGGGAGATACACAGAGGACAGGAGACATAGGCATGGGAGATACACAGAGGACAGGAGACATAGGCATGGGAGATACACATAGGACAGGAGACATAGGTATGGGAGATACACAGAGTACAGGACACATAGGCATGGGAGACACATAGAGGACAGGAGACATAGGCATGGGAGACACATAGAGGACAGGAGACATAGGCATGGGAGATACACAGTACAGGAGGCATAGGCATGGGAGATACACAGAGTACAGGAGACATACTGTAGGCATGGGAGATACACAGAGGACAGGAGACATAGGCATGGGAGATACACAGTACAGGAGGCATAGGCAAGGGAGATACACAGAGTACAGGAGACATACTGTAGGCATGGGAGATACACAGAGGACAGGAGACATAGGCATGGGATATACACAGAGGACAGGAGACATAGGCATGGGAGATACACAGTACAGGAGGCATAGGCATGGGAGATACACAGAGTACAGGAGACATAGGCATGGGAGATACACAGAGTACAGGAGACATAGGCATGGGAGATACACAGAGGACAGGAGACATAGGCATGGGAGATACACAGAGGACAGGAGACATAGGCATGGGAGATACACAGAGGACAGGAGACATAGGCATGGGAGATACACAGTACAGGTGGCATAGGCATGGGAGATACACAGAGGACAGGAGACATAGGCATGGGAGATACAAAGTACAGGAAGCATAGACATGGGAGATACACAGAGGACAGGAGACATAGGCATTGGAGATACACAGAGGACAGGAGACATAGGCATGGGAGATTCATAGAGGACAGGAGACATGGGAATGGAAGATTCACAGAGGACAGGAGACATAGGCATGGGAGATACACAGAGTACAGGAGACATAGGAATGGGAGATACACAGAGGACAGGAGACATAGGCATGGGAGATACACAGAGTACAGGAGACATACTGTAGGCATGGGAGATATACAGAGGACAGGAGACATAGGAATGGGAGATACACAGAGGACAGGAGACATAGGCATGGGAGATACACAGAGTACAGGAGACATACTGTAGGCATGGGAGATACAAAGAGGACAGGAGACATAGGCATGGGAGATACACAGAGGACAGGAGACATAGGCATGGGAGATACACAGAGGACAGGAGACATAGGCATGGGAGATACACAGAGGACAGGAGACATAGGCATGGGAGATACACAGAGGACTGGAGACATAGGCATGGGAGATACACAGAGGACAGGAGACATAGGCATGGGAGATACACAGTACAGGAGGCATAGACATGGGAGATACACAGAGGAAAGGAGACATAGGCATGGGAGATACACAGAGGACAGGAGACATAGGCATGGGAGATACACAGAGGACAGGAGACATTCTGTAGGCATGGGAGATACACAGAGTACAGGAGACATAGGCATGGGAGATACACAGAGGACAGGAGACATAGGCATGGAAGATACACAGAGGACAGGAGACATAGGCATGGGAGATACACAGAGGACAGGAGACATAGGAATGGGAGATACACAGAGTACAGGAGACATAGGCATGGGAGATACACAGTACAGGAGGCATAGGCATGGGAGATACACAGAGGACAGGAGACATAGGCATGGGAGATACAAAGTACAGGAGGCATAGACATGGGAGATACACAGAGGACAGGAGACATAGGCATGGGAGATACACAGAGGACAGGAGACATAGGCATGGGAGATACACAGAGGACAGGAGACATAGGAATGGGAGATACACAGAGGACAGGAGACATAGGAATGGGAGATACAGAGAGGACAGGAGACATAGGAATGGGAGTTATCAGAGGACAGGAGACATAGGCATGGGAGATACACAGTACAGGAGGCATAGGCATGGGAGATACACAGAGTACAGGAGACATAGGCATGGGAGATACACAGTACAGGAGGCATAGGCATGGGAGATACACAGAGGACAGGATACATAGGCATGGTACACAGAGGACAGGAGACATAGGCATGGGAGATACACAGTACAGAAGGCATAGGCATGGGAGATACACAGAGTACAGGAGACATACTGTAGGCATGGGAGATACACAGAGGACAGGAGACATAGGAATGGGAGATACATAGAGGACAGGAGACATAGGCATTGGAGATACACAGTACAGGAGGCATAGGCATGGGAGATACACAGAGTACAGGAGACATACTGTAGGCTTGGGAGATACACAGAGGACAGGAGACATAGGAATGGGAGGTACATAGAGGACAGGAGACATAGGCATGGGAGATACACAGAGTACAGGAGACATACTGTAGGCATTAGAGATACACAGAGGAGACATAGAAATGGGAGATACACAGAGGACAGGAGACATAGGCATGGGAGATACACAGAGGACAGGAGACATAGGCATGGGAGATACGCAGAGGACAGGAGACATAGGCATGGGAGATACGCAGAGGACAGGAGACATAGGCATGGGAGATACGCAGAGGACAGGAGACATAGGCATGGGAGATACGCAGAGGACAGGACACATAGGCATGAGAGATACATAGAGGACAGGAGACATAGGCATGGGAGATACATAGAGGACAGGAGACATAGGCATGGGAGATACACAGTACAGGAGGCATAGGCATGGGAGATACACAGAGTACAGGAGACATACTGTAGGCATGGGAGATACACAGAGGACAGGAGACATAGGCATGGGAGATACACAGAGGACAGGAGGCATAGGCAAGGGAGATACACAGAGTACAGGAGACATAGGCATGGGAGATACACAGTACAGGAGGCATAGACATGGGAGATACACAGAGGACAGGAGAAATAGGCATGGGAGATACACAGAGGACAGGAGACATAGGCAAGGGAGATACACAGAGGACAGGAGACATAGGCATGGGAGATACACAGAGGATAGGAGACATAGGCATGGGAGATACACAGAGGACAGGAGACATAGGCATGGGAGATACACAGAGTACAGGAGACATAGGCATGGGAGATACACAGTACAGGAGGCATAGGCATGGGAGATACACAGAGGACAGGAGACATAGGCATGGGAGATACACAGAGGACAGGAGACATAGGCATGGGAGATACACAGAGGACAGGAGACATAGGCATGGGAGATACACAGAGGACAGGAGACATAGGAATGCGAGATACAGAGAGGACAGGAGACATAGGAATGGGAGATATCAGAGGACAGGAAACATAGGCATGGGAGATACACAGAGGACAGGCGACATAGGCATGGGAGATACACAGAACAGGAGGCATAGGCATGAGAGATACACAGAGTACAGGAGACATAGGCATGGGAGATGCACAGTACAGGAGGCATAGGCATGGGAGATACACAGAGTACAGGAGACATACTGTAGGCATGGGAGATACACAGAGGACAGGAGACATAGGAATGGGAGATACATAGAGGACAAGAGACATAGGCATGGGAGATACACAGAGGACAGGAGACATAGGCATGGGAGATACACAGAGGACAGGAGACATAGGCATGGGAGATACGCAGAGGACAGGAGACATAGGCATGGGAGATACGCAGAGGACAGGAGACATAGGCATGGGAGATACGCAGAGGACTGGAGACATAGGCATGGGAGATACGCAGAGGACAGGACACATAGGCATGAGAGATACATAGAGGACAGGAGACATAGGCATGGGAGATACATAGAGGACAGGAGACATAGGCATGGGAGATACACAGTACAGGAGGCATAGGCATGGGAGATACACAGAGTACAGGAGACATACTGTAGGCATGGGAGATACACAGAGGACAGGAGACATAGGCATGGGAGATACACAGAGGACAGGAGGCATAGGCAAGGGAGATACACAGAGTACAGGAGACATAGGCATGGGAGATACACAGTACAGGAGGCATAGACATGGGAGATACACAGAGGACAGGAGAAATAGGCATGGGAGATACACAGAGGACAGGAGACATAGGCACGGGAGATACACAGAGGACAGGAGACATAGGCATGGGAGATACACAGAGGATAGGAGACATAGGCATGGGAGATACACAGAGGACAGGAGACATAGGCATGGGAGATACACAGAGTACAGGAGACATAGGCATGGGAGATACACAGTACAGGAGGCATAGGCATGGGAGATACACAGAGGACAGGAGACATAGGCATGGGAGATACACAGAGGACAGGAGACATAGGCATGGGAGATACACAGAGGACAGGAGACATAGGCATGGGAGATACACAGAGGACAGGAGACATAGGAATGCGAGATACAGAGAGGACAGGAGACATAGGAATGGGAGATATCAGAGGACAGGAAACATAGGCATGGGAGATACACAGAGGACAGGAGACATAGGCATGGGAGGTACACAGAGTACAGGAGACATAGGCATGGGAGATACACAGAGGACAGGAGACATAGGCATGGGAGATACACAGAGTACAGGAGACATACTGTAGGCATGGGAGATACACAGAGGACAGGAGACATAGGCATGGGAGATACACAGAGGACAGGAGACATAGGCATGGGAGATACACAGAGGACAGGAGACATAGGCATGGTACACAGAGGACAGGAGACATAGGCATGGGAGATACACAGAGGACAGGAGACATAGACATGGGAGATACACAGAGGACAGGAGACATAGGCATGGGAGATACACAGAGGACAGGAGACATAGGCATGGGAGATACACAGAGGACAGGAGACATAGGCATGGGAGATACACAGAGGACAGGAGACATAGGCATGGGAGATACACAGAGGACAGGAGACATAGGCATGGGAGATACACATAGGACAGGAGACATAGGTATGGGAGATACACAGAGGACAGGACACATAGGCATGGGAGACACATAGAGGACAGGAGACATAGGCATGGGAGACACATAGAGGACAGGAGACATAGGCATGGGAGATACACAGTACAGGAGGCATAGGCATGGGAGATACACAGAGTACAGGAGACATACTGTAGGCATGGGAGATACACAGAGGACAGGAGACATAGGCATGGGAGATACACAGTACAGGAGGCATAGGCAAGGGAGATACACAGAGTACAGGAGACATACTGTAGGCATGGGAGATACACAGAGGACAGGAGACATAGGCATGGGATATACACAGAGGACAGGAGACATAGGCTTTGGAGATACACAGTACAGGAGGCATAGGCATGGGAGATACACAGAGTACAGGAGACATAGGCATGGGAGATACACAGAGTACAGGAGACATAGGCAAGGGAGATACACAGTACAGGAGGCATAGGCATGGGAGATACACAGAGGACAGGAGACATAGGCATGGGAGATACACAGAGGACAGGAGACATAGGCATGGGAGATACACAGAGTACAGGAGACATAGGCATGGGAGATACACAGAGGACAGGAGACATAGGCATGGGAGATACACAGAGGACAGGAGACATAGGCATGGGAGATACACAGAGGACAGAAGACATAGGCATGGGAGATACACAGAGGACAGGAGACATAGGCATGGGAGATACACAGTACAGGTGGCATATGCATGGGAGATACACAGAGGACAGGAGACATAGGCATGGGAGATACAAAGTACAGGAAGCATAGACATGGGAGATACACAGAGGACAGGAGACATAGGCATTGGAGATACACAGAGGACAGGAGACATAGGCATGGGAGATACATAGAGGACAGGAGACATGGGAATGGAAGATTCACAGAGGACAGGAGACATAGGCATGGGAGATACACAGAGTACAGGAGACATAGGAATGGGAGATACACAGAGGACAGGAGACATAGGCATGGGAGATACACAGAGTACAGGAGACATACTGTAGGCATGGGAGATATACAGAGGACAGGAGACATAGGAATGGGAGATACACAGAGGACAGGAGACATAGGCATGGGAGATACACAGAGTACAGGAGACATACTGTAGGCATGGGAGATACAAAGAGGACAGGAGACATAGGCATGGGAGATACACAGAGGACAGGAGACATAGGCATGGGAGATACACAGAGGACAGGAGACATAGGCATGGGAGATACACAGAGGACAGGAGACATAGGCATGGGAGATACACAGAGGACTGGAGACATAGGCATGGGAGATACACAGAGGACAGGAGACATAGGCATGGGAGATACACAGTACAGGAGGCATAGACATGGGAGATACACAGAGGAAAGGAGACATAGGCATGGGAGATACACAGAGGACAGGAGACATAGGCATGGGAGATACACAGAGGACAGGAGACATTCTGTAGGCATGGGAGATACACAGAGTACAGGAGACATAGGCATGGGAGATACACAGAGGACAGGAGACATAGGCATGGAAGATACACAGAGGACAGGAGACATAGGCATGGGAGATACACAGAGGACAGGAGACATAGGAATGGGAGATACACAGAGTACAGGAGACATAGGCATGGGAGATACACAGTACAGGAGGCATAGGCATGGGAGATACACAGAGGACAGGAGACATAGGCATGGGAGATACAAAGTACAGGAGGCATAGACATGGGAGATACACAGAGGACAGGAGACATAGGCATGGGAGATACACAGAGGACAGGAGACATAGGCATGGGAGATACACAGAGGACAGGAGACATAGGAATGGGAGATACACAGAGGACAGGAGACATAGGAATGGGAGATACAGAGAGGACAGGAGACATAGGAATGGGAGTTATCAGAGGACAGGAGACATAGGCATGGGAGATACACAGTACAGGAGGCATAGGCATGGGAGATACACAGAGTACAGGAGACATAGGCATGGGAGATACACAGTACAGGAGGCATAGGCATGGGAGATACACAGAGGACAGGATACATAGGCATGGTACACAGAGGACAGGAGACATAGGCATGGGAGATACACAGTACAGAAGGCATAGGCATGGGAGATACACAGAGTACAGGAGACATACTGTAGGCATGGGAGATACACAGAGGACAGGAGACATAGGAATGGGAGATACATAGAGGACAGGAGACATAGGCATGGGAGATACACAGTACAGGAGGCATAGGCATGGGAGATACACAGAGTACAGGAGACATACTGTAGGCTTGGGAGATACACAGAGGACAGGAGACATAGGAATGGGAGGTACATAGAGGACAGGAGACATAGGCATGGGAGATACACAGAGTACAGGAGACATACTGTAGGCATGGGAGATACACAGAGGAGACATAGAAATGGGAGATACACAGAGGACAGGAGACATAGGCATGGGAGATACACAGAGGACAGGAGACATAGGCATGGGAGATACGCAGAGGACAGGAGACATAGGCATGGGAGATACGCAGAGGACAGGAGACATAGGCATGGGAGATACGCAGAGGACAGGAGACATAGGCATGGGAGATACGCAGAGGACAGGACACATAGGCATGAGAGATACATAGAGGACAGGAGACATAGGCATGGGAGATACATAGAGGACAGGAGACATAGGCATGGGAGATACACAGTACAGGAGGCATAGGCATGGGAGATACACAGAGTACAGGAGACATACTGTAGGCATGGGAGATACACAGAGGACAGGAGACATAGGCATGGGAGATACACAGAGGACAGGAGGCATAGGCAAGGGAGATACACAGAGTACAGGAGACATAGGCATGGGAGATACACAGTACAGGAGGCATAGACATGGGAGATACACAGAGGACAGGAGAAATAGGCATGGGAGATACACAGAGGACAGGAGACATAGGCAAGGGAGATACACAGAGGACAGGAGACATAGGAATGGGAGATACACAGAGGATAGGAGACATAGGCATGGGAGATACACAGAGGACAGGAGACATAGGCATGGGAGATACACAGAGTACAGGAGACATAGGCATGGGAGATACACAGTACAGGAGGCATAGGCATGGGAGATACACAGAGGACAGGAGACATAGGCATGGGAGATACACAGAGGACAGGAGACATAGGCATGGGAGATACACAGAGGACAGGAGACATAGGCATGGGAGATACACAGAGGACAGGAGACATAGGAATGCGAGATACAGAGAGGACAGGAGACATAGGAATGGGAGATATCAGAGGACAGGAAACATAGGCATGGGAGATACACAGAGGACAGGAGACATAGGCATGGGAGATACACAGAACAGGAGGCATAGGCATGAGAGATACACAGAGTACAGGAGACATAGGCATGGGAGATGCACAGTACAGGAGGCATAGGCATGGGAGATACACAGAGTACAGGAGACATACTGTAGGCATGGGAGATACACAGAGGACAGGAGACATAGGAATGGGAGATACATAGAGGACAAGAGACATAGGCATGGGAGATACACAGAGGACAGGAGACATAGGCATGGGAGATACACAGAGGACAGGAGACATAGGCATGGGAGATACGCAGAGGACAGGAGACATAGGCATGGGAGATACGCAGAGGACAGGAGACATAGGCATGGGAGATACGCAGAGGACAGGACACATAGGCATGGGAGATACATAGAGGACAGGAGACATAGGCATGGGAGATACACAGTACAGGAGGCATAGGCATGGGAGATACACAGAGTACAGGAGACATACTGTAGGCATGGGAGATACACAGAGGACAGGAGACATAGGCATGGGAGATACACAGAGGACAGGAGGCATAGGCAAGGGAGATACACAGAGTACAGGAGACATAGGCATGGGAGATACACAGTACAGGAGGCATAGACATGGGAGATACACAGAGGACAGGAGAAATAGGCATGGGAGATACACAGAGGACAGGAGACATAGGCAAGGGAGATACACAGAGGACAGGAGACATAGGAATGGGAGATACACAGAGGATAGGAGACATAGGCATGGGAGATACACAGAGGACAGGAGACATAGGCATGGGAGATACACAGAGTACAGGAGACATAGGCATGGGAGATACACAGTACAGGAGGCATAGGCATGGGAGATACACAGAGGACAGGAGACATAGGCATGGGAGATACACAGAGGACAGGAGACATAGGCATGGGAGATACACAGAGGACAGGAGACATAGGCATGGGAGATACACAGAGGACAGGAGACATAGGAATGCGAGATACAGAGAGGACAGGAGACATAGGAATGCGAGATATCAGAGGACAGGAAACATAGGCATGGGAGATACACAGAGGACAGGAGACATAGGCATGGGAGATACACAGAACAGGAGGCATAGGCATGAGAGATACACAGAGTACAGGAGACATAGGCATGGGAGATGCACAGTACAGGAGGCATAGGCATGGGAGATACACAGAGTACAGGAGACATACTGTAGGCATGGGAGATACACAGAGGACAGGAGACATAGGAATGGGAGATACATAGAGGACAAGAGACATAGGCATGGGAGATACACAGAGTAGAGGAGACATACTGTAGGAAAGGGAGATACACAGAGGAGACATAGGCATGGGAGATACACAGAGGACAGGAGACATAGGCATGGGAGATACACAGAGGACAGGAGACATAGACATGGGAGATACATAGAGGACAGGAGACATAGGCATGGGAGATACACAGAGGACAGGAGACATAGGCATGGGAGATACACAGAGGACAGGAGACATAGGTATGGGAGATACACAGAGGACAGGACACATAGGCATGGGAGACACATAGAGGACAGGAGACATAGGCATGGGAGACACATAGAGGACAGGAGACATAGGCATGGGAGATACACAGTACAGGAGGCATAGGCATGGGAGATACACAGAGTACAGGAGACATACTGTAGGCATGGGAGATACACAGAGGACAGGAGACATAGGCATGGGAGATACACAGTACAGGAGGCATAGGCAAGGGAGATACACAGAGTACAGGAGACATACTGTAGGCATGGGAGATACACAGAGGACAGGAGACATAGGCATGGGAGATACACAGAGGACAGGAGACATAGCCATGGGAGATACACAGTACAGGAGGCATAGGCATGGGAGATACACAGAGTACAGGAGACATAGGCATGGGAGATACACAGAGTACAGGAGACATAGGCAAGGGAGATACACAGTACAGGAGGCATAGGCATGGGAGATACACAGAGGACAGGAGACATAGGCATGGGAGATACACAGAGTACAGGAGACATTCTGTAGGCATGGGAGATACACAGAGTACAGGAGACATAGGCATGGGAGATACACAGAGGACAGGAGACATAGGCATGGGAGATACACAGAGGACTGGAGACATAGGCATGGGAGATACACAGAGGACAGGAGACATAGGCATGGGAGATACACAGAGGACAGGAGACATAGGCATGGGAGATACACAGAGGACAGGAGACATAGGCATGGGAGATACACAGTACAGGAGGCATAGGCATGGGAGATACACAGAGGACAGGAGACATAGGCATGGGAGATACAAAGTACAGGAGGCATAGATATGGGAGATACACAGTGGACAGGAGACATAGGCATGGGAGATACACAGAGGACAGGAGACATAGGCATGGGAGATACATAGAGGACAGGAGACATAGGAATGGGAGATACATAGGGGACAGGAGACATAGGAATGGGAGATACAGAGAGGACAGGAGACATAGGAATGGGAGATATCAGAGGACAGGAGACATAGGCATGGAAGATACACAGAGGACATGAGACATAGGCATGGGAGATACACAGTACAGGAGGAATAGGCATGGGAGATACACAGAGTACAGGAGACATAGGCATGGGAGTTACACAGTACAGTAGGCATGGGCATGGGAGATACACAGAGTACAGGAGACATACTGTAGGCATGGGAGATACACAGAGGACAGGAGACATAGGAATGGGAGATACACAGAGGACAGGAGACATAGGCATGGGAGATACACAGAGTACAGGAGACATACTGTAGGCATGGGAGATACACAGAGGACATGAGACATAGGCATGGGAGATACACAGAGGACAGGAGACATAGGCATGGGAGATACACAGAGGACAGGAGACATAGGCATGGGAGATACACAGAGGACAGGAGACATAGGCATGGGAGATACACAGAGGACAGGAGACATAGGCATGGGAGATACACAGAGGACAGGAGACATAGGCATGGGAGATACACAGAGGACAGGAGACATAGGCATGGGAGATACACAGTACAGGAGGCATAGACATGGGAGATACACAGAGGACAGGAGACATAGGCATGGGAGATACACAGAGGACAGGAGACATAGGCATGGGAGATACACAGAGGACAGGAGACATTCTGTAGGCATGGGAGATACACAGAGTACAGGAGACATAGGCATGGGAGATACACAGAGGACAGGAGACATAGGCATGGAAGATACACAGAGGACAGGAGACATAGGCATGGGAGATACACAGAGGACAGGAGACATAGGCATGGGAGATACAAAGTACAGGAGGCATAGACATGGGATATACACAGAGGACAGGAGACATAGGCATGGGAGATACACAGAGGACAGGAGACATAGGCATGGGAGATACACAGAGGACAGGAGACATAGGAATGGGAGATACACAGAGGACAGGAGACATAGGAATGGGAGATACAGAGAGGACAGGAGACATAGGCATGGGAGATACACAGTACAGGAGGCATAGGCATGGGAGATACACCGAATACAGGAGACATAGGCATGGGAGATACACAGTACAGGAGGCATAGGCATGGGAGATACACAGAGTACAGGAGACATACAGTAGGCATGGGAGATACACAGAGGACAGGAGACATAGGAATGGGAGATACACAGAGGACAGGAGACATAGGCATGGGAGATACACAGAGGACAGGAGACATACTGTAGGCATGGGAGATACACAGAGGACAGGAGACATAGGCATGGGAGATACACAGAGGACAGGAGACATAGGCATGGGAGATACACAGAGGACAGGAGACATAGGCATGGGAGATACACAGAGGACAGGAGACATAGGCATGGGAGATACACAGAGGACAGGAGACATAGGCATGGTACACAGAGGACAGGAGACATAGGCATGGGAGATACACAGTACAGGAGGCATAGGCATGGGAGATACACAGAGTACAGGAGACATACTGTAGGCATGGGAGATACACAAAGGACAGGAGACATAGGAATGGGAGATACATAGAGGACAGGAGACATAGGCATGGGAGATACACAGAGTAGAGGAGACATACTGTAGGCATGGGAGATACACAGAGGAGACATAGGCATGGGAGATACACAGAGGACAGGAGACATAGGCATGGGAGATACACAGAGGACAGGAGACATAGACATGGGAGATACACAGAGGACAGGAGACATAGGCATGGGAGATACACAGAGGACAGGAGACATAGGCATGGGAGATACACAGAGGACAGGAGACATAGGCATGGGAGATACACAGAGGACAGGAGACATAGGCATGGGAGATACACATAGGACAGGAGACATAGGTATGGGAGATACACAGAGGACAGGACACATAGGCATGGGAGATACATAGAGGACAGGAGACATAGGCATGGGAGACACATAGAGGACAGGAGACATAGGCATGGGAGATACACAGTACAGGAGGCATAGGCATGGGAGATACACAGAGTACAGGAGACATACTGTAGGCATGGGAGATACACAGAGGACAGGAGACATAGGCATGGGAGATACACAGTACAGGAGGCATAGGCAAGGGAGATACACAGAGTACAGGAGACATACTGTAGGCATGGGAGATACACAGAGGACAGGAGACATAGGCATGGGAGATACACAGAGGACAGGAGACATAGGCATGGGAGATACACAGAGGCCAGGAGACATAGGCATGGGAGATACACAGTACAGGAGGCATAGACATGGGAGATACACAGAGGACAGGAGACATAGGCATGGGAGATACACAGAGGACAGGAGACATAGGCATGGGAGATACACAGAGGACAGGAGACATTCTGTAGGCATGGGAGATACACAGAGTACAGGAGACATAGGCATGGGAGATACACAGAGGACAGGAGACATAGGCATGGAAGATACACAGAGGACAGGAGACATAGGCATGGGAGATACACAGAGGACAGGAGACATAGGCATGGGAGATACAAAGTACAGGAGGCATAGACATGGGATATACACAGAGTACAGGAGACATACTGTAGGCATGGGAGATACACAGAGGACAGGAGACATAGGCATGGGAGATACACAGTACAGGAGTCATAGGCAAGGGAGATACACAGAGTACAGGAGACATACTGTAGGCATGGGAGATACACAGAGGACAGGAGACATAGGCATGGGAGATACACAGAGGACAGGAGACATAGCCATGGGAGATACACAGTACAGGAGGCATAGGCATGGGAGATACACAGAGTACAGGAGACATAGGCATGGGAGATACACAGAGTACAGGAGACATAGGCAAGGGAGATACACAGTACAGGAGGCATAGGCATGGGAGATACACAGAGGACAGGAGACATAGGCATGGGAGATACACAGAGTACAGGAGACATTCTGTAGGCATGGGAGATACACAGAGTACAGGAGACATAGGCATGGGAGATACACAGAGGACAGGAGACATAGGCATGGGAGATACACAGAGGACTGGAGACATAGGCATGGGAGATACACAGAGGACAGGAGACATAGGCATGGGAGATACACAGAGGACAGGAGACATAGGAATGGGAGATACACATAGGACAGGAGACATAGGCATGGGAGATACACAGTACAGGAGGCATAGGCATGGGAGATACACAGAGGACAGGAGACATAGGCATGGGAGATACAAAGTACAGGAGGCATAGATATGGGAGATACACAGTGGACAGGAGACATAGGCATGGGAGATACACAGAGGACAGGAGACATAGGCATGGGAGATACATAGAGGACAGGAGACATAGGAATGGGAGATACATAGGGGACAGGAGACATAGGAATGGGAGATACAGAGAGGACAGGAGACATAGGAATGGGAGATATCAGAGGACAGGAGACATAGGCATGGAAGATACACAGAGGACATGAGACATAGGCATGGGAGATACACAGTACAGGAGGAATAGGCATGGGAGATACACAGAGTACAGGAGACATAGGCATGGGAGTTACACAGTACAGTAGGCATGGGCATGGGAGATACACAGAGTACAGGAGACATACTGTAGGCATGGGAGATACACAGAGAACAGGAGACATAGGAATGGGAGATACACAGAGGACAGGAGACATAGGCATGGGAGATACACAGAGTACAGGAGACATACTGTAGGCATGGGAGATACACAGAGGACATGAGACATAGGCATGGGAGATACACAGAGGACAGGAGACATAGGCATGGGAGATACACAGAGGACAGGAGACATAGGCATGGGAGATACACAGAGGACAGGAGACATAGGCATGGGAGATACACAGAGGACAGGAGACATAGGCATGGGAGATACACAGAGGACAGGAGACATAGGCATGGGAGATACACAGAGGACAGGAGACATAGGCATGGGAGATACACAGTACAGGAGGCATAGACATGGGAGATACACAGAGGACAGGGGACATAGGCATGGGAGATACACAGAGGACAGGAGACATAGGCATGGGAGATACACAGAGGACAGGAGACATTCTGTAGGCATGGGAGATACACAGAGTACAGGAGACATAGGCATGGGAGATACACAGAGGACAGGAGACATAGGCATGGAAGATACACAGAGGACAGGAGACATAGGCATGGGAGATACACAGAGGACAGGAGACATAGGCATGGGAGATACAAAGTACAGGAGGCATAGACATGGGATATACACAGAGGACAGGAGACATAGGCATGGGAGATACACAGAGGACAGGAGACATAGGCATGGGAGATACACAGAGGACAGGAGACATAGGAATGGGAGATACACAGAGGACAGGAGACATAGGAATGGGAGATACAGAGAGGACAGGAGACATAGGCATGGGAGATACACAGTACAGGAGGCATAGGCATGGGAGATACACCGAGTACAGGAGACATAGGCATGGGAGATACACAGTACAGGAGGCATAGGCATGGGAGATACACAGAGTACAGGAGACATACAGTAGGCATGGGAGATACACAGAGGACAGGAGACATAGGAATGGGAGATACACAGAGGACAGGAGACATAGGCATGGGAGATACACAGAGGACAGGAGACATACTGTAGGCATGGGAGATACACAGAGGACAGGAGACATAGGCATGGGAGATACACAGAGGACAGGAGACATAGGCATGGGAGATACACAGAGGACAGGAGACATAGGCATGGGAGATACACAGAGGACAGGAGACATAGGCATGGGAGATACACAGAGGACAGGAGACATAGGCATGGTACACAGAGGACAGGAGACATAGGCATGGGAGATACACAGTACAGGAGGCATAGGCATGGGAGATACACAGAGTACAGGAGACATACTGTAGGCATGGGAGATACACAAAGGACAGGAGACATAGGAATGGGAGATACATAGAGGACAGGAGACATAGGCATGGGAGATACACAGAGTAGAGGAGACATACTGTAGGCATGGGAGATACACAGAGGAGACATAGGCATGGGAGATACACAGAGGACAGGAGACATAGGCATGGGAGATACACAGAGGACAGGAGACATAGACATGGGAGATACACAGAGGACAGGAGACATAGGCATGGGAGATACACAGAGGACAGGAGACATAGGCATGGGAGATACACAGAGGACAGGAGACATAGGCATGGGAGATACACAGAGGACAGGAGACATAGGCATGGGAGATACACATAGGACAGGAGACATAGGTATGGGAGATACACAGAGGACAGGACACATAGGCATGGGAGATACATAGAGGACAGGAGACATAGGCATGGGAGACACATAGAGGACAGGAGACATAGGCATGGGAGATACACAGTACAGGAGGCATAGGCATGGGAGATACACAGAGTACAGGAGACATACTGTAGGCATGGGAGATACACAGAGGACAGGAGACATAGGCATGGGAGATACACAGTACAGGAGGCATAGGCAAGGGAGATACACAGAGTACAGGAGACATACTGTAGGCATGGGAGATACACAGAGGACAGGAGACATAGGCATGGGAGATACACAGAGGACAGGAGACATAGGCATGGGAGATACACAGAGGACAGGAGACATAGGCATGGGAGATACACAGTACAGGAGGCATAGACATGGGAGATACACAGAGGACAGGAGACATAGGCATGGGAGATACACAGAGGACAGGAGACATAGGCATGGGAGATACACAGAGGACAGGAGACATTCTGTAGGCATGGGAGATACACAGAGTACAGGAGACATAGGCATGGGAGATACACAGAGGACAGGAGACATAGGCATGGAAGATACACAGAGGACAGGAGACATAGGCATGGGAGATACACAGAGGACAGGAGACATAGGCATGGGAGATACAAAGTACAGGAGGCATAGACATGGGATATACACAGAGGACAGGAGACATAGGCATGGGAGATACACAGAGGACAGGAGACATAGGCATGGGAGATACACAGAGGACAGGAGACATAGGAATGGGAGATACACAGAGGACAGGAGACATAGGAATGGGAGATACAGAGAGGACAGGAGACATAGGCATGGGAGATACACAGTACAGGAGGCATAGGCATGGGAGATACACCGAGTACAGGAGACATAGGCATGGGAGATACACAGTACAGGAGGCATAGGCATGGGAGATACACAGAGGACAGGAGACATACTGTAGGCATGGGAGATACACAGAGGACAGGAGACATAGGAATGGGAGATACACAGAGGACAGGAGACATAGGCATGGGAGATACACAGAGGACAGGAGACATACTGTAGGCATGGGAGATACACAGAGGACAGGAGACATAGGCATGGGAGATACACAGAGGACAGGAGACATAGGCATGGGAGATACACAGAGGACAGGAGACATAGGCATGGGAGATACACAGAGGACAGGAGACATAGGCATGGGAGATACACAGAGGACAGGAGACATAGGCATGGTACACAGAGGACAGGAGACATAGGCATGGGAGATACACAGTACAGGAGGCATAGGCATGGGAGATACACAGAGTACAGGAGACATACTGTAGGCATGGGAGATACACAAAGGACAGGAGACATAGGAATGGGAGATACATAGAGGACAGGAGACATAGGCATGGGAGATACACAGAGTAGAGGAGACATACTGTAGGCATGGGAGATACACAGAGGAGACATAGGCATGGGAGATACACAGAGGACAGGAGACATAGGCATGGGAGATACACAGAGGACAGGAGACATAGACATGGGAGATACATAGAGGACAGGAGACATAGGCATGGGAGATACACAGAGGACAGGATACATAGGCATGGGAGATACACAGAGGACAGGAGACATAGGCATGGGAGATACACAGAGGACAGGAGACATAGGCATGGGAGATACACATAGGACAGGAGACATAGGTATGGGAGATACACAGAGGACAGGACACATAGGCATGGGAGATACATAGAGGACAGGAGACATAGGCATGGGAGACACATAGAGGACAGGAGACATAGGCATGGGAGATACACAGTACAGGAGGCATAGGCATGGGAGATACACAGAGTACAGGAGACATACTGTAGGCATGGGAGATACACAGAGGACAGGAGACATAGGCATGGGAGATACACAGTACAGGAGGCATAGGCAAGGGAGATACACAGAGTACAGGAGACATACTGTAGGCATGGGAGATACACAGAGGACAGGAGACATAGGCATGGGATATACACAGAGGACAGGAGACATAGGCATGGGAGATACACAGTACAGGAGGCATAGGCATGGGAGATACACAGAGTACAGGAGACATAGGCAAGGGAGATACACAGTACAGGAGGCATAGGCATGGGAGATACACAGAGGACAGGAGACATAGGCATGGGAGATACACAGAGGACAGGAGACATAGGCATGGGAGATACACAGAGGACAGGAGACATGGGAATGGGAGATACACAGAGTACAGGAGACATAGGCATGGGAGATACACAGAGGACAGGAGACATAGGCATGGGAGATACACAGAGGACAGGAGACATAGGCATGGGAGATACACAGAGGACAGGAGACATAGGCATGGGAGATACACAGAGTACAGGAGACATAGGCATGGGAGATACACAGTACAGGAGGCATAGGCATGGGAGATACACAGAGGACAGGAGACATAGGCATGGGAGATACAAAGTACAGGAGGCATAGACATGGGAGATACACAGAGGACAGGAGACATAGGCATGGGAGATACACAGAGGACAGGAGACATAGGCATGGGAGATACATAGAGGACAGGAGACATAGGAATGGAAGATACACAGAGGACAGGAGACATAGGAATGGGAGATACAGAGAGGACAGGAGACATAGGAATGGGAGATATCAGAGGACAGGAGACATAGGCATGGAAGATACACAGAGGACAGGAGACATAGGCATGGGAGATACAATGTACAGGAGGCATAGGCATGGGAGATACACAGAGTACAGGAGACATAGGCATGGGAGATACATAGTACAGGAGGCATAGGCATGGGAGATACACAGAGTACAGGAGACATACTGTAGGCATGGGAGATATACAGAGGACAGGAGACATAGGAATGGGAGATACACAGAGGACAGGAGACATAGGCATGGGAGATACACAGAGTACAGGAGACATACTGTAGGCATGGGAGATACACAGAGGACAGGAGACATAGGCATGGGAGATACACAGAGGACAGGAGACATAGGCATGGGAGATACACAGAGGACAGGAGACATAGGCATGGGAGATACACAGAGGACAGGAGACATAGGCATGGGAGATACACAGAGTACAGGAGACATAGGCAAGGGAGATACACAGTACAGGAGGCATAGGCATGGGAGATACACAGAGGACAGGAGACATAGGCATGGGAGATACACAGAGGACAGGAGACATAGGCATGGGAGATACACAGAGGACAGGAGACATGGGAATGGGAGATACACAGAGTACAGGAGACATAGGCATGGGAGATACACAGAGGACAGGAGACATAGGCATGGGAGATACACAGAGGACAGGAGACATAGGCATGGGAGATACACAGAGGACAGGAGACATAGGCATGGGAGATACACAGAGTACAGGAGACATAGGCATGGGAGATACACAGTACAGGAGGCATAGGCATGGGAGATACACAGAGGACAGGAGACATAGGCATGGGAGATACAAAGTACAGGAGGCATAGACATGGGAGATACACAGAGGACAGGAGACATAGGCATGGGAGATACACAGAGGACAGGAGACATAGGCATGGGAGATACATAGAGGACAGGAGACATAGGAATGGAAGATACACAGAGGACAGGAGACATAGGAATGGGAGATACAGAGAGGACAGGAGACATAGGAATGGGAGATATCAGAGGACAGGAGACATAGGCATGGAAGATACACAGAGGACAGGAGACATAGGCATGGGAGATACAATGTACAGGAGGCATAGGCATGGGAGATACACAGAGTACAGGAGACATAGGCATGGGAGATACATAGTACAGGAGGCATAGGCATGGGAGATACACAGAGTACAGGAGACATACTGTAGGCATGGGAGATATACAGAGGACAGGAGACATAGGAATGGGAGATACACAGAGGACAGGAGACATAGGCATGGGAGATACACAGAGTACAGGAGACATACTGTAGGCATGGGAGATACACAGAGGACAGGAGACATAGGCATGGGAGATACACAGAGGACAGGAGACATAGGCATGGGAGATACACAGAGGACAGGAGACATAGGCATGGGAGATACACAGAGGACAGGAGACATAGGCATGGGAGATACACAGAGGACTGGAGACATAGGCAAGGGAGATACACAGAGGACAGGAGACATAGGCATGGGAGATACACAGAGGACAGGAGACATAGGCATGGGAGATACACAGTACAGGAGGCATAGACATGGGAGATACACAGAGGACAGGAGACATAGGCATGGGAGATACACAGAGGACAGGAGACATAGTCATGGGAGATACACAGAGGACAGGAGACATAGGCATGGAAGATACACAGAGGACAGGAGACATAGGCATGGGAGATACACAGAGGACAGGAGACATAGGAATGGGAGATACACAGAGTACAGGAGACATAGGCATGGGAGATACACAGTACAGGAGGCATAGGCATGGGAGATACACAGAGGACAGGAGACATAGGCATGGGAGATACAAAGTACAGGAGGCATAGACATGGGAGATGCACAGAGGACAGGAGACATAGGCATGGGAGATACACAGAGGACAGGAGACATAGGCATGGGAGATACACAGAGGACAGGAGACATAGGAATGGGAGATACACAGAGGACAGGAGACATAGGAATGGGAGATACAGAGAGGACAGGAGACATATTAATGGGAGTTATCAGAGGACAGGAGACATAGGCATGGGAGATACACAGTACAGGAGGCATAGGCATGGGAGATACACAGAGTACAGGAGACATAGGCATGGGAGATACACAGTACAGGAGGCATAGGCATGGGAGATACACAGAGGACAGGAGACATAGGCATGGTACACAGAGGACAGGAGACATAGGCATGGGAGATACACAGTACAGGAGGCATAGGCATGGGAGATACACAGAGTACAGGAGACATACTGTAGGCATGGGAGATACACAGAGGACAGGAGACATAGGCATGGGAGATACACAGAGGACAGGAGACATAGGCATGGGAGATACACAGAGGACAGGAGACATAGGCATGGGAGATACACAGTACAGGAGGCATAGACATGGGAGATACACAGAGGACAGGAGACATAGGCATGGGAGATACACAGAGGACAGGAGACATAGGCATGGGAGATACACAGAGGACAGGAGACATAGGAATGGCAGATACACAGAGGACAGGAGACATAGGAATGGGAGATACACAGAGGACAGGAGACATAGGCATGGGAGATACACAGAGGACAGGAGACATAGGCATGGGAGATACACAGTACAGGAGGCTTAGGCATGGGAGATACACAGAGTACAGGAGACATAGGCATGGGAGATACACAGACGACAGGAGACATAGGCAGGGGTGATACACAGAGGACAGGAGACATAGGCATGGGAGATACAGAGAGGACAGGAGACATAGGAATGGGAGATACAGAGAGGACAGGAGACATAGGAATGGGAGATACACAGAGGACAGGAGACATAGGCATGAGAGATACACAGAACAGGAGGCATAGGCATGGGAGATACATAGAGTACAGGAGGCATAGGCATGGGAGATACACAGAGTACAGGAGACATACTGTAGGCATGGGAGATACACAGAGGACAGGAGACATAGGAATGGGAGATACATAGAGGACAGGAGACATAGGCATGGGAGATACACAGAGGACAGGAGACATACTGTATGCATGGGAGATACACAGAGGAGACATAGGCATGGGAGATACACAGAGGACAGGAGACATAGGCATGGGAGATACACAGAGGACAGGAGACATAGGCATGGGAGATACACAGTACAGGAGGCATAGGCATGGGAGATACACAGATTACAGGAGACATAGGCATGGGAGATACACAGAGTACAGGAGACATAGGCAAGGGAGATACACAGTACAGGAGGCATAGGCATGGGAGATACACAGAGGACAGGAGACATAGGCATGGGAGATACACAGAGTACAGGAGACATTCTGTAGGCATGGGAGATACACAGAGTACAGGAGACATAGGCATGGGAGATACACAAAGGACAGGAGACATAGGCATGGGATATACACAGAGGACAGGAGACATAGGTATGGGAGATACACAGAGGACAGGAGACATAGGCATGGGAGATACACAGAGTACAGGAGACATAGGCATGTGAGATACACAGAGGACAGGAGACATAGGCATGGGAGATACACAGAGGACAGGAGACATAGGCATGGGAGATACATACATGACAGGAGACATAGGAATGGGAGATACACAGAGGACAGGATACATAGGAATGGGAGATACAGAGAGGACAGGAGACATAGGAATGGGAGATATCAGAGGACAGGAGACATAGGCATGGGAGATACACAGTACAGGAGGCATAGGCATGGGAGATACACAGAGTACAGGAGACATAGGCATGGGAGATACTCAGTACAGGAGGCATAGGCATGGGAGATACACAGAGTACAGGAGACATACTCTAGGCATGGGAGATACACAGAGGACAGGAGACATAGGAATGGGAGATACACAGAGGACAGGAGACATAGGAATGGGAGATACACAGAGGACAGGAGACATAGGCATGGGAGATACACAGAGTACAGGAGACATAGGCATGGGAGATACACAGAGGACAGGAGACATAGGCATGGGAGATACACAGAACAGGAGGCATAGGCATGGGAGATACATAAAGTACAGGAAACATAGGCATGGGAGATACACAGTACAGGAGGCATAGGCATGGGAGATACACAGAGTACAGGAGACATACTGTAGGCATGGGAGATACACAGAGGACAGGAGACATGGGCATGGGAGATACATAGAGGACAGGAGACATAGGCATGGGAGATACACAGAGGACAGGATACATACTGTAGGCATGGGAGATACACAGAGGAGACATAGGAATGGGAGATACACAGAGGACAGGAGACATAGGCATGGGAGATACACAGTACAGGAGGCATAGGCATGGGAGATACACAGAGGACAGGAGACATAGGCATGGGAGATACACAGTACAGGAGGCATAGGCATGGGAGATACACAGAGTACAGGAGACATAGGCAAGGGAGATACACAGTACAGGAGGCATAGGCATGGGAGATACACAGAGGACAGGAGACATAGGCATGGGAGATACACAGAGTACAGGAGACATTCTGTAGGCATGGGAGATACACAGAGTACAGGAGACATAGGCATGGGAGATACACAAAGGACAGGAGACATAGGCATGGGAGATACACAGAGGACAGGAGACATAGGCATGGGAGATACACAGAGGACAGGAGACATAGGCATGGGAGATACACAGAGTACAGGAGACATAGGCATGGGGGATACACAGAGGACAGGAGACATAGGCATGGGAGATACACAGAGGACAGGAGACATAGGCATGGGAGATACACAGAGGACAGGAGACATAGGCATGGGAGGGAGATACACAGTACAGGAGGCATAGACATGGGAGATACACAGAGGACAGGAGACATAGGCATGGGAGATACACAGAGGACAGGAGACATAGGCATGGGAGATACATAGAGGACAGGAGACATAGGAATGGGAGATACACAGAGGACAGGAGACATAGGAATGGGAGATACAGAGAGGACAGGAGACATAGGAATGGGAGATATCAGAGGACAGGAGACATAGGCATGGGAGCTACACAGTACAGGAGGCATAGGCATGGGAGATACACAGAGTACAGGAGACATAGGCATGGGAGATACACAGTACAGAAGGCATAGGCATTGGAGATACACAGAGTACAGGAGACATACTGTAGGCATGGGAGATACACAGAGGACAGGAGACATAGGAATGGGAGATACACAGAGGACTGGAGACAGGCATGGGAGATACACAGAGTACAGGAGACATACTGTAGGCATGGGAGATACACAGAGGACAGGAGACATAGGAATGGGAGATACACAGAGGACAGGAGACATAGGCATGGGAGATACACAGAGGACAGGAGACATAGGCATGGGAGATACACAGAGGACAGGAGACATAGGCATGGGAGATACACAGAGGACAGGAGACATAGGCATGGGAGATACACAGAGGACAGGAGACATAGGCATGGGAGATACATAGAGGACAGGAGACATAGGCATGGGAGATACATAGAGGACAGGAGACATAGGCATGGGAGATACACAGAGGACAGGAGACATAGGCATGGGAGATACACAGAGGACAGGACACATAGGCATGAGAGATACATAGAGGACAGGAGACATAGGCATGGGAGATACATAGAGGACAGGAGACATAGGCATGGGAGATACACAGTACAGGAGGCATAGGCATGGGAGATACACAGAGTACAGGAGACATACTGTAGGCATGGGAGATACACAGAGGACAGGAGACATAGGCATGGGAGATACACAGAGTACAGGAGACATAGGCATGGGAGATACATAGAGTACAGGAGACATACTGTAGGCATGGGAGATACACAGAGGACAGGAGACATAGGTATGGGAGATACACAGAGTACAGGAGACATACTGTAGGCATGGGTGATACACAGAGTACAGGAGACATACTGTAGGCATGGGAGATACACAGAGTACAGGAGACATAGGCATGGGAGATACACAGAGTACACGAGACATAGGCATGGGAGATACACAGTACAGGAGGCATAGGCATGGGAGATACACAGAGTACAGGAGACATACTCTGTAGGCATGGGAGATACACAGAGGACAGGAGACATAGGCATGGGAGATACACAGTACAGGAGGCATAGGCATGGGAGATACACAGATTACAGGAGACATAGGCATGGGAGATACACAGAGTACAGGAGACATAGGCAAGGGAGATACACAGTACAGGAGGCATAGGCATGGGAGATACACAGAGGACAGGAGACATAGGCATGGGAGATACACAGAGTACAGGAGACCTTCTGTAGGCATGGGAGATACACAGAGTACAGGAGACATAGGCATGGGAGATACACAAAGGACAGGAGACATAGGCATGGGAGATACACAGAGGACAGGAGACATAGGCATGGGAGATACACTGAGGACAGGAGACATAGGCATGGGAGATACACAGAGTACAGGAGACATAGGCATGTGAGATACACAGAGGACAGGAGACATAGGCATGGGAGATACACAGAGGACAGGAGACATAGGCATGGGAGATACACAGAGGACAGGAGACATAGGCATGGGAGATACACAGTACAGGAGGCATAGACATGGGAGATACACAGAGGACAGGAGACATAGGCATGGGAGATACACAGAGGACAGGAGACATAGGCATGGGAGATACATAGAGGACAGGAGACATAGGAATGGGAGATACACAGAGGACAGGATACATAGGAATGGGAGATACAGAGAGGACAGGAGACATAGGAATGGGAGATATCAGAGGACAGGAGACATAGGCATGGGAGATACACAGTACAGGAGGCATAGGCATGGGAGATACACAGAGTACAGGAGACATAGGCATGGGAGATACACAGTACAGGAGGCATAGGCATGGGAGATACACAGAGTACAGGAGACATACTGTAGGCATGGGAGATACACAGAGGACAGGAGACATAGGAATGGGAGATACACAGAGGACAGGAGACATAGGCATGGGAGATACACAGAGGACAGGAGACATAGGCATGGGAGATACACAGAGGACAGGAGACATTGGCATGGGAGATACACAGAGGACAGGAGACATAGGCAAGGGAGATACACAGAACAGGACGCATAGGCATGGGAGATACATAGAGTACAGGAGACATAGGCATGGGAGATACACAGTACAGGAGGCATAGGCATGGGAGATACACAGAGTACAGGAGACATACTGTAGGCATGGGAGATACACAGAGGACAGGAGACATGGGCATGGGAGATACATAGAGGACAGGAGACATAGGCATGGGAGATACACAGAGGACAGGAGACATACTGTAGGCATGGGAGATACACAGAGGAGACATAGGAATGGGAGATACACAGAGGACAGGAGACATAGGCATGGGAGATACACAGTACAGGAGCATAGGCATGGGAGATACACAGAGGACAGGAGACATAGGCATGGGAGATACACAGTACAGGAGGCATAGGCATGGGAGAAACACAGAGTACAGGAGACATAGGCAAGGGAGATACACAGTACAGAAGGCATAGGCATGGGAGATACACAGAGGACAGGAGACATAGGCATGGGAGATACACAGAGTACAGGAGACATTCTGTAGGCATGGGAGATACACAGAGTACAGGAGACATAGGCATGGGAGATACACAAAGGACAGGAGACATAGGCATGGGAGATACACAGAGGACAGGAGACATAGGCATGGGAGATACACAGAGGACAGGAGACATAGGCATGGGAGATACACAGAGTACAAGAGACATAGGCATGGGAGATACACAGAGGACAGGAGACATAGGCATGGGAGATACACAGAGGACAGGAGACATAGGCATGGGAGATACACAGAGGACAGGAGACATAGGCATGGGAGATACACAGTACAGGAGGCATAGACATGGGAGATACACAGAGGACAGGAGACATAGGCATGGGAGATACACAGAGGACAGGAGACATAGGCATGGGAGATACATAGAGGACAGGAGACATAGGAATGGGAGATACACAGAGGACAGGAGACATAGGAATGGGAGATACAGAGAGGACAGGAGACATAGGAATGGGAGATATCAGAGGACAGGAGACATAGGCATGGGAGCTACACAGTACAGGAGGCATAGGCATGGGAGATACACAGAGTACAGGAGACATAGGCATGGGAGATACACAGTACAGGAGGCATAGGCATTGGAGATACACAGAGTACAGGAGACATACTGTAGGCATGGGAGATACACAGACGACAGGAGACATTGGAATTGGAGATACACAGAGGACAGGAGACAGGCATGGGAGATACACAGAGTACAGGAGACATACTGTAGGCATGGGAGATACACAGAGGACAGGAGACATAGGAATGGGAGATACACAGAGGACAGGAGACATAGGCATGGGAGATACACAGAGGACAGGAGACATAGGCATGGGAGATACACAGAGGACAGGAGACATAGGCATGGGAGATACACAGAGGACAGGAGACATAGGCATGGGAGATACACAGAGGACAGGAGACATAGGCATGGGAGATACAGAGAGGACAGGAGACATAGGCATGGGAGATACACAGAGGACAGGAGACATAGGCATGGGAGATACACAGAGGACAGGAGACATAGGCATGGGAGATACACAGAGGACAGGACACATAGGCATGAGAGATACATAGAGGACAGGAGACATAGGCATGGGAGATACATAGAGGACAGGAGACATAGGCATGGGAGATACACAGTACAGGAGGCATAGGCATGGGAGATACACAGAGTACAGGAGACATACTGTAGGCATGGGAGATACACAGAGGACAGGAGACATAGGCATGGGAGATACACAGAGTACAGGAGACATAGGCATGGGAGATACATAGAGTACAGGAGACATACTGTAGGCATGGGAGATACACAGAGGACAGGAGACATAGGTATGGGAGATACACAGAGTACAGGAGACATACTGTAGGCATGGGTGATACACAGAGTACAGGAGACATACTGTAGACATGGGAGATACACAGAGTACAGGAGACATAGGCATGGGAGATACACAGAGTACACGAGACATAGGCATGGGAGATACACAGTACAGGAGGCATAGGCATGGGAGATACACAGAGTACAGGAGACATACTCTGTAGGCATGGGAGATACACAGATAACAGAAGACATAGGCATGGGAGATACACAGAGGACAGGAGACATAGGCATGGGAGATACACAGAGGACAGGAGACATAGGCATGGGAGATACACAGAGGACAGGAGACATAGGCATGGGAGATACACAGAGGACAGGAGACATAGGCATGGGAGATACATAGAGGACAGGAGACATAGGCATGGGAAATACACAGTACAGGAGGCATAGGCATGGGAGATACACAGAGTACAGGAGACATACTGTAGGCATGGGAGATACACAGAGGAAAGGAGACATAGGCATGGTTGATACACAGAGGACAGGAGACATAGGCATGGGAGATACACAGAGGACAGGAGACATAGGCATGACATATAAAAAGATAAAAGCATACATGAGACATATAGAGACATACATAGAGGAGAAAACATGTGGGAGTGAATGAATGTACACAGAGGACAGAAGATATGGGCATGAAACATACAGAGATGAGAAAAGACGTGGCCATGAGAGATACATACTGGAGAGACATTAGTGATAATTATGGAGATTAAACAGAGTTAGGCATCAGGAGTGTAAAATTATTTCTGGGCTGTGAAGCTGATATTGTCACTTACAGTATCTTTAAAATTAGTTCCTAACACTTTGCTGCTTCCCACCCCCATTGTAAGCACTCTCCTGTGGGATAGATAATGAAGTGAGTTTATTGTCTGTTCTACCTTCATTTCACCTTGCGGCATTCCTGGGCCCCGGCCACACTCCTTGCAGTCAGTGACTGCGGCCGCGCTGGTTTCATGGCACTCTCCCCCGCAGTTAGTGCCAGCCGCCGGTGCAAAGTTGCAGTGACGGAGACAGTCTGTCTCGGCTCCTCAAGCGGACAGGCACAGCGTCGCGGGCGGTCACATGCTACGTGACGTCCGCGACCAGAGACCACAGAGTGCAGATGTGGAGGAGAAGCGCCGCTGATCAGCGCTCAGCTCAGCGGCTCCTCTGTTTTGGAAGTTGCTACAACTACTTAGAAGCCGGTAGGTGGAATGGTCGGAACCCGGGTGACAATGGAGGAGGTGCCCCCTTCAGGGCTGGCGCCCGGTGGCAAATGACTCCATTGTCTCCGGGAGTTCCGCCATTGCACCAGTGAGGTTGTCACTAATCAGTGGTAAAAGGGAGACGTAGGCACTAAGTGATATACGGAAAGAGACACCCTAAAGGAGTCTACTTATGTAACCTGCAACCAAGGTGTAAGGAGGACACTGAGTTTTATACAGAACATTCAACCACGCAGGTTGCTGAATTGTTTGATTTTAGGGAGATGTAGCCATCTGACTTCACCTAAACCACCCCAAGCTACGATTCAGGACATTATCTATCTCCAAATAGTGCAATTCAGTGAAATAAACGCGGTTTTAGAATATTTGGGATTTTTGCTCTATTTTATATAGATATATCCTAAGGATAACATATACACAATATAGAGGTGAGCGCTGGACACACAACCCATTTGTTTGCTATTTATGAATCACGAGTCTGGACAGCTGGTGTGCCCAGCAGCTTCCGACATTAAGATAGGACCACTGAAACGCTAGTGTGCTAAAAATCCAGAGGAAATACCACCTGGCTGCAACCTCCCTTAGGATTGATCTGTTCATTGACCAATTGCATGACAACTTACAACCTGTGCTCATACTTGCTAACATTTGAATGGTGATTTCCTGGAGCGCTCGGAGAAGGGGGAGTTGTAGGGGGCGTGACAACATGAATCGTGTATCAATGAGGTTCTGCCCCCCCCCATGGTAAAATGTCAAGATTAGTGGCAAATCGAATAATTAAGCCTCCCCATCGCCCACTTTACTGGGGTAGTGGATGTGATCCGGGAGGCTGATTTACTCTCCGGTATTTGCTGGAGACTTTCCTCAAATTCTGACGTTTCCTAGACATTCTAGAAGAATAGGCAAGTATGACTGTACTGGGATACATATGTATTGTAGTCATTAATGCTGCCAACAGTCACAATGTCGACTGGACAATGCCGCAAAAGTTCTAATTGAATTTAAAGCATTTTAACTGGCGGCATTAACTTTAAGCATGATCGTAAAGCATTATGTTTAAAGTTATAATGCCAACATGGTTAAAATGCTTTAAATAACACTATAACGGTGTCTGCATTGTCCCATCCGCAAAATGCTATCTTCATTTTGAGGGTCGACAGCATTAATGTTGACAGTACTAGTAATGTCGAAGTAGCTACTTCCCGTCTGTGCTGTTATTACTGAACTTAGGTAAACTCATATTGGCTGTTGACATTTATTGGTAAAAATGCAGCCAAAGTGTATATAATGCAAGTGCTCCAAATCTAGGTAATAAGGAATGTTTTATTCTTGGACTCAGGGGCATAACTAGGTATTTGAAGGCCCCATAGCAAACGTTTGTAGGGGCCCCTATATACCACCCAATAATGAAAAATGTATAAACACATGTAACTTTGATAAGGAAGATGGACCCACTAAGCCAGACTTGCCTTCCCCCAGAAAAAAAACTAGAAACCCCTGCAGCGGGGGAAGGGGACGTGACCCCGCCCCCTGCTTCACGATGCAGAAAATAACGGCATTGTGAAGAGGGGGCGTGGCCACTATGACGCGGTCGCGCAGCCCCGCCCCCAATGTGCCGTCAATGACTGGCCCCGCCCCCAATGTGACGTCAATGGCTGCCCCCGCTGTTAGCCAACAATCACCTCCCTCCCGGAAGGCTGGAGCTGATTGTCGGCAAGTATGCCCTAAGCTCTGGGCCCCATAGCAGTTGGGCACCTATGGTAGTTATGCACATGTATAATTTATTTACCTATCTTCTTTGCTTTACATAATTTTCATAATTTGATGAATAGCCCATTTCTAAATGGAAATTAATGAGATGAACTGAAGCAGGAGATATCAGTGATATCTCCTGTGTTAAGTGTGTTAATTAATACTAAAATAACGGTAATTAAGGAAAATGTCCTTAAAACCGTTATTTTAGTGTTGATGAATAGGCCCCATAGATTCAAATACAGCTGATAACTAATACCTCTTTTCCATCAAAATCCTGGGTCCAGCCTGGGACACTGAACACGGGTTTCAAGCCATGTCACAACGGCTTGAACCCCGTTTACACTGTTTATCTATCTATCTATCTATCTATCTTCTTTGCTTTATCCATTACATTTTATTTTAATATAATTTTAAGGCAAAATAAAATGACCTTACAATGTGAGATGTCATATCAGCAGATGCAGCTGCTAACTGACAGTTCTATACTAACAGTGACATTACAAAGGCTGTTTATGAAGTAAGCCGGTCACATGATTATTTTATTTTATTATTATTTATTTATTAACAGTTTCTTATATAGCGCAGCATATTCTGTTGCGCTTTACAATTGTAAACATTAATAGAACAAAACTGGGTAATAACAGACAGATATATAGGTAGGAAGGCCCTGCTCGCAAGCTTACAATCTATAGGGAAATAGGCATTGATACACAAGGAAAGGAGCTATATATTGCATTTGGTCCAGCCAGAATGCACAGTTTCTTGGTTGGCTGCATGATCCAGTCACACAGGAATGTCGACCAAATGTCATGAGGATGTGAGAGAAAGACAATGTGTGAGATTGTGTGTGGACTGTTAAAAGGGGATGTAATTAGATATGGAAGCTATGAAGGTTATGTGGGAGGTTCTGGAATTTGATAAGCTTGCCTGAACAGGTGAGTTTTCAGGGATCGCTTGAAGGATTGGAGACTAGATGAAAGTCTTATTGTGCGAGGTAGTTCATTCCATAGAGTGGGTGCAGCGCGAAGAAAGTCCTGTAACTGTGAATGGGAGCAAGTAATGCATGGGGATGAGAGACGCAGATCTTGTGCTGAGCGGAGAGGTCGGGTTGGGAGATATTTTGAGATGAGTGAAGAGATGTATGTTGGTGTGGTTTGGTTAATAGCCTTATGTGTAAGTGAAAGTATTTTGTATTGACTACGGTAGAAAACCGGCAACCAATGGAGGGACTGACAGAGCGGGGCAGCAGAAGAAGAACGTTTTGCAAGGAAGATAAGCCTTGCAGCTGCATTCATAATGGATTGTAATGGTGATAGCCTGTTTTTGGGAAGACCAGTAAGGAGGCTATTGCAATAGTCAATGCGAGAAATAATAAGTGCATGGATTAGAGTTTTTGCAGTGTCTTGTGTGAGATATGGTCGAATTTTGAATATGTTTTTTAAGTGTATGTAACATGATTTTGAGACAGATTGAATGTGGGGAACAAAGGACAGTTCAGAGTCAAGGATGACACCAAGGCAGCGAGTTTGTGGGGCGGGGTGGATGGTCGAGGTATCAACAGTGATAGAGAGATCAGGTTGGTAACTGTTATTGGCCGGTGGAAATATAATTAATTCTGTTTTAGAAATATTAAGTTTCAGGTGGCGAGATGACATGCAAGATGAAATGGCAGAAAGACATTCAGTGACACGGACCAGTACAGATGGAGATAAATCTGGAGAGGATAGGTAGATTTGAGTATCATCCGCATACAGATGGTACTGAAATCCAAAAGAGCTGATTAGTTTGCCAAGAGAGGTGGTATAGATTGAGAATAGCAGAGGACCTAGGACAGAGCCTTGCGGTACTCCAACTGATAGAGGTAGCGAAGAGGAGGCAGAATCAGAAAAATGAACAGTAAAAGAGCGATCAGATAGGTAGGAAGAAAACCAATAAAGAGCTGTGCCCTTAAGACCTATGGATTGTAGTGTTTGTATGAGAAGAGAGTGGTCAACAGTGTCAAAAGCAGCAGAGAGATCTAGAAGAATTAGGAGTGAGTAATGGCCTTTAGCCTTGGCAGTGACAAGATCATTTATTACCTTAGTCAGTGCTGTCTCTGTGGAGTGTTGGGAACGAAAGCCGGATTGAAGTGGGTCCAATAAGTTGTGTGAGTTAAGAAAGTGTGTGAGGCGGGTGTAGACAAGTCTCTCAAGTAGCTTGGAGAGGCATGGGAGCTGGGAGATAGGACGGTAATTTGAGAGGGTACTAGGGTCAGAATTTTGTTTTTTTAGAATGGGAGTAATCACTGCGTGCTTGAACAGTGATGGAAAGTTGCCAGTAGAGAGAGAGAGATTACAGATTTTAGTTAGGGTTGGGATAAGCACAGGAGACAAAGCTTTACTGATTTGTTAGGGGATAGGATCTAGAGGAGAGGTAATAGAGTAGGAGGATGAGAAGAGTGTAGATACTTCATCTTCATTTGTGAGATCAAATGAGGAGAATGCGCCAGAGGGTTCAGGTAGGGAATTGAGCAGGTCACTAGCTGAGGAAGAGCCTACTATTTCATTTCGGATCTTATCAATCTTGTCCCTAAAATAGGAAGCAAGATCTTGTGCACAGATAGTAGCAGGTGATTAGCCTACTAATATTCCAACTAACATGATAAAACTAAACCAGCATGTATTTGACCACTGATATATACATCTATTTATCTATTTTTATTCACATAAACTATTGTTTGTATAACATTTAGGTGAAAATAGACTTGGATTACACTGTGAAAAGTCATAGATTCAAACACAGTTGGTAACTTGCAGTTACAGTAAATGTAACATAGTGACTTTTATAGCAAAGCTGAGTGACATCACAAAGTCTGTTTTTGATGTTATCCAGGTGAATGATCAAAGAACTAAAATTATGCATTTCAACCTACCTGTACTAACCACATCTATCTATCTATCTATCTATCTATCTATCTATCTATCTATCTATCTATCTATCTATCTATAATAACATTTTATGTGAGATGTCATTAAATAATAACATTTATGTTATGTGAGATGTCATATCAGCAGATGCAGCTGCTGACATTTCTATACTAGCAGTGACAGCACAAAGGCTGTTTATGAAGTAAGCCAGCAGGGCCGTAACTAGGGGGGGCTAGAGGGGCACATGCCGGATTGGTCCGAGAGCATGCCATGCTGGCACAGCGCAGCCCACATATCATGAACAATGCCATACTGACCAGTCAAGCTCTGTCCTTCCTTCCCGGTACATAACCCCGCCCCGTCACCATACATCCAATTGCAGTGCCCATCCCAATGTCTGAGATCTGTGCTCTCCAATCACAGATAAGAATCTAAGTAGCTAAGTACTGACTAGGGCCGGATGCTGGCAGCCAATCGGGGAGAGCTGCTGAGTTGTCGGCCAATCAGAATAGCAGTTACATAAAGATTTGGTGAAGGAGAGTGGTTGAGGGATCAAGAAGTATTCTTAGAAGGAAACTGCAGAGATGAATTCCCTGGAGCAGGCAGAAGGTGTGTTGTGGCTGCTGTCTGAGTGTGTTATGGCTGGGATAGTTGTGCCAGTGCTGGGGCTAAGTGTGTCTATCCGGGGCTGAGTGTGCAATGATCAGGATAGTTGGGCCAGTGCTGGGACTGGATGTACCATGGCTGCGTGGTATCATTAGCCGGTCTCTAGTAGTATAGTCTGCCACTGTGTCTATAGTAACGTGGAGACTGATTTATTACTCTGGCAATAATAGTCTGCAATATAGAAAGCCTCATACACACACACAGCACACACAATAGCCCCGGGACGGATTAAGGGGGAAAATACCCCCTGGCACCCCTCTCTCAGTGGGCCCCCAAGCTGGAGCTCCCACGACCCACTCTCTGCTCTGGGGGGGGGCGCCAAATGAATACCTTGCCCAAGGTGACAAAAATGCTAGTTTCGGCCCTGAAGCCAGTCATATGATTAGCCTACTGAGCTCCCTACTGACATGATAAAACTAAACCAGCATGAATAACATTTAGGAGAAAATTAACTTGGTTTACAATGTGAATATCAGAGATTCAAATGCAGCTGATAACTAATACCTCTTTTAAATCAAAATCCTGGGTCCAGCCCGGGACACTGAACATGGGTTTCAAGCCGTGTCACAGCGGCTTGAACCCTGTTTACCTACCTACCTTTCTACCTATCTACCTATCAATCTATCTACTTTTCCCTGCCTGCTCTACCTTCCCGCAGCTGTAATCAGTGCTGCGCATGCGCTGTTACGTTCACAAAATCGGCACGCAGCACTGCCTACAGCTGCGGTAATTCTGTTTCTCCCAACCCCCCCGCTCACCTCCCTGTCTCCCACCTACCTGGCCGCTGCAGCCGTGGACCCCGATCTCCCATCTGAAGAGGAGAAAACAGTAAAGTAAAAAATATATATATATATATATAATATATATATATATGTATATATATATATATATATATATATATATGCAGTACCAGTCAAAAGTTCGGACACACCTTCTCATTCAATGGTTTTTGTTTATTTAAGTTATTTTCAACATAGTAGATTAATAATGAAGACATCAAAACTATGAAAGCACACATATGGAATTATGTTGTAAACAAAAAAGTGTTAAACAAATCAGAATATTTTATATTTTATATTCATCAAAGTAGCCCCTTTTGCTTGGATGACAGCTTTGCACACTCTTGATATTCTCTCAATCAGCTTCATGAGGTAGTCTCCTGGAATGGTTTTCCAACAGTCTTGAAGGAGTTCCCAGAGGTGCTGAGCACTTGTTGGCTGCTTTTCCTTCACTCTGCGGTCCAACTCATCTCAAACCAGCTCAATTGGGTTTAGGTCAGGTGATTGTGGAGGCCAGGTCAACTGGCTTCTTGGTCAAGTAGCCCTTACATAGCCTGGAGGTGTGTTTGGGGTCATTGTCTTGTTGAAAAACAAATGATGGTCCCAGTATGCGCAAACCAGATTGGATGGCATGGCGTTGCAGAATGGTGTGGTAGCCATGCTGGTTAAGTGTGCCCTGAATTTTGAATAAATCACCAACAGTGTCATTAGCAAAGCACCCCCACACCATCACACCTCCTCCTCCATGCTTTACAGTGGGAGCCACACATGCAGAAACCATCCGCTCACCTTCTCTTCGTCTCACAAAAACACAACGGATGGAACAAAAAATCTAAAATTTGGACTCATCAGACCAAAGTATTGATTTCCACTGGTCTAATGTCCTTTCCTTGTGTTTCTTGGCCCAAACAATTTTCTTCTTCTTGTTGTTCATCCTCAGTAGTGGCTTCTTCGCAGCAATACGACCATGAAGGCATGATTCACGCAGTCTCCTCTGAACAGTTGATGTTGAGATTTGTCTGCTACTTGAACTCTGTGAAGACTTTATGTGGTCTCTAATCTGAGGTGCTGTTAAGTAGCGGTTTCTGAGACTGGTAACGCTAATGAACTTATCCTCTGCAGCAGAGGTAACTCTTGGTCTTCCTTTCCTGGGGCAGTCCTCTTGAGAGCCAGTTTCATCATAGCGTTTGATGGTTTTTGCAACTGCACTTGAGGGTGCATTCAAAGTTCTTGAAATTTTCCGGATTGACTGACCTTCATGTCTTAAAGTAATGATGGACTGCCATTTCTCTTTACTGAGTTGAGTGGTTGGTGCCATAATATGGATTACAACAGTAGTCAAATAGTGGTGTCCACTGGGTACTAACCCTACCTCTGCACATCACAACTGATGGTCTCAAACACATTAAACACATTAAAGCAAGTAATTCCACAGATTGACTCTTGACAAGGCACACCTGTTAATTCAAAACCATTCCACGAGACTACCTCATGAAGCTGATTGAGAGAATGCCAAGACTTTGAGGAATCTAAAATATAAAACACATTTTGATTTGTTAAACACTTTTTTGTTTACAACATAATTCCATATGTGTTCTTTCATAGTCTTGATGACTTCAGTATTAATCTACTATGTTGAAAATAATTTAAATAAACAAAAACCATTGAATGAGAAGGTGTGTCCAAACTTTTGACTGGCACTGTACTGTACTGTTTTTTTAACTTTACTGTGTTCTGCCGGGAGGACAACAGTTGGAGCAGCAGCCTGAGCCGTAGGACGGACGCGGGAGTGACGGAGTGAGCCGAGGAGGACCTGCTCACGCTGAAAGCAGGTAAGTGTAACCCGCTATACGCCACCTGAGAGTGGTGTATAGTAGCACCATCAAATTCCGAAAATACATAATTTTCGGAATTTGATGAATAGCCTAATTTCTACATCCCCATACTAATGTATGGGGAGTGTGGAAATTAGCGCAGGGGGACTTAACCAGGAGATATCAGTGATATCGCCTGTGTTAAGTGTGTTAATTAACACTAAAATAACGGTAATTAAGGAAAATGTCCTTAAAACCGTTATTTTAGTGTTGATGAATAGGCCCCATAGATTCAAATACAGCTGATAACTAATACCTCTTTTCCATCAAAATCCTGGGTCCAGCCTGGGACACTGAACACGGGTTTCAAGCCATGTCACAACGGCTTGAACCCCGTTTACACTGATTATCTATCTATCTATCTATCTATCTATCTATCTATCTTCTTTGCTTTATCCATTAAATTTTATTTTAATATAATTTTAAGGTAAAATAAAATTACCTTACAATGTGAGATGTCATATCAGCAGTTGCAGCTGCTAACTGACAGTTCTATACTAACAGTGACATCACAAAGGCTGTTTATGAAGTAAGCCGGTCACATGATTAGTCTACTGAGCTCCCAACTGAGATGATAAAGCTAAACCAAGCATGTATTTCACGCCTGATATATACGTTTATTTATCTAAATTTATTCACCGCAAGTATTGTTTGAATAACATTTATGTGAAAATAAACTTGGTTTACATTGTGAAAAGTCATTGATTCAAACACAGTTGGTAACTTACAGTAAATGTAACGTAGTGACTTTTATAGCAAAACTTAGTGTCTGTTTTTAATGTTATCCAATTAAATGATAACTGAGATGATAAATCTCAACCTACCTGTACTAAATACATCTATCTATCTATCTATCTATCTATCTATCTATCTATTTATCTATCTTCTTTGCTTTATCTATTCAATTTTATTTCAATATAAATTGAAGGTACAGTAAACTTATCTTGCAATGTGAGATGTCATATCAGCAGATGCAGCTGCTAACTGAGAGTTCTATATTAACAGTGACATCACAAAGGCTGTTTATGAAGTAAGCCGGTCACATGATTAGCCTACTAATATTCCAACTAACATGATAAAACTAAACCAGCATGCATTTGATCACTGATATATACATCTATTTATCTATTCTTATTCACAAATATTGTTTGCATAACATTTAGGTGAAAATAGACTTGGATTACACTGTGAAAAGCCATAAATTCAAACACAATTGATAACTTGCAGTTACAGTAAATGTAGTGACTTTTATAGCAAAGCTGAGTGACATCACAAAGTTTGTTATTGATGTTATCCAGATAAATGATCAAAGAACTGAAATGATAAATTTCCACCTACCTGTACTAACCATATCTATCTATTTATCTATCTATCTATCTATCTATCTATCTATCTATCTATCTATCTATCTATCTATCTATCTATCTATCTCATTTGCTTTATACTTTAAATGTTATTTTAATATAATTTTAAGGTAATATAAAGTTACCTTACAATGGGCCGAATTCAACTCAAAGCGATGTTGAATAGCCCCGAGAGAGAGCTCCCGAAGCTATTCAATTCACCGCACTGTTCGTGCGGGCTAAAGGATCTCTTCTCGCACCCCCCTGGGGATGCGAGGAGAAATCCATCAAAAGTGTCGGGCGCGCAGCTGTTTGCCAGCTTGGCGCGCCGCTAACAGCCGTGCGGCCGGCACTTTAGTCGGATAATGCCGGTTCTCACGACTAAACACCCAAGTTAAGTCGCGAGAACCGGCATTCTCTGACTTAACCAATTCCCAACCAGGCAAACAGCGCTCCCTCACACGGCTGTTCATCATCGCATCAAATTGAGTTCGGCCCAATGTGAGATGTCATATCAGCAGATGCAGCTGCTGACAGTTCGATACTAACAGTGACATCACAAAGGCTGTTTATGAAGTAAGCCAGTCACATGATTAGCCTACTGAGCTCCCAACTGACATGATAAAACTAAACCAGCATGCATTTCACCCCTTATATGTATCTCTATTTATCTGTTTTTATTCACCTAAAATTATTCTTTAAATAACATTTAGGAGAAAATTAATTTGGTTTACACTGTGAAAAGTTGTATATTCAAATACAGCTGATAACTAAATCCTCTTTGCCAGAAAAATTCTGGGTCCAGACCAGAACGCTGAACACGGGTTTCAAGCTGTGTCACATAGGCTTGAACCCCATTTACCTTCCTACCTTTCTATCTATCTATCTATCTATCTATCTATCTATCTATCTATCTATCTATCTATTTTTATCTATCTTCTTTGCTTTATCTATTCAATGTTATTTCAATCTCCCTGATATGTATCTCTATTTATCTATTTTTATTCACTTAAAATTATACTTTTACTAACATTTAGGAGAAAATTAATTTGAACAAGCCCCATTGGAGAAACGCGCGTCGGCAGGCAGGATGGGTGCCTGTGGCTGCTCAGCACAGGACACCTCATCAACCAGTCGGTATCCCAGTGTGTGTTTGTTTTTCTTCCTATGTTTAGTTTTGTGACCCATACTCCGGTAATCTACCGCGTTATATGTTTAATAGTTTTTGTGGATCACTTAGTAATACAAGTATGTATATAAGAACACACATTGGGCATTATACATGCCGCTATTAGCACTCAATATTTACTTTCCTTTATTTAAGCACACATCTTAGACTCTATATCCCCAGGTCTCTTTGGAGACAAAATTAGAGGAATATTGTCAGGGTGTCTCTTTTCTAATATGTTTTATGAGTATATAGCTATTTTCATGTGTACTGTTAAATATGCTTTAAGCACTACCTGGTATAGTATCTCACACAAGTACGTGATTTGATTCATACTGAAGGCAATGACTTTGTTTCATTGTAACTGTTGTATTTTCCTTCTGTGCTAATACATTTTTGCAACAGTAACCCCTTATACATATGAGACCCACTAGTATTAAGGTCTCCTGGAGATACTTTGTATTTAACTCAAGCACACATCTAAGACTCTATATCCCCAGGTCTTTTCGGAGACTAGATTAGAGGAATATTGTCAGGGTGTCTCTTTTCTAATATGTTTTGTGAGTATACAGCTTTTTTATGTGTACTGTTTAATATGCTTTAAGCACTACCTGGTATAGAATCTCACACACGTACGTGATTTAATTCACACTGAAGGCAATGACCTTGTCTCATTGTAATTGTTGTATTACTCTCTTTTTGTGTAAATACAATTTTGAAACAGTAGCTCCTTATACATATGAGACCCACCAGCATAAAGGTCTCTTGGAGATACTTTGTATCTAAAGATTAAATCAATATTATCAGTACTCTGTTGTTTTCACTACATGTTTTTTTCTATATGTACTGCTGATTTTGAACGAGTGTTACACATTTTTTGGGCATGTTTGAGAACGCTGTGCTGCTCCCTTTATATTTATATATTTACTGATTTGTGTAATGATATCTTTTCATTCTGTTTACATATGTTTTGTTATTTTCGTTTGATTTAAAAATTGATTGTATATACAGCATTAACCAGTTTAGCCTAGTGCTTTTGTATTTCTCTGATTGATTAGGTACAATCTCAGGTTAGTACTTCTCTCATCAGATGTTCTATGCCTTGAGTATGACATCTGAAAGCAGAAAGGAATAACTGAGTAACGAATCACTCACTCTTTATTTTCAGAGGGTATAACCATCCTCCTATGTCACACCTCTCATCAATGGCTATTGGACCAAATGAGTACTGGTAGAACTGGGAGTATCGGTCCTGTTCCCTAACTATTCTGATACTTTCACCTTCTAGGCCATTATCTGAGATCCAACCACTATTGTGGTCCTTTATGTCATCTATAATACCTCCATCTATAGGTGTCCAGCACTATTCTAATATTATTGTATTTTTCTGATTGACTGGTTATTAGCTCAGACTATTAGACCTTTCACTGCATGTCCTATACGAAAGCAAGACGTCCAGGAATTTGAAACGTACCACTCACTCTTTAATTTCTAAGGGATAATGCATGCAGCCAGCTCTCTAGCTTTCCCATAGATGACCTTGGGCCCAGTGGGATTCAGCAGAGTTACCAGAAGCAACCTTTTCCTTTCCCTGACTATTCTGTTATTTCTCTTTGAGGTCATCTATGAACATGATGTGATGCTTTATTTCATCAAATAGCAACTGGGATTATCATTATGATACTATGATAGGTTTTCTTTTGATATGAATATTGTTTTATTTTAATATTTCGCCAGATGTTTATTAACATCAATTTATGCATTAATATTGAACTGTTAGCACATTATTTTATCTATGTTGTTTCATTTTCTCGAGTTGTTGGAGGTTTTTGCACTCTTAGGAGTCTCTGTAATAGATGCGTCTATGAGGGGTATTCAATATGAAAGGTTAACTTCCCTGGCGAAGTTAACGTTTCATATCGGAGTTTTTTTCTGCGTAAAGGTATGGTGCGCGCTCCCGCTTATCCCCGTATTCAAAATAAAATTAACGAAAACGGGAAACTCCGAAGTTGGATTTGCGTAAAGTTACGAATTTTTCCTTAAAATAATTGTAAGACCCCCCCCTAAAGTTGTAAAAACATGGGGGAACACTATGGATACCCCCGTTTTAGACTTTAATTGAAAGTCGGGGATTTAAATAGCCGCAGCAGGTGCTTTTTTCCCGACATTGAAGAAGTGATGCAGAAGAGCACTTAGGTTATTTTTTTCGTTTTTTTAAGTGGTCCCATCAAATTTGGGGTACATGAAAATGGGTACTAGCATATTTTGGTGTCCCTAAAGTAATTTTTTTTAAATTTTGCATTTGTGCACCTGCCGCTATAAATCTATTCTAGAAAACATCTGCCGCATACTTGCAGAATAGCCCTGAACCTATTTCCCTATTGTTTAACAATTTTTTCCCATTTTTTTTTTGCACCCCAATTTTTTGATTAATTTTTTGGGGTGTCCCTATTTTTTTTTTAAACTTTTTTTGACACAGTTCTTTTTTAAATGTCAATCTCAGGGGTGCAGGCTATTTTTTTTAAGCCTGCACCCCTAAACCCCAATTCTGCACTTTTTTTCAACACCTATTCCATGGTGAAAAGTTATCCCCGTTTTTAGCGAAGACTTCTCAAAACTGCGATAAGTCTTTGAAATTGAATACAGTGTAAAACTAATACCAGTGATATTAACGCAAAAACGTTAAAAAGTGCAATATTAACGCAAAAAACGATGTTATCGCACCCATATTGAATACCCCTATATATGTCTACTTATGCTTATTGCGTCAGTATAATTTATTGTTTTGCCAATGCTAAACTACTTTATTGCCATACATAGTGGTTGATATAGGGCATCTATTTTAATTGCAGATATATATTAAAAGTTATGTTTTAGTTACTATATAATACTACAAGAGTGCTCACGTCACAGAGTTTTCCCTCTCCTGTTTGTTTTCTCTTACACTGTGAAAAGCCATAGATTCAAATACAGCTGATAACTAAAACCTCTTTACCATCAAAATCCTGGGTCCAGCCCGGAATGCTGAACACGGGTTTCAAGCTATGTCACATCGGCTTGAACCCCGTTTACCTACCTACCTTTCTATCTGTCTATCTATCTTCTTTGCTTTATCTATTAAATGTTATTTGAATACAATTTTAAGGTAAAGTAAACTTACCCTAAAATGTGAGATGTCATATCAGCAGATGCAGCTGCTAACTGACAGTTCTATACTAACAGTGACATCACAAAGGCTGTTTATGAAGTAAGCCTGACATGATAAAGATAAACCAGCATGTATTTCACCCCTGATATATACGTTTATTTATCTAATTTTATTCACTTCAAGTATTGTTTGAATAACATTTATGTGAAAATAAACTTGGTTTACACTGTGAAAAGTCATTGATTCAAACACAGTTGGTAACTTACAGTAAATATAACATAGTGACTTCTATAGCAAAACTTAGTGACATCACATTTCAGGGAGATTGTAAAAGCAACAAAACGCGCGTTAAAGTGGACGTGTACTGCTACATATGTCAAGATGTGTCATACAATTGATTTACATTCAAATGTAAATGAGCCCCAAAGCAGTTAGCAAGATCTACTTGGTGATGAAAACACACTGATACTTTTCAGAAAATACATGTAGCCATAGGGATCATTGTGCCTTATAACCAATGCAGGGAAATGGTACTAATGATCCCATTTGAATGTATATATATCTCTATTTTCTTTTGTATATAACAGCTTCATAATTGGGGGTAAGGTGCAATCAGGGAGATTGCTAGACTCTTCAGGGAGCCGGGCAGATTGCTGCTATTTCAGGGAGTCTCCCTGACAATGAGGGAGAGTCGGTAAGTATGAACTAGGTATTTGAAGGCCCCATAGCAAAAGTTTGTAGGGGCCTCTATATACCACCCAATGGTGAAAAATCTATATAACACATGTAACTTTGACAAGGAAGATGGGCCCCCCTAAGCTCTGGGCCCCATAGCAGCTGCACCCCTGGCACCTATGGTAGTTACTCCCATGCTTGGACCCATTATTAATCCCTGACTTATAAATCATAGGGGTAGATTTATCAAACCTTAGAGAGAGACAAAGTATCAACCAATCAGGTTGGTTGGGATCCAGACGGTCAGCAATACTGACAGCAGCATCCCTACAATCAGAATCCCAACAGATTCCTGTAAGTATTATAACCCTTACCCTAACCCACACGTCCCATAGTCTAGCCTTACACCTCCCGTTCCACAGCCTAACCCTAACCCTCCTGTCCCGCAACCTAACCCACCCCCTACTGTCGAACCCTAACCCTCCTGTCCCGCAACCTAACCCTCCCCCTAGTGTCTAACCCTAACCCTCCTGTCCTGCAACCTAACCCTAACCCTCCCCCTAGTGTCTAACCCTAAGTCTCCCCCTGACCCTATACTTACCTCCTGCGCGGGTGCCTGGCCCATACTGTGCATGTGTAGTACGGGTCCTGCGTGTTAACATGCAGACTGGCAGCAGACTGGCAGTGATTGACAGTCTGCTGCCGTTTAGTCACCGAGGTTGGGGGAGGGAAGAGGCCAGGATCTCCGTAGGCTGGCGGAGATGACGTAGATTTCCTAGCCTCTTTCTCTCATCTGTGGTGGCCGGCTTGCGTGACCCCATGGGTCACTTAGCCGGCCGATGTTATCACAGATTATACGATGTTGCGTTGTACACTGTAGCTGGTATAAGTAATGCGTGCAGGAGGCGTCATGCGTCCTGCTGTATTATGCAAGGATTGAATTCTAATGCTACTTGCGTGCAGCTTTGCATTTCCGTCCTAAGCTGACTCAGGCCCTAAGTGCACGTATTAACCAATATGCTGAGTTGCGCACATCTATCCATCCACTTGCACCAACCCTATATACCTGGTGTAAGAGATGCCTCTGAAATCAAACTACTTCTACATGTATATACATAGCATATAATATTTCCCTATAACTGGCATTACCATGTTTCTGTAGCTCCCGTTAGTCTCTTGTTATAGGGTAACATTTTAGTTGAATACATAAACCTTTCTGTAAGTCCATGTAACTTCCCTTAGCACAGCACATCGTTTTTGCACTTCATTCAGTAGTGCTTCTGTATATAGGGCCTGATTCAGCAAGGATCGCTGATGTGATCGCGCACGCAGTTCTGCTGCGATAATATGCTAATATTTGCAATCGCAAAGCACTCGCACGGACAACATGCAGACGCCCAATTCACCTCTCACACATTCGTAATACCTTGCAATCCAGCCAAAATATCGGTAACATCGAAGTACATCGGAGCCACTCGCACATTTAATCACTTGCCTGGCATGGACGTAATTTTCTGTCCACACCAGGCAGTTCTTTATTTGTACTGGACGTAAAATTTCATCCAGACAGATAACAATGAGGGCGGCTGCAGGAAGAGAATCTTCCCGCAGTTACTGCTCTTAGAGGAACCTCCCGGACCCTCTGCTTGCCAGCACCCTCTCCCCCTGTGTCTGCTGTGCTGCCGATCACTGCTGATTGGTCAGCAAAGCAGGACCCCCTACCCAGCGCCTGCAGAACTGAGCAGCCGCTGGGGAAAAGTAAGTTAACCTCCCCCCTCACGCCCCTGACATACCTGGTTCCTGTATCCGGTCTTTAATTGAACGTCACCATGGTCGCAATGTTTCCGATGTTCCGATGTTCAGTTATTTTGAAAAACGATTTTTTTTATACAAATCTTTTTTTTTTTTTTTTTTTATGAAACCATTTTGTATAAGTTAAAATGGATGTTCCTCACCTAATTCACTCATAAAAATTTTGGAGCGGTTTTTTGAAAAAAAAAATCGTCAGTTAAGTGGTTAAGGCAGGTCTGACCCACTAAACTGCTAACTTTCCTGCATGCAGTGAGAGCTCAAGCTGCATATGCCATCGCAGTGGCTAATTTATGCACGCCCCTGCAACGGCGTTCAAACGCCCTGGCATGCCTGCGTTTCTCTAACTACCCCCCGTCACCACCCCAAAAAGGTACTTCCGGTCAATCACTCTGCGATGGGTCTGTGTAGTCCCGAATGCAGTGAGGAATTTGCGCACTGCGATACACATGCATGGTACGCAACAATCGACTGCCTGCATACGCTTTAGCAGTTGCGATCCTTGCTGAATCAAGCCCATAGTGCATTGCAGAACACCTTACAATACAGCGGCTTGCTGCAGAACCCCAAGCATCATATGTACAGGGATGTGTGTGGGTACAATGCTGTGCGTGCAGATCAGCCTTCTGCGTCTAAAAAAAGATGTCACCTGCAAGGACGCTTTCAGCTTTCCTAACACTACAAAGAGAATATATAAAACTGCAAAGGCCGCTGAGTTGCAAGGCTGCAAACTTGTTGGTGTATATTATCACACAGTTACCGTGGCGACTACTGCTTGAGTGTGCGGGGGGTATAGAACCCAGAGGAAGGATGGAGGTGTGTGGGAAGGAGGACATGTACGAGGGCAGGCAGAGTGGGGGAGACTGTACTCTGCTCTTATGCTTACAGTGTACGTTGCTGTTTTCTAGACCAGATGGAGGTTCCATTAGTTTCGGCCAGAAGGATACATAGAACGTTACAGCATGCATCATAGATTTGCTTCTATACACTAAGGTAGAGGAATGTGCAAATCAGAGGTGGGGGATATAGGGCCTGATTCAGCAAGCACGCCATTGCAAAGCTGCACGCAGGCTATAGATATGTATGCACTCAGGCAGCTTTGCAATTGCAATCCTTGCTATTATGCATATGCAGCAGGAGGTACTTGATACCCCCCTGTTGCATTTGCGATCCCAGTTGCTAACACGCATGCAATCGGCCGATTGTTGCGTTCTGCGCATGCATGCGTGTTCCAGCTATTGCGATCGGGACTGCGATGGCAGAGGCTACGCAGACTCCTCACATAGTGATTGACAGGAAGTGCCATTGTGGGAAGTGACAGGGGGGTGGTCGGGGAAATGCAGGCATGTCAGAGTGTTCGCACGCTGTTACATTGGCGGGCATAAATGATTCATTGCGATGCCATATGCAGTGTGAGGTCTCTTAGGGTGTGTGGCTGTTAGCAATTTCTGAGTAAGGTCAGGGCTTGTGTAAGTTTGCGTGAGGCTGCGATGGTACTCGATTGTACCGATGTACCGATGGTTTCACTATTCTGCTAAACATTACGGATGTGTGTAAGGTAAAGTGGGCGTACTTATGTTGTGCTGAGTTTGCATTGCAAACGCAATGGATTAGCTTGCTATCACAGTTGAACTGCGTGCATTTGCAATATTGCGATCCGTAGTGAATCAGGGCCCCAGCACTGCGACAGGCTGGGATCACCATTGCGACCATCTGTGGTCGATGGTCACGAAGGTGGATGGTGCCGGCCCTCCGGCCAGCTAAGTAAGCCTCAGCTTACTCAGGCTGGCGGCTTGCGAGCCCAGGACACTGCGTTATTCAACGCAGATCCTGGGCTTGCCACTCCCGGAAAATGTGACGGACATGCCCCCCCCTTTCTGGGAACGCCGGCCGACCCCACCCTCGCACCACCCCTTAAATGCCTCTGCCTGTCAATCAGGCAGAGGCATTCAAGGATCTGCGTGTGTCTAAGCAGGACTCATTCTTCACACTCGCAGGATGGGTCCTGCACACGTGCAGATTCCCGACAATCGGGAATCTGCGATCAGCTGAATCAGACCCACAGTCTTAAAATTGCAATAAACTGTTTACCATATCTGTATACAATGTTTAAACAGCAAAAATCCATTGCTATTAAACTTAGGTGTTTGATGGGGGAAAAATATGCCATTGTACGCGTATTTGCATATTTGCGAAATTTGGGACAGTCAATTTATCCAAGGAAGAGAACATGTGCTAAATAGGCCTGTTTGTGCTATAAGTGAGTATCTGAGGGGACTCGGAGGCAGATATTTCAGAACATCTGATCTAAAGATTTCTTTGCGACTCCTGATTCCTGATACAGGATAACTTGTAGCATTTACACGGCTAGATCACGCATGACCGGGATTCTACATTCTCCTCTACACTCTGCCTTTGCAGCAAACCACCATAATCCCAGTCTCCTCCGCTATATAGAGAAAAAAGTGTATTCTGGTATTATAATTCTTGATACATTTGCCCCAGCACACCTGTCCCTTCCCATCACCCAGGGATGGTTTAAGAGAGGAGGGGGCCCGTGTGCAGTCTCCATGCAGGTCCCCCATCTCCACCTGGCATAATTGCAGAGAAGACGTTGGCACTGTGCCAGAGATCTCTCTGCTGCGCATGAGCAAATCTTCAGGAAAATGGCGGTTGTTCCATTCTCCCGGTGGTTCTTGCCACCGGGAGAATGGGCGCAGGATGTGCAGCATAGGCCCCTCTGGATACTTTGCATCCATTATAGATGCCCCCATGCCACCGCTAGTCTCCTTAGACCAGTGCCTATGAAGTCTATACACAAATCCAGGCCTAGACTCAGGTAGAGAGGTGCAGGTGTAGGATTAGAAGTAAGATAAGCAGCTACTGTGGGTGATACATGGGTAAGATGTAAGTACTATAGTATTACACAGGGAGCAACATAGCAGTATGTTTGTATTACTGGGTTTTAAACCTCTACATGGCACATGATTGAGCCGAGTATGTGTCTCTTTTTTTCCACAGGGCAGTCCTGGCTCTCGCCACTTGAAATGTATTCATAGTTGCCTACCTTTGGCTTCTCCTCCCCGGGAGAAGCCTTGGTAGGAGAAGCAGGTGGGCTGTGATGGGGGCGGGGCCTGACGGTCAAGGCTGCCAAGAGAATTCCTGGGCCCCAGTACAGCAACTTCACAGGGCCCCCCTGAAGGGGGTGTGACCACAGCATTTTAGGGACAGGGCTGCACCTCTTTGGGGGCGTGTCTAACATGTGAGAAGCACCCACCCACAGGAGCATGACATGGCTACCAGCAGCTGGTACATAAGTATTCACTATTAGGATCCCTCCCAACACAGGTGATTCAGCGGTCGGGACATACGCGCACCTAAGGTGCGCGCGGCCCAAAGAGGGGCGTGGTATTATGGCACGCTCCCGTTACAATTGATGTTGTTCTGAGGAAGGGGATACGGTCTCCGAAACATTGTCCCAATAAATCACCCTGGCATAGGGTTCACTTTTCGATTGAAAAGACTCTGAGTGCCGCCTCTCTCCATATATTGCTATCTATCTATATATATATATATATATATATATATATATATATATATACAGTCAGGTCCATAAATATTGGGACATTGACAGAATTTTCAGATTTTGGCCTCTATTCACCACCACAATGGTTTTGAAATGAAACAAACAAGATGTGCTTTAACTGCAGACTTTCAGATTTAATTTGAGGGTAATTACATCCAAATCAGGTGAACTGTGTAGGAATTACAACAGTTTCAATATGTGACTCCCACTTTTTAAGGGGCCAAAAGTAATGGGACTATCAACTCAAAAGCTATTTCATGGACAGGTGTGGGCTATTCCCTCAATATTTCATTATCAATTAAGCAGGTAAAAGGTCTGGAGTTGATTCTAGGTGTGACATTTGCATTTGGAATCAGTTGCTGTCAACTCTCAATATGAGATCCAAAGAGCTGTCACTATCAGTGAAGCAAGCCATCATTAGGCTGAAATATCAAAACAAACCCATCAGAGAGATAGCAAAAACATTAGGTGTGGCCAAATCAACTGTTTGGAACATTCTTAAAAAGAAAGAATGCACCGGAGAGCTCAGCAACACCAAAAGACCCGGAATACCACAGAAAACAATTGTGGTGGATGACAAAAGAATTATTTCCCTGGTGAAGAAAAACCCCTTCACAACAGTTGGCCAAATCAAGAACACTCTCCAGGAGGTAGATGTATATGTGTCAAAGTCAACAATCACGAGAAGACTTCAAAAGAGTGAATATAGAGGGTTCACCACAAGATGCAAACCATTGGTGAGCCACAAAAACAGGAAAACCAGATTAGAGTTTGCCAAACAACATCTAAAAAAGCCATTACAGTTCTGGAACAACATCCTATGGACAGATGAGACAAATATCAACTTGTATCAGAGTGATGGGAAGAGAAGAGAAGGAAAGGAACTGCTCATGATCCAAAACATACCACCTCATCAGTGAAGCATGGTGGTGGTAGTGTCATGGCGTGGGCATGTATGGCTGCAAATGGAACTGGTTCCCTTGTATTTGTTGATGCTGTGACTGCTGACAAAAGCAGCAGAATGAATTCTGAAGTGGCAATATTATATGCTCATATTCAATCAAATGCTTCAGAACTCATTGGACAGCGCTTCACAGTGCAGATGGACAATGACCCGAAGCATACTACAAAAGCAACCAAAGAGTTTTTTAAGGCTAAAAAGTGGAATGTTATGCAATGGCCAAGTCAATCCCCTGACCTGAATCCGATTGAGCATGCATTTCACTTGATGAAGACAAAACTGAAGGGAAAATGCCCCAAGAACAAGCAGGAACTGAAGACATTTGCAGTAGAGGCCTGGCAGAGCATCACCAGGGATGAAACCCAGCGTCTGGTGTTGTCTATGCATTCCAGACTTCAGGCTGTAATTGCCTGCAAAGGATTTGCAACAAAGTATTAAAAAGTGAAAGTTAGATTTAGGATTGTTTAGTTTGTCCCATTACTTTTGGCCCCTTAAAAAGTGGGAGGCACATATAGAAACCGTTGTAATTCCTACACCGTTCACCTGATTTGGATGTAATTACCCTCAAATTAAATATGAAAGTCTGCAGTTAAATCACATCTTGTTTGTTTTATTTCAAAGCCATTGTGGTGGTGAATAGAGGCCAAAATCTGAAAATTCTGTCAATGTCCCAATATTTATGGACCTGACTGTATATATATATATATATATATATATATATTTACACACACACACACACACACACACACACTAGGGGGGGAGGTTAGGGTTAGGCATCCCTTCACAGACAGTGACAGTCTTATTCCGACTCACTGTCTGCGCCCATAGGCGAAACTTGCCATTTGATAATGGGTGGTCCCAGTTCCATAACTTATGTTAACTTTAGTGGCGCAAGTGTGAAAACAAAGCAATATGTAGTGTATGCGCGCCGAAGGCGCGCGGCAAAGGAATAGGCATGGTCACGTGCCATTAGGGGCGTGGTCACTGGAAATGGGGGCATGTCATCATGACACTCCACCCATTTCTCGTCACTCTGGGAACATTCCTCTCCATTCTGTTCCAAATACACCTTACCTATATGGTGGTTTCTCTGCAACGTAGAACCTCTGAAGAAACTGATCCTCCCTGGGCAGACGTTGTCTTCAGTCAGTATTCACTATTCATGTTGGAGATCACATGGTCCCAGAAGATGCCTGTTTGTGTAGGAATATAACCATGTCATCATCATTCAACAGAAGTTCAACCAGACTTGTGCCCTTTATCACCTATTGCCCCCTGTATCCCCTCCATGCCCCTGCCCTTTTTTCTAATACCTATAATTTTTTAAATTACAAATTAATTTGTTAATGTATTCTTTATACAGATATACAGGGGGCGATTCAAATGTTTAGCGTGCCCCCTGCTGGGTGTCTAAACTAATGGACGTCTATCTGAGCAAATAAATTGTTACTCAGATTAGACACCCATTAGTATTTAACGCGCCCAAAAGAACAGGGTTTAGCAGCTGAAAGCAGCTAAATCTGTCTAAAGTTCTTGTTTGGGTGCCTGAAGTACTGGTTTGGGCGCCCAAATAACGGACTTTGCACACATTTCTTCTTGCATCTCAGGAGGCTGCAAGAAGAAATGTGTAACCCCACCCCGCTGCTTTAGGCATCCAAACAAAGCTACAATTGTATAGACAGCCAGCAGGTTGCACGCAAAACATTTAAATCGCCCCCCAAATTCAAAAATATCTATATAAATTAAACATTAAAAAAATTATTATAAAAAAAGACAACATAAAATAATAATATAGTGTTGGAAAGGGTTGGGTATGGGATCCCGGCGGTTGGGATGCCGGCGGTCAAAATACTGACAGCGGTATCCTGACAGTCAGAACTCCGACACCATTAGGTAAGTACCCTAATGCTAACCCTTACCCCTAACCCTCCCCAGTGCCTGAACATAATCTCCCCCCTAGTGCCTAAACCTAACCTCCCCCTGCCCCCACCCTAAATTTAACCCTCCCCCCAGTGCCTGAACCTAACCTCCACCCCTAGTGCATATTCCTAACCTAAAACCTAACCTCCCCCTCCCCGCACTCTAACCCTTCGTACCCAGTGCCTAAACCTAATCCTCCCCCCAACCCTAACATAGTGCATATTCCTAACCATAAACCTAACCCTCCCCCTAACTCCAGGCGCTCTGGATTCTGGAGACAGAGGACCTTATTCAGAGGCGGCCGTACGGTCTACGACCGCACGGCCGCCTCGATGTTTGGCCAGTGCGCATGCGCATGAGGGAGCCGGCTCCCTCGTGCGCATGCGTGAGACCCGCTACGACCGACAGCGCTGATCGTAGCTGGTCTCTTTCCAAAGGGGGTGAGCTGTCGATGTTGATTGACAGCTCGCCCCGTTTGGAAGGCGGGCCGGGGGGGTGGCAGCCCAAATGGAGGCGTTCCCATGGGAATGCCTGCCGTTTGGGGGAGGCCCCACTGACATCACTAGTGATGTCAGTGGAGAGCTTCCGGCTCTGACAGAGCCAGAAGCTCTCTGGGGCTTTCGACAAGTGAGACCCTACCCTAGGGTCTCGTCGTAAGCCCCGATGGTCGCGATGGTCTCTGACCATCGCGACCATCACCCGAGCGGTCGTTAGAGCTGTGGGTGTAAACCCACAGTCTAACGACCGCAACAGAGGCGGGCGGTCAGGATGCAAGTGGCTGCCCAGTTTCTGAGCGACCACTTGCATCCTCCGACCGCCTCTGAATGAGGTCCAGAGTCCCAACTGCTGATTCCGGCGCTGGTTTTTGAACGTTGGCATCCCATCTGCCGGGAGCTGACTACCTCCCTGTTAGAAATTGCAGAGTTTAAAAACATATATTCTTACAAGGTTACATAAAAAAAAAAAAAAGAATGAATAAAAACAAGTGTTCCCGCCATTACAGAGTAATAAATCAAAACAAGCAAAGGAACTCCCTACCTTCTACCCTGCAAAGCTGCAGCCAGAAACATTGCCTTACCTGGGGAAAGAAAATAATTGCTATAAATGAAACTCTCTGGCTGTTACTGACACACAGACTGACTGTAGCGTGGTGGCTGGGTGAAGCGTCCTCCTCGGGGCCTTGGTGCACTGTTTCTCCTCCTTTCCTCTTCACAGCAGCAAACTGAGAACAGCCTGACTTCATGACGCCAGACTGCGCCACATACTGTTGGCTGCCCGCGGTCACCTGTCTCCCTCCCAATCTCCGCCCGGAGCCTGGAACTGCTACTGAGAAAGAAAGCCTCGCGAGATGATGACATCATTATGTAGTGTTGGGTGTCTACTTATTGTGCTGTGGTTACATTGCATATGGGGTCATTAGCATATTTTCGCATCGACAGGCTGCGTGCAAACACAGCCGTGTGATCAGGTGTGAACCAGGCCCTCAGTTCCTGAATCTCTCATTAAATGTGACATAAAAGGCTCTTTTTAGTACCTTCTCTTCTATATAATATATATATATACTGTGTATATATATATATATATATATATATATATCTCACATACACAGCAATGCACTTCAGAGCAGGTAATCCTATAGGTCTCCAGAAAAAAATTCAAGATGTATTTGCTGCTTTATCCTTAAATTTCCTCTTGCCAGGAGGGTCCCAGAATTTCTAAAAGATGCAGATAGTAAGAATAGCGCACTCATGAGAATAGTATAAAAAGTATCATTTTACTAATGCTCACATACATCAAGGTTAAGAACTTTGTACATGGCCCAGTAATCAGCTCTTCTCTGCTGGCAGATATCTTAGTCGCCACCGCTATAGGAGCCTCCAGGTCAGCGGGTCATGGCTATTTTTGAGGCAGAACGGTCCGGAACGCCGTTTCTGAAGCTCTTTTCAAAAAATTACGTCATGAGGAACGGCGTTCCAGAACCGCCTGTCACTATTGCAGAAGCGGATCGGGCAATCTTCCGGTGACAGTTATGACAGCTACAGCAGCAGTGGTATTTCAAATATGGCAGTGGCTGGCGAGCCAATCACAGCTCGCGGACCGGCAGCCAATCAGGAGAGGACACCAGTCCCCAAGCTATGATTGGCTCTCGGCCGGCGCCATATTCAAAGTCCCACGGCTGTCATAACTGTCACTGGATGGCTGCCCGGTCCGCGTCTGCACCCAGAGCAGAATTAAGGGGCCCCCCACGGTCTGCACGTCGCACTGAGAGCTGGGAAGGGCGCCTCAGTGGACAATGGCTTCCACGGCAGCAGCAGGACACACATTTGAGGATGGAGGAGGACCACTTTGCAGGAACTGGGTAAGTATTCAGTGGAAATGGAGTGAGAAGGGCAGGGCAGAGTGAGGGGTCGGATGGGGATTTGGATGAAGGTGAACCAGCATGTGCCGTGTCCCTTTACTAATTGATTTTATTCAGCCACTTTTTAATTTAAAGGCATTGCTATGTTTAGATTCCATTCTCTTCAATTTATATTCCATTTCCGTTTCTGCATACCTCATTTAGGGAGTGCTTTGGATGCTCGACACAAGAGTGCCTGCTTGTTTTAGTAATGCATTTTCCCGCTGTATTGGAACTACATGGTATAAAATGTATCCAATTAAAAATTTATGGACAAAACATGATCATCTTGACTTCATAGGCACAGTAGTGAGAAGCTTATGGTCTCTTTTGGGGAGAAAAAAGCCTTTGTGGTTTGTTTAATTTACATAAGACACAAGAAGATATCTGCTATTAGCTATTTGTGTAGTGAAGGATAATTATTCTTTTTCCGCACTACTGTAATGGTGGGTACACACTACACGGTATGCTCCCTGAGCGATATCGTGTAGTGTTGTCTCCGGCAGGCTGTGCTCAATGTGGTTCATGACATTGAGCACAGCCGCTGAACAATATTATTAACGATATCATTCAGCGCCGGGCTCTCTCCTCCATTCCCTGACATGCAGCAACCTGACGAGATCGTCAGGTTGGCCTGCATGTCAGCCCGATGAACGATGATGACAAACGACCCGCGGGAACGCGCGTCGTCGTCATCGTTCATCTTTTTGGGGTTAAAAATGGACGATAAAGTGGACGACTGAACGATAACAATATCGTTATCGTTCAGTCGTCCACTTTATCGCCCAGTGTGTACGCACCTTAACAGGCGGCAGTACAGCGCCGTCACTGCCCCTGGTGACCTCCCCCCCAGTAACTCAGGGTCAGATCATGCAGCTGCCATCACAGGAGGGGAAGTCTGTGTGGGAGGAGGAGACCCAGCTATTCGGCGCCAGTAGCAGTGCTCCCCATCCGGTCCTGACCGCAGTCAGCTGGGGAGGTTCCTGCCTATCTCACAGCCAAACAGACAGGAGGAGAGGAGGGCAAAAAAAAGGTGAGAACACATGGCCCGGCGGGTTGTCTGAGCCTGAGCTGTGTGTATTTTAGAAGGATCTGGCTTTTTCAAAGTTATTTACAGTATGTGTATCTAGCTTTTTCAAATTTATTTATGTGGATGTGGCTTTTTTAAAGGTATTTATGTGGATCTGGCTTTTTTAATATTAATATGGATCTTGCTTTTCTTCTATATGTATTGTTGGGGCTTGATGTGACTTTCCCTATATATTTTGGTATGGATTACGGTTTTCTGTGGGGATGTGTGTGAATTTACAGCAGTTTTCTTTCCTATATTTCTGTATTTATAGTTACCGTATATACTCGAGTATAAGTCGACCCGAATATAAGCCGAGGTACCTAATTTTACCACAAAAAACTGGGATAACTTATTGACTCGAGTATAAGCCTAGGGTGGGAAATGCAGCAGCTACTGGTAGTAATCCCTCCCCTGGTACTGCCCCCAGTAGTAATATTCCCCCTCTGGTAGTGCCCCCAGTATTAATCCCCCCCCCTGGTACTGCCCCCAGTAGTAATCCCCCCCTGGTACTGCTCCCAGTATTAATCCCCCCCTGGTACTGCTCCAGTAGTAATCCCCCCCCTGGTATTGCCCCCAGTAGTAATACCCCCCTGGTAGTGCCCCCAGTAGTAATACCCTCCTGGTAGTACCCCCAGTAGCAATATCCCCCCCTGGTAGTGCCCCCAGTAGTAATACCCCCCCTGGTAGTGCCCCCAGTAGTAATCCCCCCCGGGTACTGCCCCCAGTAGTAGCCCCCCCAGTAGAGAGAGATGTAATAATAAAAAAACCCACTTACCTGAAACCCCGCTCCTGGTCCTGACGTTGCTACTGGCTCCTCCAGCCGCTTTGCATTATGGGAGAGACGTCGTCATGACGACGTATCTCCCATTACCCACTGCGGGAGCTGGAAGATGGTTCCCGCAGTGGGAGCAGCAGCAGCCGATGAGAGTCTGACAGAATCTCATCGGCTGCTGATTACAACAAACACACAGCTGACGGATCGGGTGGCTGTGTGTTTGGCAGTGTGTAGTGCTGACCAAACTCTGTCCGGTCAGCGCTACACACGTGGTGCAGCTGTGTCACAGAGATATAGTCTGCACTGCGGCCCGCATGGTACGCTACTCAGCTACGTACCGGGCATGACTCGAGTATAAGCCGAGGGGGTGCTTTTTCAGCACAAAAAATGTGCTGAAAAACTCGGCTTATAATCGAGTATATACGGTAAATATATTTATAAGATAGATCAACATGTTATAATAACATCCACCCCGACAGCCCAAACTTTAACATTTATATTTTTTAAATTTGGTTATGCACCAATTGATGCCCCACCCCCACTGTAGCTCCACCCACATTCCCCACAACTTTGCCCCTCCCCCCAAGGGTTCCTGAACTTATTTTTCTTAAAAAATAGCACTCTATATATATATATATATATATATATAATTGTTTTTCAGTCAGGTGCATAAATATTGGGACATTGACAGAATTTTCATATTTTGGCCTCTATTCACCACCACAATGGCTTTGAAATGAAGCAAACAAGATGTGCATTAACTGCAGACTTTCAGATTTAATTTGAGGGTAATTACATCCAAATCAGGTGAACGGTGTAGGAATTACAACGGTTTCTATATGTACCTCCCACTTTTTAAGGGGCCAAAAGTAATGGGACTATCAACTCAAAAGCTATTTCATGGACAGGTGTGGGCTAATCCCTCGTTATTTCATTATCAATTAAGCAGGTAAAAAGTCTGGAGTTGATTCTAGGTGTGACATTTGCATTTGGAATCAGTTGCTGTCGACTCTCAATATGAGATCCAAAGAGCTGTCACTATCAGTGAAGCAAGCCATCATTAGGCTGAAAAATCAAAACAAACCCATCAGAGAGATAGCAAAAACATTAGGTGTGGCCAAATCAACTGTTTGGAACATTCTTAAAAAGAAAGAACGCACAGGAGAGCTCAGCAACACCAAAAGACCCAGAAGACCACGGAAAACAACTGTGGTGGATGACAGAAGAATTATTTCCCTGGTGAAGAAAAACCCCTTCACAACAGTTGGCCAAATCAAGAACACTCTCCAGGAGGTAGGTGTCTATGCGTCAAAGTCAACAATCAAGAGAAGACTTCACAAGAGTGAATATAGAGGGTTCACCACAAGATGTAAACCATTGGTGAGCCACAAAAACAGGAAGACCAGATTAGAGTTTAACAAACAACATCTAAAAAAGCCATTACAGTTCTGGAACAACATCCTATGGACAGATGAGACAAAGATCAACTTGTACCAGAGTGATGGGAAGAGAAGAGTATGGAGAAGGAAAGGAACTGCTCATGATCCAAAACATACCACCTCATCAGTGAAGCATGGTGGTGGTATTGTCATGGCATGGGCATGTATGGCTGCCAATGGAACTGGTTCCCTTGTATTTATTGATGATGTGACTGCTGACAAAAGCAGCAGAATGAATTCTGAAGTGTTTCGGGCAATGTCTTATGCTCATATTCAGTCAAATGCTTCAGAACTCATTGGACGGCGCTTCACAGTGCAGATGGACAATGACCCGAAGCATACTGCAAAAGCAACCAAAGAGTTTTTTAAGGCTAAAAAGTGGAATGTTATGCAATGGCCAAGTCAATCCCCTGACCTGAATCCGATTGAGCATGCATTTCATTTGATGAAGACAAAACTGAAGGGAAAATGCCCCAAGAACAAGCAGGAACTGAAGACATTTGCAGTAGAGACCTGGCAGAGCATCACCAGGGATGAAACCCAGCGTCTGGTGATGTCTATGCGTTCCAGACTTCAGGCTGTAATTGCCTGCAAAGGATTTGCAACAAAGTATTAAAAAGTGAAAGTTAGATTTAGGATTGTTTAGTTTGTCCCATTACTTTTGGCTCCTTAAAAAGTGGGAGGCACGGGCGTGGCCTGACTACAAAATAGGAAGGACGTGGTTCCTGAGGGCTCCGGCTATATAGCCCAGAAAAAGCCCAATTATAGCCTCCTGACAGGATCACTGGCGACTTACCACTGTAGACACCAGCTCACAGTCCCTCACGGACCCTCTCATAGGGTGGTTGGAGACCTCGCTGGCATAAAAACAGATTCCAAAGCTCTGAGGCCTGTTCCGCGCCAAAAGCCGCGGCCTCGATTTTGGCCGTCACCTGCCACTGCCTATAACATCGCCACGGCCGGCGGCTGAATACCTGAGGTACTCCCCCCTGTGCGACCCACAGCCAATTGAGCTGGTATAAGCTCACCCCCACTTACAGCATCCTCTCCGCTTGCCTGGTGGTGTCTGCCGGCGGGAGCGCTGTAGCTCTGCCCTCCCGCACCTGCTCCTTCTAAAATCCTCCCTCTATCCCACTGTGCCCAGCAGACCCATCTGCAGTGTCCACCGTGGCTCCGGAGGCCTGCTCTGGGTGATTGGAGCTTTGGGGCCTACTCGGGGATAGAAGCCGCGGTCTCGATTTCGGGCGCTGCCCGCTCGTGCACCTGCCGCAACCCTTATAACGGCGGAGCTCCGGGGAGACTCCCTCCGCTGGCACACTGTCCCCTAGTGGACCCCCGACTGCCCTCCGCCACTTGCTGCACTCGCGGTAAGACCGGCGGCACTAACCTGAGGTCTGGAGCTGCCATCCTGTCCGTGTCCTCGGGGAGACTGGTGGAAGAGGCCGTCATCGCTCAGAGGTGAGAGTTGCGCCTACTCACCATTACTCTGCTTGCTGTGGTCACTGCTCGGGGGTACAGTAGCCTGCCGCCATCACCCCTAAACTCCTGCACAACACTATATAATCTTGGGCACTGAGCCAAAAGATCACTGGCGCCATCTTGTGGTGAAACCTGCTCTACCACTGCATGTCATCCTCACTGAGCACCTAAAATCTCTGCGAGTCCCTCAGAGTAAGGTTAGCTCACATTGCGGAAACACCATCTTATAAAAGTGCCGCCCTGCAAATAGCCAGTACTGTTAACACCAAACAAACATAAGGTTCAGACCTCACTAACACCTCGGTCCTCTGGAGACCCTGTGTTCTTGCTCACACACGGGTTAACTGGTGGTGTCGGCGGACGCGACGGCTACTAGAATTATTTGTGTCGATGATGTGAAGATACCTATCTAAAGAATGTCACCACTTCCCGGGTAATGCCTTACCTACCCATGCAGTAATTCCCTGAGTCGCTTTCCCCAAAGCATCCCTCTGGTTTATTTCAACTTAAGATTTCTACGCATTCCTCCAATTATGCCATCAAAGAAAACGAGACAACAAAAACTTCCAGCACCAATCCGATTTCCTACTGCCCCTACATCTAAAGTCGGTCAGATGCCTTCGTCTACACCTGGAGTGTCATCTCTGTCCACTTCACGTGATTCGATTTCACCAGCCGACCTGGGACTAGACCTGGATGTCAATGCACCGCTTACCACACAGGCAATGTTCCAGGTTTTTGCGGCGTTTCGGTCAGACGTGTTAAAGGGTGTGGATACCTCTATTCAATCTATCCGAGCTGATATTCTGGGGTTGGGAGATCGTACAGACCATCTAGAGGTGAAGATGCAGGAATTGGTCGCATCACATAACAATCTTCTCTCAGCCCATGCAGAACTCCAATCGGAGGTTTCATCTATGAGAGATAAAATGGCGGATATGGAAGACCGTTCTCGAAGAAACAATCTGAAGATCCGCGGTATCCCAGATTCTGTATCTAACGCAGAGCTACCAGATTACGTTTCAAAGTTGTTTCTCAAATTGGTGCCTACGGCTTCTCAACAAGATTTGTTAATTGACCGGGTTCATCGTCTTCCCAAACCGAGATCAGGATCTGGAAATTTCCCACGAGACACTTTAATGCGTGTCCACTTCTTTCATTTCAAAGAGCAAATTTTGCGTGCTGCACGTCAAGCTGAAGGCACGGACACCCTAGGGGGTCTTCAAATCTTTCCCGATCTGTCTGCTGCTACTCTGTCCAAAAGGCGCTCTTTCCAGCCCATCACTTCGGCTCTAAGAGATAATGACATTACTTATCGTTGGGGGTTCCCAGTAAAGCTTCTGGTTAACTACGAGGCATCCTCATACGTAATCTCTTCTGTGGAAGCTGGAATTAAGCTTCTGGCGGAATGGGACATCCCAGTGTCTACTCGAGCTTCTGGACCCAGCGTTCAAGTACCCCAAGATTGGTCTAAAGCTACGTGAGAATATCACATATATGCAGCTACGATGATAATTACGTTTTATTCTTATCAGCCTTGTTTTCTCGTTAGGATCAGAGGTATTAGAGTACATATTTTACATGAGAGAGTTATTTCTTATGTCTGTTTTACCATGTGTTTTCTTGTCTGATTGCACTAAATTGAATAGCAACAATTGGTATATTGGTTCTCCTGACAGTTTAAGGGCCTTATATACCAATAAGAAATTAAGGGAGGGAACCTTTAAGAGTTTTCCTTTTTCTTACTATTGCAAAAAGTCTTAACTTGAGGCCTCTTCCTAGTAGGTTTATAGTTAAATAAATACATTTCATGCATATTGATTTTGTTTTCTTATATAATTCAGACTTTGAAAACGCTCATAGTATTACTATTATACTTGATGTTTTGTGGGTTTAGCGACTCCACGTTTCTATTGTTCACAAAGTGGATGAGCTTATGTAAGTTTGGGCTTGGAATTAGCTAATGTGCATTTCAGACTTCTAGATAAATTTGAATAGTTTTTTACGCACTTTGCCATGTTTAGTGTATCATTTTTGCTATATTCCCATACCTATGTTGTCCACTTGTCTTTGTATTTTGTTACCAATATACTGCATGGGTGGCTTTTTGTCTTAGGCCACGTTCCTCCATGTTTTTGGCTTTGCCGGTTTTTTTTCCTACTACGGCAAACATTTTAACCCTAATTTCTTGGGTTATCTCAGTTTCCCCTATGTGTTCCTTTTTTTTTTTTTTTTGTGTGTGTGTCTTTTATGTTTTTTTTCAGGTTTAATTTGTATTTTGGGTACCATAGGCCACATTACTACACCTCTGCTAGAACCTTGGGTATTTATGTCAAACCAATGTCTCCTATTTATGGTCTATAGATTATGGTTCAATTTTATTCTTTAAATGTACATGGTCTGAACTCCCCTAACAAACGCAGGCTAGCTTTGTCCACCTTCCATAGACATAGAGCTAAAGTTGTGGCTCTACAGGAGACTCATTTTTCATCTTTGGCCCCAACGATTTTAAGAGATGCGAGATATAATGTTGCTTATTATGCGAATGGCCCTCTCAAAAGGAATGGGGTAGCTATGCTGTTCCATAATTCAGTAACTTTCACTTTAACAAAAAAGGTAGAGGATAAGAACGGACGGTATCTGATATTAGTGGGTCAGCTGGATGGTAAAGAGGTTACACTAGTTTCTCTCTACGCCCCTAATACCCTTCAAATACCGTTTCTTAGGCGAGTGTTTGAGGAAGTCCACCAGATTAGACGAGGCCATACGATTATAATGGGTGATTTTAATTTAGTCCCCGATAGTCGAATAGATAAATCGTCAGCTAATTCCCTCGGAGTGATCAGTGGCATTGCGGATTCATCTGCTCTGCTGCGGAAGCTCTTGGTGGAATTTGATTTATATGATGTGTGGCGAGTTCATTCGCCTACTGTGAAAGACTACACGTTTTTTTCACATGTACATAATACTTATTCACGTATTGATTTGATTCTTTTAGACAAACATTTACTCCAACATACACGCCAATCCAGTATCAAGGAATGACATTTAAAAAAGAACTGTGTCAAAAAAAGTTTTTAAAAAAATAGGGACACCCCAAAAAATTAATTTAAAAATTGGGGTGAAAACAAAAAAATTGGGAAAAAATTGTATAACAATAGGTAAAATAGGTTCAGGGATATTCTGCAAGTATGCGGCAGATGTTTTCTAGAATAGAATTATAGCGGCAGGTGCACAAATGCAGAATTTTTAAAAATTTACTTTAGGGACTTAAAAATATGCTAGTACCCATTTTCATGTACCCCAAATTTGATGGGACCACTTAAAAAAATGAAAAAAATAACCTAAGTGCTCTTCTGCATCACTTCTTCAATGTCGGGAAAAAAACACCTGCTGCGGCTATTTAAATCCCCGACTTTCATTTAAAGGCTAAAACGGGGGTACCCATAGTGATCCCCCATGTTTTTACAACTTTAGGGGGGTCTTACAATTTTTTAAAGGAAAAATTCGTAACTTTACGCAAATCCAACTTTGGAGTTTCCTGTTTTCGTTAATGTTATATTGAATACGGGGATAAGCGGGAGCGCGCCCGATACTTTAACGCAGGTAAAAACTCCGATATGAAACGTTAACTTCGACAGTGAAGTTAACGGTTCATATTGAATACCCCTCTTAGTGCGAGAAGCGGTGGAGCTGTGACCAATGTTGTGTGGGTGTGGCCAGTGTTGTGTGGGTGTGGCCAGTGTACACCCTTACACTATCAGCCCCAATGTCTCCCTCAATACGTAAAGTATACAAATGTTATCATTTTGTCAGTAATATGTACATATAAATACAATTTTAATACTTATGATTTATGGCCAGCCGGTGGCCGGTCATCATCATGCTGCCATGATGAAGGGCCTATTTTTATGTTGAGGCCTGAGGCTGTAGCTCCACCCTCCCTACTGATAATCTAGGGAGGGTAGAGCTACAGTTGAGCTGCTGTTGGTGGGCTGGCCCTGCCGCCAGCCCACCTTGTTCACACACTTAGGGGTATATTTACTAAAGTTAGAGTTTTCAGATTCTACTATACATTTATCTAGAAGATAATAGCTAGAATCTGATTGGTTGCTATGGGCAACATCTCCACTTCTAAAAATTCTCACTTTAGTAAATATACCCCTTATAGTTGCCAATATAATATAATAATTTACAGGGACACTTCGGAGCTGAGCAGGCGTATATGAGGATGTCTAGATGGAACTTGGGAACAGATGTTTCAAATCTTCCAAAGAAAACTAGAGAAGTTTCCCATAGTAACCAACCAGCTTCTAACTATCATTTTATAGAATGTATTAGGTAAATGATAGCTAGAAGCTGATTGGTTGCTATGGGAAACGTCTCCACTCATCCTTTTATAAGGTTTGATTAATCTCTTGGTGCGTTACAATCCCTATCATGATATGTTTAATTCAACTATATTTTGTATTTATCTTCAAAACACCTGCCTTTATTAAGTGCTAACCTAGATAGACTAAAATGTTTAGACAGATAATGAGGAATACATTTAATATACATAGTAAGTAGAATTTTACTGTGCAGTCTCGACAATACTGAAAAATAGGGACATCTCCAGAGACGGCTCTTTAGAAACTTGGGACTGTTTCTGGAAATTAGGAACTGATGGCAATTATGCACACTGCTATGTCATGACATTTACAAATGTGACCAGCATTCATGACGTTACACTACAGCAAAGATTTATTTCAGTAAATTCAGATTTGTATTCTGCAGAGAAAGTGGGTATATTTGGATGAAGGTGGAACGTGTACTATATATGTATGGGTATAGCACACCTGGCAGCTCACCTACTCAAACAATGTGAGAACATACATGTGTACCAAGCGCATGTACTGCAAGGGTAGTACCAGCCTGCCCAAGGCACACACACAACATGTACAGTATGTACAGACAGTGCCACACGTAAATTAGGGGCCTATTTACTAAGCAGTGTTAGGAGACAGAGTGAAAAGTGATGTCAGTGATAAGGTGCCAGCCAATCAGCTCCCAACTGTCATCTCACAGGCTGTGTTTGAAAAATGACAGTTGGGAGCTGATTGGCTGGCACCTTATCACTTTCTGTCTTCTAACACTGCTTAGTAAACAGACCCCTTAAAGTTATACCATGATTGGTATGCAAACAGGCAAAGCACAACATACGTAAACAAGTGCAAGGCTAGCCGCCCCTCATACACACGCAACCATGTATTCACACAGCAAAGACACATCACACATGGGTGCAGACTCTCTTTCATAGATACATACATGTACGACATGGACAGTAACACTTCAGTGTGCCTCATTTGGTCCAATAACAGACATCTAGAGACCAACCCATACACGCAAAGTAAGACAGGTGATATATAAAAGTTATATAAAACATCTCTGTGTACATGTAAACATTGATATACATTGTTTGGGAGTTCTGGGGAGTTTCCATCTGAAAAACCTATATAAACGTCTTTGCAAGATGTCCAGATGATGAGAGGTGTGCTAAAGTCTTTGGTGGGCTCAGATGTACTTATACTTCCATTTGATAATATTTGCAGCTATCTACAAGGAAAGAACAATTTTCAGCTTAACTTCTGTGTAATGGGAAAGGTTTAGTATATTCTCATGTTTTATTATAAAACATGCAGCTCACAGTCTCAGAGACTTTCAGTCTTAGTGCACGTTGTGAAGGAACTGTCCTGCTTCCAGTGCGAGTCTCTAGTGAAGATCCAAAACATCTTCTGGTAATATATGTCCTGTCTATCTCTTTCTTTGTTTCCACATATATCTATGAAAAGCTATTAAGTGGTAGCAAATGAAAGAAATCCAAGTTCAGTGTGGTGGATATCATTACACTTTTTCTCATACCTGGATTTTCACAGCAATATCCAATAAAAGACAGGCAGAGGTTCAGTACCCACAAACACAGGTGTGCATGCTTTGAGATGTTGGGCTAATAATATTAGTGAAATTATCTTTTTTTTTCTTTTTTGTCATTGTTTTTGTAAAGTCTCTGAGGCCACGTAAACAACATAAGCGGCCGCAAACTTGCAGCGAGTAGCAGAACCTAAAGGCTTGTGACATCGGCATGAGTGTGATGTCGCTCTGTATAAGTAGTGAGAACTTCCAAGAAGCAGCATTTTGGCTCTTGGGCATGAAACCGGTTACACTTTACCGCTACAGTTCAAAGTTCCAGTACACCTGATTCCTGACAGCTAGCCTTATACATTGTTTCCATTGGTCACACTTTGCAGAGAAGCCTTGGACACCTCAGTGCTGACGGTGGAGAGTGGGAAACTCTCGTATCGGTCCTGACCCCCTGCACACCGGCAGCGGAGTATCAAGGTCTTCACTTCTTTTTGGAAGTTGCTGTTGAGGAAACCATACATGACCGGATTGACACAAGTGGACGCCATGGCTGACAGGTGGCAGAGAGAGAATATAAGATTGTGGTAGCAGGCAGAAATGCGCTCGTGGTCCCAATCAAAGAGAGCATTGAAAACCGTGAGGGGAAGCCAACAAAGACCAAATGCTACCACGATGGAAAGTAGCATGACGTTTACCCTGCGGTGGCCTCCCCTACGTCCTCCAGAGTCCCCACCGCCTGCTCTTTCCACCACATCTCTTCTTCTCCGCAGCCGCAGAAAGATACGAAGGTAACACAAAAGAATGAGTAGCAGGGGTAGGCAGTATTGGAAGAGCAGCAGACAGGTGGTGTAAGCCAGGCGGTGGTGCTCAGAAGGCCAGCTGTCAGTACAAACAAAATGGTCAGTGAAAGGATCAAATGGTAATGAAAGGTTCTGAAATGGGTGCTTGGTTAGTATGCTGACGGAAAGGAATGGCAAGGAAATGAAGCACGACACAGCCCAGGTTACGGCAACTGCAAGGTAAGCGTGCCATGGCAAGGGCTTCCAACCGGTTGGGTGAATAATGAGCTGGTGCCTTTCCAAAGCAATGAGGACCAGTGACAGTACAGAGACTGTGACAGAGATACACTGCACAAATGGTGTGACTTTGCAGAGTGCTTCGCCAAGGATCCAGCGGTTCATAAGGGTGTAGATTACAGTGACGGGCAGGCACACCAAAGCCATGAGTATATCCGAGCAGGACAGGTTGGCGATAAAAATGTTTGTGACATTCCGCATTTCCCGCTGACGAGCAATAACAAAGACCAGGCAAGAGTTTCCAATGAGCCCCACTGCTATGAGAGCGCTGTATGCCACCACTAGGAAGGTTACATTGCCAACTGAGTCTGCACAGGGGTCCTCACGTTCCCAGTTGGGGCCCAGACGTCCAGACACATTTAGGTAGAGAAGCCGTAGGTAGTCCTCCATTTTCTGAAAATGTGGTGTTCCTCGGGACTAACCTGCAAAGCACAAACCAACTCATTTGTAAATCTAAGTTATATATAGACATTAGGCTAAAAAGAGGTAAAGTCTATCAGCCTCACACAAGGTTCCAATTCGCTTTATCTGACATGAGCTTAGGTAGGGACATCTCACCCGATGATATCTGCAGTGTATTACACTGGTAGGGAGCAAATACACTAAGTATATAGCATAATAACAATCCATCATCAGGGGCTGAAGATTATTTAGATTTTAATCTTAACATCCCATCAGACTGTGTGAGTGACTGTCAGAATCTCTGGGAGAGAAGTTTCCACCTATAATCGAGACATTAGATACAACACAGGGAAGTCATCTTAAAACTTACTTTAAACAAAAGCATCCCTGGCTCTCAAAGTAAATATGGACCATAACCTCAATCAACATATCTTCACTGCATCAAAACCTGTAGAACTGGCAATTATCACAATTATCATTAATTAACAAATATAAACTTTTTCTTTTAACCTATTAAGTTTGCAGGTGATCACACAGGGGCAGGAGTTGAATGCACATCAGTTTTTAAGATGGAACTTGTATGTTTTCACGCTCTGCCAGCTCCGAAGTTGAGCATAAGTAAGTAAGTATTTCAGACGGATCTCTTGCACCAAGAATACGGCTGATGCAAATGCTGACTGACAATAATGATGACTGGGAGTCAGGGGCATTTTATCCAAAGAGGCAGCCTGTGTGCAATCACCATGTGCCCCCGTTGCGCTGGCGTATGCTCAGTGAAGACTCTGGCACTGTGCCAGTCCTCTGCGCATATGCTCATCTCCAGGAAAATGGCTTCTGGGCCCATTTTCACAGAGATTTCTTCATGGCGCATGCGCATACCTCCAAGAAACTTACAGCCAGCGTCATTTTCCTGGTACCTTCTAAAGGGTGTGAGGGGTGGGCCCTCTTGACTGAGGGGGCCCATGTGTAGCGTACATCCTGTGCCCATTATATATACACCACTGCTATGAAATCAAGGATATGGGCAGTGCAGTAGCATAGATTGGGACAACGCTGCATATGGGCAAATATACACATTTAGGGCCTGATTCAGAGTCGGACGCTCTGACAAGAACGCCCGCTCTGAATCAGTGCCCTCCTACCTAAAATTGGAGCGGCCTCCTGGCCGCTCGCATAGCTGTGGGTGACCACCCACAGCTTATGCGAGCGGCCAAAAAGATGGTCGCGATGGTCAAGACCATCGCGACCATCGGGCTTGCGACGAGACCCTGCGGTAGGGTCTCGCTGCCGCAAGCCCAGGAGTGCTTTTGGCTCTATCAGACCCAAAAGCACTCCCACTGACATCACTAGTGATGTCAGTGGGGCCGCCCCAGACGGTAGGCCCCCGGCACGCCCACCAAAGGGGGCGTGCTGTCACTCACCATCGACAGCACGCCCCCTTTGGTGCGAGACCCATAGCGACAGCTTGGCTGTCGCTATGCGGGTCTCGCGCATGCGCACGATGGAGCTCCCTCCGTCGTGCGCATGCGCACTAGGGCACCATCGACCCGCTTGCGAGCGCTCAGCGCTTGCGAGCGGGTCTGAATCAGGCCCTTAGTTACATGAGTTCAATGCACATAAAATTGAGGCTAACTTGTATTCATCTCTACATCAGCCCTACTATCTGATTTTATGCTCCACAATTTATTACTGTTTACTTGTAAGTTGTAATACAAGGAGAAAACCTTTAATGACACTTTCTTCCTTAGTAATGATGTTTGAAGATTAAGGGGGGAATTCACTTAGCCGTGGTAATTTACAGCGTACAGCGGGGTAATTGATCCCCTGGGGTTATTTAATTAGCTCCGAAATGCTGGGATTTTTTTTTCAACACTGCACAGGTAGTGAAAAATAATCCCCAATAACTAGATGGGTAACGGGTGCCGCAACCCTGTTAACGCACAAAATCGTGTAATTTTCACGGATCTGTGTGTTAACGCCCGTTAACACGTCAATTTAACGGGAGGTAACAAAGGTATCAGGTGAAAAAGGTAGCCTAATTTAATAGCCCCGGGCGATAAAGCCCGAGGCTATCTCCCTTTTTATGGCTAATTGAATTCTCCCCTAAATCGTTTTCATTATAAAATAAGAAAAAAAAAAGAAAAAAACAAAGCAAAAGATAGATTTGGGCAGTTTGACATTCACGATTTAGTAAAAAAAACAAAAAAACAGTAATAACCTTCATTTGAACTGGCACTAAGATAATACCATAATTCAATACACTACAACCCTGTAGGATTTAGGTAATATACGTGCTATATGCACACATATCTGTAACCCATTCCAATGCCAGATGTTTGTTTTTATTTTCTAAACTCTACTTGAAAGATGACAGCTAGAACCCGAGCGATCGCCGCTGGTTACAGGCCATTTCTGCACAAAGCTATCTGTTTTAGCAAGTAATCCTCTCTGTTCTTAGCTCTGTGTATGCATTATTTAGCAGTGTGTAATAATACATTAGTGTTGAGGATGGGGGAAGGTTTTAGAAGTGTATAAACATAAAATTTAGAGAAGACCTTCTTTTTCTATAAAGAAAATACACTGGGCTACCGACTTCTGAAACGGATTAAAAGGACATTCTTACCGAACAGTTAGGAATGACTTCTGGACTGAATCATTATAAGACCTGATGTTGCGCTACTGGAGATTTCTAGAACACAAGACGTTGGGATATATAGTTAAATAGGTGACAAGAAAGGGACAGAAGAACTGTGGTGTTTAAAGTGGTAAATGAATATAAGGTTTATTATATAGCAACCCTTATTTATATAAAGCAGATATCTTTTGAAGTGCCTTACAGAGACTTATACATCGCACACATCAGTAAAATAGAGAATACAGTTTACATTATCTACCACATACATACTAACATGAACCTATTAGTATGTTTTTGGAGTGTGGAAGAAAACCGAAGCATGCGGAGGACACCCACACAAACGTGGAGAGAACATACAACCTCCACTCAGATATGGCCCTGGTCCAAAAACTGGAAATAAGTTATATTTACAAAAAGAAAGTGTAAGGCAGAGGTAACTGTTTTCATTGTAAGTGACCCTATTCTGTGCTTAAAATGCTCTTTCCCACAGAAGTGTCAGTGTATTTATTTACTCGTAGTTCTACAAGTATCAGCATGCCCAGGCAGTCACGGGTATACTGTTACTAGTAGGTCTAGAGGTGTACCCAAATAGTCCAGGGTTTGATGGGCCCAGTAGTGCCAAGGACAAAATGCTGATTTCACAATTTTAACTGTACACCCTCCAGCCACATCTCTCTAATGATTTCAGCTGTTTTATTCCTAGGGCTCTGAGTAATTGCCCTAAAGGCCCCCATACATCAGAGATTGATTGCAGCAATCGTGCAAATTGCAATCGATTGTGTATAAAAGTCTTTCCCTTTTTCAATCGATTGTGGCATCTCTGCAATCTGCAATTGATAGAAAAAGGGAAAGATTTTTATACACAATCGAGTGTAAATTGCACGAGTGCTGCAATCAATCTCTGATGTATGGGGGCCTTTAGGAATTTGCAATCGTACTGGACAGGCTGGGGCTCTCTGACAGTATGGAGGACCCCTAGCTTTGGGATTTTCAAACATGGGGCCTGATTCAGAGCCGCTCGTAAGCGGCCGCTCGTTTGTTCCGACCGATGTTCGCACAACTGCGCATGCGTACGGATTTTAATACGCATGCGCGAACCAGTCAGTGCCGCCGAAAATCGTGTGCTCACTAAATAGCGAATGCCTGCTAATTTGAGTGACAGGATGAGGCATTTGTGGGTGGTAACAGGGGAAGGTGCTTGAAAACGGGGAGTGGTGATCCGAACGCAGGCGTGCCAAACGGTCAAAACGGGCGTTTTAAGGGTGTGCATAATTACTAAAGCAGCGTCATCGACCACGTCACTTGGTTGTTTTATAGTCAGGACTGCTCGCATGATTGTGGTAGGAAAAACCAACCACAAGAATAGCGAACAGTTCATACGCCGTCCGATGTACTCGATTAATCTAATAAATAGCGGACATTACGTATGATGCGAGCGGCCAGGGGGCGTTTTTTTCAAAATTACGTTCGCATGTTTCGTTCGCTCGTTCAGACATAGAGGCGTGAACAGACCGCAAAGAGCGAACGGTTAATTTACATAGCCAGCCCCTTTTTCTGGACGAGCAAGCGCAAATAGCGTCCGGCTCTGAATCAGGCCCATGGTTCCAACCCGTGTCACAGATCCACTGTCACAGTGCACCTTGGACCCCAGTTATTTTCTGCCCTGCAAAACTTGTGTATATCATTAGAAATGAAAGGTTTCAGCCACACAAAGATGGCCATATAAAGATGGCGCTGACTGCTCACTGCATTGCATTAATCATGGCTGACGAGTTACCACTGGGTAGCCTGGAGTTCCTGAGTGCTGTGATCACTTCATCCCTTTTTCTGTCAGGATTTGTTCAATGTTTCTGTATACAGTCACATCTTTGACATTACCTGTCATTTGTTTGCGGATCTCCTCCTCTCCCCTTATTGCCAGCAGCTCCCTGACTTCTGCACCCGCCCAATTAGCCATGCTGTGTGCTCCATGGGGCGCCTGGAGATGACATAATCTCTGACTGCACCAGAAGCTCCAATCAATAGCTTTTTGTATGACCCGGGTCAGATACCCGTACCACACCATTCACAGAGCACCGTTACCCGGGACCATGACGGATTCGACCCTGGAACCTACCAGGGTCGGATTCCAAGGTTGACCCTTTCACATCAAATCTCGACCCAGGTAGCCCCAGCAACAACCCAGATTATAAATTTGGTGGAAAATGGGTATCACTGTCATAGCCTTGATTTAGGAGGAGGGGGGGGGGGGCACACTGTCCATTCCCAAATGGCTGCAATCAGTCCATGCTTATAGTTCTGGTGCTTATTCTTAAAAACTATTTATTTCAATATTTTTAAAAATCCACATTGAAACGCCAGTCACCTTCATCGTCTCAAAAACATCATGATAGGCTTAAACAATGGTGGGCAATAGGCTGCCCGAGGAGTTTGATGTATATAAAACATACTATAATTCTGTCTTTCTTTATCACATTTTACCTCTGAGTTTTGGAGTCAGATGCACTCAGCATCAGCCCCAAGGTGCGTAACTTCAGAATGCTTCTATTTCCTGACCTAGAACTATAGAATAACATACGGAAATTATATCAGGGAATAATGGCAAATGTTTGTTCCTATGACTTTTCCCAATCAGATAAACAAAAATGATGAGCAGTGTATTGATGTCTCTTCTATTACTACTAACACAATGGTTGTTGTTTTCTGGCAGGCGTACATCAGCCTGTTGTGTTTAAAATACCTACAGTATTTCCATACTGCATATGTGCACTAAAAATTTATGAGGTAATATGTCCTTCTATAGCTTTCTCTGTATCGTTGACTTATCTTTGTCTCCCTATCAGTGGCAGCTCCAGAGATGAGGCAGCAGCGCAGTCAAAAATTGAAATAGGAGAGACACACCAACTGCCACTCCAAACATTGCCTAACATCGCCGGCTGGGGCTCACTGGCAGTTGGTGTGGTTCCCCCACTTGAATTTTGGACTGTGCTGCATCCCCACCTCTGGAGCCGCCGCGACATATGTCTGAAGAGGTGGACGGCCAAGTGTAAAGCTGGCCATACGCTGCATGATAATCATTCAAACCTAGACTAGTAAATGACTGATATGAATGATTATTGTTCAGCGTATGGTACAGAATGATAATCGTTCACAGCCTGGAGACGGCTGAAAATACGGTCTGGATCATTTGGTTATCAAACCTGTCCGATCCAGAAAACCGTCGCTCAGACAACTTCAGGCTTTGAGTCTGATTCAGACCCGCACACAAATCAGATTTGCCGACTTCTAGCTCCCTCCTTCCGGGAGGGAGCTGTCGGGCGTCCTCAGGAGGGGGGCGTGTAACACCAATAGGGGGCGTGGCCCGGAACATGGCATGGGCCATGGGCGTGACCGCAATCGCGTCATCGCGGGCCTGCCCCCTCTTCACAAAGCCGAGATAAATGGCTCCCCCCCACTGCCGGGGATTATACTGGGGGGGCCAGATGGATCCCCGGGGACTGGGAGACTTGCCTACCTTTCCGGGGGGCTGGGAGCGGCACCCAATTTTCGGGAGGCTCCCGGCCAAATCGGGAGGGTAGGCAAGTATGACACAAATGCCATCACAGCTGCGATATCTTTTGGATCACAATTGTGAAAATATGCTAATAACTCACACGCCATCCAGTGTTTAGAGGCGCCCACTGAAAGCATCTCACATCCGCCGCTCACGGACAGAACCGGAAACATCGAACACAGGTAAGGGGACCATCACCCTTCTGAGTAAGTCTAACATGCCGCAGACACAGCGGGTCTCCAGACACGCAGAGGGCTCTCCTGCTGCCAGCAAGGATGCTGTGGCTAATTTATGCACGGCCAGAAAATGGTTTAAGCAGTCTGACACACCTGCATTTTACTAACCACTCTTGTTACCTCCCTCAAATGCTGACTACCTGTCACTCAGTTTGCAAGTGAATCCTCTGCACGAACATAATCACATGCGCAGTGCGGCTTTCATGCATGTGCCATGGCTAACAATGGTTTAATCTGTGTAAATATCAGCATAGCGTGAGGATATGAATTAGGTCCAGTGAATGGAGATCGCCTCAATATATCTTGCAGTGATTATCGGTCACTCTGCTCCGGCGGCCATGTTGGCTGCACTATCATGTAGTCTATTGCCAGCTTAAGTATAGGAAATTGTCACATAAATGCAAAGCAACTAGAAGTGGTAGAAGTGGACACATCCGCAGACAAGAAGTATATTTCTTGAACTTGCTGGTACAGTGAGACACAATGATAATTATGATTATCAGCATCACTATCTTGCTGCTTCTGATTGGCTGATTGTGTATTGACCTCTCCAGCGGATAGTACTTCATTCATTAGTGTGGCGACTGTATTATATCAAGTCGGTGTCATCTATGCGCATTACTTAATTGACATTTCCATTTAGACTACTGCAGGATTGAAGATTCCCATTTGATTACTAAATGGAAAAACAACAGATGTTTGAATTCAATTTAACTTGTGTTTCATATCTGTTTTGTATTTAATTATATTTTATATTGAAAATGTGACTTTCATATTTATTAATAACTGCCAAGGCAATCTTCTCTCTTATGGATATATTTACTAAAGTGCAGGTTTATAGAAATGGAGATGTTGCCCATAGCAACCAATCAGATTCTAGCTATTATCTTCTAGACGGTGCTAGATAAATGAAAAGTAGAATCTGATTGGTTGCTATGGGCAACATCTCCACTTCTACAAACCACCACTTTAGTCACACGCAGATTTCCATAATACTGAGACGCCCGCTATCATCGTCTTGCAACGGTGCATTTCCATCTCGGTGCATCTTTAGACCATGGCCTCCTGTGTGAGTGGCTGTGCGTCTTTGTATGCAGCCGCTTACAGCGACACGTCTGCGTCTGATTAGTCTGCTACCTCCCAGGAATGGTCCCTGAAGACCACTGACCCTGCGTCCAAATCTGTCCTGTATCTCCTCGCAATAACAATCGGGACGCACGCACTGTGCAACCCCGACATATGCATAAAAAGAAATATTGGGCGGCTACATGAATATCAGCATGGCGTTCCACGTTGAATCAGGCCCTTAGTGTGGGTGTAAATATACACAGCTGGTCGTCTGATCTATGGTTTCTGCAAATGTTACTGTATTATGGCTTTATTTCCCTACATTCAGAGCACACATAAATAAATACAAATATTATTTTCTAAATTATATATAAAATTCTAAATAATCCCCAATTTACTTGTGTACATTATAGAAAATAATTATTTATGGCAAGATTAGGTTGCCTGTAACTCTCCTTCTGTTGTTGAATGCCGGCATAATCTGTCAGCCAACAGAAGTAACTGTACATCCTAAACTACAAGCTCTGGGAATAATAGGCGTAAATAAATAAATAATAATAAAGGCCCATACATATACAGAGTATTTCTGCCAATACACAGAGCTCAAGTTACGTACTGATCAGCAATAGTAGCGTATGCATCTAGTTTCCGCCAAACACACATTTCAGGCCGGAATCGGTATGGAATCCCGGCTGCCGCATGGCCGGCAGTTCGATTCCCGGCAGCGGCAGCCCGACAGATCAGCAGAGCCCGGCAGCACAAGCCCGACAGCGCTGGAAATCCCGATCGTCCCTAAGGTAAGTATAAACTAACCTAACCCCCTAACCCTAACCTCCCCCCAAGTGCCTAACCCTAATCCCCCCTCTAAGTGCCTAACCCTAACCACCCCCTTACCCGTAGCCTCAACCTAAGTCCCCCGGGGGGGGTGCCTAACCCTAACCTCCCCCCGGGGGTACCTAACCCTCCCTCCCCCTAGCCTAACCCTCCCGGGGGGGTGCCTAACCCTAATTCCCCCCGTGTGCCCTAAACCTCCCCCCCCCGCGGCTGTCAGCTCGCGGTGCCCGGCATCAGGTAATAACAGGCGTCTAGATATAGACGCCGGTCATTTATCCCACGCCGGGATAAAGCAGCCGGGAAGCCGGCTGTCGGTATTAAGGCAGTCGGTTTCCCGGCTGCATACCCTCAGGCCTTTATGTCCCACTTGCACCAATGTTTTAAACTATTTTATATGCAACAAATATAGTCTATATTAAGCATCAGTTAAATTACAACTTTTCTAAGTGACCTAATTATCAAATAACATTTGCGAGATATCCTCCAGAAAAAAAAGAATAATTGGGGAGTACCCCTAAATATTAGACATCCCCATGTTTTAGCAAGGAGGTACCGCAGCAGATATCTGTCGTTGTCCCTCCATTTCCGACAGCAGATGCAGCACCCATAGGTTTCTATGGGTTGCGTAAGGAATGCTGACATGCAGTCAGAATCCCAAACACGTTAGAATGTCGATGCCCCCAGGTGAGTAAGCCTAACGTAACCCCTAGCCCAACCACCCCCCGCAGCCTAACCCCTTGCCCTAACCCTACCCCTAACCCCAATAATTACCTTCGCGATTCTAGCGGTCCGGCTGCAGGCGCTGGTATTCTGACAAGTGTCAGGATTCCGGCATCGGCATTCTGACCGCATCCAGTTTCTATGGGTGTTGCTATGCTGTCAGATTTACCAAGCTCTGGGTTTGGACCTGGCAGCTATTGTCATCTTCATATGGTGTTAGCCACTGTAGGTTCTGGACTAAACTCTGCACAAAATTCCAGGAGAGGGTTCCCGGAAATGACCACCACACATGTGCGGTCAGCAGACCACGTCAGCACAGTAGAGCTGTATGGTCCAGAAAGAAAAGTGAAGTGATCGTTAATGTAATCACTTCACTTATTACCCACCGCAAATTTCACACCAAATAGCTTACCCTGCATTAAGCCCTAAATGCTTGTCAGGGCTACTGTCCGAAGGCATTAAGAAACACACTTGGTTAAGGAGCCCATGCTAGGGATGGACATCGAATGGTTGCCGGGCTTCCAACATCAAATACAGAGCTGCTATGACATAAACCATCAATGGTTATATTGTACGCATGTGCAGAAGCATTCAGAGCGTAATACAATATAAGCTGTCATCCATCCGATGAGCACCAGAAAGCTACATCCGATAGCTGTCAACTATCAAATATTCGCAATTTCAGTTCCATCGAATTTGTGAACATCGATGGTTTCTAATCGTCGGCTTCCGATGTCCATCTCTTCCCCACCCCCCAAAGGAAGAGATCAAGCAAATCTTTTTTGCCAGGGTGCTCTATATATAAGACAGGCTATACTGGCATTCTGGGCCTGATCCTCAGTCACACGCTATGCCGATATGCAGGCAGTTGACCGATGCCTTAAGTACTGCGCATACGTCTGAGTCGCAGGACAGAATTGGACGCAGGGTCTGTAGAATTCAGTGACCGTTTCTGGGAGGTAACAAACGAATCAGACTAATCAGGGGCGTTTCTAGAGAGGAGGGGGCCCGTGTGCAGTCTCCGACACGGGCCCCCTCCTGTCCGCAGCGCACTGAGCTGTGTGCGGCCAGCGTTGGAGTTGTAGACTCTGGGCACTAGAGTGTGCCCAGAGTCTATAGTGTATGCACAGGGCACCGGGAAAATGGGCGCGGCGGCCATTTTCCCTGTACAGCGCATGCGCAAACGACGGTAAAATGGCCGCCTCTGCCATTTTCCAGACGTTTTACAACGCCGGACCCCCGTGCTGACGTGGGACTCCAGAGAGGTAATATTATGGGTGCAGGGTTTGCAGTGCGGGGCCCCCCTGGACCCAGGGGCCCGTGTTCCCCGCACACCCTACACCCATTATAGATACGCCCCTGAATCAGACGCAGGTGTGTTGCTGTAAGCAGCTGCACACAAAAACGCCTAGCCGCACACAAAGTACGCCATATTCAGATGGAGAAACTGCTCCTGCCATAGGGCTGGTGCAAGTTTCGATGATGCATCCGATGGTGCGTCTAAAGATGCAAGGTTTGATGATGCATCCGATGGTGCGTCTAAATATGCAAGGTTTGATGATGCATCCGATGATGCATCTAAAGATGCACAGAGACAGATTTGCGACGGGCAATACGCTGCAAATGGGCATCTCACTATTCACAAAATGGCACGCGGCATTAGCATAAAGACACGTGCGGCTGTGGCAAAAAACTCGCTCGTGTCTGAGTGCACCTCAGAATCAGATCCTATTTGTTTAAGGCTACACCAATTTCACCATATATCTGTAATTACAGGAAAGTAAATGTGTATTTGGATAATGACGTTTCTGTGGGAAGAAATAAGTTGTTTGCACACATCTGCCAGCCATGTGTGATCCCAGGAGGAAGCCCCTGGCCCCTTCTCTGCAAAATGTCTAATAACATTCTAAGAACTTCTATTCTGGGCACACTTGTGAGGGTATCTGGGGAAGATACAGGTTGGATGACAATGCTATTACACACACATACAGAATATCTCATCTCCATCCTGAAAATAGTGGTGCTACAAACTGGCTATAGAGCAGGTATAATCACAGAATGTACTCAGAGCTTTCTTCTTAAGTTTTATATGAATATTTTACTTATAATGCTGAAAATACAATTGTCCAGATTAGATGGCATAGATTGTTTCTTTAATGGGAATAATGTGCTTTTAACCATCATACCATGATCAGTAACGGAGCTGTGTGCAGTCTGGGAGTTGGGACTCCAAGTGGGATCCCATAATCTGTTCTACAATTCCCCCAGTGGCAGATATTAAAATATATTATATGTAAAATGATGTATTCCTTATCCTGTTACAGAACAATAGAATAATGTCACTTTGGGTCTCAGATTAAAAAAATAAAATAAAAATGTTGAGCATCACTAACCTAAAAAGAACATGCAAGTTTTTAGAAAACCATGGTGTAGTTCCCATCTTCAATTTGCCTGCGTTGCATAGAAAGCGATAATGAGACAGGACATCTAGGGGGTCTTAGGTAGGTATGTGGTGGGTGGGTGAGAGATGCTATGCAGATTATGACTGCCTAGCCCACATGCACCATTGGTTTTGCTGCAAATCAGTTTGTCACCAAGTATTGTAGAAACCCCTGGGAGCTGACCGGATGGGACAGGGTGACAGACACAGAGCAAGGAGAGACAGTCACTTACGTGTCACTTACAGGAGAGTGTCAGCATGTAGGGATCAGGTGTAGAGAGAATGGTGAGAAGAAGCAGCGAGAGAAGCAGGGAGGAGAGAGCTGTCAGATGTCTGCTGTGTGACTCCTACTCTCTGCCCCCCCCCCCCCGCCCCCTTATCTCTCCCCTATCTTTACCTTTCCACTGACCTCTGTCTCTGATAGTATCCCACTCCTCTCCTATGTCACCCTCATGTTTCTCTGTCTCTGCCTAATAATCTCTCTCTCTCCCCCAAATGCTTGCACTTCACCTCTCCTCCTTCTCCTCAGTGCCCACCCCTTCCCTTCTGCACTGGCATTGCTGTAAGGAAGGGGTGCTGGGATGATAGGGGTGCAGACCCCAGGAGATTGGGATGACTGGAGAACCCCTCCAGCTCCTGCAGGATGGATGAAGAGCTCTCAGCAGACGGACAGACTCATTATGGGGAATCAGTTGCTGTTGCTAGGAAACCAAATTCTTTTTTATCTGGAATCTGCCAGCAACAGAAACAAATTATTCCGAATCCTCCTCACACTCCGCAGCCCAGCACCTTCTGCTATTCCTGGGCATGCACACACCACGCTGATCCTGCACCCATTCCTGAACATGCTCCTGCACTCACTGATTCATCATGCCACCACAGGAACAGTTGCTATCCCTGTGCATGCATTCACTAAGCTGCCCCTACACCTATTGCCCTGCCACCACAGGAACAGTTGCTATCCCTGTGCATGCATTCACTAAGCTGCCCCTACACCTATTGCCCTGCCACCACAGGAACAGCTGCTATGCCTGGGCATGCACACACTAAGCTGTACCTGTACCCATTACTCTGCCACCACAGAAACAGCTGCTATGCCTGGGCATGCACACTCTAAGCTGCACCTGTACCCATTACTATGCCACCACAGAAACAGCTGCTATTCCTGGGCATGCACAAACTAAGCTGCCCCTGCACCCATTACCCTGCCACCATAGGAACAGCTGCTATTCCTGGGCATGCACAAACTAAGCTGCCCCTGCACCAATTACCCTGCCACCATAGGAACAGCTGCTATTCCTGGGCATGCACACACTAAGCTGCTCCTGCACCCATTACCCTGCCACCATAGGAACAGCTGCTATTCCTGGGCATGCACACACTAAGCTGCTCCTGCACCCATTACTCTGCCACGACAGAAACAGCTGCTATTCCTCTGCATGCACACACTAAGCTGCTCCTGCACCCATTACTCTGCCACCATAGGAACAGCTATTTCTGGGCATGCATATACTAAACTGCTCGTGCACACATTACCCTGCCACCATAGAAGTAGCTGTTATTCCTGGGCATGCACACACTAATCTGTTCCTGCACCTACCACCCTGCCACCACAGGAACAGCTGCTATCCCTGCTCAAACACCTCTGTCTCTAGGATCTCTGCTATTTCTGCTTACACGCTACGATATTAATGACATCTATGGTATTCCTTGGCACTCACTGTTGCATTATTGCTCATGCATAAAATACACAGAGAAGGAAAGATGATAGCAGATAAAGACTGATCTTTCCATCCAGTCAGACCATTCAGCTCTGCAAAACAGGCTCCAGAGCCTTAAACCCAAAACCTATTTATTACTTAAAATATAAAGTTTAGCATGGTAGCGCCTTTTGTATCCTAATGAGCACGTTATCATAAGACCTTGTAGAAAGTGTTGTGTCATTATAGCCTTTCTTGTGTTCTGTCTATTGACAGCCGGGATCCCAACTGTTGGGATATCATACTGATTCCCTGTGACAGAGATGCGGTTAATATATCTACAGCCGGGAAGCCGGCTGCCGGAATCCCGATCAGCGTTAGAAGACCAGCGGTGGAATCTTGACATGACTGGAGATGCCGATACCGGAATCCCGACAGTGGCATCCCGATCGTAAGTATAGTGGGGCCTGGTAGGTGTTAGCCGTGAGGGTGGTTTAGGCACCCCGGGGGGAGTTAGGGTTAGGCTGTGGGTTGGGGAAGGTTAGGGTTAGGCTCCAGTATGGGGGGGGTTAGGGTTAGCCACCAACGGGGAGAGGTTAAGGTTAGGCACTAAGGGGGGTTGGTTAGGCATTTACCAGGAGGGTTAGGCTGCAGGGTAGGGAGGGTTAGTGTTAGGGTACAGTAGAGGAGGGTTAGGGGATGAATAGGGCAGGGAAACACTACTCATCGTTTTGGGATTGTAGGCATTGGGATCCTGCTGTCAGTCTTTTGACAGCCGCCATCCCAACTGTTGGGATATCATACCGATTTCCTGTGATACACTGGGCAAACATTGGCCGATATTGTATTTTATGCATGCACTTTAATATCATTCGCCTCTTTGGTATCCTATACATGCAATGTCCTAGACCCTCTTATATTCTGTATATCTCGTAAACTACTGTATATCCACTGTCCTATCATTAGACTCTCTTGTATACTATGCATACACTGTGCTCACATTAGACCCTCCAATAACATATCAGGGCCGCAACTAATGGGGGGGGGGCTGGAGGTGCACGTGCGCCGCTGCACCCGCCACCAGTGTGCTCCAGCCCAGGGCGGCAGGAAGACTCCAAGCCGGAAGCCCGCTGAGATTTTATTACCAGCGGGCGCCCAGCACCTTCCCCACAGCGCCGCGGTAGCCGGAGGCTGGAGTTCTCTCCTGAGCTCCGGCTTCTTCCGAAGAGCAGCTGGTGGACCGGACGGCGGTGGACGTAGGAGCAGGGTTTAAGGTAAGTGTTGTTTTTTTTTGTGTAAGCGCCACTACACGGGCATTACTATGGGGGCATTACCATATGGGCACTACTACAGGGGCATTACTTCGGGGTCATTACCATATGGGCACTACTACAGGGGTATTACTTTGGGGGCATAACTATGGGGGCATTACCATATGGGCACTACTACAGGGTTACTACTAGAGGGGCATTACCATATGGGCACTACTACAGGGGTATTACTATGGGGGTATTACCATATGGACACTATAGTACAGGGGCATTACTATATGGGCACTACTATAGGGGCATTACTATAGGTGCACTGCTGAAGGGGCATTACTATGGGGGAATTACCTTAGTATGTCCCCGGGTGACAAAAATCCTAGTTTCGGCCCTGATCATATGCATGCATACAATGTACTGTCCTATTAGACCTACTTGTATTCTATACATGCACTGTCTTATCAGGGGCGTTTTAAGTGAGGAGGGGGCCCGTGTGCATTCCCAGTGCAGGGCCCCCTCCTCTCTCCCCAGCAGCCGACTGACGCGGCTGGCCGGCCACCGCAGAAGCAGAAAACTCTGGGCACTAGATTGTGCCCAGAGTCTACTGCGCATGCGCAGAACGCTGGAAAAATGTCCGCGGCTGCCATTTTCCGGTGTTCTGTGCAGTGCTGACACCCGACACGGGACCATGGACAGGTGAGTTTTAAATAATATGGGTGTAGGGTGTACGGTGCGGGACCCCCCTCAGACCCTGCACCCATTATAGATACGCCCGTCTCTTATCATTGGCACCTTTTGTATCTTATGTATGTACTATTCTGTCAGACTCCTGTATCCTATGCATACACTGGGGCACATTTAATAATGATCGCATTTGCAATGCGATCTGGGCGCAATATTATTGCCCATGACCGCATTGCAGTATGTGATCATACCGCCCCGGTGATAACATAAAGCACAGACAGGGGCTCCGAAAGGCGTCAGCGGTCTCTTCACTCATGTGCCGGGACTCCAGCGTATGTGCGGTCTACTGACCATGTACACGCCGCGGCCATTGTTGGGGGGAGGGTTTATCGTATTTGTGACCGATATACTATTATTAGTCTGTCTTGTATCATGCACACAGTTTATTATCATATTTCTCTTTTTGATCATGTACACAGGTCTGTCATTGCATTATATTGGGCACACACCGTGCTACCAGTACCCTATTGCAGGGGTGGGAAACCTTTTTTCTGCTGAGGGCCATTTTAATATATATATCATTATTTGCGTGCCCAGTGCAGGCCACACCCCCGCCACATGACATCACAGCGGAATCGGTATGAATTCAAATCCCAACAGCGGCTGCCTGACATGGGTGAAAATCCGGATCGTTCCCAGGTAAGTATTTACTAACCTAACCTCCCCCCCCTAACTCTAACCGTCCTTAGGGGTGCATAACCCTAACCTTCCCACCAGTGCCTAACCCTAATCCCCCCTCTAAGTCTCTAAACCTAACCTCCCCTTCCCCATCACCTAACCCTAAGTCCCCCCCCAGGGGTGCCTAACCCTCCCTCCCCCTAGCCTAACCCTAACCTCCCGGGGGGGTGCCTTACCCTAAGTCCTTCCCGGGAGCCCTAAACCTAACCCTACCCCCCCCCGCCGTGCGGCTGTCCGCAGCGGCGCCCCGGCATCTCTTCGATCGGGATGCTGGGCGCCGGTCTCCCGGCGCTGGTAAAATGACAAGCGTCTAGATGTAGACGCCGGTCATTTAACCCTCGCCGGGATAAAGCAGTTGGGAAGCCGGCCGGCGGGATTGCGTCCGCCAGCTTCCCGACTGCATACCATTACAGCAATGCTCCGAGCATCCCGAGGAGGCTCCGGGGAGCTGTAACCGTCTGAGGCGTCCTAAGGGCTCTCCAGGCAGCACTGCTGCATAGATTCTGGGCACCCTACTAGCAAGATGAGGCTAGCAGAAAAAAGTTCAGAAGGCCAGACCAAATGATTCCAGGGGCCTTATACGGCCCCCGGGCAGGAGGTTTCCCATCCCTCCCCTATTGTATTGTGTGAACAGTTTATCTATTGTTCCTCTTGTATGACCTGCACACGGTGGGCCTGATTTTGAGTCGCACGTAGCAGCATTTATTGACGGTTGCCAGTCTGCAGCTTTATGCAAATGCTGCTACAAACTCTGCTCCTCCTGTACATCCGTGCAACCAAATGTGCAAGGCCCACTTTCAGCATCCGGTCATGCAGTAATACAGATTGGTGTATCCTTAGATGCCACCATTAGTCGCACCATCAAAATTTCCACCAGCCCTATTGCAGGCATAGTTTCTCCGTCTGACTACAGCCTTCTATGCCTGCGGCTGTGCGTCTGGGAATGCAGCCACTTGCATTGACACACAACACATCCATAATATGCCCACTGAATGGACCATTTTTCCATGTATTTCTAGAAACATCCCAAGCACCGGCCAGGAACGCCCATAACTTTTCACCGACATTTCTAATACCGTCTTGTCTCTATTGCAACAGAACCTGTTACGCATGCGCCATATGAGGGTTTTAGACATTTCTGCACTTGTGCAGCTGAACTACAAGAACATCAGCATTGCGTGCAGATTACATGCAACTCGGAATCAGGCCCAATACACTCTCATTGTCATGCCTTACATTACTGTGCTTGAACTATAAGCTTTAAAGGGCCCCATACACAGTGCGATATAGCAGCCGATCCGACGGTTTGGAACAATATCGCTGCTATATCGTTCTTTGTGTGGGTATGATATCGGCCAGTGCGCGCTCCCGTGGGATCGTACATCGCTCCTCCAGATCTTTCTGCATGTTCAGTTAATCTGGGGGAACGATGTACATGCAGCGCTATGAAGGTGGGTGCCAGCATATCGGAAGGTCAGCCCCCCAATCGCTCCGTGTGTGGGGACACCTGTTGCATCGCAAGGTGCATATCGCACCGTGTATGGGGGCCTTTAGAATCTTGTAACAGTTTGCTGTAAGGTTGTATCCTATGTAGGCCCTATATACACACCCACCAAGCTACCATGGTCCCATTTTGTATCGTATGGCGTGTTTATTACAGTATAATATAGCTCATCCATAATGTTTATGGAAGATGGCCAACTGTGGCGAGAACAAGGTGCCAGGCAAATTTGAAAGTAAAGGTTAACTCACTTGTCACCCCCTCTTACCAGCACTATATTAATGTTATGTATTCCATATGGTTTATGTGTGTTAGAATATATTATCACTGCACTGTTCTTAACTGTCACCAAGTGGGTTCTTAAGGTACTGCTGGATTCTCTAATATAGCTTGTAAAAGATCCATCGCCTGTGATCACCAGGTCCCAGCCAACCGGAGGCAGCCCAAGAGGTACTCAGAAACCCTGTAAAAAGATTTTTGTGTGACTACAGGGGAGATGTATCAAACCTTCTAAAGGGTGGAAAAGCTGTCCATAGCAACCAATCAGCTACTAGCTATCATTTTATAGTGTAAAAAGAGATTAGCGCTAGTTGCAGTATGCCTACACAAACAGACCTATGCTGGTTATCTGTTAACCATATTTACCAACATACTTGTGAATGACGCAATCAATTTTGATCAGATTAGAATAAGGATCATTGTATAACATGAATTGCAACATATATCTAAACAGAACTGAATAAAAAACCTTTAAAAACAAAATGATCAGGTTGCTGATTGCAACAATGTTTAGGCTTTCTGGGATTAAAGCTGGGCACACACTTATATAATCATCAGGCCATTCCTTCGATCACGTTTTGTCGGCTGACAGCCGGTCGCATCTTATGTGCAGCTTAATATTCATCCGATTCGACTGGACCATTTTCTTACAATATTTTGTCAGTCGGGGATCAAAGATCGCAAGTATGATTGTATAGGTGTGTACACTTGTATTGGCACTGTGGTCGGGGCTTCCCATGGGGAGTCAAGTCGATCAAAACATTGCATCGCAAGAGTAATCACAAAGGTGTGTACCCAGCTTTAGGAAAGGAAACCCCACAAGACCAACTGCTTCAGACAACCAAACCCACATGCTGACTCCTTCCAGTGTCTCCTGCACACCAGAGAGAGTGCAGTGTCTCCTGCACACCAGAGAGAGAGCAGTGTCTCCTGCACACCAGAGAGTGTAAAGAAAAGAGGGACAGAATAGGGTAAGGAGGCACTCAGCCGATTTGTTACTATTGCTGCAGTTTGCTGGCTTCACAGAAGCAACCACTTAAGGTGCGTACACACGTAACGATTTTTTGAACGATTTAACTACAACTACGTCGTTATCGTTCAAAAACTCGTTCAGTTTGAGTTATAACGATGAACAAAAATCGTTCAAACGCGCTCCCATTTGTAGTTCATTTCAGATTGACCAACATAACGATTTTCATTAAGGGAAGGAACATTTTTCATTCATTGTTATAAAAATCGTTTATTACACTTCAAAAAATCGTTCACTTTTTCAAAGGAAAATCTGACATATAATCTGACAGAAAATCGTTGGTTACAAAATCGTTACGTGTCTATGCACCTTAAATCTCAAAAGAGCTTAACATTGTTGCAATCATCAACCTGATTGTTGTTTTTAAATATTGTTTCAGTTGTTATGATATTGCAGTTTCTTCATGTTATTGCTGCAGTTCATGTTCCACTATACATAGTGCTCATATAATTTATACTGTTTATAACATTTTACTTGAGCAACTCTTTACCACAGCGTGGATTTTGAATACCATATACCTATCATTTTATAGAATGTGCATAAAAAATGCTAGCTAGAAGCGCAACTTCAACAACTGCCCAATTCTCCACTCTTTAGGTTTGATACATTTCAGCCTGCATCTGCTAGCGATCGGCCACGTTATTCTGGTCAGCTTATGGACCATTCTCCCCAGAAAAAAAAAGAAAATAACTAAGGATCCAGGGATAACTAGTTCCTGCTGTGAATTAAATACCCATTGTTTGGCTACTATAGTTTACCCTTTGATCTACCTGAACTGCCTGGACCCAAAACCCCAGGGGCACATGTTGCAGTGTGTCATGCAGGGCTACGTGAGCTGATAGTCCATGGATAAGCAGGTACCTTAGTGAATTCCTCCGTTGAATCAGACAGGGGATAAAAGGAGACCTCTCACCACACAGTTCTCACTCCTGTTTGGAACAGCACTGGCTAGGAGCCAGACTCCTGTTGGGCTGGTCCAGAATTGTGTCAATGATCAGATCTCCAAGGCTTAATGGACCCTGTTGGCATATACAGTGTGGCCAATAGCAGGACATCCCACTCGGCCCCGCCCATCTGGCAGAGAAGTTAATGGTGATGCTCAGGATTGGAACATTGCCCCATAGAATTCTGTGACTATAGCCCCTTTAAGGTATGGTTGCTCAATAGTTACTGAACCCATAGAGGTACTGTGTACTCTCAGCTGGCTGTTGCCTTAGAGCTGGCCAGCTAGTGCTGTTTGGTAAAAGAGCTAAACATAAAACCAGTAGCAAAACAGTGTTGACCTAAAATGATCCTTATTCTAATCTGATCAAAATTGATTGCGTCATTCACAAGTATGTTGGTAAATATGGTTAACAGATAACCAGCATAGGTCTGTTTGTGTAGGCATCCTGCAACTGCACTGACTGGCCACAAACCATAACATCACAGCCCTTCGCATTATTTAAGTCTAACATTTTTTGCCCATTATTAATCGCAATCTCATTAGTTATCCACCCTCTATACAGGCAACACTATTCTCTGCAAAGAAAAATACATAAAAGGGTGATAAATACACAATTTATTATACAAAAACAACAAATGATTAAGCCTATAGCAGCTTAAAATGAATGTCAGAAATAACTGGCAAAATGCTAGATGTATAATACAGATCAGCTACAGTAATATCATTTGGTAAAAAGGGTACACGTATCACTGAAGTAGCAGACCTAAAATAATAGACTGCTCTACTTGTTTTGTAGCAAGTTTCCAGGCTGGTTCAAAAAACGAAATAATAGTACATATGGGTTCCCGTAGATTTATACTGTAGTGCTCCAGTTTCTCCATGAGTTCACCCGTTGGTAGATGCTCCTAAAAGTAGTCTAAAGCGTGCTTCAATGGAAGCAAGTGCCATTAGATGAAGGTATTTTTCAATTGAATCAGTGGTTAAACCTTAAGGATCACTTTAATTTAGATTTTCTTCTGATGGGTTGGCTGGGCATAACAAAGCATGTATCTCTTGGCTGGAGGCATAAGGACAATGCAAGTTCAAAGATCCAGATGGTAGTGGAAAAATAGGGGCTGGAAGAATGTGAAGCATTCATTATACGTAACACTGATGTAACTGTTGCCTTGTACATATGTGCCATACATCTAGCCTCAATACGCCATGCAGCGCTACTTGCCTGGCGTGAGTGAGCCGCCAGGTCCTGTGTAACCCTGCTAGCGTAAGGTGTCTTTTTGCCAAAAATGCATGTAAGTCGCAATTCGATGTGGTGAGGACACATCAGCAGACTGTGCTGATTAATTTGATATGCGACAATTGCTATCTGTTTGTAACCGGAGTCTGTTTGGGATGCACAACAAAACGTCTGTATAGGATGCACAACAAAACGTCTGTATAGGATGCACAACAAAACGTCTGTATAGGATGCACAACAAAACGTCTGTATAGGATGCACAACAAAACGTCTGTATAGGATGCACAACAAAACGTCTGTATAGGATGCACAACAAAACGTCTGTATAGGATGCACAACAAAACGTCTGTATAGGATGCACAACAAAACGTCTGTATAGGATGCACAACAAAACGTCTGTATAGGATGCACATCAAAACGTCTGTATAGGATGCACAACAAAACGTCTGTATAGGATGCACAACAAAACGTCTGTATAGGATGCACAACAAAACGTCTGTATAGGATGCACAACAAAACGTCTGTATAGGATGCACAACAAAACGTCTGTATAGGATGCACAACAAAACGTCTGTATAGGATGCACAACAAACGTCTGTATAGGATGCACAACAAAACGTCTGTATAGGATGCACAACAAAACGTCTGTATAGGATGCACAACAAAACGTCTGTATAGGATGCACAACAAAACGTCTGTATAGGATGCACAACAAAACGTCTGTATAGGATGCACAACAAAACGTCTGTATAGGATGCACAACAAAACGTCTGTATAGGATGCACAACAAAACGTCTGTATAGGATGCACAACAAAACGTCTGTATAGGATGCACAACAAAACGTCTGTATAGGATGCACAACAAAACGTCTGTATAGGATGCACAACAAAACGTCTGTATAGGATGCACAACAAAACGTCTGTATAGGATGCACAACAAAACGTCTGTATAGGATGCACAACAAAACGTCTGTATAGGATGCACAACAAAACGTCTGTATAGGATGCACAACAAAACGTCTGTATAGGATGCACAACAAAACGTCTGTATAGGATGCACAACAAAACGTCTGTATAGGATGCACAACAAAACGTCTGTATAGGATGCACAACAAAACGTCTGTATAGGATGCACAACAAAACGTCTGTATAGGATGCACAACAAAACGTCTGTATAGGATGCACAACAAAACGTCTGTATAGGATGCACAACAAAACGTCTGTATAGGATGCACAACAAAACGTCTGTATAGGATGCACAACAAAACGTCTGTATAGGATGCACAACAAAACGTCTGTATAGGATGCACAACAAAACGTCTGTATAGGATGCACAACAAAACGTCTGTATAGGATGCACAACAAAACGTCTGTATAGGATGCACAACAAAACGTCTGTATAGGATGCACAACAAAACGTAAAATGAAAAAAGCTGCAGCCGCTACATTGTAGCACTTTGTATACAGATTCAGAGGCTCAGTCGCACACAGATATACAAGTATCGCATATTAATTAGCAGAGTCTGCTGGTGCGTCCCTAGTCGCATTGTGACTGAGACGTATTTTCGCCCCCCCAAAAAAATAAGACGTCCGCCACTATCAGAGTCTCTTGGGACTTGGCGCGCCGAGAGGGACTTATTGGCGCGACTACAGCAAAGATGTGTAAGGACATCTGTGCATGTAAGAATTTTGAAAGATGGCTGTTATCTAACTCTGTGAAGTATAACATAGAAACATACTTACTGTGACAAATGGGAGCCAGCTCCTTACATACATAAAAAAAATATATTTTTAATTTCCAAACGATTATACACTTTTATTTGTAAAACTTTGATAAACTGTACAAATATGATACGTTGTAAGATTAATTAGATAACAAATAAAACCCTCCAAACTACATCTATTAGGGGTATTCGATATGGGTGCGATAACATAGTTTTTTGCGTTAATATCGCACTTTTTAACTTTTTTGCGTTAATATCACTGGTTTTAGTTTTACACCGTATTCAATTTCAAAGACTTATCGCAGTTTTGAAAAGTCTTTGATAAAAAACGGTGATAACTTTTACCATTGAATAGGTGTCGAAAAAAAGTGCAGAATTGGGGTTTAGGGGTGCAGGCTTAAAAAAAATAGCCTGCACTCCTGAGATTGACATTTAAAAAAGAACTGTGTCAAAAAAAGTTTAAAAAAAAAATAGGGACACCCCAAAAAATTAATTTAAAAATTGGGGTGAAAAAAAAAAAAAAATGGGAAAAAATTGTATAACAATAGGGAAATAGGTTCAGGGCTATTCTGCAAGTATGCGGCATGTGTTTTCTAGAATAGAATTATAGCGGCAGGTGCACAAATGCAGAATTTTTAAAAACTTACTTTAGGGACACCAAAATATGCTAGTACCCATTTTCATGTACCCCAAATTTGATGGGACCACTTAAAAAAACGAAAAAAATAACCTAAGTGCTCTTCTGCATCACTTCTTCAATGTCGGGAAAAAAACACCTGCTGCGGCTATTTAAATCCCCGACTTTCAATTAAAGGCTAAAACGGGGGTACCCATAGTGTTCCCCCATGTTTTTACAACTTTAGGGGGGTCTTACAATTATTTTAAGGAAAAATTTGTGACTTTACGCAAATCCAACTTCGGAGTTTCCCGTTTTCGTTAATTTTATTTTGAATACGGGGATAAGCGGGAGCGCGCACAATACCTTTACGCAGAAAAAAACTCAGATATGAAACGTTAACTTCGCCAGGGAAGTTAACCTTTCATATTGAATACCCCTCTATATCTCACTCATAAACATATATTGTAATAACTTCATATAGACTTGTGTACTGTTACACTACATGCTTTCTGTACCCACAAACGGCTTGGTACTGTATTGAAAATAGGCCAACCCTCCGCATTGTTCCAACTGTCATGTGAATTGACAGTAACGTTTATCTGTACAAGTCCTTTACTGCATCATCAACCTGATAGACAGTCTAATATAGGCCTTGACAAAACCATGCCAACCAAGAATTCCTTCTCTCTTGTATCTTAAACAGGTTTTCCATACAGCTAGCACTGGGTTCTGAGCACACAATCCTTTAAAGCCACTGCCAGAAACAAAAGTATTTCACTTGATTTATTCATGTTTTATTGTTTATTTTGCACTAAGATAAAAGAAAAAAAACAAAACACACATTCTGGGCCCCTGGTAGCTGGACATGAGCAGAAAAGACAGGCGGTTCTGGTATTAATGTACCAATAGCATATTAGCTGTTGCAGTGTAGATTAGAGAATTCATGGTACTGTATTATTATCACATTTTATTTTTATAGCACCAACATATTCCATAATGCTTATTATACAGCATGGATAGTGTAATGGTTAGTATTACTGCCTCACAACACTGATTCTTGGGTTCAATTCCCACCCCGATACTAACTGTAATACAGTTTTGGCTATTAATTTTGTATTATCCAGATGGCGCACAAAACTTAGGGGGATATATCAAGCAGTGAAAAGACTAGGGCAGTTGCCCATAGCAACCCATTAGCTTTGAGGTAGCATTTATCAATAAAATGATAGGTAGAAGCCGTTTGTTTGCTTTGGATAACTTCTCTACTCTTTTCACTGCCTGGTACCTCTCCTTCTAAAGCTGGGTACACAATAGACAATATGTCGGCAGATCAGCCCAATATATCGTCCATGTTGGCAAGTGTGCATGTACAGTATAATGACCGGCCATGCGAGCTCCCGCAGGGTTGTTCCCGCAGCCTACATGCTGCTCAATCTGTCCATTTCGTCTAGTTTAGGGGTAGCCAACCTCCATCCTCGAGAGCTACTAATAGTTTACATTTTCCAGACCACCCAGCAGGTACACAGGTGTAGTCATAACTCACTGACACACTTTAAAAGATCCACAGGTGGAGCTAATTATTTCACTTGTGATTCTGTGATGAGACCTGGAAAACATGCACCGTTGATAGCTCTCCAGTAGAGAAAGATAACGTACCAGCCAATCAGCTACTGTAATTTTTCAATCACAGCCTGTAAAGTGACAGTTAGGAACTGATTGGTTGGCACATCATCTCTCTCCATGGCTAAGTACTGTACATCTACCCCTATGGCTCCTTGCTGAGATTTGTGAAATCGACACGTAGGGCCTCAGTGCCGCAGTGCTAGTTTCGGGCATGCGCTCAAGACGGAGAATACATGTTATGGCAACTAAACACCCGTCATTAGGTGCCGTAACCTGCATCTCCCAATATAAAGTGCTAGGCGCGATGGGGATAATTGAATAGCTCCTGGAACTCATTCCCGGCACTATTCAACATCGCATTTAATTGAATTGCCCCAATGTAGCTTTGCATTGTGCAAAATGGGTTTCACTACATTGCCCTAACTTGCGCTCATATTGTTAGTTGAACCCACCACTCTTATAATACGTGGAACTCAAACATCATGTAAAAACAAAGGTGAACAACAAAGACACATCTGTAAATGGAAGGCTTATTGTGTCCTTAGATTGCTAAATGAAAGAATCTGGGCCTGATTCAGACACGCTTGCGAGCGCATAGCGCTCACAGTCGATGGTGGGGTACTGCGCACGTGCGCAAGCCCCGGAGAGAGATTTTCTCTAGCTCCGGGGCTCACTACAAAAGGGGCGGCTGTCGATGTTGATCGACAGCTCGCCCCGTTTTGTAGGCGGGGAGGGGGGTGGCTACACAAACAGAGGCGTTCCCGAAGGAACACCTGCCATTTGTGGGAGGCACCACTGACATCACCAGTGATGCCACAACAACAAAAAAAAACGCCCTGATTCACAGCGAGCGCTCATCAAGAGCGTCTGGCTCTGAATTAGGCCCTCTGGTTTTTTTGGAAGCTAAACCCCAAATATCCTATCAACAGGAACATGTTAATTTTATCAATCCATTTTTAAAAGGGAAAAATGGGCCCTGACCTTTTAGCAGCGCACCGCTAAAACAGCCTGCCCTGAGCCTTCCCCACCCGCAGGTGAGAAAATTTGCGGTCAACTATCACCGCCGTGTTAATAGAAGCTATTTGCCGTGAGGAGAGAGAGCGAGCAAGAGATTTAGTGGGAGTTGAATAGCGCTTGGAAGTTGGTCCCGGAGCTATTCAATTCAGCGCGCTGTTTAGCCCGGCACTTACAAGTTAAGTCGGAGAATGCCGGTTGTCATGACTTAACCTTGGTGTTTAATTGTGAGAACCGTCATTCACTGACTAAAGTGCCGGCCGCGAGGCTATTAACGCCATGCTAAGCCAGAAAACAGCATTGCGGCCGGCACTTTAGTCTGATTTCATTGACCTAACAGCGTGCTGAATTGAATAGCTTTGGGAGTTCCTTGCGGCACTGTCAACAGCACGCTGAATTGAATCAGCCCCATAGATAAATAAATATGGCAAGCAAATGTCCCTGCCTATGGAAATAAAGCGTAGAAGCAAGACGTAGTGGCTGGAGTGTTTAATTTTAATATTAATGGTCCCATGCCAGTAAGGAATAAAATACAGGACTCTGTAAAGTGTAACGGCTAAAACATACAAAGCAAGCGAGACAGGAGGTTTCGGTGTCCGTTAGTGGTGATGGTGTTCCCGTGCTACAAGCTTGTAGAAAGAGCCACAAGATGGGCAGCGTTGAGCCTCTCCTTTGTGTAGCCAAAACCAGATTACAGACGTGTTCTCCTCCTCACCTGTGTATACACACAAGATATACCATCAATACAGTAGCAGAGGTCTGGGTTAAACAAATTATCTTACGGACCATAAACAGGAAGTATAAGAGAGCGATTCAATTGTCTTTTTTTTTAGCACCGCGAAAATTATTTTTGGGCGTCCATTACTTACTAGGCTTGTAGTGCCCAAATAGACTGGGTTTGTGTCTTAAGTCATGGTTAGGGTGCCCAACATTTGGGCGTTAAAAACGTGCTCTGAACGGAGCAACAATTCAAATTGCTCCATCGGGTGCTCACTAATTAGCGCGCCACATACAACAACTGAATTCTCCCCTAAAGTATTGGAAGTGGCTTCATTCCACCAGCCTAGTGCTAATATATCTGAATGGAAGGTTTAAAACAATTCAGTGGTATAAAACAAAGACAGTTACATAAGTCTTTCTGACTTACAGATGCAGCCTATGATCCTCTGGTTGTTTATAGAAGGAACAATATGTGGATCCTCTTTGCTCCCTTTGTACTGTTTTGGCTTCAGCATGTTGTATGGATCCTGGGAATGAGAAGACATCATTTTTACTAGAAAGGATGTGTCAGACTATTAAGCATGCTCTGCAGAGGCCAAATATTCTTGTAGATCAAAAAACACATTTACCCATGATACAAGGTCAATGAAGCAGCCTGTAGTCTATTAGAGAAATCCTCCACATTACATCTATATCTCACTCTCTCTGTGTATGCCGGCACCGGAATCTCGGCAGTAAGTAGTGGGGTTAGGGGGAGGGTAGGCTTTAGGCACTAGGGGGAGGGTAGGTTTAGGCATAGTAGTGGAGGGTTAGGATACTTACAGGCAGGTGTCAGTATCCTAACCCTGTCGCTCCCGAAGCTATTGAAGAAGTCCCTGCTGGACGAAACGGGTTGGGTGCTGCATGGACTATAGAAGTCCACTTGTTTATCTCAGATAAGCTTGACCTCTTATTTATTCAATATTTGTTTTTATACTGTGATTTTTTTTTGTCCTCAGTTGTTTATGTGCAATATTAAGTATGCCTCCTTATGCTAGTGGTGGTATTTTAATATGTACTTTGTCGATTTGTGTAAATAAATGTATGTTTTTAGAAATTTTTAGTATATGTATTCTTTATGAGATCTACCTCGTGACTTCACGGCACTTTGTATACCTTGTTATTTATGGCACATTAGCACTTTCTCTCTAAAATATACATCTAATGTTTTAAAAAATATATTTTTGCACACATATATACACCAGCACTTTACTTATATAGGCAATTACTATTGTTTATTCTTTTAGCATTTTTGTCATTCAATATTCACTTAGTCACTTTGAAGGTTGATAACCTTACACACTCTATTAATTGTTGAAATTTAGTCGCTTGACAATATATGAAAGTGTAATCAACTCATACAAAACTGCATTGTTACTGTACATCTCATTTGGCGTGCAAGGGCTTGTACAGGCGAGCTTCATGTAGGTTACACTGTGTCCTGTGATTCTGTACCCTCAAACGGCTTGCTACTGTATCGAAAATAGGCCAACCCTCCACTTTGTTGCAACTGTCATGTGAACTGACAGTAACGTGTATCAGTACAAGTCCTGAATCATCAACCTGACAGGCAGTCTAATATAGGCCTTGACAAAACCGTGCTGACCAAGAATTTCTCCTCTCGTTTCTTAAACAAATAGGTTTTCATACAATAGGACTAGATCCTCAGCACACAATCCTTTGAAGCCACTGCCAGAAACAAAAGCATTTCACTTTGCTTTATTTAATTGTATTTTGTTTCATTTGCACTAAGAAAGGAAAAAAAAGACAGTTCGAGCCCCAGGCAGCTAGACAGGAGCAAAGTGTTTAAAGCTACATACACACAGTACGCTCTGTACCACCAACGACTTGAAAGATATCTTTCAAAGATCTCATTCACTGAAGTCATCCTGCCACATCTCTGAACAGGCAAAGTTGACAATATCGTGCTAGTTGGGCTGCATGTACGGACGATCATAGATATCGTTATCGTTCATGCGGGAACGTGCATCGTTGGTCGTGTACTGCATAAAAATGAATGATATATCGTTGAACGATATCGTTATCGCTCATAGATATCGTACCGTGGAGCCGATTCAGACCGGCTCACTAGGGAGCGTTTGCTTGTAGCTGGCCGATATTTGCTCATGCATGCGCGAACTACTGCGAAAGATCGGGAAGCGCTCGCTCACCCAGCATACATGGCCCAGTTGAATGAGTGACAAGAGAGGCCGTTTGTGGGCGGTAAAAGGAGCCAGGCACTAGAAACAGGGGAGTGGAGGTGCGAATGCAGGCATACCTGAGTGTCTCAACGCCTTTTCAGAGGTGTGCATAATTAACAGGCAGCGTCATAGTACACGTCACCTGGTTGTATTTCACACTGAAGTGATCGCAGTGCTTGCGGCAAGGTATAGTCAATCTCAAGCACTGCGAGCACATCCGATAGTGCTCGATGTACCAATGTTTTCATGCACTTCCAGGAGATGACGTGTGCAAGTGGGCGTCTTATGAATGGCTGGTGGGTGTCTGCATACACAAAGTGATCGCTAACCAAGACATAGTGGGCATGCTAATGCCTTGCCGTGCGATCGCCTGCCTTGCTGGGTGTGCGTAGATTTGCATACTCTGGGAGCGAGCGAAAGCATCTAGCGAGCGGGTCTGAATGAGCTCCTGTGTGTATGCAGCATAAGAAAGACGGTTCCGGTAAAAGTGTACCAATAGCACCAACATATTCTATAGTGGTTATTATACATATTAACACTTTTAATTATTGATTCTGAGGACCTTGACGACAATCAAGATTCCAATATATAGGTATCAAAGTAATTGAATAGACAAGGTACGTGACCCATCATTAGTATTATAACCATATTTTCCAGCTGCCTCTTTATTTGGAACCAAACCTGTCTTCCCTATGTCCACGGAAATTATCCCTCTCTTGGGTCTGAAACATTCATCTGTATGTAGAAATACAATGCTTAGAATAAAAACTGCTTAGCTCAGAAGTTAGAACATCCCACTGTACAGTAATACAGATGTGTGATTTATGTATCCTATATTGGTGTACACTATATTATGATGCACAACAATCTCAATACAAAAATCTGCAATATACCCATGTCTACAAACCAGGGCTGGACAAATTCCTGGCGCCAGGTAGCAAATGCCAATAAAGGAATAACTCCTGATGAAATTTTGGGATTCATTTGTATTGAGGACAATAGATGCTGGATCTGTGCTGGGTAAAACAGATCTAGAAGCCTGACTTGACTGAGTAACTAGGTCTTCCTGCTGACAAATGAAAAAGATCAGCAGGTACCAAAATAAAAGTGGTCAGAATCTGGTATACAATCGGCACCCCCCCCGGGAGGGTTAGGCTAGGGGGAGGGAAGGTTAGGCACCCCCAGGGGGACTCAGGGTTAGGCACCCCCCCGAAGGAATTAGGTTTAGGCAGCGGGGAAGGGGGGGATTAGGGTTAGGCACAGGGGGGGGGGGGAGGTTAGGGTTAGGCACCCCTAAGGAGAGTTAGGGTTAGGGGGGTTAGTAGATACTTACCTTACCACGATCGGGATTTCCAGCGCTGCCAGGCTCTGCTGTTTTGTCGGGCTGCCGCTGCCGGGATTTGAACTCCCGGCCATGTGGCAGCCGGGATATCATACCGATTCCCAGAATCTAGTTCATGAATCGGTGTCATAATGTGCTACCTACTTCACCATGCTTCAGTGCTGTAAGAATCTCCCTCTCTAAGCCAGTAGCCTGCTCCTCATCAGTGGGAATACCTGCAGAAGACAAAGAGAAAATCCAATCATGCTGAAATAACTGCACACTGGTGAGGAAGATAAAGCAAATGCAAGTATAAACCAAGATATACCTCCAGAAGGATATGCATCCAAGCTATAATGTTATTTGAACAGATTTCTCAGTTATATTTGTCTGACATGACTTATGTGAAATAAAAGTTTTCCTGGTTACAATCCTGCATTCCCTCCTGGGGTCTTGATACAGGTCTTAAAGCTGTGGTCCGGAGCCGGGATTTTGCGGATTGGGACGTTATATGACTCTTCTAGAGACTGGCCTTTCTCTGATATCCAGGCTAAGTGGCTTCTCCCAAATGAGATATGGAGGTACCTCCAGGTTAAAAACTTCCTTATGTCAAGAGACCTTCGTTCTGCGGGGACTCGGGATCTGACGTTTTTGAGAGGCTGGTGATATCTCTGACCTCCTCCTCACATATATTATCAATTATATACCAATTCTTAATTGAGAAGTTTTTCTATGTTGCCAAACTTCATTAAAAGCTGGGAAAGGGACCTTGGTATGGATATCAGTATTCCTCAATGGAAGTCTATATTTGAAAAGTCTTGAAGTAGTTCCACTAATATACTCACTCTTGAGACTCATCTAGGTCATATCCCTATGGTATAGTTGCCCGTCCGTTTTATCTAAGATGTATCCTGGGTTCCTGAAAATAGTTGAAGGTATGGTATGGATTTGGGAATTCCACTCAATATGGGGTGGTCCTGTCCTGGCTTGTGAGTTTTCTGAGACGAGGTGATTTCGGTGACACTTCAAATACTAGGCTTAAACATACCAGAAGGGCCTGAACTTTGGCTTTTGAATTTACATGCTTCGCCCGTATATATGTGTATAAAAAGATCACTGTTGAAGTATTTCAATAGTGCAGCTAATCCCGCTATCCCTGTGTGCTGGCAATCTACCCCCCCCCCAACCCTTTCTGACTGGTTTCAAATAATTGAAATGTATAGAACTATGGATGATATTACTATGTATTCCTCTGATAAGTATAGGACCTACTCAACGGTATGGGTTGCTTGGATGGAATTCTGTGAATCCGAAAGGTACAAATCCCTAATTTGCGTACCTTGGCTCTCATTTTCTGATAAGTTATTTGACAGCAGCCCATTCTTTAATGAAACCCTTCTTTCTCTTCTTCATTTTCTTCTCTTTTATTACTTTTTATTATGTTTTGGCTTTAAATTGTGCATCATCTTCATTTTTGATCCTGTTGCTATGCCACATGCATTTTTATAGAGTATATACTTTTTCAATATTATTGTTGCGGTATATTGTACTGCTGCTTATTTTTGTACATGCACTTTAACATTTTTCATAACATTTACTTGCAAAAAAAAAAGTTTGCCTGGCTTACACAGGAGTAGATACCAGTGATACAGACTACGCTGAGAGCTATGAGAAGTGTCAGAATCCCATTTTCCATAGACTGGCTCACTCTAGATCCACAGTGGGCCTGACTGAGTCACACACATCTCTGAATAAGGCCGCATGTATCAACCCAAATAAACATCTTTGCACATATCCAGACAGGGGAGTAGCAAGGGTGGTTCCAGTGGAGCTCGTGATCCAGGCGCCGGCTCTATCCAGGGCGCCGGAGATCAGCCATCAGACGGGGGGTGGATCACCTGCTGCTGAGCGGAGCCTGAAGCACATAAAAGATTACTGCCCCCAGACAGGAAGCATAGTTGTGGGCAGAGCGGCGCTTGTGGCTCTGCCAACAACACGCCCCTAGTATGGAGGCACTGATCTCTTTATGTGCTTCACGCTCTGCTTAGTAGCAGGTGATCCGCCCCCCCATCTGATGGCTGATCCCCGGCGCCCTGCAACAGTGAGAGGGGGAGGAGATGGGCTACTGTATGTGTGTGAAGGAAGGGGACGGAAGCAATGTTATGTGGAAGAGCTGTATGTTTAATGCTGTCCATCCACTAGGCGATTATGCCTATCGATGGAGCGATAACGACCGTTGTTATTGCTCCATCGCTTGGTAATCGCCCGCAAATCGGGCAGTAAAAGGTTAAAAACGACCAGCGATGCGCGCGCCCGCTGGTCGTTTTTAACATCAGTCATCGCCCGAACATGACGGTCAACCTGACGACCGCCGTCAGGTTGCCTTGTTCGGGGATAAATGATCTGCTTACACTGAACGTCTGAACGTTCAGTGTATGCACTTCACGCCGCGGGAAACGACGGCATCGTAATCGTGCCGTCGTCACCCGCATCGTTAAATGGATGGGCAGCATAAGAGTGTGTGAGGAGGGGAGATCTTTGGGGGGGGGGGGAATCTGTGTGTGTGAAGGGGGGATCTGAATGAGGAAGGAGAGGGAGCTGTGTGGAGGGATCTCAGGTAGGCCCATATTCAATTAGCTGCGATAATTTCACCTACGTCGGCGAATTGTACTTTTCGCCTACATCGCGTGTTTTTGTCGAATTCACTTTTCATGTGCGACCCCGCTTTTCACCCTATTCAATTCCAAAGGACGCGTAAACGGAACCCAGCGAAACGCAAACAGGCAAAAAGTGCTGTCAGATTTGGGGAAATCAGCTTGACACCCCCCGAAAGATGCACTAACATTGGGGATCAATGTAGCTGCCCCCGAATAGCCCTGCTGAAACTATTTGGGGTACTTAAATGCTCTCAATAGCGTCTTTGCACAAGTGGTGAAGAATAGCATTTAGCTGATTTTTTGGGGTGAAAATAGTCCCAGCAAATTTGGGGTACATGAAAATGGGTGCAAGCATGGTTAAAAAAATCGCAAAAAGAAGTTTAAAAAACGGTGAAAAACGCACCTTCAGCGTGCATCTGCAATCCAAAATCACCTCCCCCATACTTGCAGACCCCCTAAAATCGTATTTCGCTAGTTTTTAAGTTTGTACCCCAACTTGTTTTTTTCATAGGGAATTTTTGGGGTGTTCCACTTTTTTTTTTACATTTAACCTTTGGGGACTTGTCCCATGGGTGCAGGGTGATTTCCCCACCTTTGCACCCCAAAACCGCAATTCCCCACTTTTTTCCACCTGCTATTCATAGGCGAACTTGTCTGCCTATTACATTGCATTGACTTTCCACTTATGTGAAAAGTCGTTGCAATTCAACAGGGCGAAAAGTTTCTGCCTGGCAAAATTACGTGACCCGCGATACTTTTCCGTGGATTCAGACTTTTCGCAGCTAATTGAATACGGCCCTTAGTGGGGAAAGTTGTATGTGTGAGAGGGTGTGAGTGGAGAGCTGTGGGGGTGTTCCGAGTGAGGGGGAGCACTGTGTAAGGGGAGGTGAGCTGAGTGAGGGGGAGCGTTGTGTTTGGGGGGAGGAGAGCTGAGTAATGGGGAGGAGCTGTGTGTGTTGGGGGATATGTGTGAGGAGGTGAGAGCTTTGTGAGTGGGTACATGCTGGACCTGCTTGGCACACTTTGGGGGGGTCGCGGTAGAGCACACATGCTCCGGGTGCCATGGCCACACTCTACACCTCTGCATCCAGGTAATTATGAGTAGCGCAGATCGAGGTCTCTCTTTCTGTGAAATTGGTGCTTTGGGAGGCACAGAAGAGAACCATCTTATGTCTTGTATATTACGCGTATGAGCCATGTGTATGCTGTGAGGACGCCTATTTCAGTCATACCTTATGCATAGGCTTGCCATATCATCCCTTTAACTCGGGATACATGAAGTACACAGGTTCTGTGGCTGGCTGACTTCAAGTCTACATCTCACCAGCTTTTAATCAGCCAAAGAACCGGTGTAATTCACGTGCCCCGAATTATAGGGTTGGCATGACCAGCCTACTTCTGCACCTTGGGGTAGGTGTAATGTAAGCACCGATAATAATGGTGAGGGCTGCTCTCACGCATGGTTAAAGTGTGGAGTATGTTTTCCCCAACATGACTTTTGGCCTAATTGGTTGGTCCTGAACCAACCAAGAGGCTGAGGCACCGCTGCATCATGCATTACATAGAATAATCACACAGTGCAGGTCTCTATAGTGAGCTGAGCTCAGACCTTGCATGCAGCGCACTACAAGTCACATACGGAGCAGGGAAGCCCCTGGGCTGGGCCAATCTGACGATCCGATATACATTTATTACATAATAAGCAGACCGGACATAAGGTACAGCAGACAGAGCAGGGGAGGCTCAGAGTCCGATCTGTGGTGTGTGGGAATGAATGAATGACTGGGGTGAGCTCCGGCCGGCCTGTGCCTCTCCCTGCGCCGGGCTGCGATCAGCTCACCTCCAGCAGACATATTCCGCGCTGGGGCCTCCGCCCTCGCAGCCCCGGTACTGGCGAAGGCGCGGACAGCGCTGCGGAACAGTAACCTGGAGGCCATGATAATACAGTGACAGTCTGACTCTATCAGTCTCACAAAAGCCTCTACAGGCAGGAAGACACAGCCCGGCAGCCACACGTCAGCTCCTGTCCTGCGCGATTCTTCTGTGTATGCTGCATCACGTGATAAGGAATGGCGGCCTCCACTTGTGTCAATGGTACTTCTTGCATACATACAAGGAGACTGATGCAGATAAATTGAAACCCCCCTCCAAAAAAAAAACTACATAATTGCAGACCCTCCAACATGACCCCTTCCACCAGGTACAAAATGCTCTGCTTCTGGGCTTCCCACCTAATTTATGATTGCAGCCACCTGTGTTGAAACACCCTTCTCGTCAGCATATTGCATACATGCCCAACCTCCCAGTTTTCGCGGAAGGCTCCCGAATTTTTCGGTTAACCCCCCCCCCCCCCCCTGCACACCCGGAATGGTAGGCACTTCTCCCGCATTCTGCCCACTTCCTAATGAAGTGGGGAGAACTTCCGCAGCGATCGCAGGTCCCAGTGTAGGGGGCGGGACTTAATGATGCATGAATCGCGTAATTTAGCTACACCCCTTATTTAAATGAGCGGCAATTTGCTGCAGAGGGGAGGAGCTTAATGCAGTGATTTGTCAGGCCCCACCCCGGTCGCGACCCAGCTGCTTCTACTCCCCGGGTTCTCCCAGGGAGGAGATTGAAAAGGTCGGCAAGTATGACGTATTGCAGTGTGGAAAGAATTAAAAAAACATTTACAAAAGAAAGCTGAAACATCAATACACCAACACTACACAAAATAGTGGGCCCTCATAAGGTACAATTTGGCACAGATCAATACAACCAGAGATGAGAAACATCCAGTGGTGTCAATACAGACTCCCAAAAGTCAAGCTGCATACACATAAAGATTTTCTGCCCAATCATCCAACTAGTTGATTGGTTGGAATGAACATCTGGTAAGGTATGGGAGTAACTGATTATCAGCAATTTGCTCCCAAATGCCGGAAAATGGACAAAAACTGTTGTTTGAACAAATTGTTTAGATCAGTGGTTCTCAAACTCGGTCCTCAGGACCCCACACACTGCACTTTTTCCAAGTCACCCAGCAGGTGCACAGGTGTATTCATTACTCACTGACACATTTTAAAAGATCCATAGGTGGAGCTAATTATTTCACTTGCAATCCTGTGAGGAGACCTGGAAAACATGCACTGTCTGAGGTCCTGAGGACAGAGTTTGAGAACCTGTGGTTTAGATCAAACATTTATCAAACTTGTCTGAACGATCATTTTCATCTGTTTTCTGGCATTTAGAAGCAAATTGCTGATAATCAGTTACTCCCATACCTTACCAGATTTTCATTCCAACCAATCAACTAGTTGGATGGTTGGACAGAAAATCTTTACATGACTAAAGGCCCCCATACATCAGAGATTGCTGCAATCGTGCAATTTGAAATCGATTGCGTATAAAAATCTTTCCCTTTTTCAATCGATTGTGGCAATTCTGCAATCTGTAATCGATTGCAAAAGGGAAAGCTTTTATACACAATCGATTGCAAATTGCACGATTGCTGCAATCAATCTCTGATGTATGGGGGCCTTTATACATGAGTAGTTGCTTCTAGGAGGCCTGGTTAGCTAGCTGATAGCACAGCATCTCCCTAACTCCGCCATTACAGTCAAGGTTTTAAGGTAGGGATGGACATTGGAAGCCCGCCATCGAATGTTTGCCGGGGTTCCGACATCAAATCAAGCGATGTGATGGCATCCCAAACATGCAATAGTATAACCATTGCGATGTTTATACTTACGCATGGAAAGGAGTCGCGGCTCTTCCCTTCCATGTCACTGTGGGGGTGTGCCCAGCACTTTCCAAGATGCTGGGCTGCCCCCGGGCTCCCCCTACACTGAGAATAGATGCTGTGCGCATGTGCACAGCTTCTAGTCCCCTGCTGCTCACCTGCTGTTGTGCTATGCAGAGCAGCGGCGTGTGCTCACCCCCCACAGACAGCCATCGGAAAGCTGCATCCGATGGCTGGCAAACATCGAATTCCGGTATTCGATGGAAAAGTACTTCCATCAAATCGGAACCATTGATGTTGCTAACCATCGGCTTCCGATGTCCATCCCTAACCATCGGCTTCCGATGTCCATCCCTATTTTAAGGATATCCATGCTAGAGTCCAGATGGTTAAAACAAATTGACTAATTAAGTAATCTGTGCTCAAGCATGGATATCCTTAAATCCTGGGCTGTAATGACAGCGTTTGGGAACCTCTTGTGCTACCATATGCTGGTTATAATTACATTGTGGACATGTATAACTTTTTATGAGTGTGGCCTCCTATTTGCAACCTAGGCAGATTCAAGTGGAGATTTCAAAACAGCATAACACCAAAAATGAACTATTTAGCAAATACTGATTACTAAATAATTATAATTATTGCAATTCCAATAATCATTAACAAATGGGAACAAGCAAGCACAAATGTCAATATGCATATTTAGGGCCATATTCAATTTGCAGCGAAAAGTCCATTATCGACGATAATTTATCGCTGATGATGTCATTTTCGCCATTTTCAATTAACCTCATATTCAATTTCAAAGACATTTCGCAGGTGTGAAAAGTCTTTGTAAAAAAAAAGAGATAAATTTTCAACACTGCAGAAGTGGCGAAGAAAAGTGCAGAATTGGGGTTTTGGGGTGCAGAATAAAAAAAAAGTAGCCTGCAGCCTTTGCAATGTCCCCTTAAATTAATCTGTGACAAAAAAAATAAAAACAATAAGCATAGGACACCCCTAAAAAAGTGGTTTAATTTAGGGGGTGAAAAAAAAAAGATGGGAGACAAACTTAAAATCTTGCGAAATTAACTCAAGGGGGGTCCCCTAGTATGCGGCAGGTGTTTTCTAGAATGCGGGTAGTTGTGGCAGGTGGATTTTTGAAGAATTTTTTAAAATCACTTTAGGAACTTAAAAATATCCTTGCACCCATTTTCATGTACCCCAAATTTGATGGGACTAGTTATTTTTTTTAAAAAAACTAAAAGCTAAATGTTATTCCTCACCACTTCTTCAAAGCCGCATTTATGCCCCTGCCGCAGCTGTTTAAAACCCCCAATTTCCTTCAGCAAGCCAAATCGGGGGTACCCATAGTGATCCCCCATGTCAGACCATCTTCTGGGGGGTGACAGGCTGATTTCCCCAAAAGTGACAGGAGTTTCCGATACTTACCTTTCCGCCAGGTCTCGTTTTCGCTGATTCCTAATTGAATACGGGGATAAGTGGGCACGTGCCCGATACTTTATCCCAGGGAAAAACGTAGATGATGGCGAAAAGTCTGACCTCGGACTTTTCGCCTCAAATTGAATATGGCCCTTTGTCTGTCCTAGTAGATTTTTATCGCCTGATTGTAGGTAACTTTTTAGGGTTATACACTGCAGTTTAAACACTATATCAGACATGTTAAAAAAAATAATACCTCATACACCCATCTCAATTTTGTCAGGACAGTCCTGTTTTGAGGGCTTTATAACCTAACTGACATCATGATTGTGGCTGCATTCTACCGATTTAACTAATCTCCACTGATGTGTGAGCAAAGTAGGCAATGCATGTACATGCATGTCTTCATCACCAGTCAATCATATTGCAGCTAGTGTGATTGGATGAGCAGCGAATGGGAGTCACATCCTTTCCAGTCCACTCATCAGTGCTATAACTAGGGGTGTGTGACCTGTACCATCGCACAGGGTGCAGCAGGGCCCTGGGGGTGGCACCGTCACTGCCCCACAGAACATGAACGTTGCTTGCAGGGCACCCTGCAGCCAGTAGTTCTACTGCAGAGTCACCCGGAGCGTCCAGTAGGTCTACTTAGGATGCCCCGGGCAGTGCTTTACTTCCAAGAGTCAGCACTGCCAACCTGTTGCGGCGTTGCTACTATCATTCTGTGGTGGGGTGTGAATATCGCACTTTACATTGTTTTAGTGTTTATTTCTCTCACAGATCACCATTTGGTGTACAATAAGAATATCTACTTTGGTTTTCCTTATGCAAGAAAGCTAAATGATTAGAAGATGAAAGAATTTTTATTGGATTATGGTGGTGTAATAAAGTACAGTAATGACAGAGTATATTAGAAAGATGGTTTTGCTTGGTTAAAGTTTATATAAATAAACTAGGGATGTGCAGGCTCGGATAGGTTCGAGTTTGCACGTTGAGTTCAAATTTTTCCCTCCAAAAAAACGGAACTCAGAAAGAGGCAAAACGTCATCTTGCATGGACGAACATCATCATTCCTGGACTTTTGTCCAGGAATGATGATGTTCTTCCATGCAAGATGACGTTTTGCCTCTTTCTGAGTTCCGTTTTTTTGGAGGGAAAAATCCGAACTCAACGTGCAAACTCGAACCTATCCAAGCCTGCACATCCCTAAAATAAACACATGTATGTGTATGGGAATGAGTATCAGAGACACCTTAACATTTCATTAGGATCACTGAGGTCTTGTTTTTCATCCGTGACCCCGGTACACACAGGGCAGCATGAATGCTGGGAAGACACAATGTAAACGAGGGTCTGTTAGCCAAGGATGGTTTCCTGCGTATGGTGCAGTCTATGATGTGGTATCCCGAGCTGCTGTATTCCCTGTTCTGTGTGATCGGAGCAGCTTGTGTAGTCTGGTGCTGGTTTACACATTCGTGGAGGAATCAACGCTCGTTATCCCTTTGTTTTAGTGGCTCTATAGCACTGCTGCTTGTAAAAGGTTTCTTACAGTGGCATGCTTTTAAAAACAATTTTTTTTTTGCTAACTTAGGCCCTGATTCAGAGCCGGACGCAAGTGGCTGCTCGTTTGCTCCGAGCGATGTTTGCCCAACTGCGCATGCGTACGGATCGTAATACGCATGCGCGAACCACTCAGTGCGGCCGAAATTCATGTGCTCGCAAAATAGCGAATGCCTGATAATTTGAGTGACAGAAAGAGGCGTATGTGGGTGGTAACAGGGGAAGGTGCTTGAAAACGGGGAGTGGAGATCCGATCGCAGGCGTGCTTAAAGGTCAAAACGGGCGTTTTATGGGTGTGCATATTTAAAACAGCAGCGTCATTGACCACGTCACTGGGTTCTTTTATAGCCAGAACTGCTCGCAAAATTGTGGTAGCAAAAACCAACCACAAGAATAGCGAGCAGTTCATACCCTGGTCGATGTACTCGATTAATCTAATAAATAGCGGACATGACGTAGGATGCGAGCGGCCAGGGGGCGTATTTTTCAAAAAAACGAACGCAAGTTTTGCTCGCTCGTTCAGACCTAGAGGCGTGAACAGACCGCAAACAGCGAACGGTTCATTTGAATAGCCACCCCTTGTTTTAGAACGAACGACCGCAAATAGCGAGTGGCTCTGAATGAGGGCCTTAATGCTAGTAGGTAACACATGTAACCTGTCTAATTGAACTCTGCAGACCCTGGTGTAACTGCAAGTGGATGGAGGGTGTGATTACCTTGACCTCACCACCAGTTGTAACGTGCGTACACACGTAACGATTTTTTGAACGATTGGTCGTTAGTGATATCGTTATCGTTCAATCATTCAAAAAAATCGTCCAGTTTCAGGGGAAAACGATGAACGATAACTACCAATGCGTTCTCCCCTTTGTAATTGGTAGTTTTCGTTCATCGCCCATTCTGACTGTCCTACATAACGATTTCAGCTAAGCACAGCCATCATCGTTGATGAAATCGTTGTAAAAATCATTCATTTCATTACAGAAATTTGTTCTATTTTTCAAGGGAAAATCTGAAGGGAAATCGTTAACGAAAATCGTTAACTACACAAATCATTACGTGTGTATGCAACTTTAGTTAAGAAGAAAATCTGGTCACTGCACATTCTATGTACTATAGAAACAATTACCTTGAGTCCTCTTTGCAGTGATCTGCAATTTATAGATGAAGATGTCTGGTTTGGGTATGAAATCCCGGCTGTCGGGACGCCGCTGGTCAGAATACCGACACCCATAGGAAGAGACGGTGAGTACTTTTCTAACCCTTACCTTAACCCACGCTCCCCGGTGCCTAACCCTAACCTCCCCCCTAGTGCCTAAACCTATCCTCCTCCCCTAGGGCCTAACCCTAACCTCCCCCCTAGGGCCTAAACCTAACCTCCTCCCCTAGGGCCTAACCCTAACCTCCCTCCCTAGTGCCTAAACCTAACCTCCGCCTCCCCGCACCCTAAACCTAACACCCCCTCCCCAGTGCCTAACCCTAGCCTCCCCCCCTAGTGCCTAAAACTAACCTACCCCTCCCTGCACCCTAATCCTAACACTCCCTACCCAGTGCCTAACCCTAACCCCACTACCTCACCCTAACACCCCGATACCTTCAGGATGCCGGCGGTCGGGATACTGGTGCAGGGATCCCAACCTGTTGGGTTTTCGGCGCCGGTATTCAGACCGTTGGCATCCCGCACGCCGGAATGCCGACTACATCCCGTTAGTCTGTATTATTACTATTATTATGGAATGAGGTCAGCCACATAGAATCAGAGCCTAATTCTGAAATGGAGAATACTGGGATCATGGAAGGATTCAGAAGCAGATTTATTAATGGGGCCCCTAGTGTGCTAAAAGCAGCCACCAGATCAGTCGCCCTTAACGGTATCCCCACACCCGAGACACTGTATACCAGATCCTCCAACATGACCCGTTCCACCAGGTGTTATCCGCTGGCACTTGAAAGGGATCAAAGGAGGAGAAAATAGCAAACTCCACGGCTCCATATACAGCAAAAAGACTCTGGGCCTGATTCAGACCCGCTTGCGATCGCTGTGCGCTCGCAAGCAGGTCGATGGTGGCCCAGTGCGCATGCGCACGACGGAGCCGGCTCCGTCGTGCGCATGCGCGAGGCCCGGATAGCGACGGGCAAACCGTCGCTCCAGGTCTCGTACCCAAGGGGGCGTGCTGTCGATGGTGAGTGACAGCACGCCTCCTTTGGTGGGCGTGCCAGGGGCGTGGCTGGCCAGACGTCTGGGGCCGGCCCCACTGACATCACAAGTGATGTCAGTGGGAGTGCTTTCGGCTCTGTTAGAGCCGAAAGCACTCTAGGGCTTGCGGCAACGAGACCCTACCACAAGGGTCTCGTCGCAAGCCCAATGGTCGCGATGGTCTTGACCATTGCGACCATCTTCCTGGCCGCTCGCTATAGCTGTGGGTGGTCACCCACAGCTATGCGAGCAGCCAGGAGGCCTCTCTGAAAAAACAGAAGGCCGGCCCTGATTCAGAGCGAGCACTCTGTCAGAGCATCCGGCTCTGAATCAAGCCCTCTGTACAATTCTGTGCCTGAGGAAAGAACTACAGGAGGGACATACCGACAACATATCCTTATATAAGGAATGTCATTATAACTTTTATTTATTTATTCCCTTTCAAGCGTCAGCAGGTAACATTGCCCTAATTGGTTTTTCTTGTTCTACAGTAATGGATGAAAGAAAAACACTAAAAGAACAGAGTACACATTGAGAAGCGTCATATTAGCAGAACACTGGAAAGCTGGTCTCTTATATCTGTCCCATGCCTCCCAACACTAGGGAGGGGGGCTTCAGGACACTGGGCCTGATTCAGACCCGCTCGCGAGCGCATAGCACTCGCGAGCGGGTCAATGTTTGGTCACTGCGCATGAGCATGCCGGAGCTGGCTCCGTCGTGTGCATGCGCGAGACCCGGCTAGCAACGGGCGCTCCGTCACTATGGGTCTCGCTCCGAAACGGGACAGCTGTCGATTTTGTTTGACAGCTTGCCCCGTTTTGGAGGCGGGCAGGGGGGGTGGCTGGGCAAACGGAGGCATTTCCGAAGGAACGCCTGCCGTTTGGGGGGCGGCCCCACTGACATCACGAGTGATGTCAGTGGGTGAGCTTCAGGCTCTAATAGAGCTGAAAGCTCACTGGTGCTTGTGGGAACGAGACCCTACCACAAGGACCATCGCGACTATCACCTGGCCGCTCACAATAGCTGTGGGTGGTCACCCACAGCTAAGCGAGCGGTCAGATGGCTGCACAAAAAAAATAAAAAACGCCCTGATTCAGAGCGAGCGCTCTTTCAGTTCGTCCGGCTCTGAATCAGGCCCACTGTGTGCAGTGCTTAAAGTGGTCTTAGAGAAGTAGTTGAACTCACTCCCCTCCCCCCCTGCGCTTTAAAAAAAAAAAAGGGACAGCACACCCCAAAAAAGTGGCGTGGTCACACATAAGTATTCCCAATTCAAATGACACCACACAGTAGCACAATCTTAATTCACCCGATTCACATTACACCACATAGTAGTGTCCTTTATTCATGTATGGCACACAGCAGTGCCCCTTATACACAATGCCCACATTTGTGTCCCTTATACACAATGCCCACAGTAGTGCCCCTTATACACAATGCCCACAGTAGTAGTTCCCCTTATACAATGCCCACAGCAGTAGTGCCCCTTACTAAATAATGCCCCTTATGCAAATGCAAAGCGCATTTTAGTGGTGCCCCTGATGCAGTGCCCCCAGTAGTGGTGCCCCTTATGCAGTGCCCCTAGTAGTGGTAGTGCCCTTTATGCAATGCCCACAGTGGTAGTGTCCCTTATTCAGTGACCCCAGTAGTAGTGCCCCTCAGTAGTGGTGCCCTTTATGCAGAGCCCATAGTAGTGGTAGTGCCCTTTATGCAGTGCCCCCAGGAGTGGTTCCCCTTATGCAGTGCCCCCAGGAGTGGTGCCCCTTGTAGTAATGCCCCCAGTAGTAGTGCCCGATGAGTAATGCCCCAAGTAGTGCCCCCAGAAGTTATCCCCTCTATAGTGCCACTTACACAACAAAAATAAAACAATACTTAACCTTAAGCCCCGCTCCTACATGCCTCCGGTCCGCCTGGCTGCTCCAAGTCTTCTGAACCATGGGAGAGATGTCATGACGTCTCTCCCATAGTGCCCTTGGGGGAGCGGAGCCGGAAGCCGGAGCTCTAAAGTGAGCTCCAGCCTCCGGCTGGCGCTGCGGGGAGGGTGCCGGACGCCCGCTGGTAACAAAATCTCAGCGGGTGCCCGGCAAATGGAGCCTCCCTGCGGCGCCGGGCTAAGGTGAGTCGGAGGAGGTGGAACTGGTTCTGTCTCCAAGTAGAAGCAGTTCCGGCACACTTTAACCCCTGATTGTGCGCGCACGCAAAAAAGGTGGCCATGTGTCATGCTCCCATTGTTTCGTCATGCTGCGGGCGTGCCCAGCACTTCCTGAGCTGTTGGGCTTCCCCCAGCCACTCTTTACATTGTTTAGATGGTACATGGTGGCAAAGAGTGACTTCACAACCATCCCACGAGTGGGACCGCTTCTAAAATTCCCGCCAAAATCATGACGTTTGGAAGGTATGAATGATTATATGTTTCAAGGACACATAGCTGATGGTTGAACATTAGAAGCACTGACCTACCCTCCAATATGACCTCTTCCACCCGGTACAATACGTTCTGCTCCAGGACTTCCCACCTAATGATTGCAGCAGGCCGGCTCCAGTAGGAGCAGCGCCCTGTGCAGAACGGGACTGAGGCGCCCATTAACTCTGCGCATGGCAAAGTTGCATGCAACTGAAGAGGGGTGTGTCCTAATTACCATAGACCACACCCCCTGAATTACACGGTTACTGGCCGTGCCCGAATGGCATGCCTCACGTTTAATGTCAGGCTGTGGGCAAGCCCAGCACTCCTTTAGTAGCTGGGCTGCCTCCAGTCCTCTTCCTGCACTAAATGGATGCCGCGCGCATGCGCGCAGCATCCGTTCAGCTTCTCAGGGATCCGGCACGCCGCGCTGCGTCAGCGTTGCCCAACCTCCCGACCGCCCGCGGAACACTTCGGCCCGCGGGTGAAATAGTGGGGCAGTGTCTGAAAAACGGGACTGTCCCTATGAAATCAAGATGGTTGGGAGGGCTGCGCCCTCTATGGGATGGCGCCCCTATTTGGCCGCACTTGTCGAACGTTCCTCGAGCCGGCCCTGGATTGCAGTCACCTGTGTTGAGTTAGTTAATAGAGGGGCAGCGTTTTTTATATGAAAGCTAATCAGTACATTAGCCGTTTGTGGCAGTTGGGGGCAGTACAATGAGCGGGAGGTCTGTGTGTGCAGCTGTGCCCACTGTCCGGAGCAGGGACCTGGGGACTCGAGCAGAGGTAAATGCGCGTTCCTGTCAGAAAACGTGTGGGACACAATATGCTCATGTTTTACCACATAACTACTATCAAGCCATCTAAAATCGGGACAATATAAGCCCCTCCCCAATCTGCCAAAACCCCCAGATCACACAAAACAATTGGTGACTGTGCTGCTGCTACTGACAGCTGGAAGGTAATAATTTGGGTTACAGCTATATCCCCTTCCGTAGATGTACCCTGACGTCAGTTACTGTCCAACGTCATTCCCAACCATCCACATCGGCATAGAGGGTGAATATAGTCTTGTGGCGAGCCACCGAGCACGAAGCGTGGCGAGCGAAGCAACTTTCTTCTTTTGGTGGACAGTATGGGCAGAAAACTGCACTTCCGCCCTGACTTACGTCACTTCCAGGTACAAAATCTGAAGGGGAAATATAACTTACCATAATATTTGTAGTACCTGAGTCACCACAGTCCTGCAGGTCAGCCTCAGCAACAATCCAACAGCAAGATATACAGTATATGAAGCATGTGATAGATGTAAAATGTGGGGGAGTACTCCAGTCCGGGTTTGGTATATTGTAAAAAGATAGACAATGTCTACATAGACCCTAAATGTTAGACAGTCAATAGGTAGACAGGGACAAAAGGTTGACACACAAAAGGTCGGCATGGATGAAGATAGACAGGTACAAAAGGTTGAAAGGGTCAAAAGGTCGGCATGAAAATGGTCGACATGTGTTTTTTATTTCTAATGGTGCATACACACGATCAGATTTTTTCTTCAGATATGGACGATAACGATTTAAAAATCGTTCAGTCGTTCATATCTGAAGGAAAATCGTTCATATCTGACATGCCTGAACGATGGACGATCAACGATGCGCGTTCCCGTTTGTCAGATAACGATATCTGACATCTGATGGGTTTGCAGTCAGACTTGGACGATTCCATTCATTTTAATGCAGTCAAAAATCGTTCAATCGTTCAAATCGTTCAAAACTTTGGTCAAATCGTTCAAATCGTTTAGTCGTTCAGTCGTTCATCTGCAAATCTGACAAGTCTGACAAATCTGACCGTGTGTACGCTCCATTACACTAATCTTCACGCTAACCCTCCTCTTGGTGCTTAACCCTAACCATCGGGGGAAGTGCCCAACCATAAACGTCATTCCTAGATCCTAACCCTCTGTTAAGTGCCTGACCATAACCATAACTCTATAAAACAAAAACAAGTCAAACAAATTTTTTTGTGTCGACCATTTCAACAGCAATGTTTTGAACCTGTTGACCTTTTGCTGTTTGTTGTTTGTCTACCTATATCCATGTCGAACTTTTGTGCGTAGACCTTTTGTACCTGTTGACCTTTTGTCCCTGTCTACCTATTGACTGTCTACCATTCGATGTCTATCTAGACATTGTCGACCTTTTTAGTGTAGATCTATTGACTGGAACCCCTGCAGTCCATTCCCAACATTTAAAGTTATGTCCAGTCCATCACAGCTCTTATATGTGGTTATAATGCTTTTACTTAATGACAAACATTCATAGCAAGGCATGGCATGACATGTAGGACTGCTCAGGTGGCTCTGCAGACATGCACCACATCACATCCCACTATAACATCATGCACCAGGAACATTGCATTTCAGCATTCCCTACATGTGGGACCCTTTTATATGGAGATGCACAGGATAATGTGCGATGCCGGCATTACTGTAACTGCTCGATGCGTGCACAACTGGGCATCGCAGTGATGCCCGGCGCCACATGTGAATCCCTAGAATGTCTCCTCTGGTTTATAATCTGACCAAATATTTTCAGAATATGTCTGCTCTTAGCAACGTGTGTGTGTTTTGTCATCTGCCGATTGCATTAACTAGGATGTGATGTGTCAAGCAGGGATCTTTCTCCTATTAATTTCTCTATGGGGGAAATTCAATTGCCCGGCTAGGAACATATCGGCATATACCTATGGGGTGCGAGGGGAAAACTTGCGTTGTTGGGAAGCGCAATGTGCCGCTCCAGAATGGCCCAACTCGCTGTATAGAAATAGAATTTCCCTCGTATTTGTGTAATATGCAGGTAGTACTTATGTATACAGTATATGTATTTGTGAACCTTCCTGGAACTATCTAACTTGTTCAACTTTGTACCAATGTAATGTTGTTATTAGGTCCATTTATTAATGATCGCATTTGTAATGCGAACTGGACCCGATATTAGCGTCCATGATCCCATTGAAGGATGCGATCATAGTGCCCGAATGTAACATATTACACTCACAGGGACAGGGGCTGGGAGTGAAGTGACCGCACCAGCGGTTTCTTCGCTCCTGGGCCGAGGATCCTGCGCATGCGTAGTCTACAGACCAGACATGTGTGGCAGCCATGGCTGGGGGTGGCTTCCTATGGAACTCTCTCCCAGCTACAGTGGCTTGTGCCATCTACAGATGGCATAAGCTGCGGGGGACCAAGGGCCTGATTCAGCATGGATCACAATTGCAACCGCGTACGCAGATCGGCCAAATGTTGCATACTGCGCATGCGTATGCACCGCACTTGCGTGTGCACGGCGAACACACTGCGATTACGGACGCACTGTGGAATCCATCACAGGGTGAGTGACAGTCCGTGAGCATTTGGGGGTGGAGACGGGGAAGTGGTTGGAGAAACGCAGGCGTGCCTGTCTGTTTGAACACATGGGCGTGCCGAAATTAACCACTGAGGACTCACTGTGTGCGATGAGACTTGCAAATTCTGAGACAGGACAAATAGACCTTAGCACTTAAAAACACAATGATATTGGAAACTGTACCTGCAGCGGTAAATAGCAAAAGGGGAAAAAATGTCAATCCCACACAAAGCATATAAAGAAAGAAATACCGCGCTGGTAAACAGGAATAAATGTGTAAATAAATAAATTAAATAGCCAGCAGTGGAATACATATAGAAAAACATGGAATGCCCAAAAAGGAAATAAAAAGAAATAATATAGGTACAATGAATAAATGGATGGATAAATAAAAAAATAAATATAAATATGAAAAATAAAACACACATAAACAACAGTAATAACAATTAAATGAATAAATAAGTATGTAATAATTCTGTAGGACTAAGATGTAGCACAAATCCTTTCTGTCTTGTGGGGGTGTCATGGGCACGAAAGCCATCTTCCTTGCACATTTATAGCGTGTGGACAGAGATGGGCCGTCTATTTCAGATGGATCTTTTGCAGCCAGCACAGGGTTGGTTCAATGAAGACTGCAACTGCGCATGTAAGAACAGTGGACGGGATAGACTTCCATATGCTTGCGCTCAGATTTTAGTATTCAAAGATCGATAGACATGGATAGTATAAACTAATAAGCAGGCTGCTACTACCATATAGGAAAGGTGTCTGAATCAGCCCCAATCACTGAAGTGCGCTCCACGCCAATGATGCAGCACTTGGTTGTATTAAAATCTGCCGGCTACTCTACCTGGCCATATTGGTGGGACAATGCAGAACCTCCCTGCACTCCACCATTTTATCACCTGCCTACAGACTGTTGTATTAGTGTTCTGATCCAGCCTGTTATTGACTATGCTCTTTGGGCCTCATTCAGAGATGTATGCAAACCCAATACTTTGTGTACATCTCTGATGGTGGGGCGTCTGCCTATGCTCAGCACCCATTCTGCTCTTGTGTAGAATGGGTCCTGCGTCGTCGCACGCAGTGCCCCCTGAGTCATTTAGGCTGCGCCCATTTGGGAGCGGGGTTGGGGCAGTGCCACCCTCCCACTCCGGAAAACGGGGGAGTGTTGTGCCATTTCCTAGGAATTCCGAGGCCAGGTTCTACATCTTCCCGAAGCAGACTTCCTGGCCTCGGCTATGGAGCTGCAATGATCAATCTGAGTAACCTCAGTGTTACTCAGATGGCCAATGGTTTTGCAGATGATCCAATGCTGCCTCTTAGGATGCTGTACTCGCATCTGCAATGCTGTCACATGCAGTACGGATTTGCATGATTTTTGTCACTGCGTCCACAGCTGAATCACCACCTAAAATCACTCTGCAGACTAACATTGAATACCATGTCTAGCAGGGCTGCCATCAGGGAGGGGGGGGGGGGGGGAATGCAGGGACTGGAGTCCCTTTCCCAGTCAGAAGGGACCCGTCCACAGTGTCACTGTGTGGCTGCGATGAATCACGCCTGCTGTTTGTAATCTCCATATGCTTAGCATTGTCTGCCACTGTCTGAATGTATACAGTGAATTGCATTGAGTGCTGAGCTGCTCTTGAGCCTGCCAGAGTGTGACAGTGTGTGTATAAAGCCAGCCCCTCAGCCCTAGAATCTGTGTAATTTAAGAGTGTCCCTTTTTATGGGATTGTGTGACAGTGTGTGGCCCTCATGAAGTTCAAACCTAAACAAAAAACTTAATCCTGGTCTACACCACCATGCCAAATTTGGTGGCGCTAGATAGAAAACTCTAGCTGTGCATAAAGGAGAAACGGACAAACAGAGACACATAGTTTCTCGCTTATTATATAGATGTCAATTGAGTGTTGTCAACTACAACTTAATTTGGCCAACAAGACAGCCATTAACTTAAACATTTACCTTGGAAGTTTCTGCCTCAGTTTTGGTGAATCCGCTGCTAAAGAAAAACTCATCATAAAAGTTGATGAAAGCCTGTGACTGCAAAAAGAAAGTGAGGAGGAGTCTTCCACAACAATGGATGTGTGGGGATGTTGTATACTGGTGACATATTCTTGGTGGAAGAACAAGTTAGAAGTGTCAAAATTAACTAGTGAAAGTTATAAAGCAACATCTCCCAGAAGGATCGATCATATACTAAATTACTCTGTGCCTACAAAACATAAATAGAACTAAGCAGGCTTTTAGAACCCGCGCATACGCACATTGTCAGTTTTTGCCGGCCAGCTGTTGTGGGTAAGAGATAGGAAGATCTGTCTGCTGCTTGTAAGCCTCCATAGACTTAAAGCAGAGTACACTATCTAAAGATGGTGTAAATGTTACGATTCTCACTCGATGATGAGATCGCACGACTGCAGACAATGGACAAGTCTGGGTAGAGGTGTGGCAGTCCTTCCCCAACTGGAGCTAGCTGGAGTGAGGCTGTAGAAAAATAACACACACTGAAACAACACAAGCAGCGACAGGTCACTATGGTATGAGGAATATCTAGGGACTATAGTGCAGCTAGGATGCTAGACAGGGACTGACTAGACCCAGGGTATGAGCTGCAAGGCAGGAGCGACCAGGACTATGATATGCAGGATTTCACGCAAGACTAGACTGACAAGGACAAAACAGGCAGGACTGGACTGACAAGGACAAGACAGGCAAATTGACTAGAGGGCTGATGTGCGACTTGAGACAGGACTTGAGGACTGAGGTGCGACTTGAGACAGGACGGAGCGGTCTTGAGGGCCATGACGACTGGAACTTGGTGATGCGACCTTGAGGGCCGATGTGTGACTTGAAACAGGATGGAGTGGCCTTGAGGGCCATGACGACTGGAACTAGGTGCAGTGACTGAGACAGAACAGAGCGGCCTTGAGGGCCGTGGCGTAACTGGAACAAGGTGATGCATCTGAGACAGGACGGAGCAGCCTTGAGTGCCGTGGCGTGACTGGAACAAGGTGATGTGGCTGAGACAGGACGGAGCAGCCTTGAGTGCCGTGGCGTGACTGGAACAAGGTGATGCGGCTGAGACAGGACGGAGCAGCCTAGAGGCATACTTACCTACCTTTTCAATCTCCTCCCTGGGAGAACCCGGGGAGGAGAAGCAGCTGGGTTGCGATGAGGGCGGGGCCTGACAATTTGCGTCATTAAGACCCACCCCCTTGGCAGCAAATTGCAGTGATTGGTGCATATTTAAATAAGGGGCAGGGCTGAATGATGCGATTCATGTAGAATCACATAATTAAGCCCCGCCCCCTACACGGGGACCCGCGATCGCCGCCGAAATTCTGCCCACTTCATTAGGAAGTGTGCAGAATGTGGGACAAGTGCCTACCCTTCCGGGGGTGCGGGGGGTTACCCAAAAATTCGGGAGCCTCCCGCGAAAACCGGGAGGGTAGGCATGTATGCCTAGAGGGCCGTGACGTGATTGGAACTAGATGATGCGAATGAGACAGGACAGTAAACAGATGAACTTATGGAGCATACACACAGTCAGATTTGTCAGATCTGTCAGATGCACGATTTTAACGATTTTACCAAATATTTCAACGATTTGAACGATTTTTCACTGCATTAAAATGAATGGAATCGTCCAAGTCTGACTGCAAACACATCAGATGTCAGATATCGCTATCTGACCATCGGGAACGCGCATCGTTCAAATCATTCATCTGACAGATATGTCAGATTTCCCTTCAGATATGAACGATTGAACAATTTTTTAAATCGTTATCGTTCAGATCTGAAGGAAAATCTGACCGTGTCTATGCTCCATTAGACACTGCAGGAACACTGACTGGAAGCAGCGCAGATGAGAACACTGCAAACTTGACTCTGGTGGACATAAACAGACATGGCTAGATAATCAATGCATAGGCAGCCTAGCAGGCTGAGATGCAGGAACCATATGACACACAAGCATACTTGCCGACAATCTGGCTGCTCCTTCCGGGAGGGAGCAGCCAGATCGGCAGAACAGGGGGCGTGGTCGGGTGGAAGTCAGGCAGTATAACCGGAATGAAGTGAAGGGCTAGCTGTAACTTAACAGATGCAGTGTCCAATTAGAGCAAAACCCTGCAAGCCTCCCTAATGACAGACTAGTGTGCACCTGGCCTGTGCACACAGACAAGACAAATAACTAGTGTGCAGCTGATTCTGCACACAGATAGACAGGATTTCCAGCTGCCTGCAACAGCCGGAACAAAGACAAGACATGATGCAGTGTTCCAGACTGAGACCTGCGACCAAGATGACCTGCAGCCGTGGATTCTAACAGTAAACTTATGTGGCCAAATAGGATTTTGGTACGTAGGGGTCATATTGTAGTGTCCATTGATAATAATGGGGACTGTGCCCTGCAGCACTAATTTGTGAAATCTCCTACATTAGGCTATTAATACATAGAAACAAACCAGAAAATTATACAGAAACTGGAGTTTATACATCATTTTATGAAAAAAAGCTAGGCCCCTAAGTGTCAAGTAAAATTGTATAAACAGTTTGATCTTTAGTTGGATCCTCAGAGGATTTGACAAGTGTGTACCCAGGTTTTAGACTGCCTCTCAGATTTTCAAAATGATTTAGACCCTTCATCTTTAAACAATTTATTTGCTTATCCAATTCAACTGTACATAATTTCCAAATCTTTGTTTTAATTTTCCCATACACCACTAGGTGTCACTATAACCTCTCGTAATTATTCTGTATGTTCCTCTTTGCTTCCTCTTATAGCGCCAAGCATGAAGTTTTGTGTAAACAAACAAATCTTTGCAAGTCCCAGCTTTCCTGGTGAGGGAATTAGGCCAGCTTTAGTGTGTGTTTGTATTTTACTTTAATTAAAATATTTCATGCAGCAAGCAGATGTAATCCACCTCAAATAAAGTAATGCTTATTCTGATAAAGAAAACAAGCCCCGGTTTCCAGGAAGGCAGTCCAGCATCACCCCCTCCCCACCCCAAATGGCACAGAGGGCACGGCGACTGTGATCACAGGACTTGTTCCGCACATGCGCAGATGGGTCCTGTGCATACGTCCCACTATCATATCTGTACCATCGGGCATATCTAAATTAGGCCCATTGTCAGGTATTCCACGCTATACAATTGCTTGCATGCTCATACCTACCTAGGTGTCTACTATGAATGGGTATAATGTAAGGCAGAGGAGAGCTGGGGCTGTGGAAGGGTGGCTACTGAAAGTGGTTGAGTTTGTTGAAACAATTTTTTTGCCAAAATGGTATCTTTGGTGGTCTTGTCACATATGTGTGCTGCTCTGACTCTGCAATAGTTTATTTCTTTACTCCACCAAAGCAAACTTTAGTTTGTTTCTGTTTTTTCTTTTGGATATACAGAACTCTCTATTGTTTGTATAGTTTACTAACTATTTTTTAATGTGTGGCCATTATACAGTGCAACAAAAGGTAAAGAAGAGAAACCTAAACATTTGGTGATTCTTACATTAACTACCTAATGATTAAATTAAAGTAATTAAATCCACAAAATATGCCTGTTATTTGGTGTATGTTTTGGTGCTGAATGCCCAAAGCGGAGATGTAGCAATCCTAGGAGAGAGATAAAGTAGATAGAGATAAAGTACCAGCCAGTCAGCTCCTAACTGTCATTTTTCAAATTCAGCCTGTAAAGTGAGTTAGAAGCTGATTGGTTGGTACTTTATCTCTCTCCAAGGTCCACCTTAATATCTGGCCAACTTAAAAAAAAAAAATGCATTGAGGCACCCCTAAATATACAGCAGAATGGGACAATTACAGGTTAGGCATTTATTTGTCTTTAACATTAAGTTTGTTTAATATGAGAAATACGGCTACTTTACCACATTTTAGAAAAATCTTTTGATCTGTAAAAATTTTTTCCACTTTAGGAGAACTTAGCTTAGGACAACACATGTTATGAGGTATTACCACAGACCTTTTAAAAGCTCTCCTCCCTGCTGTTAATAATTCTCAGACACGGTTAAAGCCTTGGTCCCTGACACTACTCAATGTCTTTGGAACCAAGGGTCTGATTCAGACCCGGCCGCAAGCGCTGAGCGCTCGCAACCGGATCGATGGTGGCCGGCTCCGTCGTGCGCATGCGCGAGACCCGGATAGCGACGGGCACTCCGTCGCTCCGGGTCTCGCAACAAAGGGGGCAAGCTGTCGATGTTGAGTGACAGCTCGCCCCCTTTGGTGGGCGGGCCGGGGGGGTTGGCTGCCCAAACGGAGGCGTTCCCATGAGAACGCCTGCCGTTTGGGGGCAGCCCCACTGACATCACGAGTGGAGAGATTCCGGCTCTGTTAGAGCCGAAATCTCTCTGGGGCTTGCGGCCACAAGACCCTATCACAAGGGTCTCGTCGCAAGCCTGATGGTCGCGATGGTCTTGACCATCGCGACCATCATCATGGCCGCTTGTTATAGCTGTGGGTGATCACCCACAGCTATGCGAGCGGCCAGGAGGCCGGTCTAAAATTAAAACAACCCGGCCCTGATTCAGAGCGAGCGCTCTGTCAGAGCGACCGGGTCTGAATCAGGCCCCAAATGCGTTCTCTATCTGGCAATATCTTAAGGAACTTCTCCACAATTAATATATCCAGGAACTCTTAATTGGTCTTATAGGCTGTTTTAATCCATTTTTCTCATATAAGTGGGCCTCCAGATCTTCTTAGGCTTTATGTGGTTCGTTTGCATCCCTGTAACAGTATCTATGAAATGCCTTCTAAATGTCTCTTGAGGTCATTTAAGAAGAGCAAAATGGTTGCTTTGTAGCACAAAAGCACTACTGTGTGCCTCTAAAGTGCACTGAGATTTTCGTAGGGGCATAGGGATATACGGAGCTTTATCGCCATAGTTGCAGAGCAACCACAGTTTGCCCAGGTAAATGAGTGGACTTAGGCCCTGATTCAGAGCCGGACGCTCTGACAGAGCGCTCGCTCTGAATCAGGGCGTCTTTTTTTTATTTTATGGAGCGCCCTCCTGGCCGCTCGCATTGCTGTGGGTTTCTGGGTGGTAACGGGGAGGGTGCATAGGAGTCTTGGGTGCAATGTGTGCGGTGCACATGGGCCCCTGGGTACCCTCAGTGTCTGGTGCTTGTTCTCCCCCGGGTAGATGATGTCCTCTTTGCGGTCCCCATCACGGTTCTTCTGCAGAGGGTAAGTATGTGCACCTGGGGGATACGGGACGCCGCCCCACCAGACACATACTAAACTACCCAGTGTACCGAGACTTGCACCGGCTGAACTTTTAATTCATTCACCGGTAATACACTCTGAACTTAGCAACATCACTGTGTGCAGGACAAAGACTATAACTATCCCCCATACCCCAAAACTGAACGGTCCACATTGGACCCCCCCCCACATCTTAATACTGTGCAGTTCATATCAGACTGTTGTAAACAGTAAATTATGAGGTTTGAACATTCATTTTCTGGTATTTCAAAAAAAAATAAAATATATATATATATTTATTTTATTTGCAGCCTCAGAACTCACAATCCGTCCTTTCTACTATATATGTACAGTATATCTGTACTGCAGATGGCAAAAATTATAAGCATGCTGGTGTAAGAGGGAGCTCCTTGTGAGCCTCAGACTTTTTAATATAAAAAAAAAAGAAAACCAGTCCCTTTGATCTGTGGAAAATTAAATTTGTTTTCAGTGTCATTTATTTCCATAAACATAATGAAATAAAGATGAACCCATCCACGACATAAGCATACAATCTTTATGAAAGTATTTGTAAATGTAAGAAGTTCTGCTACTTTTTAAGTTTTGAAAGTAGAAAAGCATAAAATTTGTTTGATTTTAGCACAAATACAATATTTCGATTCTGATGTCTCCATGATTATACAAAAGTTGATAGGGAAATGTAATGTAGATATAATAAGAGTAAAATAGTCTTAAACCAGCCACGCAATTGTTCTGTGACTGAGGTGCTGTTAAGGTGGCCTCAGCACCACATGTACAAACCATTAAGTCATTTATTTGTCCCACCATTTTTAATCCAGTTACTATCGAGCATTGTGGTCCCTTTGAGGCAACACATATTACATTATTGTAGTGTGCGCCCAGCTTTGTTTTCAGTTTGTATATTTTTGTTATCCTAAAATGAACTATTGCTATCACATGATGGCTGTTTCAAGAAAGTACTACAGCATGGGCAAAAAATGAATGGAGCCTTTTTCTACAAATTGCCATGTAATTGAATGACAATGATAGCATTAAGTCTACTACATAGCAAAATGTAGTGATCCCACTGTGTGACATTCATTTTCAGTAGAGTAGCCAAAAGCACTCCCACTGACATCACTTGTGATGTCAGTGGGGCCGACCCCAGACGGTAGGCGTTCCCATGGGAACGCCTCCGTCTGGGCAGCCACGCCCCCAGCACGCCCACCAAAGGGGGCCTGCTGTCACTCAACTTCGACATGGTAGACCCGGAGCGACGGTTTGCCTGTCGCTATCCGGGTCTCGCAAATGCGCACGATGGAGCCGGCTCCGTCGTGCGCATGCGCACTGGGCCACCATCGACCCACTTGCGAGCGCTCAGCACTCGCGAGCGGGTCTGAATCAGGCCCTATATTCCCTACCACATGCTCACACACATACACACTAGGGTTAATTTTTTTGTCAGGGGCCAATTAACTTACTTGTATATTTTTGGAGTGTGAGGAAACCGGAGCACCCGGAGGAAACCCACACAAGCACAGGGAGAATATACAAACTCCACACAGTTAGGACCATAGTGGAAATCGAACCCACGACCTCAGTGCTGTGAGGCAGTAATGCTAAGCATTACATTGTCTGTAGATAGATATACACATCTATCAAACCTACAGAAGGGCACACTGGCAGTCATTATATTGTTTTTGTTGCCTGGTCTCTAAGTATAGCTCTGAAAAAATAGTCAGAAAATTCTACAATGTAAAAGCAACATAAAATGAGATAAAAGTCCTATTAAACAATGTACTTCATACCTCGGTCCCTTTAAACCCATGGACTGCTTGGTTGGGGCTACCTGTGTCGAGGCTAAATTCCCTCTCAAATAAGTTAGTTCTTCAAAAATGACATGCTGCAAGATGTACTTTGGCCAAGTCTTGGAAACAACCATCCGCCCCTGCATTACATTTAGTGCACTCCAAGATTTGCTTTATTGCTAATATGGAGAAAATCACCTTTGCTCTTAGGGATCAGTCAGATAAATTTAATAAGATATGGGACCCATGGTTTAATTATTCAACTATTACTGTCTCTAGGATTTGATGCTTTATCTGCCCAAATAATATATTCTTGAAATGTTAGGGCGACGCTATATATGTATAGGATGAGTTTTATTACGATATTATCTTATGTTGCCCTCCCCCTTTTACTCCTTTATTTTATTTTGTTTTTATCTTTTCTTTATTTCAAAATTCAATATGAAAATGTAAGGTGAATATATATGTGTTGTTTAATATGCTATGGATATGACTTCTACTTTATTGATGTAACAATTTGTTGTTGATGTCATTGAATTCTCCTTTTCATTGAATAAAAACTATAGTTAAAAAAAAAAAAAAAAGAATATGGTATTAAATATAATATTCCAAATCATGGACATTGATAAAATGTTAAAATAAGTGAATAATAATTATAATGCGAGCGATATATTGTCAAAGGTGTATATCACATACGCGGTAATAGTTATGTACTTATAGCTAATATGTATATTATGCATGTATGGCAAATAGTTACGTAGGGTGTTTGTGTCTAGTTATATAATCTATTTGTAAAGGGATCCGGGACAACCCAGTGTGTGCCAGCTGCTCCTCCCCGTCGCCGCTCTGTTCGATGCACCGCCCCTCCCCCCCCTGTGCCTGCTGCTCTGTCCTGCTCCTCTCCAGCTACGTCCTACCCCTCTCTTTAACACCTACCCCCACTGAGTCCCACTCCCGCTCTGCCCTCACGCAGGGCCATCTTAACATATAGGCACAATGGGTAGCTGTCGAGCAGGGGCAGACATATTTTCTAGATTCTTATTGATTTAATTTTTGATATTTATTTTGTTCATTTGCTGACACACAAATTATTTGTGTATTGCTGTACTTAAAGTACTTTGTTTATATATTTTTGAACATACATTTCTACTTTTAAAATCTTTTCTTTTTTTTTTTAATTATTGTTGTCATGTTTACGGTGTTAATATTGTTTCGTATATATGGCTTTTAAAAAAATCTTTTTTATTATTTGACAGCTGTCTTTAGTTTTGCTTATTTAGCCTTATTTCTCCCTACTGTACCTTCTGAATTTTATTACATTATTTCACAATCTTGTGAGGTTTCAGACGTGGATATTTATATTTGTCATATACATGATTTCTGTATTTGGGCTATTCTGTTTAATTTTATACACATGTGATCTAATTAAACTTGTGTATATGAGGATGTTAATGTCCACTAGTTTAACTCTTGAATCTGTGGTGTCATCATGTACACAAATTGAAGGCAGGTGGTCAAATTAAATTTCCATGTTTGATTCATCTGGTCAGTATACACATGAAAAAACAGGTTCCTTTCAATATTTATGAAAACATTGAATCTGTTTAAAAGCGCCTACGTGCTAAACAAAGTGCTGTGCGTGCATAAATATTATTAATAAACTTCAAAAATAAATAATAATTAATAAATATTATTAATAAACTTATATATGTGTAACAATGTGAAACAATTTCCTTAATAACACAAATAAAACAGTGGTACCATCTAGGAAAGTGCGAGTGAGAATAAGTGGATGCTCCACTTACCTCTCATGAACTTTACTGCCATCCTTATCAGATAAGCCGCAGAATCCTTTTTTAAACTATATTTATTGTTATGTCTTTTTTATAATATTTATCTATCTGTGCATACCCCCATACACCGGTCAGTGACAACTTTGTGCTTGCTGTGTATAGCACATTTATTTCTGCATAAAACTTATATTTTTTATTGTTTGATTTTTATACTATGTTTCTTGTCTTAAAATAAATTTTGTGTGTTTATTTTACGTATATTATAGTCAGAGTACTATTTTATTCTCACTCGCACTTTCCTAGATGGTACCACTGTTTTATTTGTGTTATTAAGGAAATTGTTTCACATTTGCACTCTGCACTTTATTGGTTAAAAGAACACAGATATTTAATACTGATCTTCTTGAAGCTTATTAATAATATTTATTAATTATTATTTATTTTTGAAGTTTATTAATAATATTTATGCACGCACAGCACTTTGTTTAGCACGTAGGCGCTTTTAAACAGATTCAATGTTTTCATAAATCTAATAACAGCAGATCACCACTGCTGTACTTCTTCTGTTTGAGCTGACACCCATACTATAGGGGAGTGCTATACACTATACCTTTTATATTTGAAAAGCTATATATAACTTGAATACGACTGGTTTTAAGGAGTAGGACTTCTTCCTATTTTATTGAAATAGGGTGTTTATTATCTTTTGGCGCCGTGTTCTCCCATTGCTACATAAATCCTTTCAATATTTGTCGATTATAAGTTCTGTAGTGTGTTATTTTTGCATTTTTGGGACAATTGGCTGTAGTTGTATCAGTGCCCTGTATAGCGTATAGCACTATTCAGAGATGGACACTAACATAAAAGAGAATGGAGACTTTTACTTGTGCTTCAATGGAAAATCATTGCTTTTGGTTGCTGCTCTGCGTTTTTTATCTTTTTTAAATTATCACCCCAAAAATTACATGTCATTATTAGGGGGAATTAAGCTAATTGAAAAATTATTTTTGCCTAATTAGTCATTAGGGGGGGGGGGGGGAAGGGTCCAAAGAGTTCTGAACCAAGGGCCTGATCCAGACCCGCTTGCGAGCGCTGAGCGCTCACAAGCGGGTCGATGTTGCCCAAGTGCGCATGCGCACGACAGAGGCGGCTCCATCGTGCGCATGTGCGAGACCCGAATAACGACGGCCAAGCCATCGTTATGGGTCTCACACCAAAGGGAGTGTGCTGTCGATGGTGATTGACCGGGGGCGTGGCTGCCCAGACGGAGGCGTTCCCATGGGAACGCCTACCATCTGGGGCCGGCCCCACTGACATCACTAGTGATGTCAGTGGGAGTGTTTTTGGCTCTGATAGAGGCAAAAGCACTCTAGGGCTTGCGGCAGCGAGACCCTACCGCAGGGTCTCGTCGCAAGCCCGATGGTCACGATGTTCCACAGCTATGCGAGCGGCCAGGAAGCCGCTCCAAAAAGGAGGAGGGACGGCCCTGATTCAGAGCGAGCGCTCTGTCAGAGCGTCCGGCTCTGAATCAGGGCCCAAGTCCCCACATTTTTAGCCAAAAATAGGAATTTTGAAATTTTTTTCACCTGCTCTGTACATGAAGTTTTAGCTCATGTGAAAACTATGGGAATTGGACTTATGTACGAAACGTTCACACCTGCGAACGCTTTTTCATCAAACACAACTTTTCGCACCTAATTGAATAAGTGTTGTTTGAGCAGGGAGAGGGGCACATTACAGAGCAGCGGGGACTGAGCAGGGGAGGGGCAATGGGACAGAGGAACCAGAGTGGGTCGGAGTGGGTCAGAGAAGCAGCTCGGGCAGACACTAAGGTGATCCAGGAATTAATGTACAGTACATTTACAAGTTGAAAGTATTCTGTTAGATATGATTCATATTAATAGTCTGTGATTATTGTAGTAAAATATGTATTTTTGTTTTGGTATTTTTGTATAAAAAGTTTTAGAAACATGCAATTGAACATGATTTACTCAACAGTCATGACTGCAATTTAAAGGACACAAATAAGTGTCTTGCAGGTTAACTGGGATGGACTTTCCCTTTACAGCTGCCGTGCTTATGAATAATCTGCCATTTCCACTACATTTAACTACAGTTTTCTTGACAACCTTATCTAAGAGTTTAGATTTAGAGATTTGTCCCAATCGTGTTTTTTTATCGGATAACTTGTACCTCTTTATTTCCAGATCACCTGCCAGCATCCTACCCAAAACTACAAGCCACATCCACTTTTAAGTTGGGCGACTGTGACCTGTGGGAAGGCAGCAGTGGAGCCCAAACCTCCTTGCGTGGTCCCTGCTGAACTTCTGATCCCCCTGTCCTCTAACTAAGTAGTGTCAAACCGGTCTGGCTCTACCAGAAGCTCATCTACTTGGCGAGTTTTCGAATACCTTAGGCTTATTTGTACGCATCTCTACAACCACACCACTTCTATCCTTCCTTGTGTTGAAATTTTAGACATCATATATGATACTACACAATGGAATGGATTCTGGAAAAGCATACAGCATTATTTTATTTTAATGGCCATATTGGGGCTATTTAAAGATGCATGTACATCAGTTATTTTCCATACTACTATATGCACTTCAAAACTGGGTACATGTATGTCCTGTGTATCTTTGATTTGTGTTTCATAATACCTGGTGAGGCAGAATGAGGAAGGTCCAGGGTAGACTAAGTGGTTTAAGGATGTGTTCAGTTGATTGCAATACCATTAAGAACTGTACTCATGTGTAAATTTGACATTTCCAAGGTATATCTCTTGCAGGTGCTGGGTTTGGTGCCATGATGATAGTGACGATCAGAAGCACGTTCTAGCCTCTTCTGGTTGGTTGATTTTGTATTGATCCCTCTAACCAATAGCAGATGATTCATAAGCACGGCAGCTGTATCAGGAAGTTGCGGTCACCGTTTCACATCACTTAATTGACATTTCCATTTGGAGTGCTGCTGTAAAGAAGGTTTCCATATTATTTAGAATTTTGTATTTCCTAACATTTTATATTGAAAATTCAGCTGTCAGAAGAATATTCTCTCTTGTGTATATGATGGTTCATCATTGTGGTAATGGGACTGCAGCATTTACACGTAACTCTGTCTCGAGGCTATCATGGGGCGTTAGTATATACACTTGTATGTCTGACATATTTCTGGAGCACATTATACTGTTTTTGAGCTGGTTGCACATGAAGCATCTGGATGAATATGAAGACATAAATACACTTTTTCTTACTTATTTTCCTACTGTACCTTCATTTGCTGTTGAAATATGTCTGTCTCTAAATGAACCCATTGTGAGAAAGCAGATTTCCATAATGAAATAGATGTCTCCATCCCCAGACAACCAAAATAGCCCAACATCAGTCATAGGGTTTATTAGTGTTGCCAAGCCTTCGTTTCTTCAAGACTAGATCCTCACACTCCTATCCAACTAACTTCATTGCTGCAGAGAACGAGTGGGACTTGTCCTACTCATATTCCTTAAGGATGGAGGATGAGCCCCACTAGTCCTCCCCAGCGACAGGTGTGGAAAAAATAAACAAAATTGACCTGGTGTCTGGTGGAATGTGCAGGCACTGGCAGGGAAGGATAAGAAGTGACATCTTTACACACATGCGCAGCAACATCACATTAGATTAAAAATGTTAAAAAATAAGTGTGATCAACAGGCAAGAACTCCTGCACTACAGAAAATATAATGGCATCTGTATATGAGCGTGAGTGCAAGTAGTGCCCTATCACCCCAAAAACAGCACCTGTACGCATGTGGGCATCAACATTGGAAGTACACTCTTTCAAATGGCATGACTCCCTAGTAGCTACTGTTTGGTCATCACCTGTAATCAGCAAACAATATTACCCTTTTTACTGGTGAAAGGGCATTATGTGCCCTATCATCCCCGTAATTGCACCTGCAAATTTGGGGGTACTCTTACTTGAAAGATGGTTGTTCTCTCTTTAAAGTGATTCGGTTCCTTAGCAGCTAATGTCGGGTGATCACCAGGGCACAGCTACACTATCAACTTGTTGTTGTCTGACTCCTCTCTCTCTATGTCCTGTTCCTGGAAATACTTCAGCTTTTAAATTTGTGGCCACGGAGTAGGTCAGGAGTGGCCAAAATGGTCCTTGAGGATCCTTAACAATTCATGTGTTCCAGACCACCTAGCTAGCACAGGTGTAGTTATTACTAACTGGCACATTTGCCTTTATTTCTGACTCATTCTATGGATTCACAGGTGGTCCAGAAAACATGAACTGTTAAGAGTCCTTCAGACCAGTTTGGCTACCCCAGGAGTAGGCTGTAGTTTTCCTTCAATGTAGAATTTTATATTTTATTCACTACATTAACATATAAGATGTTCAATTGAAGGCCTGTGTTGATAGCTGTCATTCTGCCACTCCTGGCTCTCCATCAATTAGCTCCTGGTAGTTAAGTTCACCCAGTCCATGGAGTGAACTGAGACTGGAGACCTTTAGCTTGAAATGGCACCCAGTCATGTGGGCCTTGTTTTGGGTGCCAAGGCAGAGGTTGAGTTCATCCTCAGCTATACTGGTAACTCCCGATGGGGACAGGACTTGTAAGTGGTCTGCGTGGAGCGGCAGGTATTTACCTCTGTGAAGTGGTGTGCCCATATTGAAAAGATAACCACCATTATTATAAAAGGAGTGCTGCTATATGACTGCTTTATTACGCCACTCCTTGAAGTCTTTTAATAAAATATGGTCCCCTTGGCTGACTTATCAAAATGCATCCTGTCCTTTTAGTACTTAATTTTTTTTTGTTTTAATTTAGTTTTTTGGGCTTTGTGAATAGAGACAACCCCCCGTTTTTTTTTTTTACTTCCACCCTCAACTTTTTTTTAATCTCCTTTTGCTCTTTTCTCTCTTCAACTCTTTCTCTCCTTGATCGCTTGCCACACAGTCGCTGCAAGATTATATCTTCTTTAAAAATGAATTACTACATTGCTATTTGATTCACTTTGGACCTCATATTATATGCATATTGTATGTTTTATACGCCCGCTGGTATTCTGACTACATCCCCCTAAATCTAAACCTGCTTCTGCGAATGGATAAATTATGGACAGGTCTATTCGTTCAGTCGTACATATATTCTTTAGAACATCCAATGCTCCTGGCTCTTACTTCCTTAAGAAAGGCGCATCACAGCCTCCTTAGGTGTTGATGTTACAATTTATTTTCAATTCCAAGCACTTCCTTTTAATTTGGCCAGGGTGATGGCTGTCATGGCAGCTCTCTTACGATCCAAAGGGGTGACAATAATTCCATACCTGGATGATCATCCAGGTATGGAATTACTGTCACTCCCTAGGACCTATATGATATACCTGGGTCTCCTCTGGTGGAAAAAATTGTCTGGTCAGGTCTCGGTTCGGCCCACTGTTGTTTCTCAAGCTAGTTTCCATGCTGCATTGTAACAAGTTCCTAGGGAAAAAGGTATTCTTGTTTTCAGGCAGTGCAGTATGGCTGCTTTCATTTAAGACCTTTACAGCTGGAAATCTTGGCCAGATTATAGAAAACCATCTCTATCCTGGCATCCCAGATCATTTATCTGTCTTCCTAGAATCAACACTCACTGTTTGTGACTGAATGACCAAAACATCAACTTTTCTCCAGATGTCCTGTGGTGATCACGGACACCAGTTAACGCAGTTGGGGGGGCAGTGACCTCATATTTTGGACTCCAAGAAACATCCATGATCATGCATTGGGCAGAATATAATATCCCAACCATTTTGGCAGTCTTTATTCTGGGATAGCAGACTTCCGCAGTCGACAGACTATCCACCTGGGAGAATGGTCTTTTAACCCAGATCTTTTAAGCAAATAATGGAAGGTAGGGACATCCAGAGCTCGACATGATGGCTTTTTGGCTAAACCACAATTACTAATTGAAGAGCTGGGGACAATATTTGAAGGTAACATGGCAGTTCATTGGAACCACGATCTAGGGGTAAATGTAATAGCCTGCAAATTGCAGGGATCTGTGGCTTCCTTGGTGAGTCTGCCCAATGTTTTAAAGTACTGTAGCAATCATTTAAAAAGCTAAACCAACCTACAGAAATTAAGACCGGAAACACTACTCATTGTACATGTACACCATACAAGATACTCCTTCCAACATAGTGGTAATCTATAACAAGTTGGTTTGTGAGTCTAGATCAGGCCTGGCCAACCTGTGGCTTTCCTGCTGTTGTGAAACTACAGGTCCCAGCATTCCGTGCCACAGTTTTGCCATTATGGAATGCTAAAACTGTGACAGGCCATGCTGGGATGTGTAGTTTCACAACAGTTGGAGAGCCATTGGTTGGCCAGACCTGGCCTAGATCATAGTTTGAATGTCCTGTTCTGGCAACCCTTTTGCTCAGAAGATCATGACCCCCAACAGTCATGCCTTCAAATCTAGACAGGTCAAGTCCTGATGGAAGGACCTTGACTTAGGTCATTTTTTGAGCGGCAGCTGCAATGAACGTTAGGGGACAAATGTGATAGTCTTCGAATAGCAGGCATCGGCAACTTCCCGGATGATATTTTAAAGTAGCAATCACTAGAATAGCACATTGTGCCATGTCTCCCCCATATTGGCCCGAACACTCGTGATGGCACTTTTGTTTCAATAAATAACACTTTTTTGCATATTTTAGTTAGATTTTATTTGACTTGTTATACATAGCGAAAAGACACATGGCATTTTTTGAAACAGCAATGTCTTCTGAAAAATGCAAGTTATTATTTGTGTTGGTACTACATAAAAATAGTGATGTTTAAATATAACAAGCACAGATATCAATTAATGGGCTCAGCACAGGTCTAATATAATTTTTTCCTACAAGGATTTTTTTCTTTTACCCTTGAATATTATTGTGGGTCTGATTCAGAGATGGACACTGTGGCTTTGCTGGTTCTCTAAGGGCCCGATTCAGAGCTGCTCGCTAGGCTGCGTTCGCACGTAGCCTGCCAATGTTTGCAATCTGCGCATGCATATAAGACGCAATGCACGTGCACAAACCAGTCCATGCGATCCCGAAGCGACCGCCCCTTGTACATAGATGCCTCGCTAGAATGAGTGACAGGATGAGCCGTTTTTGGGTGGTGACAGGGGATGGTCGATGGTAACGGGGGTGTGGTGGTACGAATGCAGGCGTGTCTGTGCGTCTGAACACCATTTCAGGGGCGTGCATAACTAAGACGCAGCATTAGCATACACGTCACATGGCTGAATTACACACTGAAGCAGTCGCACTGCTTGCGGTAGGGTATGGTCAACCACAAGTTCTGCGTACGGTTCTGATGTTACTCGATGTTACCGATTGTTTAATACACTTCCTGGAGATGACGTGTGTTACTAAGGGAAAGTGGGTGTCTTGTGACAGGCTGGTGGGTGTCTAAATACGTACCGCGATCGCACGCCAAGACATAGTGGGCGTTCTAATGTCTTGCTGTGCGATCGCTGGATTTGCATACTTTGGCAGCTGGCGGCTGCGTGCGAACGCACTGCTAGCGAGTGGGTCTGAATCGGACTCTCAGGCCGTAGCCGAAGCCAGTAAATCTGCGTTGAAGACGTAGACAATGTCCTCGCCACTACCAGAAAACGGGACCATCACACCCTCGTTTTCGGGAATGCTGGGTGACACCACCCTTTGCCCCCAAACAGCCATAACATGTCAACCCTGCTGTTGCTTAGGGGCACTGGGACCGTGGTTGCAGAAAGAGACTTGCACATGCGCAGATCTCCAACCAACGGAGATGTAAGTAAACCATCGTGTTTGCGTAAATCTCTAAAGTAGGCCCTGTGCCTGTAATGCAGAGATCCTTCTAAAAGCTTCCACAATCCTGAGCAAGCTTTTGCTCACAATACATAAAGAAATTACAGCTTGTTTGAGCACATGTGCAGCCTGTAATAAAGATATTTTAAAATAATAAAGGTACATGAAATGTGCATGTTTCCATATTTTTCTTGTTCATAATTGTGTGATCCTAATGTGGTACCTCAGAATTGGGTGTACTCATTCATTTTGTATATATGTAAATACTGTATATATAACATAAATACAGTGTGTACTTGTGTATGTGGCACAGAATGGTTAACATGGAACCAAATTGTAAATGAATGTCAACTTGCTGCCCCATCAGAGTCTGGAGACAGTTACCCATATACATATATGTACTGGTGCAGGTAGTATGTGGTGAGTCAGCAGCAGGTCACATGACTCAGAAGCTGCTGGAACCAGCTGCAGTTGGCTGAGGTGGACAGTTACGTCAGTTACAGGGAGCCCCGAGGATAAAGTGCTGAGGAGAGAACCCGCACTTGAGGACTCACCTGAGGGGCAGTGGTTATTTGTGGACAAAGCAGTGGCGGGCGGTCGGCTGCTGGCAATGGAGACTTCCACCCATCACCTGTGACAGCCTGCAGCCGCAGGAACTACTGTGTTAGAGGGGCATCAGCTGATACCAGAAGCAGCGGTGAGACACAGCCTTTCTCCTTCCCACAAGGCGGGCAGTGGGTGGCAGCCAGGACCAGAGGCAGTGGTGAGACGGCCTTCCCAACCCATAAGGCTGGCAGTGGGCAGTAACAGGGGCCAGAGGCAGCGGTGAGGCAGACTTTCCCTTTATATCAATCAGGCAGAGAGCAGTTTGGGGGAGGGAGGCAATTACCCTCAGAAAAACAGTCCCAGTAAGTCTATTATACCCAGCTGGCAGGGCTGTAGATATAAACTACTGTAGCCCTACTTCCACCAACCCACTGCAAGGATTTGGTAATGCGGATCCTAATTCTACAAAGCCATAACTAGGGGATACAGCTATTAAACGGTTCAAGGGTTCTGCATAACATTTAACTGCAGAAGAAAATACTCTGTATCTATTGGTAAACAGAAACTGAGGGCCTGATTCAGAGCCGGACGCTATTTGCGCTCGCTCGTTTAGAAAAAGGGTCCGGCTATTTAAATTGAGCGCTCGCTCTTTGCGGTCTGTTGACGCCTCTATGTCTGAGCGAGCGAACGAAATATGCGCTCGCTATTTTGTAAAGACGCCCCCTGGCCGCTCGCATCCTACGTCATCTCCGCTATTTATTTGATTAATCGAGTACATCGAAAGGCATCTGAACTGCTCGCAGTGCTTGTGGTTGGATTTTCCTACCGCAATCAATCAAACAGTTCAGGCTAAGAGACAACAAAGTGACGTGGTCGATGACGCTGCTTTGTTAATTATGCACACCCTTAAAACGCCCGTTTTGGCACGCCTGCGTTCGGATCTCCACTCCCCGATTTCAAGCACCTTCCCCCGTTAACACCCGCAAACGCCTCATTCTGTCACTCAAATTAGCAGGCATTCGCTATTTTGCGAGCACACAATTTCCGACCACAATGACTGGTTCACGCATGGGTATTACAACCCATACGCATGCGCAGTTGTGCGAACATCGCTCGGAGCGAACGAGCGGCCGCTTACGAGCGGCTCTGAATCAGGCCCTGACTTGTTAAATGATTTACCTACAAAGTAACTTCTTTAAACTGTTTACTTCCACTTGTTATCTCCAAGGATTACATTACCATCAGCAGTGCACTACCTCTACACATTTAGCTGGCCAGCAATACTAATACGAACTGATTTGTTCCCAGAACACATAGATTAGGCCAAGGGGAAATTGTCATCTAAAGGCTAATAGTGTAAAAGTGTATTGTTTAAATAATCATCTTCGTATTACTGAACCTGAATAGTGTTCTTGGAGCCAGGTAAACCCAACTGGAAGTAATCATAGAAACCCACCAATCTTGCTGAGTTCCAGTAAAATATGTAATTCATCATTGTGTGTATATTACATACCCGAGAAAGTTTATGAATGTATTATTCTTTTACACTTGTCACGCTCCAGACCCTAAAAACTACCTTTTTACCTCTCTGGTGTCTGTCCCGGCTAGCACTGAGGTCCGCTTGCGCGGTGTTCTGTCACTGAGCATTGAGATGGCTCCTTGCTCACAGCGTGTCTCCTCAGCATGATGGTACACAAGCGTAAGTGTCAGAGTTCCCTCCAACCACAGCATGGGCACAGCCATGTTGGACTTGGTCACCTGACGCTCTTCCTCCATGCAGAGCGCTGCTCCCAGACCAGCTGATCGCAGCATCCAATCTCTAGGGATCCACCCCTATAAATTCCATTTCCTGACTGGCTCCCATTTCCAGTACAACATCGCTACAGCTGAAGTTACAGCTCTGTGCTGAGCTCCCAGGTACTCTGTATCTGAACTGTTCCAGTCCATGTAAATCTAGGCCCTGATTCGGAGCCGGACGCTCTGACAGAGCGCTCGCTCTGAATCAGGGCCGGGCTTTTTTTTTTTTAAGAACGGCCTCCCGGCCGCTCGCATAGCTGTGGGTGACCACCCACAGCTACAGCGAGCGGCCATGATGATGGTCGCGATGGTCAAGACCATCGCGACCATCGGGCTTGCGACGAGACCCTTGTGGTAGGGTCTCGTGGCCGCAAGCCCCAGAGAGCTTTCGGCTCCAACAGAGCCGGAAGCTCTCCACTGACATCACTTGTGATGTCAGTGGGGCCGCCCCCAAATGGCAGGCGTTCTCATGGGAACGCCTCCGTTTGGGCAGCCACCCCCCCCGGCCCGCCCACCAAAGGGGGCGAGCTGTCACTCAACATCGACAGCTCGCCCCCTTTTTTTGTGAGACCTGGAGCAACGGAGCTGGCTCCGTCATGCACATGCGCTCTGGGCCACCATCGACCCAGTTGCGAGCGCTCAGCGCTTGCGACCGGGTCTGAATCAGGCCCCTAGTTCCAAGTCTGGTTACTCAAGTCTCCAATTCCATCTGTTCTCCAGTCTGGTTATTCCACTGAGACTTGCTCCTACCTGCCTTCATCAGTTCCAGCCGATATCTCCAAACATCAGTCCCATCCGATATATCAAAAAATCGGTCCCATCCAATCTCTCCAAACATCGGTCGCATCCGATATCTCCAAACATTGGTCTCAAATCGATCCTACTCTTCAATTCAGCAACATCTGTCTAAAACCGACCCTACTCTTCAATTCAGCATCATCGGTCTCAAACCTATCCTACTCATCTATTCAGTATAATCAATTCCTATTCTATTCAACATAATCTACTGCAGTTGCTCTACTTCCTTACCTCAACACATGAGGAAGTCCTGGCTCAAGCCACCCAGATTTATTCACGCCTCCCTAGTCTCCTCTTCCCACGCCTCTTCCGACCAACCTCAGCCCTCAGGTGTGACAGTTTGTACTGGCCAAATGGATCCAGCTGAGAATCAGGCACAAGCTGCAGGATTTACACAGGATCTGGTTACTCGTCTAAAACACCAAGAGACGTCACACGGTCAAGTGGCTCAGTTCATCCAAGAACTGACTAACCGGCTTGATAACATCCAATCCACATTTAGAGGCTCAGGAGCTGGTGCTACATCTATCCTGATTCCTCCTGCTCCAGTTTCCTAAGCGGCACCTCGTCTACACATTCCTTCTCCTGAAAAACTTGATGGAAACCCCAAAAATTGCAGGCGTTTCTTGAATCAATGCGATATTCAGTTTAAGCTCCAACCCAGCAATTTTCTTACATATATCATCTCCCTATTATCTGGATCTGACTAGAATGGGCTTAACCCTAATGGGAAAGATCTGATTCCATGTTATTATCTTACAAAGATTTTGTCACGGCATTCCGCCGAATATTCGACGAGCCAGGGAGAGTGTCATCTGCATCTGCGGACCTTCTACATCTGCGCCAGGGTTCAAATTCTGTAAGCCAGTATCCGGTGCAGTTTCAAATACTTGCATCAGAGCTCTCTTGGAATGACGGCGCATTCTATGCAGCCTTTTGCTATGGCTTATCAGGAAAAATTAAAGATGTTTTTGTTACCCATGACCTTCCAGACAAGTTAGAGGACTTGATCTCTCTGTACACTAAGGTGGACTTATGCTTTAAATAAAGAGCCATTAAGATCGGGAGATATTTGTCCATCCAAAGCCTTGGGCAACAGTCTTGCCCTGGTGAATTTCTCCTAACTCGGCAAGGAGAGGCTAAGTTAGGAGTAGTTAATTTCTCTCCAAAGAAAACCAACTGCATTCTCTCAGTTTCTCTGCAAGTGGACAAGCGCTTCAAGCAAGTTACTGCTCTGTTGGATTCAGGCGCAGCAGGCAACTTTGTTACATCTGATTTGGTACAGCGATGGGCATTACAAACTGAGAGTCTGCTTCATTCTATCTACCTCACAGCGGTTGATGGAAGTGCATTCTAGGGGGTAACCTCTGCGAGTCAACTTTTAAGTTTTCTTGTCATGCCCAGGGTCTCACATTCCATAGTTCTGGGCTTGCCCTGACTGCATCTGCATAATCCCCAAATTGATTGGAGAACCTCTGAAGTTATTGCCTGGGGACCTTTCTGCTTCCGATCTTGTATTCAAATAGTGCTTCCAGTATGCTCTGCTGTTCCGTCTCATTTGGATACTCCTCCTTCTTTTTATGAAGAATTCACTGATGTCTTCAGTAAAGCTGGTGCTAATGTACTTCCTCCTCACCATGAATGGGATTGTCCAATTGATTTAATCATTGGGAAACCTCCTCCCAGAGGGCGAATTTATCCGCTATCGCTCCTAGAAACAAAAGCCATGACTGACTATATACAAGAGAATCTGGAAAAAGGATTCATCCACCCTTCCACCTCACCCACTGGTGCGGGCTTCATTTATGTCAAAAAGAAAGATGGAGGTTTGCGGCCCTGCATCGATTACAGGGGTCTGAATGATATCACTATTAAAAAACGCTATCCTCTCCCTCTGATTACAGGGCTTTTTGACCAAGTCAGTGGAGCCACTATCTTCACCAAATTGGACTTGCGAGGAGCATATAATCTCATATGAATTAGGGACAGGAGATGAGTGGAAGACCACATTTAACAACCGTGATAGTCACTACGAGTACCTCGTTATGCCCTTCGGTCTCAGTAATGCTCCAGTAGTATTTCAGCACTATGTCAATGAGATATTCTGCGATCTGTTGTACATACATGTTCTTGTCTATCTTGACGATATTCTCATATTCGCCAATGATGTGGTGGAACATCGTTGACAGGTAAAGGAGGTTCTCACACATCTCCATTCCAATCTACTGCAAATTGGAGAAGTGTGTCTTTGAAGTCAAGTCGATTCCCTTCCTGGGATATATAATTTCAGGTTCTGGTCTCAGAATGGATCCAGAAAAACTCCAAGCAATTCAGAAATGGTCACTTCCTACAACTCTCAAGACTGTTCAATGCTTCCTTGGGTTTGCTAACTACTATCATATATTCATAAAGAACTTTTCCACCATCATTGCACCTATTAACGCTTTCACCCAGAAGGGTGCCAATCCGTCCTGATGGTCAGAGGAAGCAAAGGAAGCCTTTCAAAAAATCAAGCTGAAGTTAATCTCAGCTCCTGTTCTACGTCAACCTGATGTCACACAGCCATTTGTCTTGGAAGTAGACGCTTCTTCCATAGGAGTCGGTGCTGTGCTCTCCCAATGCGCTCCTGATAGTCTTCTCCACCCCTGTGGATTTTTCTCCAGGGAATTCACTTCGGCGAGTGCAACTACTCTATTGGGGATCAAGAACTTTTCACTATTAAGTTAGCCTTGGGGGAGTGGCGCTATCTTTTAGAAGGAGCTGTACATCCCATTTCCATTCTCACAGACCGCAAAAAACTTTTATACCTTAAGACAGCCCATTGTCTGAATCCGAGACAGGCCAGTTGGGCCCTCTTTTTCTCACACTTCAACTTCAAATAGTTTTTTCATCCAGGGGCCAGAACTGGAAGGCTGATGCCCTTTCTCATTCCATGGAGCAAGAAAATGAGACTACCTTCCCTGAGAAGCATCTCATCATTAATCCGATAGCTTTCTCTGCAGTCGGAGTAGAATCCTCACCACCTGTTGGGACAGCGCTTGTCAAGCCCACATTACGCAAGAAACTGCTACATTAGGCCCATACTTCCTGCTTCACAGGTCATGCAGGCATACAGAAAACCTTAAAATTAATTTTAAGGTCTTACTGCTGACCCTCTCCCAGAAAAGACATTCAGGACTTCATTGCCTCTTGTAACAAGTGTGCCCAGCATAAAGTTCCTCATCAAACCCCAGCTGGGCAGTTACTTACTCTCTCCACATCAACCATGGTCACATCTGTCGATGGACTACATTACTGATCTTCCAATTTCTAGTAAGTTGAACACCATCTGGGTTAGGTAGTTGACCGGTTCACCAAGATGGCTCACTTCATACACCTCACCTGTCTTCCATCAGCTCCTAAGTTGGCTATAATTATTCATACAAGAAATCTTCAGACTTCATGGACTACCTCTGTAAATCATCTCCGACCAGGGAGTGCAGTTTGTCGCCAGGTTTTGGTGTTTCTTGTGTTCTACACTTCAAGTCAAATTAAATTTCTCCACTGCTGCCACCCCCAATCCAGTGGCCAGACAGAAAGAGTCAACCAAGATGTGAAGTAATTTCTTTGGCTATACGTATCATCCCCACAGGACAACTGAGCTGAACTGCTTCCTTGGGCGGAATTCTGTCACAACATTCAGTACCATTCTTCATCTGATTCGACACACTTACGCACTACGCCACCTATGGCCTTCACCCTCAAGTTCCTGAGTTTCAGCCTCTTCCTGCCTCACAGGTTCCAGCTGCTGACTGCACCTTGCAGCACTTCTCTAAGATGTGGAGGGAGATCCGCTTCTCACTTCTCAAAATCTGCAGTTAAGAGTTCCATCCACGAAATTTGCACCCTGCTACATTGGGCCATTCACCATTTGAGTGTGTTATCAACCCGGTTTAATTCAAACTCAAGCTACCTCCCATTCCTGAGGGTACCAAATTCTTTCCATATTTCCTTACTGAAACCACTCATACTCAACCGGGTTTCATTTAGCACTTCCAAAGGCACCCAAAGTCTAGACTCATGATGGAGGCGAATACGAAGTGGCAAAGATTCTGGACTCTACTGTCATGCCTGAGGGTTGAGTTTGGTCTGAACAGGCGTGGGAGGCTGAAGTGGAGACTTGGAGGCGTGAATGAGTCTGGGTGGCTTGAGCCAGGACTTCCTCATGTAACGATATTGATATGAGGAGGTAGCGGAACTGCAGTGGATGATGGGCCCGAAGGCGAGGACAGGAATGGAATGTCTTTATTATGCTGCAGGTTGGAATGAGAATCAAAGATAATAATATCGGACTGGTACCAATGATATGGTACTGATGATGAGCTGATTAGAACAGAATTGGAATGTAATATTCTGAATGGATGAGTAGGGTGAGTTTGTGACCGATGATGCTGAATTCATGAGTAGGGTCAGTTTGAGATCGATGATGCTGAATTGATGAGTAGGGTTGGGTTGAGACCGGTAATTCTGAATTGATGAGTCAGGTCGGTTTGAGACCAATGATGTTGAATTGATGAGTAGGATTGGTTTGAGACTGATGATGCTGAATTGATGATAAGGATTGGTTTGAGACAGATGAGGCTGAATTGATGAGAAGAATCAGCTTGAGACCAATGCTTGGAGATATCGGATGGGACCGATGTTTGGAGATATCAGATGGGACCCATGTTTGGAGATATCGGATGGGACCGATGTTTGGAGATATCAGATGGTACAGATGCTTGTTGGTAGGAACAAGTGTCAGTGGAATAACCAGACTGGAGTACAGATGGAATAGGAGACTAGAGTAACCAGACTTGGCACTGGAATCACACACACTGGAACCGTTCAGATACAGAGTACCTGGGAGCTCAGCACAGAGCTGTAACTTCAACAGAAGCGATTTAGTACTGGCAAATGAAAGCCAGTCAAGAAATGGAATTTATAAGGGTGCGTTCCCAGGGAATGGATGCTGCGATCAGCTGGTCTGGAAGCAGCTCTCTGAGTGGAGGAAGAGCATCAGGTGACCATGTCCAACATGGCTGTGCCCATGCTGTGGCTTTGGAGGGAACTCTGGCGTGCAGCTTGTGTACTATCATGCTGAGGAGACACGCTATGAGCAAGGAGCTATGGGGAGCCATCTCAGTGCTCAGTGACAGGACACTTAGCAGACTGGGCAGTAACAGCACAGACAGACCTCAGTACCAGCTGGGAGCAGACCTCTGTGTGCTGTGTGAGCGGATCTCTGTGCTATCCGGGAGTGATGTACAGTGCGAGCTGACCTCAGTGCTAACTGGGATAGACACCGAAGAGGTAAAAAGGTAATTTTTTAGAGTCCGGAGGTAAGATTGGGAAACCCAACACCGCACAATACTCTAACCAGTTGGGTGTCATTCTAACCCTAATGAAATAATGCTTCTAAAGGCAACATTTAAAAAAGTAGTATATAACAGCATTCAAAAATTCAGGAACACACTTTGTATTTCAGTAAGTAATATATTGTAATTTGTTATTTTGCTATATTACGCAGATAACTTTTTAATTAAATTTGTAATTTGATTATCTCTTTATTTTACAGCTGGAAATGGAGCAGGTCATTTAACAGACTCACAAAGCCAGGACCTAACACCAAGAACGACAAACCTGAGATCTACTGACCCGCAAAAGATTATGGAATTGAGCCCATACACACAATGAGCTTAGTGAAAAGGAACAAGGAGAAATCTCAACAACCCCAGCATTTGAATATTCCATTAAAAACACATACAAGGAAGCAAAGGATGAAGAAGCCCATTGGTCTGCATGCATCAAAGATGAGGGCTCGCAATAGAACTCCAGAAAGAACCGAGAAACAGTATACTATCTGTCAGTCCAAAAAAGGAACCCATCGCTGCAAACATCAAGGTCATTCTTTCCAAACATTTGGTGATTATTTCAAGTACAATGGGAGAAATCACAAGAATGGCATATTTAGTTGGAAATTTCAGTCTAGTATAAAAGAATATAAAAGCCGACGAAAAATCAGAGAGTTAAAAATTACCAAGAAAGATCTTTCAGGACAGAAGGCTATCTTTTTACATGAATCACCAAGAAGAAATTCAGTGAACAAATCCTCTAAGGTAATGATACATAGGAATTTTTTTTTTTTTTGAAACGACAGACAAAAAAAAAATAATTTGCTAATTATTAACAACAGAAGGAAGCTAACCAAAGTACTGTATGTTAGTGTTGGTACTGTCAAATCTTTTTGGGGCATGTGGACAGTAGTCTACACTGATAGGCAATATACAACCTTTTAGCTGGGTACACACTCTGGCCCTGATTCAGAGCCGCTCGCTGCCGCTGCCCGCATGCTGGGATTGTGGGCATTTTTTTTTTGTTCTCCGGCCACTCTCAAAGCTGTGGGAGACCACCCACAGCTTGTGTGAGCGGCCAGGATACCATCGCGATAATCGCGACCATCGACTTTGCAACGAGACCCTACGGTAGGGTCTAGGCTTCCGCAAGGCCGAGTGGACTTCCTGCTCTAATAGAGCAGGAAGTCCACTACTGACATCACTAGTGATGTCAGTAAGACCTACCTACAAACGGCAGGCATTCCCAAGGGAACGCCTGCGTTTGTCCAGCCACCCCCCCCTACCCGCCCACAAAACAGCCATCCATCTTGTTGAGAGCCCCGTAGCGACTGAACTTCAGTCGCTCGGGGCTCTAAATCAGGGCCTCTATATGATGTGTGTACCCAGTGGTGGCAGATGCGAAGGGACGATATATCGGGCGGTCCATACATACTGTAAAATCTGGTGTATATGTCGTTCCTCCAGAATTCTAGCTTCTGACTTCAGGCAATGATGGTGGTCTCGGGAGATTTACACCCATTCAGTGTATTTCTACTTGAGGCGGTAGGACATAAAGAGGGAATTTTCCACTTTGGTCTTAAATCATCATGCTGCTTGGATACTGTGATATAATGGATAACAGTCATAGCGGAAGTGGGTGCAAGGATGCCGTCAAAGTTCCTGAGCTTTTAGCTATAAATTCAATGTGCTTCATTGACCAAGGACCACATAAAGGGCCTGATTCAGAGGTGGATGCAGACACGTCTGCGTCTACATCTTTTGGCGGCCGCCCACCTGCGACTCTATGCAAATGCCGCTACAAACAACTTCCCTGGAGTACATCCGTGCGTATGATTGTGCAAGGATACCCACTATGAGCGTCTTGGACGCTGTAATACAACCTTTGTGCGTCTTTAGACGCCACCATCTGTTGCATCATATAAACATGCATCAGCCCTATGGCAGGCTCAGATTTGTATGGCCTCCAGACTGAACAATTGAGTATCTATGTATACAAATATTTCAGTTAACTTCATTGCAAATGTGCCTTTGTGCGTACATGTGCCGTAGGAGCTGTTAGGAATTTTTGTGCATGGGCAGTAGCAGGACATCGCTCAACTACGTGAACTTCGGCATTGCGTATAGTACTGAAACAAAACCCTTAAAAATATTGATATTTTGTTGGTTCTCTGTTATGGCGCCCTGCGTGCCTACACCTTATGCAAATATTGAAACGTAAGAGGATTGTCGCCAAAGCCCCTGTGGTAAAAATTAGCCTGTGTCCTGTGCTATAGCTTCTCCTGTATATATATGGGCTGAACAAATTTTCACATTTAAACTTTATTTTTGTATTATACCACTATCAAGTGGTTCTCATGAGATTGTAGGGCATCACCAGTATTTTTTAGGCTTCTGAGGGACACTGCAGAAATTCACTGTTTGGCTCAAACTCATGGATTTAAAAAGTTGCCGATTGCTGTAGCAAATCCTTAATCTGGATCCAGCGACCGTCCCATCTCTAGTGCCCTCACTTGCCATACTGGCTTTAGTTTTCACTCTAGGATTTTTCTGGGCATTGTGCTGATCACTAAGGAGCGCACATTTAGTTTAGAAGGTGAATATTTTGTGCGTGAAGCAATACTAAATCTGAAATAACGTTATTGTGCTACTGTCACAACTCTCGGATGGATTATGGATGCGGCCCGTATTTAGGGAGTTGACTAGACCTAAGCCTGAGGCGCGGAGTCTAATGTGTCGGCGGTATTCACCAGGGACCCTCGCAAGAAGGTATGGACTTGGCTGCGTCAGACACACAGGTCGCTACCCTCAGGATAGGTTCCCTTATACAGGTGCTGGTAAACTCTGGACGCAGTGGAGGAGACGTATAGCTTAGTCGACAGGCCGGGTCAGAACCAAACAGATTAGACGGTATCAGGGAGCAGGCGTAAACAGGTCACAGGGAATAGCCGAAGTCAAACCAGATATCAGATGCAGTCAGGGGTCAGGCGAAATCAGGGTCACAAAACGAAGCCAAAGTCAGGAACAGGTCACGGAATAACACAGGAATGCTGGAGTATGGCAAATGAGCTTATACTCTGGCACCCAAGTGCTGCCAGAGACTCCATCTTATAGGGAGGACTTGAAATCTGCCATTTTAAATCTAGAACCGGACGGCATGCACGCTCCTAGGAGAGCCGCATCCGCCTGTCACAGATGCTGGGGGGAGCCGTAAGCATCGGCAGCGGGTGCCCTGGACTCCTCGCCCGCTGCCTGACAGACTCGTGTCGCCGGACTCGGTAAGTGCACCCGGAGTCCGGCGCACTGTGACATTACCCCCTCCTATCGGGGTGGGCACTGAACACCCCACAAATGGTTTGCCATGAAACTTCTGATGGAATTTCTGAAGTGCATGAATGTCTGAAGCCTTGACCCAACAACGTTCCTCAGGACCATACCCCTTCCAATCAACATGAACTGAACAGATTCCCTCGACAGTCTGGAGTCTAAGATCTGTTTTACCTCATACTCCTCCTGATGGTCCACCAAACTTGCTGAAGGGGAACTGCGAGGCACTGAGAAACGATTAAGCACCAGGGGTTTTTGAAGGGATACATGAAATATGTTAGATATCCTAAGTGTACCAGGTAATTTCAAATGAAATGCCACTGGATTAATCACCTGAAGAATCTGGAAATGACCAGTGTACCTGGGAGCAAACTTCACAGTGGGAACTTTTAATCTCAGATGCTTGGTTGACACCCAGACTTTATCACCAGGATTTAACAACGGACCCAGCCTCCTTTTCCGATCTGCAAAAAGTTTATACCTTGAAGAGGCTTTGCACAAATTCTTTTTTACCTCCTTCCAGATATTACAAAACCGATTCACTGTACCACGCACAGCTGGAAGTGGTACTGACTGCAGGCCTGGTAACTCGGGTAATAGTGGATGCAGACCATGTTGTGGGCAAACTCAGCCCAAGGCAGCAGAGAAACCCAGTCATCTTGATTGGCAGAAACATACATTTGAATAAAGTTCTCTAATTCTTGGTTTATTCGTTCCGTCTGGCCATTGATCTGTGGATGGTAGGCCGAAGAGAAGTTTAACTTGATGCCAAAGCACTTGCATAAAGCTCTCCAGAATCTAGAGGTAAATTGTACCCCTTGGTCAGACACAATATCTTTAGGAAACCCGTGCAATCTAAAGATTTCCTCAATAAATACTTCCGCTAACTTAGGTGCTGAGGGTAGCCCTTTTAAAGACACAAAGTGAGCAGCCTTGGAGAATCTGTCCACCACAACCAGGATAGTATTAAACCCTTGGCATGAAGGTAGATCCATCACAAAGTCCATGGAAATGTGAGTCCAAGGACAATCAGGCACTGGTAGTGGCACCAGAGGACCAGATGGAGAGTGCGGAGGAATCTTGTGCTGAGCACAAATTTGACAGGCTGCCACAAAATCCTTAACATCTTGACAAACTGTTGGCCACGAATACCCCCTGAGGATTAATTCCAGAGTTCTATTGACTCCTGCATGCCCACTAAAACGTGAAGAATGTGTCCATTGCAGCAACTTGGATCGGGTTCCGGTGCTACAAATATCTTCCCTGGTGGAATCTTGACCTTGTTGGTAACAGCCACGAAGCAAGCAGGATTTAGAATGAACTTGTCCCCCTTTAATCCTCCATCTCATCAGAACTGAATGCTCGAGATAGTGCATCGGCCTTCACATTCTTATTACCCAGCCGATAGGTAATCACAAGATTAAACCGATCAAAAAATAACGACCACCTAGACTGGCGATAATTTAAACAATGAGCCTTCTTGACATACGTCAAGCTCTTATGATCGGTATATACTGTCACCGGAAATTTAGCTCTCTCCAACAAGTATCGCCATTCCTGAAGAGCCAACTTGATGGCCAGTAGTTCCTTATCTCTGACCACGTAGTTCCTTTCTGGCGCAGAGAACTTTCGTGAGAAGAACCCACAGGAGTACCACTTGTTTCCCTATCCTTCTGCGACAGCACTGCCCCCACTCCAACCGTGGAAGCGTCCACCTCCAAAAAAAAAGGTAAGTCACAATTTGGTTGCCTTAGAATAGGCACTGAAAGGAAGCATTGCTTCAATTGGCTGAATGCTTCGTCTGCCTCAGACAACCATACACGAGTGTCTTGACCCTTTTTGGTAAGAGCAGTGATGGGGGCTGCGATGGATGAATAGTTCCTGATGAACTGGCGGTAAAAATTGCAAAACCCCAGAAAGCGTTGTATAGCCTTCAATCCGACTGGATGAGGCCAGTTTACAATGGCGGCAAGCTTTTCTGGATCCATTCTAAGGCAGGAACCCAAAATGATGTATCCTAAAAAAGCTGATGGGCCCGGAGTCGTGACAGCACTTCACACACGTGTTGACGGTGGCTTGCCATATCCTCTGAAAATATCAGGATATCATTCAGATATACCACCACGTACTTGTATAACAGATCCCGGAAGATATGGTTCATGTATTTTTGGAAAACAGCTGGGGCATTACTTAATCCAAAGGGCATGACTAAGTACTCGTAGTGACCGTCATGAGTATTAAAGGCCGTCTTCCACTCGTCTCTTGACCAGATTCTGATTAGATTGTAAGCCTCACGCAAATCCAGTTTAGTGAAAATATTTGCCCCTTTTATCCGATCAAAAAGTTCAGAAATCAGTGATAGGGGATACCGGTCCTTAATGGTAATTGCATTCAAGCCCCGGTAGTCGATACATGGTCTTAAACCTCCATCTTTCTTCTTAACAAAGAACAGGCCAGCTCCAGCGGGTGATTTAGACTCCCTGATAAACCCTAGCTCTAGATTTTCCTTAACATATTCGGTTACAGCCTGGGATTCTGGAAGCGAAAGGGGAAAAATTCTTCCACGGGGTGGCACCATCCCAGGTAGTAGGTCTATAGTGCAATCCCACTCCCGGTGAGCAGGAAGCGTCTCTGTGGCCTTTTTACTGAACACGTCTCTAAAGGATTGATATGGAACTGGAAGTTGGTCTTCCGGAGAGACGACTGAGCTTAGAATGACACTGTGTGGAGGTTTAACAGCTGATAAACAGGACCCACGGCATTGAGAACCCCACGAGAGCATTTGAGGTTTCTTCCAATCTAGAACAGGAGCATGCTTGCGGAGCCAGGGATGACCTAGAATGATCGGACTCTCGGCTGACGGAAGAATATAGAATGTTATCAATTCTCGATGAAGAGCCCCTACATGCATAGTTGTCCGCGAGTGAATGGTAGCCGTAGGAAGTTTATTCCCATCCACTCCAATGATGCATAGGGGGTTTTGCAGCGGCATACTCGCAATCTTTAACTCTTGGACCTTCTTAGCCGTAATGAAATTGCCATCGGCACCCAAATCTAAGAAGGCCTTGATGACTTCGGAAGAATTTCCCACGACCAGAGTTACATCGATGGAAAACTGGGAAGTGACACTGTTTTTAGGGGTATTGAAACTAGGGAAGTGCAGGCTCGGATAGGTTCGAGTTTGCACGTTGAGTTCGGATTTTTCCCTCCAAAAAAATGGAACTCAGAAAGAGGCTAAACGTCATCTTACAAGGACGAACATCATCATTCCTGGACAAAAGTCCAAGAATGATGATGTTCGTCCATGTAAGATGACGTTTAGCCTCTTTCTGAGTTCCGTTTTTTTGGAGGGAAAAATCCGAACTCAACGTGCAAACTCGAACCTATCCGAGCCTGCACATCCCTAATTGAAACACACCTAACCTGACCACCCCTTGATCAGTTAGGCTTTCTCATTTCCCGGACACTTTGGACAGCCAGAGAGAAGATGACCTGGTTCACCACAGTACAAACAAAGTTTATTTTTAAACCTGCTATTCCTTTCTGCGGCGGGAAGGCGAGACTTTCCAATCTGCATGGGTTCCTCTGGGGAGCCCAGTAAGTGCCGTGAAACATGGAGCAAGCTTAAAGGTAAAGCGGCGAGACTGTCCCTTTTCACATGCTCTCTCTCTGTGGCGCAGATCTACTCGGATACACAAGGAGATTAAGTCGTCCAAGGAAGTCGGCAATTGCCTTGTTGCAAGGACATCTTTAATTTGATCCGACAGCCCCTGCATAAATGCGGCAACCAGGGCTTCATTATTCCACCCCAACTCAGAAGCAAGGGGTCGGAACTGCACGGCATACTGTCCTGCAGATTGGTTTCCCTGTTTCAGCTGCAAAGTAGCCGACCCTGCGGAGGATACTTGCCCAGGCTCATCAAAGACCTTCCGAAAAGGCTCTCAGAAACTCGGCACTGTTGTTGACAAGCAGATCATTCCTTTCCCACAATGGAGAGGCCAAAGCCAATGCTTGACCTGACCTGACAATAGTGATATCATATAAGCCACTTTTGTCCTGTTTGAAGGGAAACTTGCTGCCTGGACTTCAAACTGGATTGAGCACTGGTTCAGGAATCCACAACAGTCTGTCGGATCCCCATCATACTTGTTGGATTTGGAATCCATATTGTTGCGGAAGCCCCTGTGGCTGGTGCCGTAGTAGATGGACCTGGTTGTGCCGGAGGTGCTTGATCGACACTGACTTGCATCAGTGTCTGCAAACATTGCATAATCTGAGCCTGGTCTTGTTCTTGCTTCTCGACTGTAGCAAGTAAGTTCTCGAGCTTGTCTCGTGGTGACGGATTACCAGTAGCGTCCATGTTTTTGGGGCCAGAGTATTCTGTCACAACTCTCGGATGGATTTTGCATGTGACCCGTATTTAGGGAGTTGGCTAGACCTATGCCTGAGGTGCGGAGTCTAATGTACTGGTGGTATCCACCAGGGGCCCTCGCAAGAAGGTATGGACTTGGCTGCATCTGACACATAGGTCACGGCCCTCAGGATAGGTTCCCTTATACAGGTGCTGGTAAACTCTGGATGCAGTGGAGGAGACGTAGCTTAGTCGACAGGCCGGGTCAGAACCAAACGGACTAGATGGTACCAGGGAGCAGGTGTAAACAGGTCACAGGGAATAGCCAAAGTCAAAACCAGATATCAGATGCAGTACCAGGGGTCAGGCGAAATCAGGGTCACAAACAAAGCCAAGGACAGAAACAGGTAATGGAATATCACAGGAACGCTGGAGTATGGTAAGTGAACCTATTCTCTGGCATCTGTGTGCTGCCAGAGACTCCCTCTTATAGGGAGGACTTGAAATCCCACACCAAACACGATTAGCGTTTGGCTTGCCTGTCCATTTAAATCTAGAACAGGACGTCGTACGCGCTCCTAGGAGAGCCACGGCCACCTGTTACAGCCGCTGGAGGGAGCCGGAAGTATCAGCAGTGCCCACTGCCTGACAGACCAGTGTCACCAGACCCGGTAAGTGCACCCCGGAGTCTGGTGTACTGTGACACTAATCACCCGAAATAGATGACCCCGCCCCTTATAGGAAATACTACCTGTCTGTGGTTATATAAGTTCGATGCTTGGCCCTGATAGTTACACCTTCAAAAAGACAGGACATTGAAACGCGTTGGTGGAAGGGCTTGAGCATATGGTGACTAGCAGGGCTGTTTGTATGTAGTGGCTGTGTTACCCTATAGGGGGTTGTGTGTCTGTTTATAGAGGCTGTGTTACCATATAGGGAGGCTGTGTGTCTGCATATAAGGGTTGTGTTACCTTATAGAGTGGCTGTGTGTATGTATATAGGAGCTGTGTTACCCTATAGGGGGCTATGTTTATGTATATAGGAGCTGTTTTTTTTAATCCTATAGGGGACTGTCTGTATATAGGAGCTTTGTTACTCTATAGGGGCTGTGGTGTTATGTAAACCTGTGTGTTGGTATATAGGGAGTTGTGGTGTTATATAGAGCTGTGTGTTGGTATACAGGGGGCTGCGGTGTTATATCATACTTGCCTACTTTTAAAAAAAACATTACAGGGAGATTTGAAAGCAACATCTTTGAGTGCGCGGTAAAGTGGACGTGTACTGCTGCATCTGACAGGCATGTCATTGAATTGATTTACATCCAAATGAAACTCTCTGCTGTGTCCTTAGTTCTGAATTGCTATATATCTCTATTTCCCTTGTACATCTGCAGCATTATCTTTCTCATAGTGGTGCAATAGTGTGAATATTTCTATTGCCTAATATTGTGTAGTTTATGTGTATAAGCTCCTAAAAAGTGCTGGTGTAGAGTGTTTGTGAATGTGATAGGACATCACATACTGACCATACCAAATACTCAGGACATCACATTCTGACCATACACTCAGGATATCACATACTGACCAGACCACACACACAGGACATCACATACTGACCAGACCATACACTCAGGACATCACATACTGACCATTCACTCAGGATATCACATACTCACTAGACCATACACTCAGGACATCACATACTGACCATACACTCAGGACATCACATGCTGACCAGACCGAACACTCAGGAGATCACATAATCACCAGACCAAATACTCAGAACATCACATACTGACCATACACTCAGGACATCACATTCTGACCATACACTCAGGACATCACATTCTGACCATACCACACACACATGACATCTCGTAAAGACCATACACTCAGGACATCACATTCTGACCATACACTCAGGATATCACATACTCACTAGACCATACACTCAGGACATCACATACTGACCATACACTCAGGACATCACATGCTGACCAGACCATACACTCAGGACATCACATATTGAACATACCAAATACTCAGGACATCACATACTGACCATTCACTCAGGATATCACATACTGACCAGACCATACACTCAGGATATGACATACTGACCAGACCACAAACACAGGACATCCCATACTGATCAGAGCATACACTCAGGACATCACATACTGACCAGACCATACACTCAGGGCATTACATACTGACCATACACTCAGGACATCACACGCTGACCAGACCACACACACTCAGGACATCACGTACTGACCAGACCATAGACTCAGGACATCACACACTGACCATACCAAACACACAGGATATCACATGCTGACCATATCGAACACTCAGGACAGCACATACTGACAATACCAAACACTCAGGACATTACACGCTGACCAGACCGAACACTCAGGAGATCACATAATCACCAGACCAAATACTCAGAACATCACATACTGACCATACACTCAGGACATCACATTCTGACCATACACTCAGGACATCACATTCTGACCATACACTCAGGACATCACATTCTGACCATACACTCAGGACATCACATTCTGACCATACACTCAGGACATCACATTCTGACCATACCACACACACATGACATCTCGTACAGACCATACACTCAGGACATCACATTCTGACCAGACCACACACTCAGGACATCACATACTGACCAGACCATACCCTCAGGACATCACACGCTGACCAGACCACACACACTCAGGCATCACACACTGGCCATACCAAACACACAGGACATCACATGCTGACCATACCAAACATTCAGGACATCATATACTGACCATACACTCAGGACATCACATACTACTGACCATACCAAACACTCAGGACATCACATACTGATAAGACCATACACTCAGGACATCACATACTGACAATACCAAACACTCAGGACATCACTCACTGACCAGACCAAACACTCAGGACATCACCCTCTGGCCTCTAGCCAAAAGGCCGCATTATGTCACATCATATCATCATAATGTATTTCAGACATGTTCTTAAGCTGGGTACACATTGGAGCGATTCTTCACCGTCCCCCTCCTCCACAGACCCAGACCACACCCCTATTTAAAGTCTGTTTCCAGAAATAACCCAGGCTGCTTTTCCATCCCAATCCGAACCTGCTTGCCATGCATGTTCTGGGTCACTGTCAGAACATGACAGTCCCAGTCTATTTATTAACTAGGACAACCCTCTCTCTGGCGCTTTGGAGGTCTATCTCTAGTTAACTTCTCTTTCATCTATTTGCACATATTATTGCCACACGTCTCTGGTCACTGGGTACACCCATTTTGGCAGATGGTAACACCACTTCAACAGGCCCCTGCTATTACAAACCGCTGGTGGGCCCTTCATGCCCCGACACTGGAAGTATAGATAAACTCGCGTGAGTTCAGGCTTTCAAAGTGAATTCTATTTTTAACTTCTTTAAAAACCTCTTTGTTGCCGGCCTCGTAGGCCAGGTGCAAGTCTCTGATGATGATTTCCACATACGATTTAAATGTAAATTGACATTGCAAATGTGTTTTCTGCAGGATACAGTATTGAGAACTCTGGAATATAGAGCCTCAGGGGATCAACTGATTCTTCATCCCAGTGGACCAGGTAATCATCATCATATATATATATATATATATATATATATATATATATATATATAATATACACCCAATACCATACTAAAAACTTTTTAGAGATACACCTTTTTGTTGCACTTTAATCTATATAGGGAATTATGCCATAATCAATGGTATCAGAGCTCCATTTTACCAGGCACATGGGCTGATTTGCACTGTTCCAAATTATGGGTATTTTTTTTTACTTCCTATATTGTGACACCAAGGGGTAAATTTACTAAGAATCATGTTTGGGCGAGATTGCATTCTTGTGCGACTTTAGCCTGTTTTCCCAACTCACAAATTTACTAAGGGCAAACACGTACGAACTTGCAGGAAACGAACATTGTCCAAACTCGCAAGTACTTTCCATAGGAAATAATGCAACACACAGATTTACCAAGAAGCGAGTTTTGAAACTCGCACGGGAAATTACCAAACTTGCACCAAAATAGACTTTTCAAGTAGGCTGTCTCCTGAGGTGAGTGTTTGCATGTGTATGTGTTCACAGTTGTATCAATTTGCAATTAGTGGGAACACAATGATGATGCCTATTAAAGGGGCTAAATCAGCTGCATTGATTTGTGTCAAGCAAAAATGGCAGAATATACTACCAGTGCTAGTCACTGCATGTGGCTGGGGTTTCAGAGGCTCTACCACCATGCTGGAAGGACCCAGGAGCAAGAAACTGAGGAGGCTCGTGAGGTAATGCAGGTACCACAAAGGTTGCGCAGGCTACGTTTTTTTAGGAGGCATTTGAACCTGAACGCATTGGCTGATGGCGAGGTCTTACAGATGTTCTGGCTGAACCATAACAGCATATTCCATCTGTATGGAAACTGGACCTGGATCTGTAGTCAAACTAGACCTGTGTCACGGTGTGATTATTTTGTTGATCTGGCTCGGGACCCCTGGGTCTGGTCGACCTGCTTGTGAAACCAGATGGTTTAATCCAGCTCTGACTCATAAGCAAACAGGAGGCTAGACACTATTGCAAGTTTAGGAACCACAGACTAGTGATGTGCAAGGATGTTAAACTGGAACCCGGGTGATTACCCAGGGAACTGGGCACTCCCTTGCCTAGTGACTATGAAGGCCTACTACACCAGGAACATGCTCCAACCACAAGGGTGAACCTGGAATTCAGAATAGCATAGTACTGGTAGATAGTAACTCAGAACTCTGAGTTTTATGTATCCAGGACAGGGCCGCCAAGAGCCAAGGCGGCCCCCGGTAATAGGGGGCGTGGCCTAATCTCGGGCGGCGTGGCCACGCCCCATTGCCGGAAAAAAGAAACAAAAAAGATTTGCAGCGATGCGAAGCTGAGCGCCGGGGAGGGGGGCGCTCTGAGCCCCATCAGCCCGGCGCAAAGCCAGGGGAGGCGCGATCAGTGTGATAGCTCCCCCACACAGGCATAGGAGACTGCTGTGGCTGCTGCTCAGCTGTCACGAGCAGTCTCCAACTGCAGCTCAGCACACGCTGTGTGCTGGGCTGCTGTGAGGGAGGGGGGGGCGACGTCGGACCCGGTCCCCCGCCGGGCCCCTCAGGAAGCCCGGGCCCCGGTAATCTGTACCCGCTGCCCCCCCCTCTCGGCGCCCCTGATCCAGGATACAGCTTGAGAAAGCTGTAACCCTGGCACAGCTCTGATGCAAGACCTGGAAGTGGAACCAGTGCAGAACTCAGAACCTGAATGTCAGGAAAAGTAATACAGTCTCTGAACACCTCAGTGCACAGACTGTATACCTCACACTGAACCACAGCCCTGGAACCAGCACCCTTTACTAAACCAGCCCAAGACAACAGCACGCAGTGCAGGGAAACCAATACCACTAGTAGGCTAGTATACTATATACCTGGATAACTATCGAGCACAGAGTAGAACAACAAGCAATGTCCCAGCGGTATGGTGGTATAGACTGAGGAAGTATACAGTTCAAAGGTAAACAGCAGAGTATACTTGCAGTCTGGAGTCCGATAGTAAGGCTGATGCACGCAGTATGTCGACTGCAGGCCTGGCAGATAAAGGAGCATGGCGGTGGATGTTTCCAAGATAGTGAGTAGCGTGGATGCTGTAGTGCTGGCAGAACTGCAGACACAGCGGCAGGTGAGTAATGGATCTGTGCACAGCGTGGAAGCTACAGCGCTGACAGAATAGGAATTTAGCGGTAGATGGATCTTGGCAGATTAGTGTGAGTGCTGTGACGCTGACAGGTGAGCGATATTCAGCGAAGGATGTTAACTTGCTGGAATCGATGAGGCAATGAGGAAGTCACAGAGGACACAATACAGGATACAGAGAACTCCTGGAGCCTCGAACTATCCTGGTATGAACTCATTGTTCAGGCAATGGGCTGCGCTGCACACAGGAACTGGCTTAAGTAGGGAGTGGTCTCTAGCCATTGGACTAGCAGAACAGGTGAGTGAACAGGTGCAGCATTTGGACTGGAACAAAACTAGCTTGTGGTTGATATTCACTTTGTGAGTCTTTAACTGTCAGTATTGAAAGCTCTTTCTGAGTGAAAATATAATTGAGAGACATTAAAACCTTCAAAGAATGTTTTTTATCTGACTCTGAATCATAGTCAGACTCGGAATCCAAATCTCATGTCAATATCAGACCTTTTCTTTGAGGAGCAGTGTCAGTAGGAGATATTGGGCCAAATGTAATAGGGTGTCAATTTTAGTAACAGTACAAACTCGCACTTTCTCGCACTTTTAAAAAGTGCGAGTTTGTACTGAAACTCGCAAATTCAATAGCCTGCAATTTTTCAGCTCGAGGCTACTGCATTTGCTAGTTTAGGCGAGTTTAGGACTATGCGAGTAGCATTAAAAGGTGCGAGTTTTAGAGAAGCCATCACAGATCAGTGAGATCCGTGATGGCTTCTGTGTGTGTTTTAAAAACAAAAGTGCACCCCCTCCCCAAAAGCATAACCAGCCCCGGGCTTTATAAAGCCTGTTCTGGTTCTAAAAATACAGGGGCCAAAATGCGTAGGGGGCCCCTGTATATTGAGAACCAGCACAGGGCTTTGTTGAGCTGGTCCTGGTTCTGGAAAATCAGGGGACAAAACGAGTAGGGGTCCCCTGAAAATTCCAGAACCAGCACCGAACTCTTTCTAGCGGGGGGATAATGCCACAGCCAGGGAAAACCTTTCACCAGTTTCCCCGGCCAAAGCATTATTCCTGACCGCTAGTCAGTCCAGGCCGGGGATCCCTGGGGAGTTGGGTACCCCCCAATAAAGGGGTACCCCTCTCCAGGGCACCCCAGGCCTAGACTGATAGCCCGGGGCTATCCCCGGCACCCTATGGCCGTGGGTGCCGGGTTGATAGTGTTAGTGTAAAGTGTAAAAATTAAGTTTCCATATTGTCTTTAGTGGTAGAACCACAAGTACCAGCAAGCCTCCCCTGCATGCTGGTATTTGGAGAACCACAAATACCAGCATGCGGGGCATTACGGGCCCGCTGGCACTTGTAGTTCCACAACTAAAGAAATACGTAAATAAACAAACATACACAGTGAAAGTAAAATTTTAATTAAACATACATGCACACTCACACTCACATTCACATATACTCACCTACTATCCGAAGTAATCCATAGGGGTACCTGGGAAAAAAAAATCCATACTCACCTCTCCTATGCGTCGATCATGTCCACTTGTCCGAGTAGGCAATCCAGGGGTTAAAATAAAAAAACGCAAAAAAAGGATCCATGCGGACTGAGCAAAGGTATGTGTGTACACATGCCTTTGCTCCGCGTAAATGACCGGGGCACACGCGTGTCCCGTCATTGAAGAGGCCGCCAGCCAATCAGGGAGCATCTCCGTCGGAGCAGCTCCCTGATTAGCTGAATGCGGCCAGCCTGTGTCTCCCATAGACTTCTATGGTGTGAAATCCCCATTGAAGTCTATGATGGGAACCGCTACATCGTAGCCGCAAGATTAATAGAGGTTAATCTTGTGGTTACATCAATGATACAATGTCGCGACACAATGAATGATACAATGATACAATGAAGCAGGTCTATTATTTGGGGACTTTTGGTCATCTTTTTTTTTGAGAGTCTGAAACAGACACTCTATTACATTGGGCGAGTTGATTGTTTTCAATGTGAAAACATCTGGATGCGAGTTTGAGAATGGGGAGTTTTAGTAACTCTGAAAAATGCGAGTTTTAGTGAACAGACACCCTATTACATTGGAGAGTTGTGAAAAATTGCGAGTTTAGCACCAAACTCGCAATTTACCAAAACAGACTACCTATTACAATTGGCCCATTGTATCCAAAAGACCAGGATATCCCACCGGACTCTCATTGAAGTGTAGACAATTCTTGATTCCAGAGGCTGCGACCTTGACATTGATTTTGGAATAGCCTTGAAAGTTCCTGATTTAGTGGTCCAATAAATCTTGATCTGAATGTTCAGAGGATTTGGCATCTGATGAACATTTGGGAGGCATATCGAGAGATTTGGATAGTCGCGATTGGTCAGATTTCAAAACAAACTTTCGCTGTACGGCTTCACAAAAGGATGATGTAAGGATTCCCACATGATGGTGGGATCACTACAAGGACTAGTGGAGTGATGCTGCAGAGAGATGGTACAAACAGCGACAGGTCACTATGGTCAGAGAAGTGTCTCTGGACTATATAACAGCTGAGTCACCAGACAAATAGAGACAGGACTGTGGTATGCAGGATACAAGACAGGCAAGACTTGAATATGGACAAGGCTGACAAGACTAGACTGACGAGGACAAAATAGGCAAGACTGGACTAACAAGGACAAGGCAGGCAAAACTGGACTAGAGGGCTGAGGTGCAACTTGAGACAGGACTTGAAGGCAGTGGTATGACTTAAGACAGGACGGTGCAGCGTTGAGGGCTGAGGTGCCACTTGAGACAGGATGGTGCATCCTTGAGGGCTGAGGTACAACTTGAGACAGGACTTGAAGACATAGATGTGAATTGAGACAGGATGGTGCAGCCTTCAGAGCTGAGGTGCGACTTGAGACAGGACAGTGCAGCCTTGAGGGCTGAGGTGGGACTTGAGCTGGACGATGCGGCCCGTGGCGTGACTGGAACCAGGAGATGCAGCCTCGTGGCCAAGGTGCGTCTGTTACTGGATGATGCGAGCTTGAGGCCCGTGGTGTGACTGGAACCGGGTGATGTGGCCTAGCGGCTGAGGTGCATCCAGAACAATACAGCAAACAGGTGAAATTGACACAGAAGGAATATAGGGCCTCATTCAGACCCGGTTGCAAGTGCTGAGCGCTCGCAACCGGGTCGATGTTTGCCCACTGGGAATGCGCACGTTGGAGCCGGCTCCGACGTGCGCATGCGCGACACCTGGCTAGCGGCGGCCGCTCCATCGCTCCGGGTCTCGTACCAAAGGGGGCGAGCTGTCGATGTTGATTGACAGCTTGCCCCATTTGGAAGGCGGGCTGGGGGGGTGGCTGGCCAAACGGAGGCATTCCCGACGGAACGCTTGCTGTTTGGGGGTGGCCCCACTGACATCAGCAATAATGTCAGTGGAGAGCTTCCTGCTTGATCAGAGCAGGAAGCTCCCTGGGACTTGCGAGTGCCGAGACCCAACCTTAGGGTCTCGTCGCAAGCCCCGATGGTCGCGATGTTCCTGACCATCTCGACCATCACCCTGGTCGGTCGCTAAGCTGTGGGTGGTAACCCACAGCTTAACTAGCGACCAGGAGGCCGCACTTCAAGATGCAAGCGGCAGTCCTCAATCAGAGCGACCGCTTGCATCTAACGACCGGATCTGATTGAGACCTATAGACTGGAAGCAGCAAGGATGAGAACACTGTAGACAGACTCCGGTGGACAGAAACAGACACAGCTAGGCAGGACTGAGGTAAGACATGACTCCGGTGGACACAAAAAGACACAGCTTAGCAGGACTGAAGTATGAAACTGCCACAGGCAGTGGCAAGATAAGATGCACGGGTGCTGCAGAACAAATAGACAGACATATACTGGACACTGGGGAAATTACTCCATAAACTGGAACTGTGGTACAAGGCGCGACCAGCAAACCGATGTGCTCACAACCGGGTTGATAGAGAGCTCTCTACAAAAGGGGTGGCTGTCGATGTTGATCGACAGCTCGCCCCATTTTGAAGGTGGGCCGGGGGGTGGTTTCCAAAATGGAGGCGTTCCTTAAGGAACGCCTACCGTTTTGTGGGTGGCCGCACTGACATCATCAGTGATGTCAGTGGGGAGTTTCCTGCTCTTTCAGAGCAGGAAGCTCCCTGAGGCTTGCGGCTGCCGAGACCCAACCTTAGTGAACACCATCGCGACCATCGACTTGGTCAGTTGTTAAGCTGTGGGTGGTAACCCACAGCTTACCTAATAACCATGAGGCCGCACTTCAAAAATGAAGCGGCTGCCCTCATTCAGAACGAGTGCTCGCTTCTTGCGAGCACCTCTGAATGAGGGCCTCAGTCTTCTGAGAACAGACAAACATACTCTCAGGACGACAGACAGTATAACCGGCACGGAATGCAGGGCTGGCTGTAACTTATGAGATGCAGGGTCCAATCAGAGCCATTCCCTGCAGAAACTAGCCTTTCCTGTGCACAGGCTAGTGTGCACCTGAGCTGCACACAGACAGATGATGATTAGTGAGCACCTGAGACAAAACACACAGACAGACAGGAATAACAGGCTATGAGCTAAATACAGACAAGACAGGATTTCCAGCTAACTGCAACAGCCGGAACAAGGACAAGACATGATGCAGTGTCCCACTCAACTATAGCTGGGACCTGCCACCAAAATGATCCGCTACCCGCAGATCCTAACAGTACCCCCCGCTTAAGGGTGGACTCCTGACACCCTAATGTCAGTAAGGGGAGCAAGAATCTTGATGTAAAAAGAGATTGATCAATGTCTTTTACGATGTCTCTTTTTGTTCCCCACCTGTTTAGGCTTAACAATGGGGAGCATAAAGATGTTACCATCGTCCACAGGAAGTTCCTCCAAGAATCTTTCATCTGCTACTGAGTCGTAGTCAGAACCAGTGTCGTCCTCCAAAGGCAGAACTATCTACTTACTATTGAGAATGGAATGCTTCGTAGATTGCGGAGCTGACGATTTTCTCTTCTCCGAATTCACAAAGTATTCACTGTCCAGAGAAATCAACAAGCATCAAGAGTGGAGATATATAGGCAGAGTCTCCTGTGGAGATGAGGAGAAAGTACACTCTTGAGGAGGTCTGATTTAAAAGATCTTGACTTGAATAGTCCTTTTGTGGCACAAGTAGGACTTTCAGAAGGCTTAGCTATCACTATGTCTGGACCCCCAAACTTCCTAAGGACAGCACAGACAAATTAATCTAGATCGTAGAGAATAGCATGATTAGATCTATTTGAGCTGCACACAGACAGATGATGATTAGTGACCACCTGAGACAAAACACACAGACAGACAGGAATTACAGGCTATAAGCTAAGCAAAGACAAGACAGGATTTCCAGCTACCTGCAACAGCCGGAACAAGTACAGGACATTATGCAGTGTCCCAGTCGCAACTATGGCTGGGACCTGCCAAGAAAATGATTCTCTACCCGCGGATCCTAACAGATGAAAGGTCACAAAGTACTGGATCTTCCTTTTCCAAGAGTGAATTAGCCCACTCTAATGCCTTACCCTGGAAGGCTAGGATGAGAAACTTCACATCACAAATTGAATTGGCAGGAAGTACTGACATCTTCTGAAAGAGAGGTAGACTCTGGCTAACCAAAGCATGGAAATGATCCAGATTCCCATCAAAATAATTTGAAATTGGAGTATCAGATGGATCAGATTATATAGAAGACTTGGATGACTGGGTGCCCCCATGGAGCCCTCCTAGGGTTAGAATAGCTGATGCTTCTACTAGAGTTGGAAACATATTTTAAGTTGTTGGGAGCAGAGGGACCTGGTCCGGATTGGAACCGGAGGTGCCAAAGGAAAGGACTGAAAAAACATCACTCAACTTGGAAACTGAACTGACAGTATGACCAGAATCCGACGAACGGAAGTTCACTATAGGATACTTGGAGCCCTTTCCTGGAGCAGAACACTTGAAGCCCCTGTCTTGAACTAAAAATAGATTAGAAGCCCCCTCCTGGGGCAGGAAACTAAAATCCCCCCCTGAGGCAGGATACTTGAAGTCCCTTCCTGGGGCAATAAGTTGGAGACCCTTCCTGGGGTTTGGACACTGGTGACCCCTCCTGGAGTTTGGACACTGGTGACATTCTGGATTTAGCAATTTGGAAGGCTTCAACTGAACAGATTCTGGACCGATCTTTTGTCTTACAGTTTCCAAAAAGTCTGAAAGTCTGTGAAGAACAGGGTCTTCAGACTCAATAAGGGTATTAACCCATTCTAAAGCTCTTCCCTTGAAATGCTGACATAAATACTTCACTATATTAGTTAATTAGAGTAATGGAGATGGAAGATACATTCTCAACATACATGAGGTTTTGATGTGCCAAGGCACAAATTTGGGCATAGTCTCTATCAAAATATACAGGTTGGAAGTCGAAGGGATGTTCAGGGAATTGCAGTGGCAATGAGTCCTTATGCACTTCAGGTCCTGAAGAAACAGGGTTAGCTGAGGCACCAAGAGTCTTAGGGACTTGATGGAGTGAAGCCCTTTTCTCTGTTCCAGATGAACAACAGTTTTTCTGATCTGCGATTGGGAAATAAGATGGCTCAGGTTGAATGTCAATTCCTGAATCCGCTGTTGTGGTATTCGAACTCTAAGCAGAGACTGACTTTGATGACAGCGTTTTGATAATTGGAACTGGAATTTGTCTCGTATAACCATTTATAGGTCTGTGAATATGACAGTCTCAGATAAAATGTCCTGAACTTCCACAGTAAAAACAGAATCCATTTTTTGTTGGAGACTGATGCTCATCTTTAGATGATCTGGTCGCCAGAAACTGAGGAATTTATCAGAACCTTGCACCGGATTGAGACCAGAGTTTCTTGAACCAGCTGGAACCAATCTATTGGCTTTACTCAGCAGAAGCCTATGGGCTTATTTTGGGATGCCCCCTTAGAGGGATCCAATCCGATCCCTCCTAACCCCCCAAGTGGCGCGTGTCCTTCTGCGCATGCACAGAAGGAAGCCAGAGGCACTTCGGGTCATAAACCTGGAAGTCCCTCTGTTGCAAAGTACATCTCTTACTGGGAGAACTGTCCATTTTAGATTTTCTATGCTTAGTACACTCGCTCTCTGTATCCTGACTCCAGGCAGTATTCCTGCAGTTCTGTTCTATATCAGCTCATCACTATTCCTGTGCAGTTCCAGTTTTCAATCTTGTCTCTGTTATTTACCGCTGCTACCAGTACTCTGCATTGTCACCAGTACCTAGAGCTGTATCCAGAACTCACCGCTGTTTCCAGCCTCCAGCGCTGTCACCAATACCCAGCGCTATCTCCGGTACTTACCGATGTTTCAGCTCCCATCGCTGTCACCAACACTCATTGTGGTCACCAGTACATCACGCTGTCTCCACTTTTCAGCTCACTCATTAGAACTCAGCGCTATTTAAGTGCTGCGTTCCGTCTGCTGTTATCCTGTAGGCACCAGTTCACCTGTGTTGGTCGCTCTGTGCTACCTGTATCCAGTTCAGTTTCTAGAAAATTCTCAGCAGATTAGCCTACCTACAGTATTCATCGTCGCCTGCTCTCTCTCATGGGGAGAAGCTTCAATAAACCTCCAAGCTTTGTACAGTTCACTTATACTCCAGCCAACCCTACGGTTCCTGAATCGAGCCTATCCAATTCTAGTGTACTGACACGAAGAAAGTACTGAGCGAGGAAGGGGTGTTGGAGAGAAGTGTTCTCAGGGCTGGCGCTACCTCTAGGCAGCTTTAGGCAGCAGCCGATGAGAGTCAGACAGACTCTCATTGGCTGCTGCGCCCATTGCCGGAGCCGGGCAGGAGCTCACTCATGAGCTCCATCTTCCGGCTCCCGCAGTGGGTGATGAGAGAGACGTCATGACATCTCTCCCATAATGCAGGAGCAGGGATTAAGATAAGTGTTTTTTTTTTCTGTGTGTGTGTCTATTCGTACCTGCTGGGGAGAGGACTACTACTAGGGGCACTACATGTATGGCACTGCATCGGAGGGACCACTGCAGGGGGCACTGCATATGGGAGATTACTACTGGGGGCACTATATAGGGTGAACTACTACTGGGGGCACTGCATTGGTGAGACCACTGCTGGGGTCACTGCATGGGGGGACTACTACTTGGGGGACTACTACTGGGGGCACTATGCAAGGGGCCCTGGATCGGGGGGCACTGCATAGGGGGGATTACTACTGGGGCACTATATATAAGGGGCACTGCATAGGGGGACCACTACTGGGGACACTATATAAAGGGCACTGCATTGGGGGGACCACTACTGGGGGCACTGCATAGGGAGAGTACTACGGAGGAACTATATAAGGGGCACTATATAGGGGAGCTATTACTGGGGGCACTGCATTGGTGGGACCACTGCTGGGGGCACTGCATATGGGGGATTACTAATGGGAGCACTATATAGGGGGAACTACTACTGGGGGCACTGCATTGGTGGGACCACTGCTGGGGCCACAGAATGGGGGGGACTACTACTAGGGAGACTACTACTGGAGGCACTATGTAAGGGGCACTACTGGGGGCACTGAATCGGGGGGACCACTACTGGGGGCACTGCATAGGGGGGGATTACTACTGGTGGCACTATATAAGGGGCACTGCATAGGTGGGAATTCTACTGGGGGCATTATATAAGGGGCACTGCATAGGAAGACCACTACTGGGGGCACTACAGGGGGCACTGCATAGGGAGGGATCACTACTGGGGCATTGCATAAGGGGGACCACTACTGGGGTCACAGCATAGACCACTACTGGGGCACTGCATGGGGTGCACCACTACTGGGAGCACTGTATAAGGGGTTCTACTGGGGGCACTGTATAAGGGGCACTACTGGGGACACTGCATAGAGGGGACCACTACTGGGGGCACTGTATAAGGGCTTGTGTAGCTATCCGAGGGTGGGGTGGATGCAAGGCTGAAGAAATGCCTAGGGTGCCAAGAAACCTTGCACCACCCCTGAGTGTTTTCCTATGCTGTCTTCTTCTCCTCTGCAATACACTCTGGGCACTAGGATGTCCTGAGGTGTCACTGTGGTAATGTGCATACCACTATGTAGAGTGCCACATTACTGCACAGACTAGCAGTATTTGGCTTCTCAGGTGAGACCACTAATAACATTAATAACTATTAGCATTATTGTGACCACCGCTGTGTATACAAGTCTCCTATACCATCTTGCACACCAGTCTGGTTTTACAACTGAGACTTGTTCTTACAGCCACCATCGGTTCCAGCCGATACCTCCAACCACCGGTCTCATCTGATGCTTCCAACAGTGGAATCATATCAATCTTGTTCTTCAATTCGGTACCAACCGATCAAGTTCATCAATTCATCAACATTCATATCAATTAAGTCTTTCAATTCTTCAACATCGGTCCCAACCAATCAAGTTCTTCAATTCATCAATATCGGTCTCAAACCAATCAAGCTCTCAATCCAGCATCATCGGTCTCAATCTGATTTTGCTCATTAATTCAGTATTATATATCCAGTTCCATTCCAACCTGCTGTTCAATAAAGACATTCTATTCCTGTCCTTTCCTTCAGGCCCATCATCCACTGCCGTATCTCTACCACCTCACATCAATACATGAGGAAGTCCTGGCTCAAGCCACCTAAGTTCCTTCAAGCCTCTCAAATCCCCTCTTTAGCCTTCCACTCCTGTTCCAAACCAAACCAACCCTCAGAAGTGATACATAAGATTAGCTTCCAGCAGATATTTCTGAACATTCTATGATCCCCTGAAAAGAGGTCAGGTAGGTGCAGTTTGGGCTCAGTGATCGGATTACCATTAATCTTGTCATTCTCCTGCACTGCCTTAGATCAGACTTTGATCTGAATGGCCAAAGCTTTGCCAGCAGACATGACCCACTATCCATGGTGCTGGGGTAATATGCCTTGGTAATATGGGTTTTTAAGTCCATGATAATGTGATGAATCTTACTTGGTAAATGTTTAAAATCCGGACTCAACTTCACCAGCCACATTTCCCATTTTACCAGTACTTAGGCTTCCAGATACACAGTAAGAATTTATCCAAGATTATCAACAGCTCTGAAAAGGTATTGAAGGACGCAGCCCAGACACAGATTTATAAATCAAAACATTATTCACATGGTATGCTAATAATTACTGATCACATTAAAGGTATTTACTACTTCACTAGTAAGTGGACCCAGTTCTCCTCAGCCTGCCCCTGTCCCCCTACCGCCTCCCACCACCACTCCATGTGTACACTTTGCACCCACTTAGTATACAATAAAGGTGAAATAATAGGTAAAATACAAAGTAAAACATTTGAGGCCAGGAAGCAAACAATTAGACAAAAACAATCTGAGGTGAAAAGCGCAGGAACAACACAACACAGTACAATTGCATCCTGGCCCTGGAGCAGAGAAGCAGAACTAAGGCTGAATTTTTGCTGCCTATTATCACATGGTGATCAAATGAGTGGACCCAGAAATGTGTGATCAGCATAATTTACACATTCGGCAGGAGCATTCTCTTGTCATTTGCCAAACCCTGATTTGTTTTTTCAGACTGCCAGATGGTCATTGCAGACATTGCATTTCCATTGATTTAGAGTCCAATGTCTGTGTGCTTTGCACCACTCCACCCAACGTTGTGCATCGCTATCTGAGGTTTGGTTGCAACTCCTTGTCCCTGGAAACCCAAGCCATGATGCTAAAGAGAAGTTGTTCTTGTTCTGATGCTGCTGTATGTGGCTGTATAGTACTTAATAGTTATAGACACTTCTGTACTTAGCAATATTATTATTTGAGCTTGTGTGGCCTTCTTTCAGTTGTCTAGGACAGCTCTAGCAGGGCAATATTTGGCAAACTGACTTCTAGGAGAGCTCACATCCTATGATAATGACACATTGACAGTTATGACTCTATTGCTAATATTTGATTTTGGAGATTGCATTAATGTATTCTTCACTTTATCACCTTGTCACAGAACTGGGACCTAGTCAATCTTACCCTGTCCGCCGGTGCTTTAGCAAGGTGAGCTATACTGTCCCAAAGTGCTGTCAGTCCATTTCCTGAGGTTCATGGATGCAGCCATGTAGTCTCTGATCAGGAGAGCACCTGTAACCAGTCACTGCCTGTCTCCTGCGTTCTCCTGAACACTTCATCCTATCTCTGACAAGAGAGCCCTATTTAAACCTGTACCTGACAAAAGCAATTTGTCAGTACAATGTGGTTCTTTTCTTCTCAGTGATCTCACTAGTGAGTAACTGCTATCTCTGTTCCACTATCTGAACCTGCACTGCTGGACATCTTCAAGCTGCTACCGCTGAGTTACTACATTAATTCTGCAGTCCTGCACTGTATGCTGCTGCCAAGCCTGCACCTACCAGCCTGTGTTCAAGTACCAGTTCCAGCCTGGCTCTACTACTGATACTCTCACTGGTCTCACTCTGATCCAAGCCTGCGGTCCCACTCTGGCTGGCTGCTGCTATCTCCGGTCCCACTCCAGTGCAAGCCATGCAGTTCCACTCCAGCTGGCTGCTGCTGTTTCTAGACCCATTCTGGTACAAGCCTGTGGTTCCACTCCGACTGGGTGTTGCTATCTCCAGTTCAGGCCTGCGGCTCCACTCCGGCTGGCTGTTGCTGTCTCCGGTCACACTACGGTACAAGCCGCGGTTCCACCCCAGCTGACTGTTGCTCTCTCTCCGTGTCCACTCAGGTTACTCTGCTGCTCTACCTCCGGTCCTATCTGGTTCAAGACTCCGGGTACACTCCAGTTACTCTGCTACTCTACCTCTGGTCACAATCCAGTTCAAGACTCCGGGTCCACTCCAGTTGCTCTGCAATAACCTCTGGTCACAGTCAGGTACAAGCGTCCGGCTACTCTACAAATACAGTACCTCTGGTCCCAACCTAGTACAAACCTCTGGTTCCACTCCAGCTACTCTGCTGTTACCTCCGGATCCAGTCCAGTTCAAGGCTTTGGTTGTACTGTGACTACTCTGCAGTTACCTCCGGTCCTAGTGCGGTACAAGCCTTCGGTTCCACTCTGGTCACTCTGCTGTTACCTCCAGTTCCAGTCTGGTTCAAGCCTATGGTTCCACTTTGGCTACTCTGCAGTTACCTCCGGTCCAAGTCTAGTACAAGACTTCGCTTCTACTCCGGCTACTCTGCTGTTACCTCCCGTTCCAGTCCGGTTCCACTCCGGTACCACTCCGGTTCCACTCAGGCTACTCTGTTGTTACCTCCGATTCAGGGGCATATCTATAATGGGTGCAGGGTGCAGGGCATGTGTTCCAGGGGGGGCCCACACAGCACAACCTGCATCCATACTTTTCAATATGTACCTCTCCGGTCCCATGTCGGCTGGAGAGGCACTACACAAAATGCCTGGAAAATGGCCACCGTGGCCATTTGTCCGTCGTTCTGCGCATGCGAATTAGGGAAATTGCTGGGAAAATGGCTGTTGCGCCATACTGCGTATGCGCAGTAGACTGAGGGCACAGACTAGTGTCTGTAGTCTACTGGGCCCCGGCAGGAAGTGAACCCAGGCCCCCTCCTCTCTTAATAGGCTCCTGCTCCAGTTCAAGCCTGTGGATCCATTCCAGCTGGCTGCTGCTCTGTCCAGTCTCAGTCTGGTTCAACCTCTGATTCTTACTTACTTACTAATCTTAAATGGTGCCCCAACCAATCAGCTCTGAACTATCATTTTTCAAACACATGAGCATGGTTGGAGCACCATTTAAGATTAGTAACAAGTAATCATTACTCTTGCCCTATGTGTTTTATTTGTTTGCCATGCTCTTCATTAACAATCTTTAGCTGGAATGGGTTATAACATGCGCAAATTATAATATGTTTTATTTGTTTGCTCGGCTCTCCATTAACAATCTTTAGCCGGAATCAGTATGAAATACTGGCGGCTGTTCAAATCCTGACAGGAGAAGCCCGACAATAGGAGATCCCGATGCGGCCGATAAGTACCCTAACTTTCCCCTGTCTCCCCATAACCCTTACCCTCCGTTAGGGGTGCCGAACCCTAATCCTAAATCCCCCCGGGGGGCCTAAACCTAAACCCCCCTTCCTGCACCCTAAACCTAACCCTCCCGGGGGGGGGGGTGCCTGACCCTAACCCTCCCCCCTAGGGGTGCCTAACCCTATCCCCCCCCCAAAACCTAACTAACCCCGCTACACTAAAAACATCCCGGACTTACCTCGTTGGGGCTGTCGCCCTTCGGCGTTCCGGCATCGGTATTTCAAAGGGTATCTTAAGTCCCCTGTCGGGCTTCTCCTGTTGGGATATAGACCGGAGGCCAGTGGCGGGCTGGGCCGGGGGCAGTGTGCCATCTGTCCCCCAGGCTGCTACTATGTCAGTCCTTGGGGGCCGCTATCTGCCTGCAGCCGAACGCTGATAAAATGGCTGGAGACAGGCAGAGGATGCTGCTGGGCCACCCGCTCCATTTGTGTTACTCACATAATGGAGCCAGAGCCGGATTAAGGAGGGGGCACAGTGGGTAGGTGATAAGTGCCCCCGTGCCCTCCCTTTCTCAGAAGCCTCCCCTCCCCAACCCTTGATCGCAGCTAAACTAAAGCTAAGCGCAGCGATCATTTGATTCTGAGGTAAACTGAAGAAATTAATGTTGGTGGCGGAGTCCTAGTAGGGGGCGGAGCTACACGGCACTGGAGCAACATGCTGGGAGAGAGCATGGAGGAGCTGCAGCCAGTAAAGTCTATTTAATGTAAGTGGGGGGGAGAACACTAATGTCTATATGTATATATATATATATATATGACAAGTGTGTGATTGTATGTATTTATGACTACGTGATGCCTGTATGTATGCATGTATGTGTATGTGACTATGTGATGCCTGTATGTGACTGTGATGCCTGTATGTATGTGTATGTGACTGTATGTATGTGACTATTTGATGACTGTATGTATGTGTGTATGTATGTATACAACTATGCATGTATATGTGACTATGTGATGACTGTATGTATGTGTGTATGTATGTATGTATACAACTATGCATGTATATGTGACTATGTGATGACTGTATGTATGTATGTATATATACAACTATGCATGTTTATTTGACTATGTGATGCCTGTATGTATGTAAGTGTATGTGACTATGTATGTGTGACTATGTGATGCCTGTATGTATGCATACATGTGTATGTGACTGTATGTATGTGTGACTATATGATGACTGTATGTATGCGTGTATGCATGTATGTGACTATGTATATAGCTACATGTGACTATGTGATGCCTGCTTGCTTGTATGTATGTATGTATGCATATGTGACTGTATGTGTGTGTGACTGTGATGCCTGTTTGTATGTGTGTGTGATGGTGATGACAGTATGTATGTGTGACTATGTGATGACTAGGCATGTGTGTGACTATGTGTTTGTATGTGTATATGTGTGTGATAATTTTGTATGAATAAATGTGACTGTATACATATATGTGTGTGACAGTATGCATGTGTATAAGTGTGTTACTGCTTATGTGTGTGACAGTATGGGCGGAATTCAATTGATTCCAGCCCCCTTCGCGCCCGACGGAGCTATTCAATTGTTGCTCCTGTCAGGCGCGATCAGCTGCCAGTGCGCCATTTCAACTCGCAGCCCCAGGGGTGTGCCAGCTGAAATGGGCGAAAAGTGTCCTGTTTGGGCGCCCAAACGGCACTTTTCGCGATCACACCCAGCACTTTGATCGGGGGAAGCCGATTTACGTGACTAAACCTGACCACTTTGGGCGCGATCAGCACGAAAAGTAGTAACAATTGAATAGCGCTCCGCGATCACCCGGCACTTTAGACGGGAGATCCGGACCGCTAAAACAATTGAATACCGCCCTATGTATTCATACTTGTCTACCCTCCCAATTTGGCCAGGAGCCTCCCGAAAATCTGGAAGGCGGGCAAGCCTCCTGGCCCCCGGTGACGTGTCCGCACCCCCCCCCCTCCGCAGCTGAAAGTATAAACCACAGCAGCAGGGAGGCGGTGAATCGCGTCATCGTGGCTCCATCCCCTGCTGCACAATACCATTAATGTCTGCATTGTGAAAAGGGGGCGGAGCTGTGATGACACGATCACGCTGTCACACCCCCATGCTCTGTCCCAATGATGCGTCAGTGTGGGCCCCACCCCCTTTGACAGCATCATGCCTCCCGTTGTGTAAGCCAGAAAGCACCCTCCCTGAAGGAGGGAGCTAAATGTCGGCAAGCCTGATGTATGTGTGGCTATGTGTACAAAAGTACGTATGTAAATGTATGTGACTATATGTGTATATGTATATGTGTGGCTATGTGTACTACAGTATGTATGTAAATGTATGTGACTATAGATGTGTGTGTATATGTGTACTGCAGTACATATGTAAATGTATGTGACTATATATGTATGTGTACTACAGTACGTATGTAAATGTATATGTGCGTGCCTGCGTATGTGTAAAACAGTACATATACAGTGCATGTGTGCATACCCCCCAACCATCATGACTGAGGTGCGACAGTCCTGTTTTTTGGGTGCTGTCACACCTGTAAGCTGGAGGAAAGGTAGAGAGTGCAGCCTAGCCTATAGGGAAGTGATGTGCATGCCCCAAGCATGAAATGAAATGGGGACGTGCTTTGTGGCCATGCAATTTTTTAATTAATGTGCCCAAAGCTGGCACACAAGGACTTGATCCCCGTGTCCCATATGTTGCCATCTAGGGCCCCCCCAGCTTAAGTGCCCTGGACCCCCCAAAACATAAAACAGCTCTAATTTTAGCAACTGATCACCATCTTCTGGCTGTCTCTTCCGGCCACAGCATGTACATGATGATGCCGTCTGGCCGTGCTGATAGGTTGCTGATTGGTGGAAGGCTCTTTCATCCACCAGTCACAGTGGTGGGGATTTCCACCAATTAGAATGCATGAGGCTGCAGAGACAAACTAGGGACGGAGAAGGCTGCTGGTAGAGTGAGTACCTCGTGTGGGTCACCTCGCAGATTAGAAATCAGCAATGTCAATTCTATTGTACTGTGTATATATATGTGTATATATTGTGATAGGATCACTGGTAAAGTGGTCTGTGGCAGGTACATTTGTCCCAGATTCCTGTCTTTTGTGTTTTAAACCCCCCAGGAGAAAGTCTGCAGTGTAGCAGGCTTGAGTTTCGGCTTTTTGAAAAGCCGGTTTGGGACCTGGGGGTTGTGGGTGAGAGGAGAGGGAGGGCTCCACCCACGACCACTCCAGGTTTTGGTTCTTGCAGCCTGGTAACAGGCTTGATTGGGTTCCAACCTGAGAGTGGCCAATATAAGCCTAGTGTGTTGAGGGCTGATTGTCTCACCTGGGAGAGCAGACAGGGAGTTTGCTCAGAGACACTTGAAAACCTAACTGTAAGTGTTGTGCTGTGCTTTTGTTGCTGGTGAGGGCATTAGGCCCTGCCAGGTTCTGGTAGTGAGGGAACTACCTGTGAAGTTAGTGCCCCGACAGGGCTAGGATTTACGTTTATGTTTTCTTTGTGTTATTTCTGACATTGCACAATAAAGACTGGCGCCGACCAGCTTGTACTTGCATCCAGTCTGGCGTACTGTTTCCCAGCTGCTGTGTGTGAAAGGAAGGAGTCCTCTACCCAGGAGAGGGACCCCCTAACCTAACTGTGTCACAATATGGTGGAGAATGCGGGCAACCACACACACTGAAGTTGCAGCGAGAGGAAAACTTTCCGTTTAAAAATTAAAGGGACAGACACCCAATTGGTGAGTGTGGAAATAACACAGTGTCCTTTGAGTCCCATAGAGGAGGCGTCAGCCAATGCTCAGATAGGCAAGGTTAAGCTTCCAACCTACACCCCAGGACAAAATGGAGGACATTATTAAAGCCTTGCTCCAAGCTACAGCAGCTCAGCAGGAGACAAACAAACTTCAGCAGGAAGCTACCTGGGCTCAGCAGGAATCCACCAGGGTGCAACTGTTGGCCTTGGAGACAGCCCAGAGGCAACAACAGGTCGCCGTCGAGGAAACCCGCCAGGCCTTAGCGGAAAACAGCAAGGCCATAAGAGAGGTGGTACAGCACCTGGTCGCCCGGCCCAGAGATGTTAATACTGGTCCTCCCACCACCACTCACTCCGTACGAGCCAGTCACTTCCTCCAAAAGATGACTTCAGGCGATGATGTGGAGGCCTATCTCGCCGCATTTGAAAGAACGGCCGAGAGGGAGAGTTGGCCCAAGGAGCAGTGGGCAAGTCTGGTGGCACCTTTTTTGTCTGGGGAGCCACAAAAAGCATATTTCGACTTATGCCTGGCTGATGCCAAGGACTATAAAAAACTAAAACAGGAGATCCTAACTCGCTTGGGAGTCACCACCTTTGTTCGTGCCCAACGGGTCCACCGCTGGGAGTTCCATAAGGACAAGCCTCCACGTTCACAGATGCATGACCTCGTCCATCTGTCCTCAAAATGGCTACAGCCCGAGACGCTGACGGGACCACAGATCGTGGAAAGGGTCGTGATGGACCGGTACCTGCGATCATTACCTGTGACTCTGCGCAAGTGGGTGAGCCATGCAGACCCTAAGTCCGTGGACCAGTTGGTCGAGCTGGTGGAGAGGTACGTGGCAGCTGAGGAGCTGATGAGTATGCCCCACCAAGCCCCGATGGCGCACCGGCGAACTCCCAGAGACACTGGTAAGACTGGTCCAGGGGAGAAGGGTGCTGGGCGGTGGAATGTACCTAAGACTGAGGGTGTAGAACCTGGAGACAGGCCTGCCAGGCCGGGAAGGTTCTTGCCCCATAAACGACGAGACATTAATATGACTCAGTGTTTCCGATGTGGTGGCTTCGGCCATATTGCCGCTAATTGTGCACTTACAACTGAACCTATGCAATGTGATACTGCTCATGTCTACCGCAGGGGGTCTTTCTTTGCACAGATAGCCTGTACGGCTGACCGGCAGGCTGAGACTGATAAGCACATGTGTGTACTCACTGTAGATGGCAACCGAGTAGAGGCACTGTTAGACTCTGGTAGCTTGGTGACACTTATAAAAGCTGAGCTGGTGAACCCCTTGAGGCATACAGGGAAAACTGTTGGTGTGACCTGCATACATGGGGATACTCGATATTATGTTACCGCCGAGGTGAACATCGAGACACCATGTGGCTCTGCTATAGTTTCTGTGGGTTTGATGCATGGTCTGGTGTATGATGCAATATTGGGGAGAGACTTTGCTCACTTCTGGAAGTTGTGGGAAAGCCTTTTTGTTCCAGAGGTGAACAACCCCGATCCATTTGAGAAGGTTGTCAATGTAGTGGAGGAGGGAGTTTCTTCTGAGTCAGAGTTATTCCCTTTTTCTACTATGGTTGGCGAACTAGAGAATGCGGAACGTGACAGTGGCCCGCCAACTGATGTGCCTCCCATTGAGGTGGGAAGTGTTGTTGGGCCAGGTGATCGTCTGCCTGATTTAGAGGTCAGAAGAGAGGTCTTTGCCGTGGAGCAGTTGAATGACCCTACTTTGGTAAAAGCCAGGGAGAATGTAAAAGTAGTTGATGGTAAACCCGTAGACCCTGATAGTCCTTTGTCCTATCCCCACATGGCAATGTGTCAGGATTTGTTATATCAGGTGACTAAGAAGGGGGAAGATGTTGTGGAACAACTAATAGTTCACAAAGCCTACAGAAGAACAGTGTTGGATCTGGCCCATGGTCATATAACGGCAGGCCATCTAGGGGTAGAGAAAACCACTGAGCGAATAATGCAGAGGTTTTTCTGGCCCGGGCTTCATAAAGAGGTATCTGACTTTTGCGCATCCTGCCCTGAGTGTCAGTATCATGCTCCCAGGCCCCATTTTAAGGGTCCACTAGTTCCATTGCCTATCATAGAGGTGCCGTTTGAAAGAATAGCGATGGATTTGGTTGGACCCTTAATGAAGTCTGCCAGGGGACACCAGTATATTCTGGTCATAATGGATTACCCTACCAGGTACCCGGAAGCGATCCCATTGCGCAATACGTCAACCAAGACCATTGCCAGAGAGCTAGTTCATGTCTTTAGCAGGCTGGGTATACCTAAGGAGATACTAACTGACCAGGGTACACCGTTTATGTCCAAAGTCATGAAAGAGTTATGCCGCCTGTTCAAAATCGAACAGTTAAGAACTTCGGTTTATCACCCCCAAACCGATGGGCTGGTCGAGAGGTTTAACAAGACGTTAAAACACATGCTTAGGAAAGTGGTCGACAAGGATGGTAGGGATTGGGACTACTTATTGCCGTATTTATTGTTGGCCATAAGAGAAGTTCCCCAGTCCTCCACCGGGTTTTCACCCTTCGACTTGTTGTATGGGAGACACCCAAGGGGGTTACTAGACATTGCCAAAGAGACATGGGAGGGGCAGTCTAGTCCTTACAAAACGGTGATTGAGTATGTTTCTCAAATGCAGGAGAGAATTGCTGCGGTAGTGCCGATAGTGAGAGAGCACCTGGAACAGGCTCAACAGGCACAGCAGAGGGTATACAACCGCAATGCTCGGTTACGCAGCTTTGCTCCTGGGGACAGAGTGTTAGTATTGGTTCCCACTGTGGAAAATAAACTTTTGGCTAAATGGCAAGGGCCCTTTGAAATCTTAGAAAGAGTGGGGCAGGTCAATTACAAAGTTTACCAGCCGGGGAAAAGAAAGCCGGAACAGATATACCATATAAATCTGTTAAAGCCCTGGAAAGATAGAACGGTACTGTCGGCCATCCGAGACCCTCCAGTAAGTCCAGGGCCCTTAGTTCCCGAAGTGACAGTGGCAAAAACCCTGTCGGCAATTCAACAACAAGAGGTCAAGGAGTTTCTGATTAGAAATAGGGTGCTGTTCCCTGACGTACCTGGGAAAACCTCGGTCATTAAACATGACATCATCACTGACCCAGGGGTTAAAGTTAATCTAAAGCCCTATAGGTTACCAGAAGCACAAAGAGAATCGGTGTCGAAAGAAATTAAAAATATGCTAGAGTTAGGGGTTATTGAAGAATCACATAGTGAATGGTCAAGTCCCATTGTGTTGATTCCAAAGCCCGACGGGAGTGTGCGTTTCTGCAATGACTTCCGAAAGTTGAACAGTGTTTCAAAATTCGATGCCTACCCGATGCCAAGAGTGGATGAACTGATTGAGAGACTAGGGACGGCAAGGTATTTAACCACTCTTGACCTAACCAAAGGGTATTGGCAAGTACCGTTAACCGAGAGCGCCAAACAAAAGACATCTTTTTCAGCGTCAGAGGGCTTGTTTCAGTACAAGATGTTGCCCTTCGGGCTACATGGGGCACCTGCTACCTTCCAAAGAATGATGGACAGGATTCTAAGGCCCCATAGACGGTATGCGGCTGCTTATCTGGATGACGTGGTCGTTCATGGTCCTGATTGGCAGTCTCACTTACCCAGGGTACAAGCAGTTTTGGACTCCATCTATAAGGCAGGTTTGACAGCCAACCCAAAAAAGTGTTGTCTAGGCATGGAGGAAGTAAAATATCTGGGATACACCATTGGCAGAGGCCTGATAAAGCCTCAGCTCAATAAAGTTGATGCCATACAATACTGGCCACGGCCTCTGAATAAGAAGCAGATGAGAGCCTTCTTGGGAATTACGGGGTACTACAGGAGGTTTATACCCAACTTTGCCACCATGGCAGTCCCACTGACTGACCTGACCAAAGGCAAACAAAAAGTCATGGTAGAATGGAGTCCTGAGGCAGAGAAAGCTTTTCAGGAGTTGAAAGTAGCATTGTGTTCCCAACCAGTCCTGATGACTCCTAATTTTGAAAGGGAATTCATAGTACAAACCGATGCATCAGAAGTAGGTATAGGAGCGGTCCTGTCCCAGAACAAGGAGGGTGAGGAACACCATATTTTCTATCTTAGCAGAAAGTTGAATGTACATGAGAGAAACTATGCCACAGTGGAGAAGGAGGCGTTGGCCATAAAGTGGGCGTTAGAGGCTCTCAGGTACTACTTGGTCAGAAGAAAGTTCAAATTGATCACTGACCATGCCCCTCTGAAGTGGATGTCTGAAAATAAGGACAGTAATGCGAGAATTACAAGATGGTTCTTGGCGTTACAAACTTTTAAATTTTCAGTGGAACACAGGCCAGGAAGCCAGCTGGCCAATGCTGACGCGTTGTCACTCGTTCATTGTTTGGGGGCTTCAGTTGTTCCGCCCCACATGTCGAAACAAAGGGGGGGGATATGTGATAGAATCACTGGTAAAGTGGTCTGTGGCAGGTACATTTGTCCCAGATTCCTGTCTTTTGTGTTTTAAACCCCCAGGAGAAAGTCTGCAGTGTAGCAGGCTTGAGTTTCGGCTTTTTGAAAAGCCGGTTTGGGACCTGGGGGTTGTGGGTGAGAGGAGAGGGAGGTTTCCACCCACGGCCACTCCAGGTTTTGGTTCTCTTAGCCTGGTAACAGGCTTGTTAGGGTTTCCACCTGAGAGTGGCCAATATAAGCCTAGTGTGTTGAGGGCTGATTGTCTCACCTGGGAGAGCAGACATGGAGTTTGCTCAGAGACACTTGAAAACCTAACTGTAAGTGTTGTGCTGTGCTTTTGTTGCTGGTGAGGGCATTAGGCCCTGCCAGGTTCTGGTAGTGAGGGAACTACCTGTGAAGTTAGTGCCCCGACAGGGCTAGGATTTACGTTTATGTTTTCTTTGTGTTATTTCTGACATTGCACAATAAAGACTGGCGCCGACCAGCTTGTACCTGCATCCAGTCTGGCGTACTGTTTCCCAGCTGCTGTGTGTGAAAGGAAGGAGTCCTCTACCCAGGAGAGGGACCCCCTAACCTAACTGTGTCACAATATATATATATATATATATATATATATATATATATACACACATACAGTCAGGTGCATAAATATTGTAATAGAAACCGTTGTAATTCCTACACCGTTCACCTGATTTGGATGTAATTACCCTCAAATTAAATCTGAAAGTCTGCAGTTAAATCACATCTTGTTTGTTTCATTCCAAAGCCATTGTCATGAAAGGAGGTCAAAATATGAAAATTCTGTCAATGTCCCAATATATATATATAATAGCCCTTGCCAGGTGTTGTTCGTAAATAAGTTATGGCTGCTCCACTATAATTTTCTGTCACTTTTTCTTTTTGAGAGAAAACCTGGGGCCACTCACTTGGGTTTGCCCCCCAGCCTGAAAGTTGCCAGCCAGCCCCTGCCGGAGGCATTTAGTCCGCCGGTCTATAAACTGCATCCCCTTTAGCCAATCAGAATGGTCTGTTATTTTTTTCCAGGAAATTTATGATCCTCACATTAGGTATGTTTTACTAATATATATTTTCATTATGTTCATTCTTCATTTTGATCCGCATAATTGTATTAAGCGAAACAGTGTTACAACAAAGAAAACAGAGGCTTGGAAAGACAAGGGTAACATACTGGTAAATTAAAAGTTATACTGTACATTATATTTTATCACAAGGAGCAAATACAGCAGCACCATTTTGCAGGACACAATACAGGGGTTTACCTTGATTTGTACATATAAAGTTTCCCGATCTGTAATCTTAGCATCAGAAGCTTAAATTGCCAACCGGCAAATATTAAGGGCATGATTCTGAGGTGGGAGTAAAGGAAAAAAGAGCCAGTAACTGTGCACCTACTGTAGGACAAACCATATTGCAATGTAAGGGGTGCAAATACTTGTTTTTGGTGCATCCAGAGTAAATACTGGCTGCTGTTGCATGTAGCCGGCAAATGCTGAACAGTTCCATTATTACACTGCAGTTTAGATTTGAATTTGGACACACTTCTCCCAAATCTAAATCATTTCTATGGGGCCTATTCATCATCACATTTTCACCTGCAATTGTAAAAATTAGGTTATCGGGCCATTCATTAACAAGGTAAAGCAGGAGATATCACAGATATCTCCTACTTACCTTCCTCTTGCTGAATGGCCCGCTGTCCCCATACACTAGTATCACAGATATCTCCTGCTTACCTTCCTCTTGCGGAATGGCCCGCTGTCCCCATACACTAGTATCACAGATATCTCCTACTTACCTTCCTCTTGCGGAATGGCCCGCTGTCCCCATACACTAGTATCACAGATATCTCCTACTTACCTTCCTCTTGCGGAATGGCCCGCTATCCCCATACACTAGTATGGGGACAGAATTCATCAAGCTCTGAAAATATAATATTTTCAGAACTTGATTGCGGGAGCATTCGCCATCTTCAGATGGCGAGTGATCCCGCTACCCGCTTCTTCCCTATCTCTTTCCGCCGGACATCGGGGATCCTGTGCGCATGCGTGACCTGTAATGTCACTGAAGCCGCTCGCGGGGACAGCTGATTTTAGCATCAGCTGTCTCCGCGCCGGAGCAATCATGAATTGCTCCGGCGTCCTTGGCAAGTTAAACTGTTAATTATCGAGGTCCGTTCGGACCCCCATAATTTAACCTCATAAATAGACCCCTATATTTGAAATCTGCCCCAGCTGCAATGCAACATGGATTTGGCAAGGTGCAAAATTACTTTCTTTTTATTGCTTTGCTCCTAAATCAGAATCGGGCCCTAAATAAGGTAAATTTATCCTCTAAAAAGCTGAAATGTATTTAATTAGAAATGACATCGGCTGCCTGCAATAGCGGCCGATCTTCTTGTTGTGTTGCCTCAAGGTGCATGCACACACAACGATTTTGTAAATTAACGATTTTATTAAACGATTTTCGTTAATTGTTTCAAGGGAAAAATTAACAAAATCGTTTACTAAAATCGTTCATTTACTAAATGTAATGAACGATATTTTGGAACTACAAACGATTTTTGCATATTCCCTTTATGAAAATCGTTGAGTTGGTCAGTCTGACTGAACTACAGACTACAAACTACAAACGTGAACGCGCATGAACGATAATCGTTCATCGTCTTAACTTAGAAAGTGAACGATTTTTTTCAACGATGAACGAAAATCATTGTGTATTTATGCACCTTAAGTAATTATTATTTTGCTTTTTATATATCCTTTTTTCAATCTTTGCATTTGTCACTTTCAGATACAAGAAACAGATACAATGACTTTACTGTTGTCAAACCTTCTGGGCCACAACCCATGAACCCGAAGAAGACCAGTAACTGTCATGATGTCCTAAAACACAGCGTAGCCAGTGATTTCATGGAAACACATATGACTATTGATGAATTGCAGAGCAGAGGTAGACCGACATCACCTGTACATTTGTCATCAACAACACCGATAGAGCCTCAATGTCCAAACACATGGCTTCAAAACATTAAAGATACAAGCAATGAAGTTGAAACCAGTCATAGACAAGCACTCTATGAGGCTTTTTTGGATTGGAGCACTCCTAGAATTTTCTTGGTGTCTTGCAGTGGGCCTCTAAAAGATAAACCAGTGACACAGGCTGCAGAACATTTAGAAGCTTTGGGAAATCTGAGTTATAGCTCTATGGAAAGGAACGGATTAGGAGGATCAGGACTAAAGAGAAAGTCTGACATTGCCGCAGGCAAGTTTCTCCCACAGAGAATCAGCGATAACCTGAGTTATCAATCAGATAAAAGTAAAGACAAGACAAGTAATGGTTTCATACAGGCACAGGAGACTACCAACAAGGTATTAGACATTGACATTGGAACAAAGTGTGCAAAGGAAATTTCAGACTACTATTTTCCATTAGATTGGAGCCCCCCTAAAAGTGACTTTTTATACCTGGGTATCCCTTCACAATTTGAGTCAACAGCTTCCAGTGATGATGAAGAGATGCCTTTGGCTGCCGCATTAGATATTGTTCATAATATACAGACAAGCAAATCCTTCTCTATATCAGAATCTAAGGAGGATTCTCAGATCACATTTCAGAATAGTATTGATATGAATATAGCACACGTAACATGTTCGCAATCTGATGTGATATTAAAATCTCCAGTGTCTATTGATAACACACCAAACGAAGATTTATCTTCTGATTTGATCACTATGGATGGAACAATAAGGCACTTACAAGCCACAGATCAGTTTTCTTGGATGAAGCAAAGAGCTTCTGAAAAGGCCCTGAAAGTAGATCAGGTTCAGATTCCATGTTCAGGTTCCAGATCACTTTATAATAAAGAAGAAAATGTTGCCTATATCTCCAAAGAGAACATAAGCTTACAGCCTGATCTCGTGTCTTCTGTTGGCAAACACATGACTGACGACATGATTAGCAGTGATTCCTATTCCTTATTTACAGAAGACACCTCAATATCAGCCTTAGAACCAAATCTTCCCCGCAATAATGTTGCAGCAGTAGAAAACATCGACAGCAATGTGTCAAAGCACAGAGATAGAAGCCCAATTGTATGTAAAGACTTATTGAACGGTGTTTCGGAATCCAATGACCCTTCATTTTTGAACTCCTACAGATTTGATCATCTCCACTGCAAGGTATGTTCTACAAAATATCTGAGCAAATTACTTATGACCTGTCGAGTAATTAACTAGAGATGTGTGGTTTTGTTTTGGCTTGGATCTGCAGAGATGTCTGGGAAAGATTATGTTTTGCCTCTTTCTGGGATTCGAGCTTGGCGGGAAGAACCGAGCCAAAACCTCACCTCACCTCTCTGTCATTTTTTTTTAATTTGAAACAAAGACACTGCTGACAAATTGGCAAAATAGAGGCATATAAATCGTACTTAGGGACCATCATAAACACTGGTAAATGATATACAATAAACAATACGTAGAGTGCATCCATAGACGTCCTTGTACACAAGAAGCTTCAAAACAGATCAGGAATACAAACAAAATCGACAAGACATTTGATAACAAGTACTTGAATATGAGATAGGCAAGTGTCTAATATCCAGGTAAAGTATAATCAAGCAAATATAAATGGTTTACTCAGAAGCAAACAAACAAGAATGGTGTCTGGCACTCACCCACAGGGCAAAATAATGGGAGGATCACCCAAAAGAATATGGGTTTCATACCATTGGGTTATGCGCATACTATGATAAATCTAGGATTGTGTTGAGGTTGGTAGGGTTGCGATAAAGCTTTCCCACGTCTCAAAAAAGAAAGAAACCTTCCTCGCCTTGTCGACCAACGCCTCCACCCAATCCATACGAAAAATAAATTAGGTTTTTCCTGGTACAATTGAAAATGAATGGGGGTTGGGTGTATCCATTACTGCAAAATGGTATTTTTTGTCGCGGCATTTATGGCAAGCAGTAACATCCTACTGCCAGGAGGGAGTCTCTGCCTACTCAGAAAAATGTCCATAATGGCCCATTCAGGGGTAAAAGGCACATAGTTGACCAGATGGGTCTCCGCTTCACCTCTCTATAATAAACAAGTGTCATGGTTGAAAATGATGTAATAACTAGTATAACGGACTCTGTATATGCCGAGACACCTCAGTCCCTGTCCCTTGTTCAGCCCCACCCCCTCCAGACGGCTTCTTCCCGATCCAAGCCCTCTCACTTTGTCCCCCTCGCAGCTCTCATACTTACCCCGCCCTCCTGTCCATCACGGATACGTGACAGACCTGCTGTAATTATTATATAGATGTCTCCTTAAATCCATCTTTTTATCTCACTTCATGCATGTTTTTGCCCTAAAACATATTTAAAGAGATATATGAAGTGCAGGTTGTAGAAAAATAATATAGTATTAGTAACAAGTGGCTAGCATTGCTGCCTCACAGCACTGAGGTCATGAGTTCAATTTCAGACCACGGCCCTAGCTGTGTGGAGTTTGTTTGTTCTCCTTGTGTTTGTGTGGGTTTCCTCCAACACTTCAAAAATCATACTGGTATATTAATGAACCCTAATGTGTATGTGTAAGTGATTAAATGTTAGGGAATTTAAACTGTAAATTAAAATGGGACAGGGACTGACATGTAGGACAACTTTTCTCTCTGTACGGCGCTAAATTAATTGCGCTATATAATAGTGGTCCATATTTTTCTGTAGTGTAGTGGTATTAATTGTACACATATGCTCTTCATCCGAAGTAACCCATATGGATAGAAGAAAAAAAACAACACTTATTGCCTATGCTGACAGCTTCTGAGTGTATCCCGATGCGACATGAGCTAATGTCTGGCAAGCCTGCGTACTTCTTAGATGGAAAGCCATTTATGAGCAGTCTGTCTTCTGTAATGAGAGACTGCTTCTCATTGTCAGGTCGTCTATGAAGTAGGCGGCTTTACAGGATAAGTGTCAGGATTTTATACAGAGGCTGGGATAGAAACCGTGATAGATTAAGGTCACTACTGTTTAAGTATAATGACCAAGGACTTGGGTACAGCAGGTGCTGACAAGCAAACCTCTTTAGATTTCCCCACTGCTTTAAAGGAGGGAGGTGTTTGCCTATTAGCCATCCCATGAAGCTTCAGTGCAATCTGACAGCCGGGACAGGTCAGGGCCACAGTGATACTAAAGCAGTTCCCACTAGGGAGAGGGGACCTGATTCAGGATGGATCGCAACAGAGTACGCAGATAGCCGATTGTTGCGTACTGCGCATGCGTGTGCATTGCAGTGCGCGAGCCCGAATGCCCCACTGCGATCGGGACTGCAATCACAGTGACTACGCAGAGTGATTTACAGGAAGTACCGAAGTACCGTTTGAGGTGGTGACGGGGGGTGGTCTGCGTACAGGAAAGTGATCAATTTATAAGTGAGGTCTGACCTGCTGTAAATGTGCGAGCGGCCCCGATGTACTTCGATGTTACCGATGTTTTGGCTGCATTGCAAGGTATTACGGATGTGCGAGAGGGGAAGTGGGCGTCTGCATGTTGTCCATGTGGGTGCTTTGTAATTGCGCACATTAGCATATTATCGCAGCAGACCTGCGCACGCGATTGCAGCCACGATCGAATCAGCGATCCATCCTGAGTCAGGCCCAGAGTAGAATAATGGGATCTGTTTGGCGTGGGTGATAGGAAGAGCTGCTTATCCACAACAGTTATAGCTCCTCCTTGGCATAATTTACCCCAGAAAGTTAAAAGGAAAAAAAAGTATATTTCTATGTGTGTTTCTGCTACTGTGTAATACTATGGGGGGAATTCAGTTAGCCACGATAAGCCGCTTTTTCACGAAAAACAACTTATATCACAGATTTATACTTCTCCTGCTATCCTATTGCCACGGTTTTCGCAGATGCAAATTTTGACATGCATTTTGTGCAAATTTGTTTTCACGACCCCCTGAGCAGGTGAAAAGTTGGGGAAATCCCTATTTCTAGGTAAAAATTTCAGGACTTGGGGGGTCATTCAGACCCACTCGCGAGCGGCAGTACGCTCGCAAGTGGGTCGATGTTCCCCACTGCGCATGCGCACGACGGAGGGAGCTCCGTCGTGCGCATGCGCGAGACCTGGCGAGCGAAGGACTTTCCATCGCTCCGGGTCTCGCACCAAAGGGGGTGTGCTGTCGATGTTGATTGACAGCACGCCCCTTTTGGTGGGCGTGCCCGGGGCTGTGCCTGGCAGACGGAGGCGTTCCTATGGGAACGCCTACCGTCTGAAGCCGGCCCCACTGACATCACTAGTGATGTCAGTGGGAGTGATTTTGGCTCTGATAGAGCCAAAATCACTCCTGGCCTTGCGGTTGAGAAACCCGACCACAGGGTTTCACTCGCAAGTCCGATGGTCGCGATGGTCACGACCATCGCGACCATCTTGTTGGACGCTCGTATATGCTGTGGGTGGTGACCCACAGCTATACGAGCGTCCAGGCGGACGCTCCATTTTAATGGAGGTGGGCCCTGATTCAGAGCGAGCGCTCTGGTCAGAGCGTCCGGCTCTGAATCAGGGCCTTGGTTCAGTACCACTAGGACACTCTCCTTAATGACTAATTAGGCAAAAAAAAACATGTAATTAGCTGAATTTGGCCAATAATGACATTATATTTTTGGGGTGAAAAAGTGTAAAGTACAGGAAAATGGTTTAATTGATGTGGGATAGGTATATGGGGGTGGTATATGAGTGGGACAAGTATATGGGGCTGCTGTATGAGTGGGATAGGTATATGGTGGTGGTATATGAGTGGGACAGGTATATGGGGCTGCTGTATGAGTGGGATAGGCAGAGTTGGACTGGCCCACAGGGGTACAGGTGAAATCCCCGGTGGCCCCCACTGTCTGTGGGCCCACCCTCCTCCTCTAGGTGTCAGGTTCCAGACCTCAAAATATAGATTGTTACTCTACTAGATGGTCAGTCACGAGGTGGAGCAGGACCACTGATCAACATGGGGGCTTGGTTCCCTTCAAATAGTAACTACACCAAGATTTGTCTAATTGTGAGCTATTAATCTGTGGTGGATGGACACACCCCCACTGGTGGAAGACCACTCCCCTTAAGCATGGGCCCCTAGAACTGCATTCCCCTGGTGGGCCCTTCTTGTCCCAGTCCGACACTAGGGATAGGTATATGGTGGTGGTATATGAGTGGGACAGGTATATGGGGCTGCTGTATGAGTGGGATAGGTATATTGTGGTGGAATATGAGTGGGATAGGTATATAGCGATGCTGTATGAGTGGGATAGGTATATGGGGCGCTGTATAAGTGGGATAGGTATATGGGGGTGGTATATGAGTGGGACAGGTATATGGGGTGCTGTATGAGTTGGACCGGTATATGGGCCTGCTGTATGAGTGGGCCAGGTACATGGGGGTGCTAAATTAGTGGGATAGGTATATGGGGCTGCTGCATGAGTGGGACAGGTATATGGGGGTGCTGTATGAGTGGGATAGGTATATGGGGGTGCTGTATGAGTGGGATAGGTATATGGGGGTGCTGTATGAGTGGGACAGGTATATAGGGCTGCTGTATGAGTGGGATAGGTATATGGGGCTGCTGTATGAGTGAGATAGGTATATGGGGGTGCTGCATGAGTGGGATAGGTATATGGGGGTGCTGCATGAGTGGTATATGTATATGGGGCTGCTGCATGAGTGGGACAGGTACATGGGGGTGCTGTATGAGTGGGATAGGTATATGGGGGTGCTGTATGAGTGGGATATGTATATGGGGCTGCTGTATGAGTGGGATAGGTATATGGGGCTGCTGCATGAGTGGGACAGGTATATGGGGGTGCTGTATGAGTGAGACAGGTATATGGGGGTGCTGTATGAGTGGGACGGGCGTTTTTAGGATTTCAGGAGAGGTGTATTTTTAAGGTTTTTTAAAAGTGTCTTTAAATGGCAAAAAAACCCCACGTGCTTTCTAAAACTGTTTGACTTATTTAGAAAAACGCATATAACAGCCTTTTGACACAATTTAAGAATCCCAAATGCTTTTTATTAGGGCCCCTAATACATTTCTATTCTGTTTTCCTATATCACTTTGCTTTTTTCGTGGGTACAGGCATTTTTCCCCATTTTCACCTATACTTATCGTGGGTAAAAGCAGGTAGAATTTATGCCAAATGCCGCATCGCAACTTTTGGAATTGAATTGCACGGAAAACGGGAGCATTCATAGATGCGTTAAAGTAACATTCTCTCTGAAGGAAGCGTGCTTTCAAGGAAAATGTTAATATATATTTGATTTTTCTCCTCTATTAAATACTGAAATGTAGTTCTCTGTTATATTGTGCTCCACACATCTACAGTCCTGGCAAGAAGTACTGCATACGTCACAGGAACATGTTTATTTATTTTGTATTTTTTTTATGCAATTTTGTCAACGTTGTTATCATGCTAATTTAAGGTGTTAACATTTTGTTGAAATTTTAGTCTAGTTTTCAAATATTTTTCATATTTGTAATGACGGCAAGCAGTTAAAAAGTCATACTTTAAAAACTCCACTGAAAGAAGCACGATCAATGCTATTTGAACGTGTTCAATAGGACAGTAATTGTCCAATCAGATATTGCTGTTTGTTGAACATTTCTTTTTTAGCATTTGATACATGTAGCTTGAGAGAGCTGTTCTTTAGGATTTGACAGTAACATGCCTTTCAGCAATTAAGTCCTCTCTCAAGCTTGTGTGATAGAAGCACTGGTGAAGTGCTAAATGGAGTGTACATTTGTCCAAGGTTTCTGACCTATGTCTTTTAAACCCCCAGGAAAAGTCTGTATCTGCTTTATTGGAGTTTTGGACAGTAAGTAAAAGCCAGATAATGGGTCCTGGGAGTTCGGATGTGAGAAGAGAAGGGAGGGCTCCATCCACAGGGCTGTTTCAGGTGTTGGGCCTTTCAGCCTGAGAGCAGGCTGATTAGTGATTGCACCTGGAAGAGGCTCATATAAGCTGTGTCAGGGTTTGGCTCTGGGTCTCACACCTGGGGAGAGCAAGCCGGCAGGCTTGTTCAGAGACACTGTGTTATACTTATTGTAAGTACTGTGCATATGCCTATGTTTGTGGTGAGGGCAATAGGCCCTACCATTTTTGAGAGAGGGAATTCCACTGAGATTCTAGAATGAGTGTTCCTTTCAGGATAAAGGTAAATTGCTGGCGGACTCTGACCTTGAGGATTCCTCTGTTTATGAAGAGGACCCATGAAGAAGGCAGAATATTGATGTAGTGTTAGCCATGCGAAAGACCCTTAACATACAGGATGACCCACATGCTCTGGATGTTTTGATATACAAGAGTAAAAAACACTACGGGCCAAATGTAATAGGGTTCAAGTTAGAGTTTAAATCCAACTCGCACCTTCTCGCATGAAGGTGCGAGTTGGTGTCAGGACTCTAATAGCCTGCGAACTTTTGAGTTTGAGACTACTACGCTATGCAGATTTGTGTGAGTATTTGCCTATGTAAACTCACAGCTTTTAATGTGACTAGCATTAAAAGGTGCGTGTTATACAGGAGCATTCACAGATCAGTGAGATCCGTGAAGGCTTCTACAGTATCTGTGTTTAAAAAAAAAAAAAAAATTAAGCATAACCAGCCCCGGGCTCTGTACAGCCTGTGCTGGATTTAAAATACAGGGGACAAAAAGCGTAGGGGGCCCCTGTATTTTAAGTACCAGCACCATGTATGTAAAGCCTGTCCTGGTTCTTAAAATACAGGGGACAAAATGCGTAGGGGTCCCCTGTATTTTAAGTACAAACACATGGCTTTTCTGATCCAGTCTTGGTTGTGGAAATACAGGGGACAAAGCGAGTAGGGGTATCCTTTAATTTCCATAACCAGCACCGAACTTTTTCTAGCAGGGTGGGTAATGCCACAGCAAGGGAAACCCTTTCACTGGGTCCCCCGGCCCAGGCATTACCCCTGACCGCTAGTCAGCCCAGGCCGGGGATCCCTGGGAGGTGGGGACCAGCCCAATAAAGGAGCCCCCTCTCCAGGGCACCCCAGGCATGGGCACAGAGCCCGGGGCTCGTTATGCTTCTGGGGAGAGGGTGAATTGAGGAACTTAATTGATGAGTCCGATGTTGATGAATTGATGAACTTGATTGGTTGGGACCAATGTTGATGAATTGATGAACTTGATCAGTTGGGACTGATGTTGATGAATTGATAAACTTGATCGGTTGGGACTGATGTTGATGAATTGAGGAACTTAATTGATAAGAGTCCGATGTTGGCAGCATCGCTTGAGACTGATGGTTGGAGGTATTGACTGGAACCGATGGTTGCTATAAGAACAAGTCTCAGTGGTAAAACTATACTTGTGTGCAAGATGGTTTTGGAGACTGGGGGCCTGATGCAGCGAGGATCGCAGTTGCTTAGACTCACACAATTGCCCGATTATTTTGCACTGCGCATATATACACATAGAGGTGGATACCCAGGGATTGGATGCTGCGATCAGCTGGTCTAGGAGCAGCGGTCTGAATGGAGGAAGAGGGTCAGGTGACAGACTCCAACATGGCTGCGCCCATACTGTTGTTCTGGAGGGAACTCTGGCATGCAGTTTGTGTACCATCATGCTGGGGAGACACGTTGTGAGCAAGAGGCTGCGGAGAGCCATCTTTATGCTCAGTAACAGAATACTGAGAAGAAGGGGCAGGAGCAGCACAGACAGACCTCAGCACCATCCGGGAGCGATGTGCAGCGTGAGCGGACCTCTGTACTATCCTGGACAGGCTCCGGAGAGGTATGAAAGTGGTTTTAATAGTCCGAAGCGTGACATGGACAGCTTGGATAGGTAGTGTGAGGTTATTTTGAAGTAATTAATTATGTAGTAATATTTGCTGCACTACAACCTATTTTAGCTTCTGCCTGTGTAAATAAGGCAGTAGAAAAGTGGTCTGAACAATAGCTGCAACTCTGTGCTTATATTAATATTGCAAGGAAACTGGTACCATGTACAGTATGGGTGAGGCTGCGAGTGGGCATATTTTGTTTTGCAATTTTTGGTGCAAAAACAATTTGCCTAGTGTTGGCTGCAGTCAGTCAAGGCTATATAAGGCCTGTTTGGGTGTGGCTCCCAAGCCCGCTCCTGTCTGCATGTTACCCTCTATATCAGTGTTTCCCAACCTTGGACCTGAAGGCACAATAACAGTCCAGGTTTTAAGGATATCCATGCCAGCACAGATGCTTAAATCAAAATAACTGAGGTAAGTAAGTGACCTGTGGTCAAAAATAGCAAACTTTAAAACCTGGACTGTTAGGGGTATATTTACTAAAGTGAGAGTTTTTAGAAGTGGAGATGTTGCCCATAGCAACCAATCAGATTCTACAGGCATCGGAATCCCAACACGGGACTAAACATAGGGCTAAATCCCGAAGTCAGCCTACGCGCCGACATCAGAATCCAGACAGACGGCATCCCGCAGAAAGGTAAGCGGGGTGCCCTTAGCGGTTAGCCACAAGGGGGAGGGTTAGCATCAGGCATTACGTGGGGGGGGGGGGTTAGGCTTTGGGGGGGAGGTTAGGGTTAGGCACCACTGGAGGGGTTAGGCACTAGTAAGGGACTAATAAAGTACGGTTAGGTTTAGGCACCAAGGGGAGAGGTTATGGTTAGGCACTAACGGGGAGGGTTAGGGTGCAAGTAGGGAGGGTTAGGGTTAGAAAGAAAAGGGGAGAGGGTTAGTATACTCACCCAACCCTTTGGGATACCGAGCATCAGGATGCCGCTGTCGGCATTTTGACAGCAGGCATCCCGACTGCTGGAATATCATACTCAACCCGGTTAAAGTGCCACCAACAATTTGTCTTTCAATTTTGCATTCATTTATGGCATTAATATTGCCATGCAGCTGGTACCATGTACAGTATGGGTAAAGCTGGATGCTGGCACTTTTCTTTCATGAGATAAAAAAGTTCCTTTTTCCTGTTTAACGTTGCGGGACCTAGAGGAAGTAGTTACCGATCCTATTGTTACTAAAGTAGTTTAACAGCTGCCAAAATGGAGAACAACACAGAGGAAAAAAGGTTTGGTTAGCCAATCGACTAGCTTCCAAACTCTCTGATAAAAATTGGCATAATGAGTTCCAGTGATGGGAGCCACTACTCCTTCTTTTCCAGAATCAGTGGTTCAGAAACAGTTTGGGCGACTGGGTGAAAGGAAAAATGGAGTGAGGCCGGAATCGGTATGTAATGCCGACAGCAGCATCCCGATGGTTGGTATCCCGACAGGGGTTGGGTAAGTATACGTACCCTCCTCCCTTCTCCCCCTAACCCTTCTTGTAGCCTAACCCTCCCCACCCTGCACCCTAACCCTCCCCGTCAGTGCCTAAACCTAAGTCTCTCCCCTCCGTGCCTAAATCTAACCCTCCCCCCTTAGTGCCTTATCCTAACCCCCCAGTGGTGCCTGACCCCCCCCCCCCCTAGGGGTGGCTAACCCTAACCTCCCCCCCAAAACCTAACCCTGCTACATTCACCCGTTTTGCGGCAGGGGCCAGCATATCGGGTGGTTGGGCGCCGGATGGCCCCGTGTGTACAGACCGCCTGATATGTCGGCCTGGGATTGCGGGTCGCATTGGCAGGTACACACCGTACGTACCGTGTGTACCCACTGTAAGAGTGGTTGCTCCCATACAGTACCGGGCCTGATCCTTACTAGCACTGGACTGTTTCAGAAGGGGCAGGTGTTGTTTTTTTTTTTTAACATTTCATAACTAGTTACATTTTCATAACACACAGGTGTTGGCAGTCTATCCTAATCCACACACAGTTTTTGAGTAAACCACACATAGTTGGTTTAGCGCCATCATCTTAATCATTGAAAGTGCCATATGTTGAGTATGAATTTGTGTTGAGATAACAGGGGTTGACTTTGGGCTATCTTGCCTCTTTTTTATTAGCACAACATCTAGGCGAGAATAGCTATGAGAAACCCTCTTGCTGTTGCCCGAATTGAGCCTCTTAAGAGCTGCATTTGATAAAAGTCACAGAACAGAAGTGTCAGCACTGAACCAGCCTTAGATATATAGAGTTGATGAATTGCTGAGCGTACACTCGTTTGCAGAGTGTAGCTTTCACGTCTTCTCACTGCGTGGTCTCCGAAATGAAGGGTGAGCAACTACGGGCGATTCAGAGTTCTAAACATTTCAGGCGCCTCTCCACTTGCAACTGAGTAGGAGTAACTGGGCTATAATGGAGCATTCCCATGTAGGCGAGGTTCAGTTAGGGCATATAGACGCATCTGAGGGCTATGCTGAGTTTGGCAGAAGTGTAAATATGTCTATTTAGTCTGGTGCAGATGCAACCTGATGATGGCATGCTATGAAACTCAGTGTATATATACTATATATAGGGGAGGATCATCCACAAAGATGCAATTAACGCAAGCTCCTGCTGGAATGGCAACCAGCTGCTCTCTCTCTCTCTCTCTCTCTATATATATATATCTATATATATATATATGTCTGTGTGTGTATAATATTATTATTATTATTACCAGTTATTTATATAGCGCACACATATTCCGCAGCGCTTTACAGAGAGAATATTTGGCCATTCACATCAGTCCCTGCCCCCAGTGGAGCTTACACTCTATATTCCCTATCACATGCGCACACACATGGGTTAATTTTTTAATTAACCTACCAGTATATTTTTGGAGTATATATACATATAGTTATATATACTGTATATAATAAATGTATAGCTGTCAAGGTAAAGCAGCTCTTTTCAGGAAATGGTGAATGACCTACTTTTGGCATTTTGCTTATATTTGACATTTGCTGTGATGTATTTTGGTATTTGTATTATGACAGCCTGGTCACAAGTATATTAATTTGATATAGCACCATGTATTGTTTAAATAAATGTTTTATGCAATTGTGAAAGCTAATTGCTTACATTTGTTTAACACATTGATTACAAAATATTTATCACTAAATGCATTTTTAGTAATAATTATACCCCAATGTGGTAATGAAAATGATTTGTAGATGCGTCAGCTGCCGGGGCCCAGGCTCTGGATACGTCACATTCCAAAGTTTTGGTAAATCTGACCATTTAGCAGCCCCCATAGAAAGAGGCGGCTTTTGCTGATGGAAAGGGAATGACTGTAGCAGATATCAGAGATATTACATCCAGGGGATACTTACCTTTTGCAGGCATCCCCTATCTTAAACTAGATACACACAGTGTGTGTACCCAGCGATGCAACAAATAACCGCAACAACGTTGGATCGACGTATCGGGCGGCTTGTACACATTACACGATCGGTGCCCGACAACCCTATATGTCAGCACCAGCCGCATCCCGCTGCATGGGGCCGTCAGGCGGATTGTCAGATTAAGCTACATGTAGGGCCGATCTGATGATGTGTGTGACGACCAAGTGGGAGCGTGCTAGGTCATTAGTAGTGCGTCCACACTGGCTGATGTCGACAATGTGTTGGCCCGATCCGCCGGATCGGGCGACATATCGTCTACATATCGGCTAGTGTACCCAGCATTAGTGCACAAGTGGTAAATTCAGATAGTGTTAAATGTACTGTATGTAAAAAGAAAATGCACATTGGAAGGATTTATTGCACTATTGTTGATTGTCTGTGCTCAATATATACATTTATTTTATCAGTTTCTATAGAACTGTATTTCTAACCACTTATGTCACGTTTTAACTTGATTACACTTTTATCATGTTGCTCCCATTAGTGGAATGTGTTGCACTGCCCCCAAAATGTCTTTGTGCCCAGAGAAGTGCATGCTTTTGCCTTCATAATGTCAGAGTTGAATGGCCAAGTAAATGGAGCTATTGTACAGAATTTACATTTTGCATTCTCTCCTCTGCAGCTCGGCCCAAGGTGCATAATATTTTTGTCCCACACAAAGCATTTTAGGAGAAGAGAAATGAAAAGTAAAAGTATCGATTTTCTACATAAAACACTGCTTTGAAATGAAACAAAGGTTCTTTCATTGGTGCCAATAAGCATACGCCTTTACTTCCCCCGCTGCAGAGTTAAAGCACGTCCATTGCTGATGTGGTTTAAATCCACTTCCTCCACAGAACATTCCATCCTTTAAAACGTGTTGCACTCTACAACTGATTTCTTTCTGCACATACAGATAACAGTGGTTTTGGCCCCCAAGTCCATCATTGTTATTATTTAAATGGCTCCAAAAATGTGCTTTAAGTGTATCATTGCTTATTTGTGCACAAAGCCCCAGAGTCCATTCATAATGCAGCAATATAAAATTGCACTGAGAGGGGAGACAAGGGGTATGATTCAGTGATGGACTATAATGCGATCGCAGCTGCAAAAAATATGCAAATGTTAGCAAAGACACCAGAGTATAAAGACGCCCACTGCTGCATTTTTACCTGCGAGCGACGACGCATACCTGCATAAATATCAGTAACATTGAAGCATATCGACGGCCATCTTACCCTTGTGGCAGGACTAACACGCCACAGCCTTGGGTGCACTTCTGACACGCAGAGCTGCGTATGCAATCCAAGTGGCTAAATTAATGCATGCCCATGTAATGGCGTTCAAACAGCCGGGCACGCCTGCGTTTCACCGACCACCCCCCCGTCAACACCCCCAAATGCTCACTTCCTGTCAATAACTCTGCAATGGCTGTCCGTGGCCTGCGTGATGGCAGTGCGATCGCAGAGCTGCCTTTGCACACAATTACTCGATCTGCGTGAAAATGGGATTAGGGTCCATCTCTGAATCAGGCCCACGGTGAGGAGATGCGGACGATGGGAGGGGAGACACGGGGAGGAGATCCGGGCAGTAAGAGGGAGATGCAGGGAGCAAGTGCAGGCAGGTAGAGAGGAGACACGGGGAGGAGTTGCGAGCTGATAGAGGGAAGAAACCTGGCACAGGCTGCAGACAAGGGAGGGAAGCACAGGCTGCGGGCTGGGAGAGGGGAGACACGGGGCAGAGGCAGCGGGTTGGAAGCGGAGACAGTAACGATTGAAGGAAAAAGAGCAGTTTTTTGGAAGTGATACTTTAGTTAATGAGGCATGATGAATGTCTCTGAACGGTACTTGGAACTCGCAGCAAGTTCAAAAGCATAATTATCACTATTGATAATTGTCATGATGAATAGACCCTTTCAAGGATGCCATCAGTGGGGGATTGCTGGGACTAGAGTCTCGGGCCAGACACTGGCAGAACGGGAGGGGGCCTTCGGCTGCTCCTACCACTGTTGTAAAGCCCACACTAGCCCGCCCCATGGACCGATTCCCCATCCCCTCTTCAGGCTCTGATCGCAATGAGGGCGGAGCCAATGCAGCAAGACCCACATACACCTGTGAATCATGTTGTTTTGGAGGGGCGAGGCCTAATTATGTGAGGTGCCTGCCCCCATTAGCAACCTGCTGTTGATTCAGCAGTGTAAGCAGGGCTGGATTAAAGCTTGTGGGGGCCCCAGGGCAACTAAGTTGTGGGGGCTCACTCCAAGCCACACAGATCCTACCCCCCCTTCCCGACAGCCCTACATTGAGCCATGTACATATATAACATACACTCACACATAAACAGTATACGCACACCTACACATATATACACGTTAACACATACATACACACTAACACATACACAGTATACACACGAACACATATACACATAGAGTCACATACATATACACACACACACACACACTGAAACAGTACATATACATATAGAGCTATTACTAGACATTTTGGTGCCCTGTGTGTGAGGAAGCATTGCCCTCCCCCCCTTCCCCACAAAATGCCTATATAACAAAAACCACTATCAAAAACATGCACAATCACATGTTAAGGGGATAAGCGACTTGGGACATTTATTAAAACAAAGTCCAGATAACTTTTGGCTTAATATCTGGTTAACAGTGAGTAGGGTACTGTCCGTAAACAATTTTTTCCACAATGGAAAGGTTGAAAATTTGACTATTTATTAGGTTATTAATATAATTTAAAATAGCAACAGCATATTATTATTATTATTATTATTATTATTATTAATAATAATAATAATAACAATGCAATGGCAAAACCTATACAAAAATATGCTTTAATAACAATAGCACACATACTAAACAATTGAATTACCTGTTTGCACCTTTAGTTAGCAAAGAACACTTTACAGAGGTGCCCTCCGAGCCTTTATACTTGCAAACTCATCTATCACAGCATCAAAGTTAATGGAATTTGTAATTTTGTGTTCAATGCAAATTTGAAAGCCGTTGTTGTCCAATTAAAGACCTTAACTTCACTAATTTTAGTTTACTGAAGCTTCGTTTACAAGATGCTACTGTCACAGGAATAAAAATTTTACACCACATAATAAGAAGGGAAATAAATGTAAAATCAATACGCTGTATCAGGTGCTCACCTGTGAATTTAGTTTCTAGACATATAGGCCTGTATTCAATTTGAGGCGAAAAGTCAGAGGTTGTACTTTTCGCCATCATAAAGTATCGGGCGCGTGCCCACTTATCCCCATATTCAATTTGGATCTTGCGAAAACGGGACACGGCGGAAAGGTAAGTTTGGGAAAAGTCCTGGGAATTTTCAGGCAATCATCCTGACACCCCCCTAAAGATGTCCTAACTTGGGAGATCACTATGGGTACCCCCGATTTTGCCTGCTGAAGGAAATCGGGGTTTTAATAGCAGCGGCAGGTGCAGCTTTAGAAGAAGAGGTGAAGAAGAGCATTTAGATCATTTAAAAAAAAAAAAAAACTATTTCCATCAAATTTGGGGTACATGAAAATGGGTGCAAGCATATTTTTAAGTCCCTAAAGTTATTTTAAAAAATTCTTAAAAAATGCACCTGCCGCTACCACCCGCAATGAAGAAAAAACCTGCTGCATACTTGGGAACCCCCCTGGAATCTATATCGCTACTTTAAAAGTTTGTCCCCCATTTTTTTTTCACCCCCAAAATGAAAGGTAATTTTTTGGGGTGTCCTGATCTTTTTTTTAAACTTTTTTAACACACATTACTTTTAGGGGACATTCCCACGGGTAAAGGCTTTTTTTTAAGCCTGCACCCCTAAACCCCAATTCTGCACTTATTTTTGCCACCTATTCAGTGGAGAAAACTTATCCACGATTTTTAACAAAGACTTTTCGCACCGGTGATAATTAAAACAGGCGAAAATGACGTCATAGGCAATAAATTATCGCCAATAACGGGTTTTTTGCTCCAAATTTAATACGGGCCATCAGGGCCATAGCTAGGGTAGTGCGCCGGTGCCATCGCACAGGGCACCATGGGTCAGGGGGCGTTGTTTGCGCCTGTCAAATTCCTGTTTATTATCATTCTCACTTGTAGCGTCCAGTATCTCCTGGCCTCCCCTATCTCTTCCATGGCCCTTCCCCAAGAGGCCATTCCCCTTTTTTGAGTGCATTATGTCCCTCTGAAAAATGAGGGGGGCGCCAATGCTCTTTTTGGCACAGAGCACCAAAAAGTCTAGTTACGGCTCTGCGGGCCATAGTATCACATACTTGGTGCGGTGCCTCAAGAACCCCTGGCAATTGGGTACTTAATGAGCAACATGCTTTTGATGACCATATGGTGTTACTATGACCTTTGAGGGTGATTTTGAGAATATTGGTCATTGTGTCCCATCTAGTTGTTTAACTCACAAAAAAATTAAACATTTTTTGAACAGTTGCAAAGAATGTCACCATTTCCACAGAAGAACAGGCTGCATGAACCCCTACTAGATTGAGCGAATGTGCAGCACATAAATAAATCTAGCCAGATTGTTCACTTGGTTCAGTCTTGCTTGCACACCATTATATTTTCATGCCATATTTGCTCCGTTGTCATAACTCTGTCCACGAATATTACTTGGATCTAAACCATCCTTGCAAAGCAAGGATTTTGTTCTATTTCAGCAGCAAGACCACGGCCTGTTTTCTCTGTGGTTTCAATGAAGTCCTAACATACAGATAACTTCACACAGTTGTTCCTTGGGTGCAGTCTCTGGGGTGCAGTCAAAGATAATAGGATAATATTTTGCCTCTTTTATTCTATTAATTATTTCTTGTCTCACTGTGTTTCCACTGCCTTTATGTTTTTTAACATGAGCTGCTAAATCAGAATTGTATTGACTAATGGCATAGAGGAAGCTAAGGAATAATCCCGAGTTGGGTTGGCCAAATGAACCACGGAGAGCTAAATTGTTTGTGGCACAGAAAATATTGGCATGAAGAATTATGTAATAAAACTGCTCGCCACGTCTGTTTTTCTGAAGCAATGGCAGTTTGAAGTTCATGGTCAACTCCATGACCAATCTTTGAATGCATCTCTAAAGCTCTCCAATGTAAATAATTCTGATCTGATGATCAGGTGAGTTTTTGTGTTCTCCTATTCTGGGAGTCAAATGCCTCCAGTCAGAAAAGCCTTTCTGAGGATTTGCAATATTTGGAGTTAATGGGGGTCTACAGTATTTCCAAAAAGCATACGGAGAAAACAAAAGACGTCTCTCTGGATCTCAGAATACATTAGCCATCATCGATCTACTATTTCACCATTGGGTTGAGTTATATAGAACCAATCAGGACTAAATTGCCTTCTGTCAATAGTGGTCGAGTGTGTGAAATTTAAATCTTTCTGTTGATCTGGACCATGTTTTACTAAATAGCACCTGACTATCTGTTATGTGAGGCCATGAATGTGGATCTTTAAAATTAAGTCCAGACAGTTCAGGCTCTTTACTAATAGTTGTTCCATCAGTGTCAATTTCCAAATTTTGATCCACTTCAGCAGTTACAATGGTTGTATCATGCTCTTCCTGAACCTCTTCTTCTAAATTTGAAATCTCTGGCAGTGGTAACTCAGCTCCAGAGGTTCCTGCACCTTCATCGCTACCTGACTTTGTGAGCCATTTCTGAAAATGTTGAGAAAGCTTGCATGCTTCCTCTCCCTCGCCTCTGCTTTCTAAATTCAGCACCTGATGGTTTCTTTGGGGGCATGATTTGTAACTATAAGAAAAAAATTCTGACTTTAATGTTGTAATTTAATAAACTGACCTCTTTCTTTAGAAAGTATTTATTGTATTCTTAAAAGTTATGTATAGGGCGACACAAAGTGTCCAAAGCACCTTATGAGAAGCATCATGGACCTCATTCAGAGCCGGTCGCACAGAGCGTGCGGTCGGTCTGAATGAGGGGAGGACGTCTTGAATTTTCAAGACGTCCTCCTTTGCGGTGGTAAGGCTGTGGGTTAACACCCACAGCCTTACGACCGCCTAAGGTAATGGTCGCGATGGTCAAGACCATCGTGACCATCGGGGCTTACGATGAGACCCTAGGGTAGGGTCTCCCTTGTCGTAAGCCCCGAAGAGCTTTCGGCTCTGTCTGAGCCGGAAGCTCTCCACTGACATCACTAGTGATGTCAGTGGGGCCGCCCCCAAACGGTAGGCGTTCCCATGGCAACGCCCCCGTTTGGGCTGCCACCCCCCCGGCCCGCCTTCCAAACGGGGCGAGCTGTCAATCAACATCGACAGCTCGCCCCCTTTGGATCGAGACCCGCTACGACTGGCGCTGTCGGTCATAGCGGGTCTCACGCATGCGCACGACGGCGCCGTCGCCGTCGTGCGCATGCTCTGTGGAGGGTTATCGACCCGGCCCGAGCGCATCGGCGCTAACGACCGGGTCTGAATGACCCCCCATGTGCTTCTCCTTCATCTTACTCATACTATCATGTACTCCTAACTAGAGATGAGCGGTTCGAATTCTGTGGAATCCGAACTGCTCCAAACACCGGGGATCCGAGTCCACCCGAGCCGTGGCTCGAGTGTTCCCCCCTGACTTGGATCCCACTTCAAGGCTGAACGTCAGACTCCTTGGGCCGTAGCCCACTGTGTAAACAAGTACTGTGACTCTGCTGGCCGTACCCCACTCTCCAAGGACAATTCCATCTTGCACTACCTTTCATTTCTGCCACTGCTGTGTGGTAATGTTTCATAGATGTGATAGGTTAGGTTTAGGCTAGGGGAAGGGGGGGTTAGAGTTAGACACCCCTGGGGAAAGGTTAGGGTTAGGCACCCCCAGGGGTGTAGAGAGCCATGTGGGGCCCCGGTAAAGAGGGGCGTGGCCTAATTGCGGGAGGTGTGGCCACGCCCCCTTGAAAACAAGGGGTGAGCCCCTCAGCCTATGAGCCCCTCAGCCTGGTGCAAAGCCAGAGGGGGAGCGATCAGTGTGATCGCTCCCCCCTTCAGGCACAGGAGATTGCTGCTTAGCAGCCGCAAGCAATCTCCCACTGCAGCCCAGCATATGCTGTGTGCTGGGCTGCTGCAGAGGGAGGAAGTGAAGGGGGGTGGCGCCGGACCCGGGCCCCCGCCAGGCCCCTCTGGAAGCCCGGGTATACTGTACCCGCTCCCCCCCCTTTCGGCGCCCCTGGGCACTCCCCCGGGGGACTTTGGTTTAGGCGGCGGGAAAGGGGGGGTTAGGTTTAGGCACTTAGAGGGTGGATTAGGGTTAGGCACTTAGGGGGGAGGTTAGGGTTAGGCACCCCTAAGGGAGGGTTAGGGGATAGAATAGGTTAGTGAATACTTACCTTGGGACGATCGGGCCGGCGGTAATTCATACTGAATCTGGTTATTTATGCCCTGCTGCTTAATTGAGTGTTATGATTGCACATGCTGCAATGTTTATAACCTATGTCCTTGTCCTGAATTGTTTTGTACTATGAGTTACTGTTTTCTTGTTTTGCTAATTTGTAAGGTACTGTGAAACCCTTGTGGTGTCATAAAATGAAAGGTTAATTATTACAGCAATGTCCAACTTATAAAAATAGGCATCATTTGCGCTTATTCAACCAAGAGACCAATATAAAAACTAATTGCATATCAGTTAGAAGCCCACATAGGTAGGATCTGCACCAAGCAAAAACATTGAAATTGATAATGATGATGTTTGTTCCAGGGTATTTTTTTAATTACATTTATATTATATTTATAATATACTACATATTGTATTATCGGTGTGATGTTTATATATTTTTTTTTTATTAAATTATGATTTTTTAATAAATACTGGCTCCCTCTCCTATTAGCATCGCTCTCATTATCTCATTATCTATTTTGGCTAAACTCTTAAAGGGACAATAGGAAGTCACAAGACTTATCCCAACCCCAATTCTACCTAAACACCCACCTAATACATCTATTTTTAATACAAGATGATATAATGCTGCAAAACAAATAGAATAATGCAGATAAACACATGTATAAAGTTGAGTAAAACATAAAAACATACAATTATCAATATCCATATTAACATGTCAAGTCTTTTTTTTTAGTAATGAATGACTATAAGTTTTTTTAAACAGCACATAGAGAATCTCTCCTACCTTCTATCTCAGATTAGGGAGTCTTATGTATTCTTTGAAGGTGAACTTCAAAATGGTGGTGCAGGGGTGCATAGAAGTATACCCTCTGTGCGGGGAGAAACATTTCTTATTACCTGTGCTAATGCTAAGAGTGTCGGCGTTTCGTCCACATTAGGGCAATATTATTCGAGGTAATGTACGTATACAGTGCGTCTGGAAAGCATTCACAGCGCTTCACTTTTTCCACATTTTGTTATGTTACAGTCTTTTTCCAAAATGGAATAAATTCATTTTTGTCCTCAAAATTCTACACACAATACCCCATAATTACAACGTCTAAAAAGTTGAGATTTTTGCAAATTTATAAAAAAAACACAAAAACCTAAGAAATCAGAGTTACACCCGTGTCTAGCTAGCCACCCGCTGTTACCACTCAGGAACACCCACTAAAATGATCCCTTTGTCTAAATTCATCTGCGTCCGCCAGCAGAAACCATTGTGACTCATGCGCAGTGTGACTCGAATGCAGGCGCAGACTGAAAACATCAGCCGATTGCAACTGAAATGGACACTGCGTCCACCTCTAAATTACGCCCACTGTCTCTTTACTTTCTCTGTGCTGTCGTAGGGTGTAAGTATACACACCTGACTGACTGTATGCCTGGCAAAGATGTGTCTGACTTCAGAATTTCTTGTAAATATGATTTACTTCTATGGGTCATTCCACATCAACTGATCCAATTTTGGTTACATTGCAACCTAAAATGTCCCTAGTTTTATTGCACTCTGTATACTATATGGGCCATCAAAGCAATTTATACATTTTTTATCATTTTTATCTTATATACACTTTAAAGTAGAAGGGTTTGAAAATTTCAAAAATCCGCAAATTTTGGCATGTGTGACCCTACATAAACTATTTTCTCCAAAAATTGTTATGTTCAGAACATAGCAGGCTTTAATTTGGTATAGCACATTATTAAGTTTAATGAAATCCACATTTCAAGGTCACAGACTCAAACATTTAAAAACAGATTTCCAAAAACACATTTTCAAATTTCAAAAACTTTCTGTTTATTCCTTGATGTTTTAAGATTGTCAATACCAAATTTCAAGTTGCGATCTCAATGGGATCCTATATTTTTAGTCATTTTGTTTATAGTAATGTGAACATTTCTGATTTTGCACTATATTGCAGTTAAATTTGTTACATTTCCATTTTTTGTAATATCTATGAGCATTAGACTTTGGGCCAAATGTATCAAAGTATTGTTTTCTTCAGTGCTAAGAGACATCCTGCATCTCCACTGATGGCAGTGATGCTGAACATTTTAGCACTGCAGTGTATCAAAAAGAGAGACCCTGGAGAGGTGTTACATAAACTCCCCCCTCCAGTGATCTCTGTCCAGCTTATCGCATTAACATAGTGCAGAACATGTTTGCTGGTGAGCAGTTACATTGCGCATGCATGAGATCCACAAAATCCGCCACCACCGAGACTGCACCTACATGAGGAACATTTAGTCGGTGGTGGAGTTGCATGTAAGCACAGCGCCATACTCAGATGGCACTAGGTGTTATTAGACAATCAACAGAAAGCTCAGTTTTTTCTTGCTTAGAAAGTGGCCATCACATTCAGAGATTTCTCTAGCTGACAGAGCCAACTCCAAGAGCCCTAACAGTGCATGTTTTCTGGGTCACCTCACAGAAACATACATTAAATAATTATAACCACCCAGGGATGAACTGGGGCTGCTGAGCAGCCCTGGGAGTCCTCCTGCACTCCTGCAAAAGGGGCATGGCCTCATCTCAAAACAGGCATGGTTACATCTCACGGGGGTGTGCCGCAAGTCACAGGGGCCTGGCCTCGGGGCATGCCCCCTTCTGTCAGTATCCCAGCTGAACAGAGCACAGGGAGGCGGAGCTGCTCGGCCAATGTTTTACACCAGACCAGCCCATCTGACCAACGGCCCTCCAGTAGGATTATTTTTTTTTTGCCAGAAGACAAATAACCTACCAGTTAGAGTGTGGATTGTGAGAGGAAGCCGGAGCACCTGGAGGAAACCCACACAAACATGGGGAGAACTTACAAACTGCTCAAAGGATGGGCCATGACTAGGAATCGAACTCATGACCTCAGTGCTGTGAGACAGTAATGCTAATCAGTGACTCCCGCATTGAATCATACTTTACTTTGTCTCTATGCTCATGATAATATGTTTTCCTCAAATATGTTTTAAGTCCGGCCAAGTCAGAGGTGAGTGCATTTGTTTTTACTGCACTTAAATTGTTTGTAACATGAGGCCTCATTCATAGATGCACGCAAACCTGATGCTTCATCTTCAGATACAGCACTCGGATCTGCGAAGCTGTCAGCAGGCGTCTTTTATCCTTAGATGCCTCCTGTGCATTAATATATTATCACATCACTGCTGCATCCAAGTATGCAGCAGCATTGTGAACTTCCATCATCCCTGAATCAGGCCTATAGTTGTTAGTGTACGTTGCAAACATTTCTTGGTGTTGAGGGACATGGCCTATGGTATATAGAGACTAGTGCAGGTGCTGGGCACTTAGGAGTCAGCAACTACATTCTGAAACTCCTGCTTCTAAAGCGAGCCCACTCCCCAGCCCCCCTTTCCCCCCTTCTACTGCAGAATCTGAACATTGCCTTTGGTTCTTTGCAGTTTCAGAATAAACCTGATTTGTGTGCAGTAACACTAACATTAGATAGACAATTACTACTCACACAGATATCCTGGCAGCATGCCAGTACTGGTAATCCTATCTGGCTTTAAGGGAAAGGCCACATTTATTGGTGAAACAATTGGTTCATGTTCTAGACTTATCACAGTGTGTAGCCAGTTTGAGTAACACTCAATTAGGTCAGTGGGTTGTGATTCTCTATTTCATGAGTCTATCTCTCTGTTGACACCATACCCAGCTCCAGTCAGCTATGTTGACTCACCTTGGACTAGTGGTGCATACACACGGTCAGATATGTCAGATGAACGATTTACCAACGATTTGAACGATTGAACGATTTTTGACTGCATTAAAATGAATGGAATCATCCAAATCTGACTGCAAACACATCAGATGTCAGATATCGTTATCTGACAAGCGGGAACGCGCATCGTTCATCGTTCATCTGACAAACACGTCAGATATGTCAATTTTCCTTCAGATATGAACGATTGAATGATTTTTAAAATCGTTATTGTACAGATCTAAAGGAAAATCTGACCGTGTCTATGCACCATAAAGCTGCATACACACACAACGATTTTGTAAATGAACGAAATTAGTAAACGATTTTTGTTCATTTTTTCAAGGGAAAAATGGACAAAAATCGTTTACTAAAATCGTTCATTTACTAAATGTGATGAACGATTTTTTTGAACTACAAACGATTTTTGCATATTCCCTTAATGAAAATCGTTGAGTTGGTCAGTCTGACTGAACTATAAACTACAAACATGAAAGCACATGAACGATAATTGTTCATCATTTTAACTTAGAAAGTGAACGATTTTTTCAACGATTGAACGATAAACGATATCGTTAACGATAATCGTTCTAAAAATCGTTGTATGTGTATGCACCTTAAGGCTTTGGAAAAATCTGTATGCTTGATTGTCCTCTACTATGTAGAGATTACTTGAATCTTCTTCAGCCCAAAGACATTGTATGCACCAGAAGACATCTCAGATTCATCTAGATTCCGAGGTTTCGAGGACCTATCAACTTTCTAGGAAAAGTCCTTTAGAGGACAGGGAGTTGATGACCAAGTATTTGCTGTGCATCAGGTCCTTAACATTTGTAACCTGGATGATCTCTAATTACTTTTAATTTAAAGTTAAAATGAAGCAGATTGCTCCATTCCCTCTACAAGTTACAAAGCTCCTAAAGGGGTGCTTGTTCAATATAAGATTCAAAAAGTTCATATTCCGCCGAGATTTTTTAGTATTTATTCTATGCCATCTGAAGAGATCCCTAGGTACTATAGACACACCAGTGGCTCGTTCAATAAAACTGACCACAATATCCAAAATACTCTACCTCAAGCCCAAACATATTAGATTATATTAGAAATTATGTGTCAGCCAGATAAAGTCAATGAGAAATACCAAAGATCTGGAGGAAAGAGTTTTTTCCTTTCATTGCATGAAACCAGAAAGGCCTGAAATGTTTGCATCTTATGATTCTCAAAAAGGCCTAAAACCTTTTAATCTAGAGACCAGTCCTTTGTCCTGATCTGTTGATAACAGAGTGGTAGACAAGCACAACCAATTGTCTGGTCTTTAAGATATCTGATAAGCAAACTTCATAAAAGAGTTCTTTCCCACATAGCTTTGTCTGCAGTAAGAGCCTGCCTTCTGTTGTTCTGGGACCAATGGATAGCCTCATTTTTTAATTTGGGAATTGGGAGTCAGAATGGCTAATTGGTCTCTGCTGCCAGCAGGAACGATAATCCCGATCTCAGAAGAGCACATATTACAAAGTCTATTTTGTAATCTTTTACTAGCTTAACATCTGCAGCCCATCTTGATTCTAAAATCTTTAAACATCAGTCTTCAGTTGGAGATATTGAAAATGGAGTCTTTAAGATTTTTCATCAATGACATGAAGCACAATGGATTTCCTGCATTATAAAACACGCTTATCTTCACACCCTGATCTGGGAATTACATCAGAGCCTCCCCAGGTATGCCGCTCAGGAATTACATTTTTAGTTCAGAGTTCTTCCCACCCTAAACCTAACACTCCCGGTGGGGTGCTTAACCCTAAATTCCCCCCAGTGGTGCCTAAGCCTAACCCCCACCCCCCACGGCTAATACTTACCTGCGTCCTGTGTCTTATGATAGGGATGCCGGCGGTTGGGATTCTGATGCCAGTATCCTGATGCGTAAGTGGATACTGGCATCTGTATTTTGCCTGGCGGCAGCATGTCGACCGCTGGTATCTTGTACCCCGAGATGCAAACTGCATCCCGTTCTGGTGATGTCTGCTGCCTCTTTGGTAACAGCAGCTACCGCTGATCAACCATCATGTGTCCAGCAGTGAGGATGGTAGTAAAGAAAGACATCAAAGACACGGCTATTCTATACTGATAAACATTGGCAATAGGATAGTTATGGTAACATTGCCAACGGATGCTCTAACTCTGACGATTGCTTCTACCTCACAGCAGCCAGACACTTTAGCAGCTACAATTTTTATTCCACTCCCTTATGTATTTCAGATTGTAAGTTAATGTGGACAGTACCATCTTTTCCTTTCATGTCTTTGAATGTTTGTTTCTGTCACAATTCCCTCAGTGTACAGCACTGTGTAATATATCAGAGCTTTAAAACTTAAAATAATAATAAATAATTATTAACTTGCATCAGATCATGATCATACTCAGCTGACTCAGGCCTGTCCTGCTCACACCACTGACTGGAACTTCACTCAGGACTTCATACACAAAACTACAGTATGTCTCAGCTTAAGGCCAAACTTGTATGAAGCTACTGTGGCCTCATGAGGAACACACATTTAGCTGCTTGGGTCCTGGTCATGTTCTAAGAGCTGTATACTTGATAGTCATGTTATTTCAGTATTGCAGTTTGGTATTGATAAGCAGGGTGCTGCTTTTATTTTGGACATTCCTTTAAAATAACTATAAATAATTGTTACTGTATTTGTTTCGAGTTTGTGGACTATGTATTTTTTATTGCAGAAACCCTGTGTTGAAGTAAGCAATTCCAGGAACAGCATTGATTGCCTGTACCAAGGAGATCATCTAAGGTGAGAAAAGAGAATGTCATGTTCTGTATCCCTACAGGTCTTTGCACACCCATCTTATGAAGATGCTACTTACAACAAGGAGTGGTGGTTTATTATTAATATAGGTCCCTTAATCTCTGTAACCTCATTGGAGTAGTCATTTTTATTGTCTAACTAATTGCATTGTTTTTTCCTGTAGAGTGGGCCTGATTGAGAGATGGACCCTGTCGCTGCTGTAACTGCAACTCTTTGCGGATACGCAGCTACAGTAACATGCAAATGCTAGTTTCAGCCTTCCCCTTGTGTACTTGTGAGTGCTGGGGAGTGCAAGCCCTGAGATGTCCACTGTGAATGCTCATGAACTATGTGACTCCGGCGTTGGTTCAGAACATTAAATCAACGCGAGCACCATCGACCCTACAGTAGCACCAGCCTATGGCAGGTGTAGTGTCTCCTTCTCAACTCCATATAAACATGGCCTCTGTGGCTGCAGCTCTGCAACTGAGAATGTATCCAGGTTCACTGACAGGCCCATAACATTCCCATAACACGCCCGAGACAGACTTTTTATGCACACACTACAGGCCAGCTCCCGGTCAACACCAAGGAATGCCCATGGTTTTGCCTCATCGTTCCTAATGTCAGTGATCCTGGCAGCGTCATAGCACATGTGTTAGGTTTGGAGTCGGCTATTCCACAAGTTCTCAAACTCGGTCCTCAGGACCCCAAACAGTGCATGTTTTCCAGGTCTCCACACTGAATCAAATGAAATAATTACATCCACATCCAAAGATGAAGCTACTGCGCTACTGGGTCCATCTCTGACTCAGGCCCTATATACTGTAAAGCTTGTTTGTGCCTGTGTCCAACTATTTGCCTTGTGGATTGTGAGCCTCCTAAGGATACTGGGTGAGCCAGGCTGATGCATGAGGCTTCCATCGGGCAGTCTAGTCAGATGGCAAGGCAGAGTAACAAAAACATTCAACCGCTATCATCAGAGTAACTAGTCAGAGTGGTTGTACTCTGATTGGCTAGAATGTGAGAAAAACACTTTGGCCATTTGCACAGGCATACGTTACATTCACTCATACTAATGTGAGGTCTATGCAGCTTTCCCATGCTCCAGCCAATCAGAGCAAAGTCACTTGATTAAACGCTAACGGGTGTCATTCTCATCGCTAGGAGCAAGCACTGCCTGCGTTAGCTGTGTATATATATATATATATATATTTTTTTTTTTATTATTTTTTTTACCTTGAACCACCGGATTACTAGAGAATAAAAGAAGGAAAATGCAAAGATAATATGAATGAACATAATTATACCATAGGAGTTTGATTTTATTTTTTTGCTACTTATTCTATCATTTGTGTTTCAGTATAATCTGTATGAGGATGACACTCAGATCTATTACACAGTTCCAGATTTATTATCCCTTTTGTTCCTGATTGCCTATGCAGCTGTCTCTTTTATATGCTCTTGCTGTCTATAACTCAACATAGATAAAAACTGAACCATTCTATTCCTTTTCTCATCTGTTCCATTGTATTGCATCACAATTGCTGTTGATTCCATCCCAATTATTCTAGCTCCCCAATGTCGTTGTTACATTTTTGATTATACCCTCTTATCACGCCATAGAATCATACCGATGGCTGTTGTATATTCTTTAAAATCTTCTCTCATATCAGTCTCAGTCACACTTATATCTAAAATACTGTTGCATGTTGTAGCCATATTCTTGTTAGACTAAAGCTGTAACGTTACTGTGGTTTACCATTTGCCTGGTTGGGTGCGATTTTGCTGCTAGAAACATACTGTACACCTTTCCTCATACTGAGTCATCTTTGCAGTCTAAGGGACATTGCAAATTTTGCTTACTTTCCGCCCCCCAAAAAGCGGCATATAAAATAGCGTATTACTATTTATGCCCATATGCAAAGGCTCACACATCTCATGTTTCTTGTAGGTAAGCCCAGTAGCATATGAGTCAGAAACCCGGCGCTTATCCCTATGTTCATAAACATGTATTTTGCTTGCAAGATAGCAGTTATTATAAGGTACAGTACTGTAGCAATAAATTGAGATTTGTTAGACTTTCTGAACTAGCAGAGAGCTTGTCCCGGAGACTCTCCTTGATAAATGGATGATATGTGAGTTCGACAGGGATGCCTTTTAATTTCAATTTGCAGTGTATAAGCCCATCACCTCTCTTCACAACCATCTCAACCTGCTGCACCCTACCGCTCATTGCCAGGGATGCAACTCTACAACTTGTGTTACAATGTGGCCCATTAAAATTAGAATTCCATTCCATATGCATATTCCCAGGGTGCAGAAAAGCTATGATCACTTCACAAAAGTTAAATGTAAACTCTGGGAACTACAACTTCTTAACTTTATGCTACTGAGCTATGATCAGTTCACTAAGTTAAATGGAAACTCCAGGAACTACAACTTCCTTATTCTATGCAGGGGAATTTCTAGAGAGGAGGGGGCCCGTGTGCAGTCTTCGACACGAGCCCCCTCCTCTCCATCCAGCGGCCGGCTGCTCACTGAGCGATGCGCAGCCAGCACCGCACCAATAGGCCATTTTCCCTGTACTGTGCATGCGCAAACAATGGGAAAATGGCCGCAGCGGCCATTTTCCAGCCGATTTTATAGGTGCAGACACCGGAGCCGACGTGGGACTCCGGAGAGGTAAGTTTTATGGGTGTGGGCCCCCCCCTAGACCCAGGGGCCCGTGTGCACCACACACCCTGCGCCAATTCTAAATACGCCCCTGACTCTATGCTAGTAAACTATGATCAGTTCATTAAGTTAAATGGAAACTCCAGGAACTACAGCTTCCTATCTCTATGCTAGTAAGCTATGATCAGCTCACTAAAACTAAATGGAAACTCCGGGAACTTCCTTACTTTATGCTAGTTCCTGCAGAGATGAGAGTTAATGCAGATTGATTCAACACTCCGCGGGCAGCTGTAGACTGGCTGGAATGGCGTGCTGCGGCTGGAACCTCGGAGGCACCCAAAAAGTACTTCTCTTTTTGCATTTAAAATATATGTTAAGTTAATTAAGTCATTGTGGACTAAAAAAAAGCTACCTCCCACAAAGCAGGTAATGCCTCTGTAAGTGTAACCTCCCACAATGCAGGAAACACCTTTGTAAAAGTCATTGTCCCCTCTTGCAAAGCAGTTCATGTCCATCACTAAGCAGAAAACACCTCTGTAAATGTTCTCTTTCCAAAGCATGGAGCAGCACTGTCATTGTCTCTTCTCACAAAGCAAGGAATGGTCCTGTCCTTGTCCCCTTTCACAAAATCAGGGAATGTCCTCTCTCTAAGCAAGGAACACCTTTGTAAATGTTCCCTTTTGCAAAGCAGACACCAACCCTGTAAATGTACCTTCTCCATCCATTTATTTCATTTAAATGATCTGATCCCTGACAATTAAGTCTATGGTTTGCACTATTGTTCAAAAGTAGGCACATAAATCAAGGAAAGCTGCTGTTCCACCCACTGAAAACACTTATCCCCTCACAGATACTGCCATTTTGTCCACACATAAAATGCATTCACCTTCAAAATCAGTTGATAGAAAGAAGGCATGTGATGTCTCAAAAGAGTGTTTGCACTACCATCTGGTTCTTTTGTAGCTTATAAATGACCCATTATTATTGGCAGATGCCTACAAGTTGGTAGTTACATAGTGGATGTTAGTCCATACAATTCCAAACCAAAGTAGGTTTTATGGAAGATAACAGGGTACAGGTGATAGAAGATAAACAGCAGTCAATATGATACGGTATCAATCTCTCTTGGGCTAAGTAATGTACAGCCATACAGCACTGTGATGCTCCAATAACACAGTGACAGGCTTGAGCACATGCACACCCTTTTATATAACCAAGTAAAGAAGTCTTGCACCTGCAGTCTAATTAGCTTGACCTTTTAGTCTGGTGACTCAAATGTGACATTATTGAGGCTGTTGTCATGCACAATAACACAGCAATGACAATTACACTCAGTTAAGTGACATCTTGTAGCATTTAACCATTTAAATACATGTTAACATGACCCCCTTGCTTAAAGATATCTCTTGTTAAAAGTTCTAAATGTCTCAAACTTTCTCAAAATTTCCTATAGTAAAATATAATAAAAGCATCAAGCAGTAATAATAACAACAAACATCATTAATCATCACATTTCAGACCACATTTTTTCACGAAATGCACTCAGTGTTCGTGATGTAAGGTCTATAGTTGAGTATATCGGCAATATTTTTGCTCACTCATGATATAGGGCCTTATTCAGCAGCGATGATCGGGAATCTGCACAGGCGGCTGACCCGTTCTGCGCATGTGCAGAACGGGTCTGCGATTCCCGCACGCAGAATGGCAGCAGACAGTCATTGATTGGCAGTCTGCTGCCATTTGTGGTTATGGGAGGGGGCGGCGACGGCCTCCGTTTCCCAAAACGGAGGCATGTCGCCGCCGTTGGGGGGGGGGGGAGGGAAGAGATCAGGATCTACGTCGACTGACGGAGATTTCCTAGCCTCTTCCTCTCATCTGCGGCGGTTGGCTTGCGTGACTCCATGGGTCACCTTATCCGGCTGATGTTCCCGCAGAGTATTTGATGCTGCATTGGACAACGCAGCTCGGATAAGTAAAGCAGCAGAAGCCTTGATGCCTCCTGCTGCATTACCATATCTGCAAGGATTGCAAGCTGCCTGCATGCACCTTTGCATTGCGATCCTTGCTGAATCAGGCCCATAGTTCACTGTAATTAACTCATTCTGTTGTTTCTTACTTGACCAGCTTATTGCTGCACCTGCCAATTCAACCAGGTAGCCAATAAAGTAATATCTGTCGTCTTCTTCTGTTCCCCAGTCTGCATCGCAGAATATCTGTTCCCCAGTCTGCATCGCAGAATATTTCAAGATTTAAAGTTTTAGTCTTTGAAAACATAAGTTTTAATGAGCTAGTAGAACCTCTTAAGTGCTAACCAGTGCTGTTTTTCAGGATTCAGTGAAAACTGCATACATCAGACTCCCAATTGCATTTTGGTATGGAATAGCTCTCATCTCCTCTATTTAAGATTCTGAAGTTGGGTACATGCTTCTAGTTAGTTTTGTACTTTTGTCAACAGGAATATACACTGGTTTTGCATCCAACATACCATATTTCAGTAGTACAGTTTCAATTTAGTTTTGCTGGTCTGTGCTGATAGTTCCAGCTTTTAGTTTTTGAAAAATCCTTATACACAGCAGGTGATTTGCAGGGCCTAGGTCTATCAATTTGATTTTTTCTCCTAAAAGTCTCTTTATATTTTCAATGTGACTTTCTTGACCAACTAGTAATAAATCATCCATGTCATCAACGATAAGTAATAGCTTTCCTTCTATGGTTTTATGGTACAGGCAAAGTTAATTTCTAGCAATACAGTGTCTAGTTTGATGTACCAACATCTGCCAGTTTGTTCTAAGCTATCTAATGATTTCTGAAGAAGGCATGTTTTTCCTTTTGGAAACAAAGGGCCTGATTCAGAAATGTACGCTAATGCAATCTCAACTGCTATCTCTTACGGGTCGCAATTGCAAAAATATGCTAATGCCTTCCAAAGCATAGGGATGCCCACGGCTGCCTCCTCATAGTCGTCCGATGACGTACAACTGTATAAACATCAGGAACATCTACACAGATTGGGCAGCCACGCAGCTTCTAAGTGAAGTCTGACCTGCCTCAAACACTACATCTCTTCTGACATGCTGAGAGCTTTCATGCTGCAAAGGAGATCACAATGGCTATTTATGCTCTCCCATGAAACGTAGTCTAATCGGTCTGGCACGGACGCGTTTGCCTAAACACCACTTGTTACCTCCAACAAATGCTGACTACCTGTCACTCACAACTGCTGCGCGTGCGCAATACAGGGAGAACACTTAACCGTAGTAAATTCTGGACCTTTGAGTGAATCCCTTTGCAACAAGGCAAGCCTTGTAACGGGCAATTGATCCGTCTGCATTTAGCTTTCTACAGAAAATCCTTTTGTCTTTAATTGTTTTTCGGTGATTCGGTCTGTTCACAATAGTCCAAGTCCCATTTTTATTTATATATTCCATTTCTTTATCTATAGCAGACCATGCATAACTCAATTTTGCTTCTTATAAACTTTGAATGCAGTACTGGCAAATTTCCCTTTGTTATGTCTTGTTAAAAACCTTGGCCCTCATTCAGAGCCGTTCGCTATTTGCGGTCGTTCGTTCAAAAACAAGGGGTGGCTATTCAAATGATCCGTTCGTACATTGCAGTCTGTTCACACCTCTAAGTCTGAACGAGCGAGCAAAACATACGCTCGTTTATTTGATAAAAACGCCCCCTGGCCGCTCGCACCATACGTCATGTCCGCTATTTATTAGATTAATCGAGTACATCGTACAGCGTATGAACTGCTCGCTATTCTTGTGGTTGTTTTTTTCAACCGCTATTTTGCGTGCAGTTCTGAGTTAAAAAAAACCAAGTGACGTGGTCAATGACGCTGCTGTATTAATTATGCACTCCCTTAAAACGCCCGTTTTGACCTTTAAGCACGCCTGCGTTTGAATTCCACTCCCCCGTTTTCAAGCACCTTCCCCTGTTACCACCCACATACGCCTCATTCTGTCACTCAAAATAGCAGGCACTCGCTATATAGCGTACAAACGATTTTCGGCCGCACTGACTGGTTCGCGCATGCGTACTAAAAACCGTATGCATGCGCAGATGTGCGAACATCGCTGGGAACGAGCGTACGGCCGCTAGCGAGCGGCTCTGAATGAGGGCCCTTGTTTGCTGTTGGCTTTCAAGGTTTAATTGAAAGTCTCTAGGTTAGAAGTATTGGTATTAACAGGTAGCTCAAGAATTACACATTTCTTAGGCGCCCCAAAGTTTGATTCATGAAATATGACATCTCTGGATTTACAGTAAGAAGTTGTTTTTTTTTTTAGCAAAGTCCCAAACTGTGTATCCCTTACTCTCTAGACAATAGTCAAGAAAAATACAGTCTTGTGATTTCTTTTGGAATATGTACACAAGCTTTGCAACCAAATACTCTTAAGTGACTTATGTCAGGTTTCTTACCTGTTCACGCTTCAGTCTGTGTTTTCCCTTTTACTGCAACAGTGGGTGCATTCTTCTTATGATAAACAACTGTTTGAACTGCCTCAGTCCCAAATAATTTTTTAAGGCCAGGATCATTCAGCATTGCACAGTTTTTTTCCACTATAGTACAATTTGCTCACTAAAGCTGCCCGTACACGGTGTGATATGGCAGCTGATCTGATGGATTGGTACGATATCGCTGCTATATCGTACCATGTGTGGGCACGATATCGGCCAGTGCGCGTTCCCGTGAGATCGTACGTGCTGCACATAAGATCTGGTGATGCGATGTTCGATCCCATGCAGCGCTATGTGCGCTTCCGGCACATCGGGCGGTCAGGTAGTGGATCGATCCATGTGTGGGGACCGCCCGATATGTCAGCTGTTGGATCGGCCGTCGCAGCGTAAGGTGCCTGTCGCACTGTGTATGGGCACTTTTAATCCGTTTGTCTTGCTGTCAGGGTTACCAGATGTTTTATAACATATTTTCCAAAAAACTTGTTTTTGTACTCTCCTCCATTGTTGGATCTTAGGTCCTGATTCAGAGCCGGACGCTCTGAAAGAGCGCTCGCTCTGAATCTGGGCGTTTTTTTTTTTTGTGCGGCCTCCTGGCCACTCGCATAGCTGTGGGTGAGCACCCACAGCTATTGCGAGCGGCCAGGATGATGGTCGCGATGGTCAAGACCATCGCGACCATTGGGCTTGCGACGAGACCCTTGTGGTAGGGTCTTGTGGCCGCAAGCCCCAGAGAGCTTCTGGCTCTAATAGTGGGGCCGCCCACAAACGGCAGGCGTTCGCTTGGGAACGCCTCCGTTTGTGAAGCCACCCCCCACCACACCTACCAAATGGGATGAGCTGTCTTAATCACCATCGACAGCTCGCCCCCTTTGGTGCGAGACCCGGAGCGACGGAAGAACCTATCGCTAGCCGGGTCTCGTGCATGCGCACGACAGAGCCGGCTCCGTCATGTGCATGCCCAGTGGGCAAACATCGACCCGGTTGCGAGCGCTCAGCGCTTGTGACCGGCTCTGAATCAGGCCCTCAGAGTCTTCAGTTAGTAACCCATTTGAGCTTCTATTAAATTCTTGTAGTCCACAATTTTGTGTATCACTTCACTTTTTGCTCTTGGGAAGTACACATGGGTCATCCTTGTAAAATATTGTATGAAATACCTGAATCCACTAAATGACTAATGTTCCATAGGACCACATACATCTATGTTTACCAACAATAGTGGTGTCTCAGCTTTAGCTGCTGATTTTGGGAAGGGGCAACTATTATACTTCGGACGATCAGGATTGCTTGTAACAGGGGAGAACACCATTCCTTCTTCAAGTATTTGTATGTTCTAATATCCTAAATGTCCCAAACACATATGCCACAGTTCTATGGTTTGACTAGAGTCAGCAGCAGCCATTGTATAACACTGTTCAGTATCTAAGTAATAGAGTTGCTGGCATCGGGTAGCAGTAGTTATTATTGTCCCTTTCTTATTGTGCACAGTACACTTGCCTTCTGCAAAGTTAATTTTGTAGTTTTTCTCTTAAAGGATTCTGATGGAGATTCAGTGAGTTCCAAGGTCTGGCACAAATATCTGTGACTACAGTTTTGCCTTAGATTTTTGGGTTCAGTGTAACTCTGACTGTGATGGGTTCACATTCACTCAATGAGTTGAACTATTTTTTATTGCAACTAAAATGTCTATTAACCCCCGAGTCCCTGTACCAGCAGTCTCTCCTATGACTGTCTGCTATGCTCAAAGCTGACTCCCTTTTCTTATATAATTTTTTCTGCATACCACTTTAGTCTTTTAGACTGCAATTTGAAGCCTTGTGCCCTACTTTTTGGCAAATGAAGCATTTCTACTTTTGATTTTTAAACTTAATGTCCCTAGTATATAAGGCAGATGTTCTAGCAATATTGTCCACAGGTATCCGTTCCTGGAACTGAAGCAGCTTTGCCCTTACAATATCAGTAGTTAATGCAGTGGTATTTTACTCCAATGCCACTGCCAGAAAATCAAATTCTAGGGTCAGGTTCTGCAAAATAGTCATAGCAACCCCTTTGTCTTCTAGCTTGACTCCATAGGACACCAATTGCTGGGTAATGGACAACATCTTATCAATGTATTCATTCATGTCCTTACATTTACTTAGTTTAGTCCTGTACAAAGTGCCTCTAAAGGTTTATTCTCCTCATAAGACCCTTATCTTCGTAAGCTGTTTGCAGGGCTAGCCACATGTCCTTTGCAGATTCCTTCCCTTGATAATAGACTATACTTGCTGTTCAACAGCTAAGCCAATGGATCTAATGGCTCTATCCACCTCCTTGGGATTTGGGTTGTCTCCTGGATAAATTGTGACCTTCCACAGCTTCTTATATTTTAACTGCATTTATGATGCATTTCCAAGTAGAGGAGTTCTCTGAGCCATTAAATTTTATGAAGCTCATACTTACCCTTAGAGAATAGAGAATACATTTTCACTTTCAATACGAAGTTGTAATCCCATTAAACGTGTCCTTCACAGCCACAGTGTTGGGCCTATAACCGATTGGCAGATGCCTACAAGTTGGTAGGTGCATAGCGGATGTGAGCAAAGAGTTTAGTCTACATGTTGATTCTAAACAAGATTAAGTATTATTGAAGATAACAGGATGCAGGTGATATAGGATAAACAGCAGTCAGTATGCTAAGGTATACATCTCTTTTGGGCTAAGTACTGTACAGCTGTACAGCACTCTGAGGCTCCAATAACACAGTGAAAGGCTTGGGCACATGTGGACCCGTTTATAGAGCCAAATAAAGAAGGCTTGCACCTGCAGTCTAATTAGCCTAACATTTAAGTCTGGTGACTCAGACATGTGTCGTTATTGTGGCTAATGAGTTATGCACAATTACACTCAATTAAGAGATAGCTTGTAGTGTTTAACCATTTAATTACATGTAAACAATTATATGTACTACTTATGTAAATTCATAATAATAATAATGATGCAATTGTAATAAATATATTTGTGCCTGTATTGTTTCATCTTCTCCCTTATTCATTCATTTATTTTGGTGTCTTATTTTAAATCTTGCTCTGCTTTGACTTCATACACTTCCTCAGTCTGGTTTCTGCTTTTGGCCATGCTTTTCCTTCTTTGTATCTTGCATATTGTCCATACTTACCTGAATCTTCCTTGTATTCCCCTTCTAGCACAGCCCTCTGCATGGTAAGGATGGTAGTTACATCCTGTATACTGAGTATAAGTGCTTAAAGTCAGGGGACAGTGGGGCAAATCATAACAGTTTCAAAAGTCTACTCCAGAGAAAATATGTGCAGTGCGAACCACCCTCTCCAATGCTGTATAGAAAGATGCTGATAAACATTTATTAGAAGTTTGTATTTATGATTTTAAAACAAGAGATATGGTTCCTGTTCTTAGGAAACAAATGGTCTTGATGGAAAGAAATTCAGAGGATACAGTGGAAGGGCAGTGTATGGGAGATGGTACCACTGAACACACCCACAGATCTACGCATAGAGAGTACTCAACCAGTGCAGAGCAGAGGTAAGTCACCATAATACTACACTGATCCAATTGTGAGTCATATTATTTGTGTGTATCTCTTGAGCATCACTTAGATACTTAGGGCTCTATGTCGTACAATCCACATTTTTTATGCAGATTGTGGTGTGATATTACCGACGGAATTCGCATTGCGAATTCAGCCAATACCACAGGGATTTACTAAAAATCCCTTGCAGGGACAGAGCTTGCGATAAAGCTCTGTCCCTGCGAATCCCCTCCACACGCTTATCACGACCGTCCGCCGTTAAGCCCCACCCCGCGATCACCGTGCAAACCCTTCCCCTCCCCCCACGCGACCCCCCTCCCTTAATTACAAATTCCAATGATCGGTGCTCCGGTGATGTCCTCCGTGGCTCCGGTCAGCTGACATCCCATCCAGTGCATGATGGGAGACCAGCTGACCGGAGGTAGGATATGACATTTGCCCCGATCTCCGGTCCCTGGACTCTGGTAAGTTTGTTTTTTTTACTATTTTTTTTGCAGTGTATCAGCGTGTCGTCTGTTTAGACCACACAGCTGATCACTGGGGCCGGCTCCGGGCTCTGCTCTGCGTTTTAGATCAGAGCAGGAGTCCGGTAACCGGGGAAGACCCTGGATAACGCCACCTCCAGGTGGCGTTATTATCACAGGGCTTTCCTCTGTATTTTTTCGCAATTTATTTTAGTAACTTTGGCCAGATCACATTTCCCATTACAATTATGGGAAATGCGATCTGCTTACTAAAAATAAGTGATAATTAGGGCTTGGAGTAGAATTTTACGAATTATACTCCAATGCCCTTTAGGTGATACTAAAATAATGTGAAAAGGGTGTGAAAACACCCTTTTTCACTTTATTTTAGTAAAAATAATGTTAATAAATAGAGGCCTTAGTAATTGAAATATGTGGAAATAATAGAGAGGTGCAGGCACATAATAGAGCAGTATTTACGCAGAGTGAAAACAGTGTTTAATATAAAGTGCTCAGTGAACTCACATCAGGGGTAATACATTTTCTTCATTGGAACGGGATGTAGTTTGGAAGCCGACGGTCTAAATGCCGACCGCCGGCTTCCAGGCTTTCTAATCCCGGCGTGGTACTAATGACAGGCGTTGAAAACTTGACGCCTGTCACCCGGAACGGGATGTAGTTTGGAAGCCGACGGTCTAAATGGCGACCGCCAGCTTCCAGACTTTCTAATCCCGGCATGGTACTAATGACAGGCGTCGAAAACTCGATGCCTGTCATTAACCAGACGGCGGAAGACCGGGCGTGGACAGCCGCGGGGGGGGGGTGAGGGTTAGGTTTAGGGCTCCCGGGGGGACTTAGGGCTAGGCAACCCCCGGGAGGGTTAGATTTAGGCTAGGGGAAGGGTGGGTTAGGGTTAGGCACCCCCCCCGGGGGACTTAGGTTTAGGCTGCGGGGAAGGGGGAGTTAAGTTTAGGCACTTAGAGTGGGGATTAGGGTTAGGCACAGGGGGGGGAGGTTAGGGTTAGTCACCCTAAAGGAGGGTTAGGGGGTTCAATTAGGTTAGTTTATACTTACCTTTAGGACGATCGGGATCTTCACCCTTGTCGGGCTGCCGCTGTCGGGATTTGAACCGCCGGCCATGCAGCCGGTGGTAATGCCTACTACACCCATTGGAACAGTGCTTAGTAGGTAGACATTCTGCCATCCATTCACTGCTGGGTATGTTTCCTGCTTCCTGTATGATACCTGCTCTGCTTTAGCTGATCTGCAGTAACTTCTGTTACCTACCCGGATTGTTCCTTGACTTGCTCAGACTTCTCCAACTCTGACCTCGGCTTGATTATTGGGCTCCTCTGTGATATCTGCCTGCCCTGACCCGGGACTACATCTCACTTATTCTGACTTCTCCAAGCCTCAATCTCTGACTGAATATTGCCCATTCTTGTCTGCTGCCTGCCCAGACTCTGTCTGCTTCTGACTTCATTCCTGCCTATCACTTCTTCAGTATTCTGATGTTCTGCACAACTCCACGAGTCACGTCTGATACTTATCCTTGGGTACGCGAACGATGTAGAGTAAAAGCAAAGTCCATATTCCCTTGCGGGGGTCACTGGTGAATACATGTGTTGCGTTAGACTCCCTTCCCTTGGGATAAATTCTGCAAAACTGGGCTGACAAGACCTCAGCACCTCTGACAAAGCTAGTGATTCCTAAAGGTAATGCATGTTAAATATGTAGAAATAACCCTTGTCTGAGGATCCCTTACAATCCAGAATACTGTGAATCAGCAATTGGTCTCAATAACTCCATGTAATCAGGTGGTAGGAGGATTCAATATATAAAGAATTGAGCTTATCTGACTTAAGAAGTCATCAGTAGTGTCTGTGAACAAGACCTAATGCGTTTCTTTCTATATGGACTATATTAGCAAGAAATATGTGAAAGCTTTTGTAATTTAAAGGGATGCAAGGACCAACACAGGCATGCAGGGATTGACAGAAGCAGGACAGAAGATTGATTAGAACAAGGCAGAAAGGGAAAATGTGATAACACTATAATACCAAAGATTCCCTCTGAATGATGCTATATTAAAAGTATTGCGATAATGCTTTTAAAAGGTTATTAGTGTTAGTATTTTGGACCTGTCATTGGCTAGGTCATGAGGATGCAAAATGTGCGTCCAACCAACGGTGGCCAAGTGCATTGCGTGTCATTAGACGCACCTTATAAAATTATATCTATTTTCTGCATTTCCTCCATACTAGTTTATATACTTTATGGAGCTGTTATTATTATTATAATTTTAGTGGGGAAAATATTTGATACTTGGGAAATATGAGGTACGTGTAGACCTGATTACTTTGTAACATAGGTATTTTTTTTATCTCAGGCTCTCTGACCACACATTCCTGGTGTACTCTGAGGGATTTCCATCCACACCTCCAGGAGAAGAGGTCTTTTTCCTAGCTCAGGTTCTACACTTTAGCCGCAAGAATGAACTTTGGGAGCTTGATGTTTCAGAAGTCAAGGCCCAAACCCCAGCAGAAGAGCTATTTCTCAGGTATCCTGAACCAAAATCACAATCATTTCCCTTCACTCTGCTTGGTGTCACTTTTATTTGCACTTATACTGTATTAAAAGTTTGTATTTCTGGTGCTGACAGCTAAATAATAGATTTGGGTTTTTTTTCCAACTCTTTACCTGTGTTTGTTGGTATTTGAAGCTGCATTCTTTAGTTTGTGAAGTCACTATTAAACCATATTGGTAACATCCATTAATTTTGAGATATATAACAGCACCAACTATTTCTGCAGCACTGTGCAATTAGAACATTTCAGATAGATGTATCCTATTGGAGTTTGCCAGTTTTGTTTCCCTGGGTTATGTCCACACCAAACACACATCAGTGTCAGCAGCTAAATAAGCTACAAGTATACCTTTTCAGCATGGGTGGAAACCAGAGCACAAATAACAGCCACATTAACGTGGGGAGAATATACAAACTCCACACAGCATGCTGGGCCAGAATAGAGTGTACCCTCACAGCGAGCCAGAAATGCTAATCACTCTGACACTGGGTGCAATTAAGGAATCATAGTGGATGATTCAGAGCTATGGGCAAAGCTAAATAAATAGATACAAGGAGTACTTTGCACTTGGACAAACAATGTTGCAAATACTTTACTTTTACACTGCAATTTAGATTTGTGCAATCCCCTAGTACAGAGGTTCCCAATCAGGGTCCTCAAGGCTCCCCAACAGTTCAGATTTTAGAGATATCCATGGTTGAGCACAGGTGATTTAATTAATGCCAAAGTCAATTTATTTATTTACCAATTATTTATATAGCGCACACATATTCTGCAGCACTGTACATAGAATATTCGGCCATTCACATCAGTCCCTGCCCCAGTGGAGCTTACAATCTATATTCCCTACCATATGCTCACATACACACTAGGGGTAATGTTTGTTAGGAGTCAATTAACCTACCAGTATATTTTTGGAGTGTGGAAGGAAACCGGAGTACCCGGAGGAAACCCACGCAAGCACAGGGAGAATATGCAAACTCCACACAGTTAGGGCCGTAGTGGGTATCGAACCAACGTCCTCAGTGCTTTGGTGCAGTAATGCTAACCATTACACCGTCTGTGCTGCCCAATTTGATATAATCACCTGTGCTTAAATGGATATCTCTAAAACCTGAACTGTTGGGGAGCCTTGAGGGCTGCCTTTGGGAACCTCTGCTCTAGTACATTTTACTGCTGCCCCACCTGCAGTGCAGCATGGGTTTGCCAGGGTGTAAAGTTCCTCCTTTTTTATTGCTTGCTCCCAACTCTGAATCAGCCCATTACTATTTAAATTGAATATAATATCCATTTTTAACATAGTAAGTATTGTTAATGCCTGTTTATGTCTAGTTACATCTATTCTCTTTATAAGAGCAGAATGCACGTATCTTGAACACTTTGTTAGTAAGAAATGAATATTAAAATTTAATTGAATTTTTTTTTTTTAAATTCTATTTTGTACAACATTAAAACACATTTCCATGTACACACGTAATTACACTCCCTCTCTCACTACAGTGTAAGCATAAAGGAAATATCTTCTCGTGATACTGACATAATCAGGCTGTTCTGGCCGTTGCTCCCACACTTTGAGGGCAATTTCTATTTTTATATGTTACTTTTCAGTGCTAAATAGTGCTATTACCTCTGTGACAATTGTTTCTTTTACATTGTTTATTTATTTTATGCACATCAAAATATATATATATATATATATATATATATATATTATACTTTGCTTTACTAGTGATGATATCACTTGCAATGTCCTAAAAAGGTCATCATGCAGTAGGTATAAACAATAATTTCTGTAATAAAGGCTTATAGCGACGCAAAATGTTGTACTAATACAATTACTGCTAAAAATGTGAAAAGCTGTCTTTATTATTAGCCTGATTCCGAAATTTACATTAATGCAATGGCAACTGCGATTTCTTACAAATCGTGATTGCAAAAATATGCTAATGCCATCCATCGCTTAGCGGAGCACAGGGACGTCAACCGCTACCTTCTCATGTCAGGTAACGTACAACAGTGCAAACATCGACTCAGATTGGGCAGCCATGCAGCTTGTAAAAATCACCATGGCTAATTTATGCACGCCCATGAAACGGTCCGACATGCCTACGTTTGCCAAACCATCCCCCGGTACCTCCCCAAATGCGAATACCTGTCACTCACTTTGAGAGTGAATCCTCTGTGTGAGCGTGATCCTAATACATCCACTGAGCGTGCGCAGTGCGCCATTCGCTCATACGGAATGGATAACAATCGCATGGCATTACAGAAATCTTGGAATCAGGCCCTATGTCAGTAGCAGCAATAACAGATCAAAGTGCAGACTGTCAAAAGTAATTAACTCTAATGCATTTTTAACATGTTCTCTTTTTTAAATGTTTAAAATTAATTTTTGCGGCAAAGTACAATATCTTTGAAATGGTAACTTGTTCGCACACAGCCAGGTGATTCCCTGTCTTTGCTTAGTAATACAGTACAGGAGAGAAGTGTCCTATTTGTTTCCTCCTTTGGAGATTGTTTCATTTCAAATGCTAATAGTAATGCAGCAAACCAAATGTGGGCTTGTGAATACCAGATGAACAAATTGCAGTCAGTCTTAGGGGGATGAGCACTAAAGGCATTTATCACCTAAGGTAAACCAGCCAAATATACTTCTGTTTTATTTTCATTGAAGAGAAACAGCTGTCATTAATGAAAAAGACATTCTCACTTTATGATTATACCAGTATATCAGACCTGGCATATGCCGTGTCACCTCTCCGCCACCTTCACCAGCTCATAACACTGCTTTGTCTCTGTAATAGTTCTCAAATGGGAATGGGTATGAAATAAAGGCGGTTCATATGCCGATGAATGAAGATGCCCACAGGGGTGGTAAGTATGCTAACCAGGGGCGAATCTAGACATTTCATTCGGGGGGGGGGGGGGGGTGGCGGGTTTCAGTTTAATGATGATGATCATGACCCCTACTCTTTCCTATCCTGGAACCTCCCATTTCGGGTCCAGTGGGAGCAATTTTGTGCATGGAAAGTACCTATGTATACAGACTCTTGGTGTGAAGTCTCATTTAACTCATAACACGCTGATTTTTTTTTTATATATATATACATACATATATATACACATATAGATATATATACAGTATATACAGTTGACACATATATATATAAAGGGCTGCAGACATTGGCTGCTCCCACAGTGCGGCAGGGGGGCAGGGTGGAGGGAGGAAGATGAGGGGAGGCTCAGAAGTCACCATAGCAGGAGGGCAGAGAAGTGAATCCCTATGATATTGCCTGAATTCGCAATGCGAATTCAGTCATTAATTTCACACTACAATCTGCATTCAATATGCGGATTGTAGTAAATAGAGCCCATAGAAACAAGTGTGTTTTTTGTATAGCATCCCGTCAAGTCCAGGAGCCTTAGCGCCAGGGAAGGACCGTATGACCACATCGTCCTCCTCCAATGTCAGTGGAGAGTCTAAATAATCCCTAGCCATAGCAGACAAGGTGGGGAGTGCAATAGCTGCTAGATAGGATTGCAGGTCCGCAAAACTACAGGGCAATCTAGATTTGTAAAGATTTTGAGAAAATTACACAAAAACCTTGGCAGTGTCCAGGCTCTGTACCCATGCCACCCTGTCAGTATCAAGAATCTTTATCACAGCCTCTTAGGATCACTCAGCCTTAGCTAAGTTGGCAATAGAGCTCCCCGGCCTATATGCAAAAGCATATTGTGAATGTTCAGCAAATAACAGTCTGCATTGAGTTTTAGCTAATAAATGATCATTCCATTCCTTCTGGGTAGTTAGCCAAACTATGTTAGATGACTCCAGCCCATCTGCCATATAGGAGAGTTCCAAATTTCTACAAAAAAAATCTCTAAATTTAACTCTTGACATTTATAGAAAGCCCCCAGTCCAGCAACATGCTTAATCAGAGTACCTCTTAAAAAGGTTTTAAATGCATCCCACACCACCGTAACAGGTACGAGTCCTGATTAACAGGAAAGAAACCTTGCCATGCAACCTCCAGTTCAGATCCAGCCCCCATTTGCATCAGCCAAAATGTGTCAGCTTCCAAAAGGGTTGCCAATGCTGGTTTATGAGATTCAGCCCAAGTACAAGTGGGGAATGATCCACAATCCCCCTATGCTCATACTCTATATGACAGATGTGATTTTAGGCAGCCAGTTAGAAGAGACCAGGGCCAGGTCAATCCTAGATAATGAGTGATGTGGAAGCAAAAAGCAATAAAACTGTCTCGCACCCAGCTATCTTGCCCTCCAAGCATCCACAAGCTCCAGCTTTGTCACAATGACCACAAATTGACTGCTACCCAAGGAAGGAATGCCCGAGGCAGTGCTCTTTCTATCTAAAACAGGGTTCAAACCATTATTAAAGTCCTCCATGCTTACAACAGGTTTGTCACGAGACAATAAACGGGGCAGCTTTTTCCATAGCGTCATGAGAATAGGACTGGGGAATGTAAACAGTTAACAAAAGGGGCATAGAGTTAATCCAATACTTCAAGAAAACACTTTGCACAGATTCTAACATAAAACTGTTCCATATGAGATTAGATTCCCCTCTAGAGGAAGAAGTATGAGAGGCATGGATTGCCTAGAGTTATTAGCCTGGTCTCCATCAAATGAGTCTCATTTAGGCACACAATATCAGATCCATAATGACGAAGCTGTTTGAAAACTAAGGGATCTCTTACTTTTGTCAGAGATTCCCCGGACATTCCAAGATTGGACCATAAGTTAGTTAACAGACATTAGGGACTAGCAGAAAGCATGAATCAACAGATCTCTAGAAGTTAAGCAGCCAAAAGGAAACACAAAGTACTGAATATGCTTGTACACATCAAGCACAAAATAGAGGAAAAATAATAATAATAAACATAAAGCACAGAAAAAAAGAAAGAAAAGAAACCAAAACAGTAAAAACAAAACCACAGCTATTCCACCCTATGCCCCCACCCTGTATACCTAAAACCAACTGCAGTATACCTAGAGCCCAAACCCAACAACCAACCTAATAGGTTGTGCGGCAGAATTATACACCGCAAAGCTTAGGTGGAGCAATAAACTGAAATGACCCCAAGACAGGGGGGTGCTCTCCAGCCAAATAAGCCCCGGAAATAAGTCGCAGGAAAGTGAGAAAAAAAACACACAATACAAATACCCGAGAGCAGTAATGGAGGACATAAGGGCATAAGGAACAATAGAAACAGTAAAATAAACATCAGAGAAGTAGTGCATATAAAAGCATCAACATTATAAAGTGAACAAATACTGTAATAAACTCCGGGGTTATTGAACCTGCAGAGGATAGCAACCAGTAGTGATAATTATCCAAATGTAAAACAGTCTATTTACTAAGCTTTGTTAGGAGATAAAGTGAACTGAGGTACTCTAAGGTACCAGGCAATCAGCTCCTAACTGATATATCACAGGCTGTGTTTGAAAAGTCACAGTTAGGAGCTGATTTCCTGGTACCTTCCCTCAGTTCACTTTATCTCCTAACAAAGCTTAGTAAATAGACCCCAAAGTACCACATATCTAGAAACAGGAACAAAATTATAATTATCTGAGCCGTGGGCAACAAGGAAAGGTACTGAATGAGTCATTAGCCATTTGCCTACGGCCTGGCATGTGTCGGTTGACCCACAGGGCAGCTTCCCTTGGAGACATAAAAATGTGGTTTCTCCATCAGCAGCGACTCAATTTGGTGGGAAAGAGCATGGCATATGGGAGTTTTAAGTCATGCCAATGTCTCTTCACGGGTAGAAATTGAGCCCAGTCCATCTGTACGTGCACAGTGAAGTCTAGGTACACAGAATTACAGTATTCATTGGATTCCAGGGAACCCTTGCACCAATTGCAGAACAGTATCCTGGGCCTGGTAGTGGAGAAATCTAGCTATGAAGGTACGGGGAGGGGCACCAGGTGGTAATACTCTGGTGGGGAAACTTTGAGACCTTTCCAAAATGCAAAGTAAAGGCGTCACGGCCATAAGTGTCCAGCATTAATTTTCCCAGGAATTCTTCAGGTTGGGTGCCTTCCTCAAACTGCACAATCTTACGTCGGAGACTTGCCTCCATGCCGGACAGCTTCTGTTGCACAGCAGCCATTTGCGAATCCAGTGTGCCCATCTTCTCTTTTAATGGAGACACAGAATCTTCCAAAGTAGAGATGCGCATCTCAACCTTGCCAACCCATTCACGGACGCATTGTAAATACAGATGTATAATGGATGAGTCAAACTGCAGCTCTCCAGTCCAATCTGCAGAGTGTTTTTCACTGGCATTCACGGCATCCAACACCTGCTGCAGGGTAATATCAGAGGAAGGAGATACAGCTGAGGACATAGAGGTGTGAATGCTTGGGCATATGGGACACCCTTGTGGAGGTTGGGGGGTAAAAGTGGGTTGTATGGTTTCGGGAAAATGGAAGAAGGTGGGTCATAAAGACAATAAGTACTGTAAAAGGAGACATATACAAAAATGGAGAGAAAGAAAGGACCCATCCCAATAATGCAGAGACAAAAACACACACGCATAAAGGGGGAAATAAATAAGTGGATACCAAGCGCTAAATGAGCGAGAGGATCGGGAAATAATGCAGCAGTATAGGAAGCGGTTATTTGCCAACCCCACTAATAGAATACAACAATAAAGATATACTGCACTTAATCTCTCATGCTGGGATAAATGTGCCATCCAAAGACAAAAAAAGTGATGAATAATTATCATTTTAATATATGACCTTTAAATCACAAAATAAATAAATGAATAAATAAACACATATATAGAACATATAATTAAAGGAGACATACTGTATATAACATAATACTAAATACATATTATGCACATCATATGGTGACTTTGCACAAAAACTATATTAAAACATGAAAAAAAAGGAAAAGAAGAGAAGAGTTGATCAGACTCGTAAAAAAATAAATAAAATATATATATATATATTTATATTAAAATGTATCAAAAGGTATCAGTTTGGGAATACAAATTGTTGCTGTTTAAGTAACAGATTCCTGATTGTGGTTTATCGTTGCCACATAACTGATACTTATTAATCAATGTCTGAAAGGTGATTCCCTGGGGATACTCCCTCTCAAAAATGTGAAGTAGGCAGTATTGAATACTAGTTCTCCTTCTGGATGTTGAAAATGGAGAGGGAGTAAAAAACAATTAGTCTGTCTAGATGAGTGTCAGGATAATAGAACAACTAGGCCGACTTATCTAATATGTGACAGTTCCAGTGGCAAACTCAGGATTTGTAGAGGGGGGTTTCCAAATGCTTGATTTTAGAGCGAGTGTGGCCAGTCCATGAAGAGGGCAGAATTAGTACTTATCCAGCTTTTATATGCGTCATACAATTTGTATTGTGTCATAATTCCAGCATATACAGGATCACAGTAAGTCATTTGATGCGGCAGTAAGCCATCCTGGCTGAGCTGAATGTATTTATTTTAGATGTGGGCACCATTCCAGAGCATTGGAGAAAGTCCCGAAGCCTGGAGGAGCAGCAGAAGAACCTAGCACTTCCCTGGACATATATGTACATATTGGGCTCTATAGCAGTGCATCCCTAACAGTGCTTGTTTTCCAGATCTCCTAGTTGGTGCACAGGTTATTTATTACTGGCTGATACATGTTAAAAGATCCACAGGTGGTGCTAATTATTTCATTTGTGACACTGAGAAGAACATGCAGCACTAGTAAAATTCTATTATATTACTATTTCTACTGTGGTCATGGTATGTGCTGGGGAGGGGGGTTTCTAGGCAGATGGAAACCCCCCCTGCATTCGCCTATGAGTTCAGCCGTTTTGCGGTCTAGTGTAGGTTCCAGTGTCACCCAGAAACGTCTGTAATTACACAGTCTCAGAGGAGCGCTGACAAATATATGAGGTCTAGACACTGCCCTGCCGCTGGCCCACCGCACCCCAATGCTGTACCTGTATAGTAGCTGTGAGCCCAGCGCTGTGTGGTGACAACGTGTGCTGGGATTCTGTGATCGCAAGCAGCATCCATCTCCATGTTAGCCTAACAGCGTGAGGAACACAGGGGGCATTAGTTAGCGGCCAGCTTCCGCAATCAGCTCCTGTCTCAATAGTAGCCTGGCTGTGTAGAGTTTGTAGCGACAGGTGGGTATTAGGTGATGATCACAAAGTGGACGATCAGCGAGCAACAGTAGTTGAGCTGGAGCCCCAGTAATCTTTAAAACAAAGCAGCAACGCGTTTCGACTACCGCTGTAGCCTTTTTCAAGCAGAGACGCTCTCTTTCTTTCACTAGGTGGTTTAAATAGCACCCAGGCAGAGGTCATTGGGTGGTTCTAATATAGCTATCACAAGGCTGTCTTCAATTCAGCAAACAATAAACCCAATCGATCTCTTTTATTCACCTAAGTCCGCAATTAAACACAGATATTAGATGTACTAACATATCCTTATATCTGTTAAAAACATGTATATTTAGTAAACTTATCTAATTTATTGTTGCACACATAAAGGGGGGTTGACAGAGCTACATAGTTGGGGTGACAGATATGCAAATACAAAATTAGAGACAGAAACATAAAAGAAAGGGACAGATACACAAAGAGGAGATAGATACACAATGGGACATCAGAGGCAGACATGGGAAGACTGGGATACACATACAAAATTGTAGACAGAGAAGTACAGTAAACACAGAGGGAGAGCCTGGGATGATAGTTAGAGACCTCACATTTGGAGGGAGGGGAAAAGCATGCAGCAGAACAATGAAGGAGGAAGTGTATGGACAGGTGTTCTGGAACCACACACCAAGCGAAGGTGGAGTAAAGGTGGGATGAGGAGTTACGCATGTGAACAGAAAAGGCCTGCACACCCTATATAAACAGTGTGTGACTGCGCAAATGATGCAGATGTATACAGCAGACCAGTATGGCCCAGCCACCTATTTGGCACACTTACATTGAAAGCAAATGAAGTGGGACTACTGACCCAGCCTGCCAAATACAGTCCCATGGAGAAGATTCACAGCACTTTTGAAGAGAAGTGTTGGGGTATTTAAATATTTGTGTGTGGGTGACATTTGTATTTTACTTAGGGGTCTATTCATGATGTTAATTATCGCTGTCCCCGCGAGCTGCTTCACTGCTCCTTTCAGAAAAGTGCGCATGTGTGACCTACAGGTCAAGCATGCGCACAAGAGCCTTGACATCCAGCGGAAGGAGCCGGACAGGGGTAGAGGGGTACGAAAGGATCCCTCTTTGCAACCCGGAACTCCTTCCCATAGGAAAGGAGCGGGTAGCGGGAGCTCTCGCCATCTGAAGATGGCACATGCTCCTGCAATCAAGCTCTGAAAATATTGTATTTTCAGAGCTTGATGAATTCTGTCCCCATACTAGTGTATGGGATGAGCCGGCCATTCCGCCAATTTACCTTCATTTATGTTCATTGTCACCTGCTTTTGTAGAAATGAAGTGATGATGAATAGGGCTCTTAGTGACACATAGAGAATGCACTGTGTAGGTAAATGTGGATTTCACTACCTTAGCGGCCTTATAGGGAATATTCTAAATATTCATGAAAAGAGTATATTACTTGACACTTATAAAAACAATGGCTCAATTCTCTCTCATGTACTATACAGTAATTGAACTACATGGTTGTATTGTAAGGACTAAGAAATGCTGTTTGTCACACTTGAATTTCAAATGCTAGATATGACTGTTAATAATCTAATCCCATCTAATCTATTATATACAAGGGATTTTTTTACCATTATTAACATTGCTATTACTACTCTTTTGTGACATTACTGATTTACTAAAGTATGTGTTTTCTGCCCAACATAGTCACTTCCAATAAATTATTGGGTGCTTGTGAGCTTTACTCAGAGGGGAACACAATCTAAGAGCCACTGAAATGAAGTCATTAAATCCAAGTACATTATAGCCAAAATATTTTGTAGTTTTGTACTAAATGAAAATAACTGGTACGTGAGGGCTACTCTGATACATACTGTAGTGTTTCTTCAATGAAAACCCTTCCCTGCTTAATGTGCATTGATGTGGTCTATGATGGGTGACTCAAACAGTCTTGTCTGTTATTTTTCAACAAATAGAGCATCTCTAGACAAAGAATTATGTGACAGTCTGGCTCATATGGTACATATGTAATGCAATAATCTCCATTAATGAACAAAGAACTGCTTTATTAGCTGTCTCTTAAGTCATTTATTGCGATGGACGACCTTACAATATTCCAGGCCACTGACAATAGAGGCGATTCAAGTAAACTGTGAAAGGGATAAAATGTCCAATTGATTATTCATGTAGGAATGACAGCAGATGCTCCAGGCCTGCTTACCATATTTATTTTGATACCAGCTTGGACAACTACATGTACTGACTGCCCTTCTGATATAATTGTCAGTCACGCTATTTCACCAGCCTCTAAGCCAATTGCGCAGTAATAGTAATAGCTGGTAGTAGCAGCGAAGCATGGTTGCTTTAATGTCAGAATATCAAACAGGCATTTCAATTGAGGTATTAGTATATACAGTATTAGACTTACAAGTTGATTGACTTGTTTGCACCAGTTGAATAATTTAAATGTCTGAATAATCAATAATGTACAACTATCAAGTACTGAGCTGGAAGTAGATAATAGTAATGGATTAAGGTTTGCTTTAAAATAATAAAAACTTCAAGAATCAGCATTTAGTTTCCCTCCAAACACATCTTTTTAAGTTTTTGATTGTACATTTCTGTGTTTACTAATCCAAATTTTTATAATTGTACATTACTGCATTATTTTTCAACTCACAACATAACTAAAGCATTTTCATTCAGTAATTAAGATTAGACAGGTCAATTTATATGTACTAACATATCTGACACGATCATTGCCCAATGTGAACAATCATTGTACCATAAAGGTTTTGTGTGAGTTTCTGAAGGTCTATTTATGGTAGGTAACATACCCTCAGTGCCACTACTGTATATTGGTACATCTGTACATCTGCAGATATGGTCAGTAGGTTCTGCTGTTGTTTAGACCAAAAACCAACATGGGTAAAAAATATGATCTAAGTGACTTTGACCATGGAATTATTCTTTATGCCAGACAGGGTGGTTTGAGTGTCTAATGGTCTCTAGAGTTTACAGGAAGATTTGCACAAAATAAAAAATATCCACTGGGTGGCAATTCTGTAGGTGTAAAGGTCAGAGGAGAATGACCAGACTGATTCAAGTAGACAGGAAAACTCAAATATTATATATAAAGGCATAGGCATCTCTGAATACACAGCACATTCAGAACCTTAAAACTGGATAAACTATATAGGGATAGCCTTCAAATAGTGGCTTTGATGTTGTCATCACAACTTCCCTTGCAATGGCGTGTAGTCATCACAAGGAAAGTAGTGATGGTTTAATCATCGGTGTTCGAATTGTGCACATGCGCAGTAGAGCTGTGCTGTGCACACGGCTTCCGGGTGTTCACAGCTGAAAACTGCTACTTTACCATCGGATGGACATTGTAAGCGATGGTGGCAGCCATCACAATCTCGATATTGAATGGAATAAACTTTTCCATTGAATCGGGAAAATCAATGGTTGCAAACCATCACTTTTCAATGTCAATCCCTAGCACTATATAGCAGAAGATTACATGGGATTCCATTGCCATCAGAAAAGAATAGGAAACTGAGGTGGCAGTGTTCACAGACTGACCAAAACTGTTAACGGGAATATTATAAAAATGTAGGTGGCAACATTAGGTTCGTCCTATTCCCTGCTGCCACGTGCCTTAGTTAGGTGTAAAAATATAAATTGATGGCTCCATCTTGCCTTGTATCATCAGTTCAGGCTTGTGGTGGTAGTGTAATGGTCTTTGGAATTTTTTATTGCAAATTAGGCCCCTTGATGCCAACTGAGCACAGTCTGCTCATCTTGCAATGGCTGCTTCCAGCAGGATAATGTGCCATGTGACAAAGCACATGTCATTTCAACCTGGGTCCACAGACATGGGATATGTGTACTTCAATGGCCTCAACAGGCACCAGAACTTTATCCAATAGACCACCTTTGAGTGGTGGAGGAAAGGGAGATTCGTAGCATGAGTAAGCAGCCAACAAATCTGCATCACCTGCTTGATGTTAGTTTGTCATTTTGGTCCAGAACCTGTAAGGAATGTTTCCAGCACCTTGTTGAATCCATGCCAGGAAGAATTAGGCTGTTCCAGGTGCAAACCCAGTACTAGAAAGGTACCTAAGAAAGTGACCACAGGGTGTATGTGACTTATTGCAGTCTGGATGACTATATACTGTGTGCAATTATAAATGAAACAGGTACTATGTATATTGTAGCAACTGTGCACACAAAGACATAGGAGGTTATGTAATACATTTCCTAGATTATGGAAGTGGCAGGATTTCATTGAGACAATCAGTTGTAAGGCCCAATGAGAACCTTCTTTTTCTGTGTTCCAGTGCTCTGACATTTGTGATCTGTACATCTGCATCAGGCATTGTCTCATTGAATATGTTACTTTTTAATAAGTTGTATGATTGATCTTTTAGAAAGAAGATTGTTGCTTTTAGTTAGAATTTATATGCAAAATTGCATTCATATGCAATCGTATAACAATGAATCATATACAATCATAACAATGAAATGAAATAATAACTGTGGTTGAGAGGCTGTACTGTAGGTAATGTTTTCACTTAAGTCTTTGTATTTCTAACTAGAAATATGTGTTCATTGTCTCTAGCTCTGGATTTACCTATCAGATTTTACTTGTGCAAGTTGAATTTCTCAGCATCCTGTACCACCGCCGACATTGTCCTCATCCTGTGCTACAATGGCTGTTTCAGGTAAACTATAAGGTTCTACTAGACTTCATACTTAAATACTATGGTAAGTGTTCAATGTTGAAGTGTCAGATACAGAATGAGACACTTGCTCATGTTGGAGCCTTTTATCCTACATGGTTAATGCTACATTAGCAACATGAAGAGAGAGTGGCTGGTTAGTCAATGCTGACTGGCAAGATTGTTATCATCGTTCTCTAGAAGCATGTCCACCCCCATCCCACCACCACTTCAATACCAGTTCATGCAAAGGTGATTATTTTAACCGTCATATAGTTATATGTAAATACTTTGATAGAACTGATTTCACGTTACTGTTTCCTTTTAATAGTCAAACAATTTAAAACAATTTTTGTTATGTCAGGGATCACTTGGGGGAAGTCAAGTTTTTTGTATTCCCAAATATAGTATAGTATAATTACTGAGGCTGGGTGGAACACAGTAATCAGCAGGCTTAACACATGAGGAACTCAGCTAAGCAGGTGTCTGTGGTAGCCAGGAAACTTAAGAACTACACTTTGGAGCCACCTCTGAAAGCCATAAATCCCAAACTTTTCTGGAAAATAAACATTACATTAGTTATTTTGGAAAGGTACTTGGGAAAAATGGTGGAAATAAAGGAAACCCCAAACTTCAAGTAAAAGAAGAGAATCTAAATGCAGAAAAAAAAGCAGCTGCGATGCAAGTGCTACTTTTAGGCAGCTTCAGGCAGCTGCCTAGGGCGCCCGGATATGAGGGGCGCCGCTAAAGCTGCCTAGAGCAACATATGAAAGCATATTTAATCATATCAAATACATTTCCTTTTAGAATATAGGGTTTATTTACAATTTTCTTTAAAATATTGATTTGGTGGACAACTACCTTGTTTAGAAAAAGTTGAGTGTCTATTGCATGTGTTACAAGTCGCGCTCACGACTTGTTCCTATCCAGCAATGTTCCTCCTTCTGGCAGTATTGTTCCTGGTGCTGTTCCGTTGGTTGCTAGGCGATCCAGACGCCGCAGGATGGCATGTGTTATCCACAACATGGCATGAGTGGTTCCTGCTCCTATTTGTGCACACCGCCCTTTTGCCGCCTCGCCGACTATAGCGTTTATTGTGGATCTCTCGGCTCTGCTGCATGGTCAGCGTTATTGTTAATCCTGATTGTTGTGAATCCTGTTTCTATGGCTCTCTAGCTGCTCCATCAGCCTCCAAGCTGCTACTGGCTCCCTAGTCGCTCCATCAGCCTCCAAGCTGCTACCAGCTCCCTAGCCGCTCCACTGGCTCGCTAGCCGTTCTGTCAGCCTCCAAACTGCTACCGGCTCTCTAGCTGCTCCACTGGCTCTCTAGCCGCTCTGTCAGCTTCCAAGCTGCTACCGGCTCTCTAGCTGCTCCACCGGCTCTCCAGCCGCTCCGTCAGCCTCCAAGCTGCTACCAGCTCTCTAGCCGTTCCATCAGCTTACAAGCTGCTACCGGCTCTCAAAGCCACATCACCGGCTCTAAAGCCGCTCCATCAATTCTCCAAATTGAACCACCGGCTCTAAGCCGCACCATCGGCTCTAAGGCGCACCATCTGTTCTCAAAGCCGCCCCATCAGCTCTAAGCCACGCCATCAGCGCTCAAAGCCACATCATCAGTGCTCAAAGCCTCACCATTGGCTCTCAAAGCCGCACCACCGGCTCTCGAGCAACTCCGTCAACTCTTCAAATTGTACTACCGGCTTTGAGCTGCACCATCGGCTCTAAGCCGCACCATTGGCGCTCAAAGCCGCACCATCGGCTCTAATTGGCACCATCAGCATTCAAAATCGCATCATCAGCGCTCAAAGCCGCACCTTCGGCTCTCAAAGCCTCACCACCGACTCTCAAGTCACTCCATCCATTCTTCAAGTTGCTGGCCGCTAGATATAAAATATAAAAGTCTTAGGCCCTCATTCAGAGCCGTTCGCTATTTGTGGTCGCTCGTTTAAAAACAAGGGGTGGCTATTCAAATGATCCGTACGCACATTGCAGTCTGTTCACACCTCTAAGTCTGAACGAGCGAGCAAAACATACGCTCGTTTATTTGTTAAAAACGCCCCCTGGCCGCTCGCATCCTACGTCATGTCCGCTATTTATTAGATTAATCGAGTACATCGACCAGCGTATGAACTGTTCGCTATTCTTGTGGTTGGTGTTTGCTACCACAAATTTGCGAGCAGTTCTGGCTATAAAATAACCCAGTGACATGGTCAATGACGCTGCTGCGTTCGGATCTCCACTCCCCATTTTCAAGCACCTTCCCCTGTTACCACCCACATACGCCTCATTCTGTCACTCAAAATAGCAGGCCCTCGCTATATTGCGTACCAACGATTTTCGGCCGCACTGACTGGTTCGCGCATGCGTACTAAAAACCGTACGCATGCGCAGATGTGCAAACATCGCTCGGAACGAGCGTACTGCCGCTAACGAGCGGCTCTGAATGAGGGCCTTAGTCCAGAGAAAGATACCAGCTTATCACTTCTGGTATAATGTGGCAAGTGAAGTGAAACAAGTCAATAGTCACTGCTCTCAGGATATGATGACCGCCAAAGTCCTGTGCGATGCAAAGCATTTTGCTCCTGTGTAATGGGAGCTTTTTCAAAGAGTCTTTGAAAAAGCTCCCATTACACAGGAGCGAAACGCATTAGTGGATCAGGAGCCCAGGTGAAGAAAAATACGGGACTACCAGGATCTCCATTTGCTTGCAAGCTATCACCTAAATGACAGGAGCATTATCCTGCACTTTTCAGTCTCATTAGACACAATACCATGGGGCTATTATTATAACTCAAGTTGTATTTTTACATTAGTTGTTCATTTTTATGCAGTCAAGGTACTAAGTATTTTATGATATACTCATGTATTTGGGTTAGATATATTAAGATACAACCGGTTGTATTTTAGATAGATATTTTCTTTAGTATGCATTGTATATTAGATTATTAAATTAAATTTTATATTCACTTATACGACCTCCTGAGTATATATGAATATATTTTGTATACACATTTTTTATTCATTTTTGATTAGCGCAAATTGATTTAATATATTTTGTTCACATTTCTAACAAATGACATAGGGGTAAGATTGGAGCAGCACATACAGTAAAAAAAAATAATAATAATTATAATAATAATAATTATAAAATATAAATATATTAACAAAAATATAGTTCTGTAAAATGCTTATATAAATGACCTATTACAATGCTACAAATAATACAACAATGGCATTACATGACAACAAATATACAGACTACAATAAATGCCATTATGAATAGAATTATAAATAAAACCATAAGGGATTTCATGTCCAAATACATTGGAAATGCATGCATACCAGATGGAAATGTATAGTAATAAATTAGCACATTGCAAGTCACTTCAGTGCAACAGACGCCCATTAATGTGCAGTTTATATTCTTGGCGTTTCCCCATCACAGAGCTGTAATTGAATAGTGTAATTGGCCCACTGCAGACTTGATTCAACATTGAAAAATGTTTGAAATTGTACCAGACACTCAATACAAATGCTGCTGGAAGTTGCCACCAATATTTTGTATGATAATAGATGATGAGAGGCCGTATGGTGGAGCTTGCTGTGTAAAAATATTGCAGGGCTGGAATCAGACTATTTTAGAATTACCCCTCTGTACTGTATATATGCTGTGTATGACACTGTTAGTTTATAAACACAAGAAACAGGCACTCGTAGATACAAAGGCAGTGTTGTCTGCCAATAGCAGGGAGCAGCAACTGCATCGAATGAGAGTCAGGTACAATCCTAAAGAAGCATAGATTGTAAGACAGCGGTGTAATGCTACCTGGAAAGCTCTATTTGGCAAAACCACAAAAGAAATCAGAGTGGCGCTTATCAATAAGCAGCTGTTAAAAGGAGGGTGTTAATCTCCTTGATATAAGACAAAATAGATACTCTGCTCCTGATGAAGCTGTGGGTCACTGCCACACGGAAACGCGTTGAGCCCACATTATCGGATCCCCCACTCACTGGTTTTATACGAGGAAAGGATTGCTTTGTTTTTTCATATACAGATCCGGACCAGCCCCTCTCTGAGTAGAAATACCACTGGATATTTCCATCATCACTGGATTAATTTTTGCGAGGACACCTTGTTAATGCTGCCAGAAATGGTAATACCTCTACCTTCCTAATATTCCTGGATATTATACCGGGACATAAGGATCTTTTGTATACCTTTTCCACAACAGTGACTATTATTGAAGTGCAGGATACCCCAACAAGCAAAACGCCAAATATCGTTAATTGTTTTTATATTTACTAACATATTTATCTATTTATCCATTTGCCTATATCGTCACTCCTCATAGTGTGTCTAATAAATGTTTTTAATCAAACCATGTGTATCTATATATAATTTATTATAATTTATTTTGATTTTAGGGTAAAATGACTTAAACCCCACTTTATAAATGATCAAATACACCTCTCACTAGCACTGTTATCTATTTTGTCTATTTGTATAGAGGATTGGTAAGGGGCGCTCTCTGCTGGTGTGGGATAAGTAGATGGTGCTATGTGTACAGTGTAGTTTTGAAAAAATATAGACTGACGCAATGGTGTCGGGTCAAATGGTTTAAATAGTAGGTACAGTGCTGCTAAAGAATAAGACCCAGGGATGGGTGCTCCTGAAAGTGTTGCTCGCGGCTGCTCCTGCTGTGGAGGTGACCGTGGGTGCAATGTTCTTTCTTTAAGGCACTCTGTGATGCTGAGGTCCAGACTGGTAGTGTCTGGACCGGTGGTGCAGCCGGACCCGGATGGAGTCTGTGGGCCATGCGGCTGGTGGCTCCTTGAAGAAGGCATAAGCCAAAACACGTTGGAGATATGTCCATCCTCAGCCACCGCTGCACACCTCCCACCAAGACCGGATCAGCCACTGCACCACCCCCGTCAGGAGCCCTCTGCCCGTGCGCCCGCTCGCACTCCCACCCAGCCCGCACGGGAGCCTGCCTCGTCAAGGGAGCCGCCAGCACCGGCATCCCCACCCTGGGACCCCAGCACTCCCGGCCTCTTACCCGCCAACTCGCGCCCGAGCCAGCCACCATACTACAGTGGTCCAGGGAGCTGCCAGCACCTCCAGCGAGCGGCACCCCCACCGTGGTTCCACACCACCCCCGGCCTCCCGCCAGACTTTCGAGGATCCCAGACCTGACCCGCGGCACCCAACCGCGTGGTCAGTGGAGCCCCTGGCAGCCCGCAATTAGCCACCAGCCGCATGGCCCACAGACTCCATCCGGGTCCAGCTGCACAACCAGTCCAGACACCACCAGTCTGGACCTCAGCATCACAGAGTGCCTCAAAGAAAGAATATTGCACCCATGGTCACCTCAACACCAGGAACAGCCGCGAGCAACACTTTCAGGAGCACCCACCCAGAAGTGGGCAGCGTGAACAGCACCCAGGTGACCAGCGATATACTCCACATAAGAGACTGCCTCAATATCACCCTCCCCGATCACAACGCCGCAACCAGGCACCCTACCGGTAGGTAAGTTGCACAAGTGCAGGATGCCGCCACCTACTCACACCTTCAGAGACTTCCACCACACCACCGCCGGGACCGTAAGACTGTCAACCATAGGTCCAGCAGGGACGACGTGCTGGTCCTGAACCACACGGTAAGGAGCCCCTTGAAAGTGTCCACCAACCTTCCCCCCGAGCAAGCCACCCTCATCCACCCCACCCACCCCTGGGTCTTATTCTTTAGCAGCACTGTGCCTACTAAATAAACCATTTGACCCGACACCATAGCGTCAGTCTCTCTGTTTTCAACACTACACTGTACACATACCACCATCTCCTTATCCCACACCAGCAGAGAGCGCACCTTACCAACCCTCTATACAGTTCATCTCTCAGGTAAGAATTGGTACTCCCACCTTAGTTCCTGCATTCTCCCCCTCCCCACCACCCACACTTCAGGTACACACCCTTATCCATACACTCACCTACCCCCTTCCCACTACCCACCCCCACTTACCAACAAAACCACTACCTAATCCTCCTCCACCCTCTCTCCTCCCCCGGCTTTTTCTCATCCAAAAATTGTTTAACGCAGGCCATGAGTTTTTACTAGTCAATTAGAAATCTGCATAATGCGGGTCTCAAAGGGATTTAACACACATTTTAGCTCACACCTCCATGGTAGCTGTAAAGTAGAGAAACATTCTCATATAAAGGTAAAAATGTCGGGAAGCAATGCAGTACACCTGGGATGCCCCTATAATGAATAGTAATATATTTAGAGTTTTTTTAAATAGGTAAAGCTAGTCATAAAGACACACCATTTTCTCTAAAAAGCAGAAATATGGGTTAAATGATGGAAAGCTGTATTAATGGGAAAGGAGTTTCTGAACCTGCAGATTGGAGTTGTTTTTTTTTTTTTGCAAGCTTGTACATACAGTACACACTTAAAAATCACTACTGAGACAGTTTAATATCACCTCAAGTACACAAGACACGTTTATTTGCTGAAAAACACTCTCTGGCTATCATTATTCAATCATTTGTAAAAGTAAAAAAAAAATTACCATTGACACCATTTATCTGCTCCAATACTTTGCTTATGGCCACCTATAGCCTTCTACACTGTCTTGTTCTTATTTGACACTTTTTGGGGGTTCATCATGATTTCCGCATTCTTTTGTGCACTTCACATAGGTCGCACACTGCTGAGTTAACTTGCGACATTGGCGCAAATCCGTTTCTAATGAATTGCAAGTGAATTGGGAGAGTGCTTATTTATTTATGTAGCTTGTTTCATTTCATGCTATAGATTTTATTAGATTGAAATCTGGTGTTTCAGAATGTGTTACAGTAGCAAGTCTCTTGTTGTCTCCCTATTCATTCCAACCATCAAAGTGTGCATTCATACTTAACCACCCTGGGTATTCGCTCTTCTGTCCAAAACCATTGGTTACAAATCCAGTTATCCTTTTGTCACCTCAAGTGTCACACCGTGTTAGCAGGCACACACAATGAGAAAGGTTAATTGATTATTTGTCCTTATCCCATTCACAATAGTGAGCTTGTAGTATTAGTAATAGCTCCTGTTTCCCTGATTTACTTTGCTGTGGCTCATCCAGTTCAAACTGTTTACTAAATTACAAAGCCTTGTCACGTGGAGTTGTAGCATTTGGTTCCTAAAGTCTTTGGCCAGGGAAACTCAGTGCTAAACTGTTATGATAGTCCTAAATAATTTCTATAAGATGTCTAGAGTCACAATAGGAAGGGCTTCTGCCTATAACAACCACCCGTTGTTCCTTAGCGTTGCATACACTCACCGGTACTGAGGATGCCGCCAGTTATTAACCTTCTGGACAATAGGGACTTATATAATTATCAGGAGATAGCAGAATGTACTCAAAAGTGAGGATTCAAAACAATTACAGATGCAGGACTGATACCTCATTATCAAGCCACGGCCGTAGGGCCACAAAGGCAAATCACAGGGCTGGACATACAGTTGGCAACCAGACAATCGAATATGAACAGACACGGTCGCTGAGCAGGGCTAAGGGTGGAGTAGCCTGCCGGTGGTAAATGCAGCAGGGGTTAACAGAGTAAAAGTTGCTCAGAGCCTAAACAACTATAATAAACAGCAACAGAGACAGGGCTAAAGACAAACCTGGCACAGACTAGAATAACCAGGAGCGCACTGCACTGAGAGACGCAGGTAGAATTATTCCAGGACTCAGGACCACCTAGTCACACCGAAGACTAAGCTATCACTGGCAGTAATGTGTGGGGCTGACTGTCTTTTATCAGGGACCTGCACCAATGGAGGGAAGCAGGGAGACCAGCTCCCTAATGTAAAAATTCACAGCAGCTGAGTGCTGCACATAGATGGCATCCCGGCTAATGGCCCCAGCTGGAACCAGTATATCCCACAGCCACCTGACGGGACCCACGGGAGTAATGAAATGCAACGGCAGCTCTTAACAGAAACATTGTGGCCCAATACTCCCTATACTACAGCTCTTTCAATAACTTTTTGTACAGCTTTTAACTATATATTCCAATATATTCCAGAATTGTCTTAGACAACAAGATATTGGTGAAAAAACACATGTGCATACGGCTATACAACCACCTGATTAATGATGCCTTAAAATATTGGATTGTTAGTGCCAGCGGCTCTTGTGTTTTATTTAAAGTCAGACGTATACGGATTCCACTCAAAGAAATTGCATCTTTGCGACTTATTCATAGTAATTTGCATATACAAGTCTTGAGCTATGACTCCATCCCCTTGGCTGCAGCTGCCTCCCCTTGTTGTTTCTGTGTCTGATGTGCCTGAATTCAAACTGGGGCATGGTCCCACTGTGACTTCTGAAATTGCCAAAAAATTGCAATACACAATGCAAAATGCATTACAGTTAATATAGAAATATAGATTTGAGTGCTCCTAATGTAAAATTGAGGGAAGCAACTTTCTATATCGCTAGGATATTGAATAGAGATGTGAAGGTGGGTGTGCTACATGATATTGGTAGGATGAAAAGAGGAAAATTGAATGAACAGAGAGATAAAGTTGAAATAAAAGAGGAGGAAGTAGACACGAAAAATAAAATAAGTAGAAATACTGTAGATATACAAATAATCAAAATAATAAAAGTAAATGTAAATAATAAAATGTTGAAAAATAAAAATGTTAAAAAGAAAAATGGACAAATTATACTGTGGAATGGAGGTGCAGCGAATCAATTTGGGCAAACATAGACAAACACTGGTACAGAAAATATCAAATGGTTATAGTTATTTCAGGGAATGGGTCTTGGAAAGCAGTGAGTCTGTGGGTCAGTACAATCCAGTTGTCTTACCCTAGCTGTCCATATTGCTGCGGTGTCCATGTCTTGCTGAAAGTGCTCCCTCTGCAGCCCCTCTCTGTAGTAGCGGAAATAGGCAGGAGTTCCTGAAGCAGCTTCAGTTGGGCTGTGTGGCGTGCTGATGTTGTGTTGGCTGTCACTACTGCTTGGTACGGAAGCCAAAGAGGCTCTAAATCCAACATTTTGTCAATACGAATTTGTCACGGGCTGGGGAAGCATCCTTATGTCCAGTTAGGATTAATGTGATTGGGTGGCAAGTTTCTGATGTAATAAGGGTTATACAGCCTTCCTTTTCAGATTAATACAATAATATATTCACAATAACAAAACACAATTATATTTATTTAAAAACATGTGGTGATAAACCTTTCATTTTATAAATCCATCGCACTTTACTTCTTGGAATGGTTTCTGTATAATCTCCTCCACATCAATCCTTATTTACCGACTCAATTCCTAGGAATTAGAGTCCTTTTGGGTTTTTGTTGTGGTGTGAAAGGAAAAGGTTTGAAACATTGTGGGTTGTGAGGCCCCAATTATTGTAAATATGTTAATTTATCATTGTTCTCAGTTTCTTTCTGTGCAGTTCTCATATTGTAGGCCACATGAGGAAGCTGAGCGGTCATTGCTCAGAGAAACGCGTTGAGACTTTATTCATTCACCACCTATTTGGATTTACCATCTGCTGGATATATTTTGGACTCCAAACTCTCCCCTTGGAATAACTTTGCAGCCTGAAAAGGATTCCTTAAGGATTGTGCTTCAGCCTACTCACTGTGTTTGCTGGATGCCAGAGGACTTCCTATTTAAAAGTTACCACCTCATACACTTTGGATGATTCCTTGTCAACACACTTCAGCCTTATTACTAATTGCTGGATGCCAGAGGACTTCCTGCCAGGCTTTATTAGCCCACTGGTAACGTTGTGCTGCTATCACCCATTAATTCTGGGACACTGTGGAGAGAGTCCTATTCCAAATTTGACATTGGTGAATTTTTACTATTCTATATATTGTTTTTATTTCCTTGTTATTTCCTATGCATATTTTATATTTTAATTATTTGTGTCTTTAATTAGAGATCTCATTATTGCACAAGAGCGCATGTTTTAGTCCAATAAATCACATGTTGATCTAATTATTAGAAATCTGTCCATCATATTTGTTTACCTATTATTATCAGTAGTAATGGTTCTATATTATATGTTTTTTTCCCCTGTATTTTGGTGCTGACTACCCCATTTACCAGCATCTCTCGTGGTAGCGCGTCTATTTTGTGTATTTACATGGACATTCTAGCAGGTATATTACCCCTTCTGTTTTGCAACTGATATGGTTTTTGATTTGCGAAGTGATCTCTTTGTTTTTGTATTGAAAAGAGGTGATGGCTTTTGTAGTAAGACTTCCAAGGTTCTTGCAGCCTGCACAGGTGTTGCAGAAATGGAATCCTGCACTTCCTCTATCCTCTTTTTTGTTCTCTAATGGATTGCAGCTTGAAGTCTATGTTTTTCAGATTGCGTGCTTTTTTGTAGATAATTACTAATTTGGTGAGTATTATCTCTTTAAGGACCTTGTTCAGGCTTACGAATCTGTTCCAATTTTCTAGTATAATTATTTTATTGTGTAATAAAGGATTTTTTTGGAGGGCTTTGGGCATTCGTTCTAACATTGAACTTGATAAGGTCTTCTCTATTGATTTGTCTTACTTTCGCTAGGGAGTGGTCTATATTTTGTGCCTGAAAGTTTCTTGCGTTAAATCACTCCTTTAATTTCTGGTTTTGATCTTCAAAAGTCTTTGGGCTACTGCAGTTCCTTTTGAGTCTTTGGAATTGTCCTTCATGGATATTGTGTATCCACTTTGGATGATGGTTACTTGAGGCAAGCAGTGAGTTGTTACAGTTGACCTCTTATGTAGGTTTTTGTCCCAGTTCTGCTGTTTTCTACAAAGATTTCTAAATCACAAAAATGTTTATTTTCTTCGTTGTAACTGGAAGTGAGTTTTAAATTGTGGTGGTCTGTTTTTATGTATGTGAAGAAGGATTTTGAGAGTGGTTGCATCTCCATCCCATATAAAGAGGATATCGTCAATATATCTTATCTATCCTTTAAGATGCTTTTCAAATGGATTAATATTCCAGATCCGGTCAGCTTCCCACTTTGTCAATACTAAATTAGCATAACTGGGTGTGAAGTAGGTTGTCATAACTGTGCCTGTTAATTGTTTGAAGAATATACATTCATACCAAAAGTAGTCATGATCCAAGATATATTCAGTGCTGCTCATAATGATATTGATTTGTGTGGTTTGTAGATTGATTTAATACAGAGGTAATAGTAGGTATGTTCACATCAATCTGTGTGTTTGATACATATGTAGAAGGACCTGGCGTCACACATCACTAAGGAATATGAGTCTTTCCATGTAATTTGGGATATGAATTGAAGAACTGATTTTGTGCCTTTTGTGTAGCTCCTTTGGGATGTGACTAATGGTTGTAAAACATGATCTATGTATCCCAAAAGGTTATAAGTGATGGAGTTGATACCAGATACTACATTATGGGACATACAGGTGGATTGTTAAGGTTTGTATCTTGGGCATTTGATAAAATACTGGAATTGGATTGGAGTTCTAAATGTAGTCATATTATGTTTTAGTAATGATTCCTAAATGTAAACCTTCTAATTGGTTCTGTAATTTTTGATTGTTTTTTTTCTGTTGGATACTTGGGTAGATGTTCATATGTAGTGCTGTTTAACAGTAACCTTGTTGTTTCTTTGATGTACTTGCATTTGTCCATAATCACCAGACCTTCTCACTTGTCTGCTGTCTTGATGTAAATGATTTTGTTCTTCTGTAGATGTTTTATTGCTTTCTTTTCTGTTTTGTGTTCGATTTTTTTTATTTTGGATTTTTCTGGAATTTCTTCAACTAAAACCTACATAAATGAGGTTGACTGTAACAACTATCTGCTAACCACAAGTACTAGCATCTAAATTGAATACTGAATATTCCTGGAGGACAATTCCAAAGCAGCAGTGTTGTCTTCACAGTGTCTTTCTCTGGCAAAATTCCCCTGCCACCCGGCACTGTGAAACAGCCTAATAGTTGTACAGAAATGTCAGTGTAGTGCAGCATAGTGTGGGGAGAACACTGCAAAGACTCCAAAAGGAACTTTAGAAACCCAAAGACGTTTGAAGAACAAAGCCAAAAACTAAGGAGTGAATACTACAGGGCTATTTGGGATTTTTCTGCAATATCCCCTCGATATGGCAAATCGGAGATTTACTAAAGACAAACCTGCTTTGAAATTGCCGGTGAAACACAAGTTTAGATTGCAATAGACTTCATTAGACCATTGGACCAAACATTGTATGGTTTACAAAGACAAGAATAAAATCACGGGTTTACTAAGAATCATAGAATAGAAGAAATAAATAGACCTGCCTGTAAGTGGCGGGTTTGTCCAAAGCACTGCATAGATCAGTATGATGTGTACAGACTTTTGTCTATTAAAGTGTAAATACACTGTACATACTGTATTGTACAGCATGTCTGTTCTGATTCGGGCCACAGCTTACTATTGTTTTACCAAGACCCGTGGACTACTATAACCATTTGATATTTTCTGTATCAGTGTTTGTCTATGTTTGCCCAAATTGGTTCGCTGCACCCCTATTCCACAGTATATTTTTTTTATTTTTCTTCAACATTTTTATTTTTGTTATATACATTTACTTTCAATATTTTGATTATTTGTATATCCATTTCTTTTTGTTTTATTGTCAGCTTACACTTTTTCCCCCTCTCTTTTATTTAAACGCTCTGTGGGGTATATTTACTAAAGTGCGGGTTTTTAGAAGTGGAGATGTTGCCCATAGCAACCAATCAGATTCTTCTTAACATTTATCTAGCACCTTCTAGAAGATAATAGGTAGAATCTGATTGGTTGCTATGGGCAACATATTCACTTTTAAATACCCGCACTTTAGTAAATATACCCCTCTCTGTCAAAATTGCCTTCTTTTCCTTCCTTTCATCCAACCCTCATCCTGCATTCTAGTTAATGTTCGGATAGAGCACATAATAAGTACCCTAGTGAATTGGAAAATTAAGAGTAGCTGATACAAATAGGACATTTTATTTCATTTAATACTTAATAACAAGACTTAAAAATGTATGTGCAGGCTTTCCCCACTGAGGATGAAGCATTCTTCATTTGTGTAAAATGAGTTTACTCTACAGTGTAATCGCAACTTGAGAACAAATGTACAGACCTATATTATGTTTCCGTATGACTCTGAATAAGGTTCTTCATCTGTTTGTACCTGACTATCTGTTTTTACTATTACGTTCTGTACATATGAAACCTGTCACTGATTGAACAGAGGATTACATAGGTTGGACAGGTGTACCTAATAAATAGGCCAAACATTGGTAATGTTACTGCTAACAATTTGTTAGAATTAACTTTAGAAAGCACTTATATAAGTAATGTTCTAACATTTCATCAGTCTAATGTAATGTTAACGAGGACTATTTGGCACAACATACGTCATTATTTTCTTTCACTTAAGTTATATTTCCCACTGTGCAGTCTTCACACCTTTTTCTTCATGGTCACAATTAGTGTTCTAATGACAACTTCAGACACAAGCCTTTCAGCCGCGTGCAGGTAAATTATCATTGGCGTCCGTTAGGGAATGTTGGCTAAACCTTTCTGAACTGTTGCTGAATTTTACTTGTGCTATTATCTTTTGAAATTGTATCACATTACCATAATGTGCTTGGCCTGCCACTGATTTTATAGATGAATACCAACCTGGAATATTTAATAAAGATCTTCAAAAGCTCTTAGAAAATGGTTAGGAATGACATGTTTTTGATATATTGGGTTCTCTCTCAGTCTCACTCACATAATAAGTCATCTATAAGGATTAGTGTGCCTATAAGCAATGTTTACCTATCAACAGATGATTCAAATAGCAATGTATGAGTGAAAGCTTTAACGCCTAATCCTACTTTTTTTTTGTACGTGATTTAATTTGCCTTTGATTTAATTCCAAGCACATTATAACTAGATTCTGGCACCATAGCAACTATGTCTTCATATCAGCTCCAGATAAACACGGGAAATCATTTGCACAGTGTCGCTTCTATTAATAACATTTGGGGGCAGAAGGTTGTTTAGTGAAAGTGGGATTGTTTCAGAGAGTGTCTGCTGTCACAGTACTGAGCTGTCAGCAGAGAACCAGCTGAAGGAGTAAGATGATTTGTAACTATTCCACTGCTCCCAAGGTGGGATGCTCTAATTTATCATTAATTCATGTTCTGTTCACTGCTAGTGACATTTGTTGCATTGATAGCCAAAGAACATTTGTATAGCTAGTACCTTCATGATCCACACCAATCCGCTGCAGTAATACAATGTCATTATTTTGCTAAAGTTTATGCTTGGAATTAAAATATATGTAATTATTCTTAATTATTGTGTATCTGCATTCACATTTTATAAGTACGTTCGTAAATAGCTGGAGCTATTTGATATGCACACTAAAATATAGAATAACAATTTATAGTGCAGCTCTCGTCAATAAATGAACCCTGGGAATCTAATTAGTTACAGGATGTGGGAAATTTAGCCACAGAGCATTTTGTAGTGTGTTGGGATGGTGTCTGGTAAATAAAAAAATAAGTTTTTTTTCTTATTTCAGCTAATGAGCTGCCTTGGATATAGAATAGCTCTGTATCTGCTGTACAATATCTCAGCGCCTTATTACATTAGTTTTATTCCATTTACAGCTTCTATCGTCCACTGTCACTACTTCCTTTTATGCCTTCAAGGCACTATGGGATATCAGCATGGACAGCATTACCAAGGCTATTCAGGACCATCAAGGTAAACAATGCGTATTATAGTCACAATGTCATATTCGGAAGTCTGTAATGTCCTTTGCAGTTCTTTAGTGGTTCCAACAGAATCGTGTCAGAGAGGCAAAATGTAGCCACTGGCAGCTATTCACAGGCATCACCTCAGAGTGTATCTTTTCTGGCTGACCAGTATCTAGAGCATTTATGTTCTACTATTAGGGGTATACTTACTAAACTTCTACTATTAGGGGTATATTTACTAAACTTCTACTATTAGGGGTATATTTACTAAACTTCTACTATTAGGGGTATACTTACTAAACTTCTACTATTAGGGGTATATTTACTAAACTTCTACTATTAGGGGTATATTTACTAAACTTCTACTATTAGGGGTATATTTACTAAACTTCTACTATTAGGGGTATATTTACTAAACTTCTACTATTAGGGGTATATTTACTAAACTTCTACTATTAGGGGTATATTTACTAAACTTCTACTATTAGGGGTATATTTACTAAACTTCTACTATTAGGGGTATATTTACTAAACTTCTACTATTAGGGGTATACTTACTAAACTTCTACTATTAGGGGTATACTTACTAAACTTCTACTATTAGGGGTATACTTACTAAACTTCTACTATTAGGGGTATACTTACTAAACTTCTACTATTAGGGGTATACTTACTAAACTTCTACTATTAGGGGTATATTTACTAAACTTCTACTATTAGGGGTATATTTACTAAACTTCTACTATTAGGGGTATACTTACTAAACTTCTACTATTAGGGGTATATTTACTAAACTTCTACTATTAGGGGTATATTTACTAAACTTCTACTATTAGGGGTATATTTACTAAACTTCTACTATTAGGGGTATATTTACTAAACTTCTACTATTAGGGGTATACTTACTAAACTTCTACTATTAGGGGTATACTTACTAAACTTCTACTATTAGGGGTATACTTACTAAACTTCTACTATTAGGGGTATATTTACTAAACTTCTACTATTAGGGGTATACTTACTAAACTTCTACTATTAGGGGTATACTTACTAAACTTCTACTATTAGGGGTATATTTACTAAACTTCTACTATTAGGGGTATATTTACTAAACTTCTACTATTAGGGGTATACTTACTAAACTTCTACTATTAGGGGTATATTTACTAAACTTCTACTATTAGGGGTATGTTTTAGAAGTGGAGATGTTGGCCATAGCAACCAATCAAATTCTAGCTATTATCTCCTAGAAGGTGCTAGATAAATGTTAAGTAGAATCTGATTGGTTGTTATGGGCAACATCTCGACTTCTAAAAACCTGCACCTTGGTAAATATGCCCCTTAGTGTCTACCTGTAATGATTTAGAATTTTTACCTAAGAGAAGCATCTATTGTTTTCACTCATGAAATAACTCACTTTTCTTCTGAGCATACATTACAGGTCTACTTATTTTCACCCATAATATCCACTGATATCCTGTATTTAGATTCTCAGCATACTTGGCTGTCACAAGCTGCATTATTTTTCCTCTTTTCAGCTAACAGTTCTTTGGGAGTTAAACTAAAAATGATAAATAGGTGCATCTCAGTAACCCAGGGGATGATATGTGGGTAACAGATGTTGCTTATTTAGGGCAAAATTTACTAAGCGACGGGTGGTTTCACTGTGGGTTCTAAACCCAGGGGGTTTGGTGGCGGTTTGGCAGCGGTTTATAAATGACACCCCTGCTCTATTCTATTCCAAAATGTGTGTTGACAGCGGTTTTCAGTGGGTCTGGCCTTAGTAAATCTGTGGATAGCAAAACCGCCACCAAACTGCCACAAAACACCAGGGTTTAGAACCCCCCGCTTAGTACATTTTGCCCTTACTTTTATGTTCCTTTGTTTCACTCTGATATTGCTTACTTTATGCAGTGCGTGAGAAATACCTAGGAGTCAGTGCTGAGTATGAGTCCACAGTCAGTAAGGTATTTTTGACTGTGACAAATGCAGCCTTCCTAGGGTGTTCCACTCATAATCCATTGCTGTACCTGACTGTCAAATATAGCAAGTATAGTGGAAGCACTAGAAGGAAGAAAAACATATGTGTGTACCCCAGAGAATTTGGCTAGGGTGATATACTGGTAGCCCAAAAGGTCACGAGAGACTGATATTTGGTGAAACAGGATGTAAAAAGAAATGGCCTAGTCATTTGGATGTGAGTGACAGCACTTTCAAAATCCATAGAGCACAACCTGTGTGGACAACTATATATATACAGTATGTTAATTATATTATAGATTTCTGTTACTGGATTTAGAGCATGCCATTAGAATATTGATTAGTGTTTGTTTGAATTAAGTCTAAAAATGGGTGTTTATCAGTTTACTTAGCTTAAAAGGGGTAGGTCCTGTGGTCTCAGCCTATGCATAGTCTGGGAATAAATGTATCAATGTTTAGAAACCCAGAATGTCCTAAAATGTACATCTCTGGGTCATTAACGCACAGGCAATAATAATAATAATAATAATAATAATAATAATAAATGACCTTCTAGAGGTTTGTCATTATAACTAAAGGCCTGATTCTAAGTCGGATGCAGCAGAGATATCGGATGTAGTGGAGCAAGGTATAGTGCAGTGGAGCAATGTATAGTGTAGTGGGGCAAGGTATAGTGTAGTGGAGCAAGGTATAGTGTAGTGGAGCAAGGTATAGTGTAGTGGAGCAAGGTATAGTGCAGTGGAGCAATGTATAGTGTAGTGGGGCAAGGTATAGTGTAGTGGAGCAAGGTATAGTGTAGTGGAGCAAGGTATAGTGTAGTGGAGCAAGGTATAGTGTAGTGGAGCAAGGTATAGTGCAGTGGAGCAATGTATAGTGTAGTGGGGCAAGGTATAGTGTAGTGGAGCAAGGTATAGTGTAGTGGAGCAAGGTATAGTGTAGTGGGGCAAGGTATAGTGTAGTGGGGCAAGGTATAGTGTAGTGGAGCAATGTATAGTGTAGTGGAGCAAGGTATAGTGTAGTGGAGCAAGGTATAGTGTAGTGGAGCAATGTATAGTGTAGTGGAGCAATGTTTTCTGTCAGTGCATGTACCGGAGACGCGGGGAGTATGCGTCCTGCTGATGGTTGAACATAGACGCTGTACAGGTCTTAGCGCACACGCACATAGAACTGTACAAGTAGTATATGGGGAGTTCCTGTCTGGCAACTGGGAGGTAACAGGGTGGTAGTTAAAAAGAAGCATGCAGAGGTAGCACCTTATGGAAGTGTCACCGAAAGCGGTATATGAGTATATGCGCTAGAATGCCCCATTTTCTTACTCTAGATGCTAACAAAACCCACTCTGCTTTCAGTTCCCACTTGTACTAGTGCACCTACTACCTATCACCCCCTTCTTCTATGTATCCCTGCTTCAATATGTCCTAAATGCTGTGACAAGACTTACAGTATTTTCCTGTTTTTCCCAGTTCACATCTGCCGCACCACTCCACTGCATTGACTCCCAATATCCTACAGAATACAATTTAAGTTACTCGCCCCCACCTACAAAGACCTCAAAAACCCTTACTGCAAAATCATGGAATGCAACAGGTCATTCCTGAAAATACAAACCAAACTGCACCATTCAACATTAAATGATACAGAAGCCTGTTAGATTTTGTATGCTTAATGTGGCAAGATCAGGGTAAGAATGCCGTCTTTTGGGGTCAGAGCCAGATCTAGACCTCATGGGGCCCTAGGCAAGATACCAGTTTGGGGCACCCTTCCCTCCAGGGGCTGGCTGGCAACTTTTAGCCTGGGAGGCAAATGCATGCAGGCGGCCCTGGCAGAGGAGTAGCGTGTAGCCAGGGTGCCTGAAGAACGTGAGTGCTATGGTGCCCCCCCCCTTCAAGTACTCCAGGGAGGAAGCGGGTCCATATTGGATTAATGTAAAGTAAAAATAAAGATTAGGGACAGCCCCGACGTGGTGCCCCAGGAGAGGACCCCCTTATGCAGGCCTCCAGTAGTGCCCCCAGTAGTGATCCCTCCTATGCAGTACCCCTTATACAGTGCCCCCAGTAGTGGTCCCCCCTGTGCAGTGCCCCCAGTAGTAAGCCCCTTATATAGTGCCCCCAGTAGTGGTACCCCCTATGCAGTGCTCCTTATATAGTGCCCCCAGTAGCAGTCCACACCCCATGCAGTGCCCCCAATAGTGGTAACCCTTATGCAGTGCCCCTTAAATAGTGGCCCCAGTTGTAGTCTCCCCCCTATGCAGTACCCCTAGTATTACCCTTTTTATAGAGCCCCCAGCAGTGGTCCCTCGATGCAGTGTACTCAGTGGTAGTCCCCGCCCCCCTATGTAGTGCCCCTAGTAGTAGTCCCCACCCCTATGCAGTGCCCCTAGTAGTTGTCCCCTCCCCTTGTAGTGCCCATAGTAGTAGTAGTCCCCCCCTTGTAGTGCCCCAGTAGTAGTCCCCCCTTGTAGTAGTATTCGCCCCCCTTGTAGTGCCCCCAGTAGTAGTCCCCCCCTTGAAGTGCCCCTGTTATAATCCCTAGTGGTCCCCCCTTGTAGTGCCCCCAGTAGTGATCTCCCCCTTGTAGTACCCCCAGTAGTGGTCTCCCTCTTGTAGTGCCCCCAGTAGTAGTCCCTCCCTCTTGTAGTGCCCCCAGTAGTGGTTCCCCCTTTGTAGTGCCCCCAGTAGTAGTCCCTCCCTCTTGTAGTGCCCCCAGTAGTGGTTCCCCCTTTGTAGTGCCCCCAGTAGTCCCCCCCTTGTAGTGCCCCCAGTAGTAGTAGTCCCCCCCCTTGTATTGCCCCCATTAGTAGTAGTCCCCCCCCCCTTGCAGTGCCTCCAGTAGTGGTTGCCCCCTTGTGGTGCCCCCAGTAGTGGTCTCCCCCTTGTAGTGCCAGCCCCCCCTGTAGACACACGTAGTAAAAAAAAACCACTTACCTGAATCCCCACTCCAACCGTCGCCATCCGCTCCTCCGTCTGTCCTTCCCGGGCCGGGCCGCTCTGCATTATGGGAGAGACGTCATATGACGTTATGACGACTCTCCCATTGCCCACTGCGGGAGCCGGAAGATGGAGCGGCTCCCACAGTGGGCGCAGCAGCAGCTGAGAGTCTGTCAGACTCTCATTGGCTGCTGCTTACAACAAACACACAGCTGCTGGAGTCGGCGGCTGTGTGTTTGTCACTTGTGTAGCGCTGACCGAACTCCGTCCGGTCTGCGCTACACACGCGGTGCAGTCTGTGTCACAGTGACTGCCCGCGGCCCGCATTACGCTGCGGCCCTGGGGCCACATGGCACCCTGCCCCCCGGCCCAGCCCGCCACTGCTTCCCTCAAAGGTATGCGGTCAGGAAGCCAGCGGACGAAATACTGACCGCCGGCTTCCGGACTGTGAAATCCCGGCATGGGACTAATGACAGACGTGGGAATCCAGACGCCCGGAATACCGAACGAAGGTAACCCTGGCGCCGGGAGCGGATAGCCACGGAGGGAGGGGGGGTTAGGTTTGGGGCTCCCGGGGGGACTTAGGGTTAGGCACCCCCCCAGGAGGGTTAGGCTAGGGGAAGGGGGGTTAGGGTTAGGCACCCAGAGGCAGGGCCGGATTAACCATGGGGGGGATAGAGCTGCAGCTCCAGGCCCATCATCAAAATAGGCCCACCGTCCACAGCAGCATCTGCTGTAGATAGGAAAAATGTTCTTGTTACAGGCTGCCTGAGGCCGTCTGACCTCCGCCCACTGAAATCCCGGTGGGCCGTCCACATCCCCCCTCCCCGGTTCAACTTCAAACACTAAGCATAGCAGTGCCCTGGTAGCCTGCTTCACTAGCCTAGCCCTCCCTGCGCCAGTGTGTCTCGGCGCTTCCTCCACGCAGTGTGACGTTGCAGCGCGCGACGTCACATGCAGTAGGTGCTGCTCCTTGTCCCCATCAAAAGGACTAATAGCCGAGCCCGACCTCAAATCCGTGAAGGCGGCTCGGCTGTGTGACTGGCTGTCCTCACACCGAAGTGTCAGGCGTCCTGTGTTGACTGCTGATTGGGTGTCCTGCAGGCTGCTTCCTGAAGAACAAGGTGTCCTTCCCTTCAACCTGAGCCGCAGACAGTGCCTTCGTAAGAGGTATGCAGGTGCTGACAAAATATTTTAATATATTGTGGGTTATGTGTTGTGTCTGTGTGTATATATATATATATAATATGTGTGCATATATATGTGTAAGTGTATATATACAATATGTGTGTATATATATATATATATATATATAATATATATATATGTATCCACGTAAATGCATATATTTACAGTATGTGTATGCTGTATGTATGCATATATCTGTGTAAATGTGTGTGTGTGTATATATATATATATATATATATATATACACACACACACACCAGTCATAACGGACACATAGTGATGCTGTCCAGCCGCTTTTGTTTCTGGCCAGTACAGCATCTCAGCACCTGGGTGAAGATTATGTAAGGTGAATGTATTTTCTGTACTGTGGACCTGATTCAGAGCTGTACGCTATGCCGATATTTATGCAGTTGATCGATTGTCGGCCATCTCTGCATGCTTCTAAGTCGCACAGCGCACGCGTCAAGTTCATTATTGTAGTCGCTCGCAGCAACTTTTTACTTTGTGATTGACAGGCAAGGACCTTTTGGTGGAGGTAACAGGGAGTGGTGGTGAAAACGCAGGCATGTCACAGTCAATTTCGGGGAGGGTCGAGTCTGTGACTGCGATCCCGTACAAAATAACAATGGCATCTCAGTTCAGGCGGGCCATTCTGCACAGCCATAGGGTTACTCAATACCCGATAATCGAAGGATCTGCGTTTCAATACATATCACACCCCGCTTGGATATGCGTTTCAATACATATCACACCCCCACCACGCTGGTCAAACTTCCTGTGGCAACACACAATAGGCCCTTTATAAATTTCAGCTCCAGGCCCATGTGGACCTTAATCTGGCACTGCCACCGGGGGCAGGTTAGGGTCAGGCACCCCCCCGGGAGGGTTAGGCTTAGGGTGCGGGGAGGGGGGGTTAGGTTTAGGCAGAGCCGGCCCTAGCCAAATTAGTGACCTAGGCAAGATTTTGGGAGGTGCCCCCCCATAGGATCCTGAATAAGCGTGTGGCCTCACAGAAGGGGCGTGGTCTTACTGGGCTGTGCTCCCAGCACCCCTCACAGATCACAGCACAGCGCACATCACCCAGCATAGCACCCTTCTACCACCACACCTCTCCCAGCACAGCACCCGCACTAACCACTAGCTGTTATCCAGGTGCCTCATCCCTGCAAACTGCCGCTGCCCGCTCACTGTTTGCTGCTGCCAGCTGAGTTCCGATCATGGACGCTGCACAGTGACAGTAGTAGCTGCCATAATCTCTGGCCAGCCAACAGCAGGTGTCCCAGCCATGCCTGCCCCAAACTGGCTCTGCTTTCCCGAGGCAGGCTTGGGTGCCCCTAGGCATTTGCTTAGTTTGTCTATGCCTAGGGCCGGCTCTGGGTTTAGGCACCCCTGGGGGGAGGTTAGAGTTAGGCACTAGGGGGGAAGTTAGGGTTAGGGATAGCTTAAATACAGGGTTAGAGGGGGGGAAGGGTTAGGAATAGCTTAAATACTTACCCTGTCGGGATCTTCATTCTTCTGCCTGCCGGCGTCGTTATTACATCCGCCGGGCTTTAGTCCGGCGGTATGTCATACCGATTCCCCCTCAAACAATCCATTACACTATATTTTCATTCCTGATTTATGCCCCTTACATTATTTCTTATTTTTCCTCCTTATATTCAAAGCTTTAAACATTACAAACATGGTGTAATGGTTAGCATTACTGCCGCACAGCACTGAGGTCATGGGTTTGATTTCCACCACAGTCCTGTGTGGAGTTTGTATATTCTCCCCTTACTTGCATAGCTTTCCTCCCACACTCCAAAAATATACTGGTAGGTTAACTGGCTCCCAACAGAAAAATGAACCCTAGTGTGTGCGTGTACATGTGTTTAGGGCAGACTAGATGGGCCAAGTGGTTCTTAACTGCCATCAAATTATATGTTTAAACATTAGAAACAAACACAAAAGACCATAACACAGAACACATTCTAGGAACTTAGGGCCCGATTCAGACCCATTCGCAAGGCTGCGTTCGAACGCAGCCATCCGCAGTCAAAGTATGCAAATCCCATGATCGCTAGCAAGACATTAGCACGTCCACTATGTTTTGCCGTGCGATCGCGGTATGAAATTAGAAGCCCACCAGCCTGACAGAAGACGCCCACTTTCCCTTAGTAACATAACGTCATCTCCAGGAAGTGTATTAAACAATCGGTAACATCGGCTGACATCGGACCCATACGCAGCACTTGTGGTTGACCATACCCTACCGCAAGCACTGCGAGTTCAGCCATGTGAAGTGTATGCTGACGATGCGTCTTAATTATGCACGCCCCTGAAATGGCGTTCCAAAGCACAGACTCCTGCGTTGGGACCACCACACCCCCAGTTACCATCGACCACCCCGTCACCACCCACAAATGGCACGTTCTGTCAGTCATGCTTGCGGAGAGTCTGTGTACTGGCTGCGATCGCTTCCCGATCGCAGTGACTGGTTCGTGCATGCACACTGCATCTTGTACGCATGCGCAGATTGCAAACATCGACAGGCTGCGTTCACCGGGTCTGAATCAGGCCCTTACTGTATATACAATACAGGAACAGCTTTAGTGACCAATGTACAATACATTCTTAATATTTTACCACTGACACCAAAGTAACTTTGATCACATTTCTTACACATTCTGGTGTTTGGTTTGAGCAACAACTGAACCTCTTCACCATTCTGAATGATTTCATGCACTGAGTTGCTGCCATTTGACTGACAGATCAGATATTTGCATTAATAAAGTGTAGTGGGGTAATTAATAAGGGGGATACTGTGTAATGTTATCAGTTGACGAATCTACTGTGTAATTTACACACTAACCCCAACGTTATCAGTTGCTGAATCTACCATAGGGATGGACATCAGGAGCCCTCCATCAACTGATGGCTGGGTTTCCACCATTGAAACTTTTGATGTGATGGTAATTAACCATTGCATCAAAAGAATTTGATGCAAAAAACACTCATGTAACTTACGCATGCGCAAAAATCATGCAGCATGGTCGGCCAGGGATGTAACTGGGGACAGGATCGGGGGCGGGGCCCGGAGCAGTGATTAGCTGCTGCTCCAGAGTCTCGACAGATGCAGGAGTTACACTCGGTACTGATCTCAGCCAACCCGAAGCTGGCTGCGAGCCCATCCTACTCCTCTGAGTGCAGCATGACAAGCATCACTTAAAAGTTAAGTATGTAGAATAGGAAGCTACACTTTCACCACTAAAATGTCTCCAGGATGTACTTAGTTGCAGTGCTTATCTGGCTGCTGGCTGGCTGTGAGAGCCAATCAGAGCTGCAGCCTGGGAGAGGGGAGGAACCAAGCAATTCACTTCTGATGCAGAAAGGGACAGCCTCCATTGCCTCCAACGGAGCTAAGGTCCTAGGTGCCGCGATGCAGGGGGCAACAGCCAGGAAGGGAGGAGCCAGAGGCAGGGCAGGAATTTAAAAATCAGGTAACCATCGGAACACCATCAAATCATTACCATTCGATGGTGACAAACATTGGAAAGCCACCATAGAATGGTAAAAACACTAACATCAAAAGAAATATATTGATGGTCTCTAACCATCGCAATTCGATGTCCATCCCTAATCTACCATCACACCACCCTCCATGCACACACAGCAAAGTCACTGAATGATCTGAATCTGCCATGTTAAACCCAAGGTCCAAGCGGTTGAAGCACATGGGAGTATGGGAGTAGATGTGTGATAGTGGCACTTAATGTGCCGCTATAACGCTACCCGCTTCGCCTCTTTACCGAGGCGAGGCAGGAAGCACCACCAATGAGATGTATGAACCTCATTGGCCGGAGAGGGGAAGCGTTAACTCCCCCCTCTGGCTCTACCCACTAGAGACCACAGCGCATCAGCCTAGTGCTGATGCACTGTGTGTCAGTCCTGGCCGGCTCCACTGAGCATGCGCAGGATCTCACAAGTATAGCGAGATCCCCGCATGCAGCCTGGAGCCGGCACCCGCCGCGCAGGGACAGCGCTGTCCCTGCTGTGGGTATAGGGCAGCGCCAGGCTGTAGCTGATGATAGTGACATCTACAGCAGGCCGAACGGTCAGGCAATCTGACCGTTCATATATGGCCCAGGCTATCGGCGCTGCTATCTTGTAGATAGCAGCGCCGATAATGACAGGGGCGCATAGCAGGGGCTGCCCAGACCCCCGATTATACATCGGGGAGAAGCGGTATCAGCGCACATAACGTGCGCTGATACCGCTTCTGGGCTTCATACATCTTGTGCGCTGATACCGCTTCTGGGCTTCATACATCTTCCCCATGATGAGCTGGGCGCACAAAACCTCAAGTGCAAAAGATGCTGCTAGGGAACCAGGCGACAAGAAGGGTGTTCACACTTTCGCTGCTACCAAACATTGCCCACAATGTCCCTGTTTATGAGATAATAGATCAAACATCACCACAACAAACACTATCATTGACATTACACTACATCACTATAAAACCCAATCAGCACACATTGCACCACTCTATCACTTTAGCACTCATTCAGCACACACCGAATCACTATCACTCACTCAGCATCACTCTGTAACTCACTCAGCACACACCGCATCACTATATCATTCATGCAGCAGACACACCGCATCACTATATCACTCACTCAGCACACACAGCATGACTATATCACTCACAGCACACACCGCATCACTATCGCTCACTCAGCACACATCGAATCACTATCACTCACTCAAGCACACACCGCAGCATCACTCTATCACTCACTCAGCACACACCGCATCACTATATCACTCACTCAGCACGCACAGCATCACTATATCACTCACTCAGCACACACTGCATCACTATCACTCACAGCACACACCACATCACTATCACTCACAGCACACACCGCATCACTATCACTCACTCAGCACACACCACATCACTCTATAACTCACTCAGCACACACCACATCACTATATCACTCATGCAGCAGACACACCGCATCACTATATCACTCACTCAGCACACACAGCATGACTATATCACTCACAGCACACACCGCATCACTATCGCTCACTCAGCACACACCGCATCACTATCACTCACTCAAGCACACACCGCCGCATCACTCTATCACTCACTCAGCACACACCGCATCACTATATCACTCACTCAGCACGCACAGCATCGCTCTATCACTCTCAGCACACACCGCATCACTATCACTCACTCAGCATCACTCTGTAAGTCACTCAGCACACACCGCATCACTATATCACTCATGCAGCAGACACACCGCATCACTATATCACTCACTCAGCACGCACAGCATCACTCTATCACTCACTCAGCACACACCGCATCACTATATCACTCACTCAACACGCACAGCATCACTATATCACTCACTCAGCACACACTGCATCACTATCACTCACAGCACACACCGCATCACTATCACTCACAGCACACACCGCATCACTATCACTCACTCAGCACACACCGCATCACTCTATAACTCACTCAGCACACACCACATCACTATATCACTCATGCAGCAGACACACCGCATCACTATATCACTCACTCAGCACGCACAGCATCACTCTATCACTCACTCAGCACACACCGCATCACTATATCATTCATGCAGAAGACACATTGCATCACTATATCACTCACTCAGCACGCACAGCATCGCTCTATCACTCTCAGCACACACCGCATCACTATCACTCACTCAGCATCACTCTGTAACTCACTCAGCACACACCGCATCACTATATCACTCATGCAGCAGACACACCGCATCACTATATCACTCACTCAGCACGCACAGCATCACTCTATCACTCACTCAGCACACACAGCATCACTATATCATTCATGCAGAAGACACATTGCATCACTATATCACTCACTCAGCACGCACAGCATCGCTCTATCACTCTCAGCACACACCGCATCACTATCACTCACTCAGCATCACTCTGTAACTCACTCAGCACACACCGCATCACTATATCACTCATGCAGCAGACACACCGCATCACTATATCATTCACTCAGCACGCACAGCATCACTATATCACTCACTCAGCACACACTGCATCACTATCACTCACAGCACACACCGCATCACTATCGCTCACTCAGCACACACCGCATCCCTCTATCACTCACTTAAGCACACACCGCATCACTATATCACTCACAGCACACACCACAAACACTATCATTGACATTACACTACATCACTATAAAACCCAATCAGCACACATTGCACCACTCTATCACTTTAGCACTCATTCAGCACACACCGAATCACTATCACTCACTCAGCACACGCTGCACCACTCTTTCACTCACTCAGCACACACCGCATCACTATCACTCACTCAGCATCACTCTGTAACTCACTCAGCACACACCGCATCACTATATCACTCATGCAGCAGACACACCGCATCACTATATCACTCACTCAGCACACACAGCATCACTATATCACTCACAGCACACACCGCATCACTATCGCTCACTCAGCACACACCGAATCACTATCACTCACTCAAGCACACACCGCCGCATCACTCTATCACTCACTCAGCACACACAGCATCACTCTATCACTCACTCAGCACACACCGCATCACTATATCACTCATGCAGAAGACACATTGCATCACTATATCACTCACTCAGCACACACCGCATCACTATATCACTCACTCAGCATGCACAGCATCACTATATCACTCACTCAGCACACACTGCATCACTATCACTCACAGCACACACCGCATCACTATCACTCACAGCACACACCGCATCACTATCACTCACTCAGCACACACCACATCACTCTATAACTCACTCAGCACACACCACATCAGTATATCACTCATGCAGCAGACACACCACATCACTATATCACTCACTCAGCACGCACAACATCACTCTATCACTCACTCAGCACACACAGCATCACTCTATCACTCACTCAGCACACACCGCATCACTATATCACTCATGCAGAAGACACATTGCATCACTATATCACTCACTCAGCACACACAGCATCACTCTATCACTCTCAGCACACACAGCATCGCTCTATCACTCTCAGCACACACCGCATCACTATCACTCACTCAGCACACATCGCATCACTATCACTCACTCAAGCACACACCGCATCACTATATCACTCACTCAGCACACACAGCATCACTATATCACTCACAGCACACACCGCATCACTATCGCTCACTCAGCACACACCGCATCACTATCACTCACTCAAGCACACACCGCCATATCACTCTATCACTCACTCAGCATGCACAGCATCACTATATCACTCACTCAGCACACACTGCATCACTATCACTCACAGCACACACCGCATCACTATCACTCACAGCACACACCGCATCACTATCACTCACTCAGCACACACCGCATCACTCTATAACTCACTCAGCACACACCACATCAGTATATCACTCATGCAGCAGACACACCACATCACTATATCACTCACTCAGCACGCACAACATCACTCTATCACTCACTCAGCACACACAGCATCACTCTATCACTCACTCAGCACACACCGCATCACTATATCACTCATGCAGAAGACACATTGCATCACTATATCACTCACTCAGCACACACAGCATCACTCTATCACTCTCAGCACACACAGCATCGCTCTATCACTCTCAGCACACACCGCATCACTATCACTCACTCAGCACACATCGCATCACTATCACTCACTCAAGCACACACCGCATCACTATATCACTCACTCAGCACACACAGCATCACTATATCACTCACAGCACACACCGCATCACTATCGCTCACTCAGCACACACCGCATCACTATCACTCACTCAAGCACACACCGCCATATCACTCTATCACTCACTCAGCATGCACAGCATCACTATATCACTCACTCAGCACACACTGCATCACTATCACTCACAGCACACACCGCATCACTATCACTCACAGCACACACCGCATCACTATCACTCACTCAGCACACACCGCATCACTCTATAACTCATTCAGCACACACCACATCACTATATCACTCATGCAGCAGACACACCGCATCACTATATCACTCACTCAGCACGCACAGCATAACTCTATCACTCTCAGCACACACAGCATCGCTCTATCACTCTCAGCACACACTGCATCACTATCACTCACTCAGCATCACTCTGTAGCTCACTCAGCACACACGCATCACTATATCACTCACTCAGCACACACCGCATCACAATATATCACTCATGCAACAGACACAGCATCACTATCACTCACTCAGCACACGCAGCATCACTATATCACTCACTCAGTGCACACCACATCACTATATCACTCACTCTGCATCACTATATCACTCACTCAGCACACACCGCATCACTATATCACTTACTCAGCACACACTGCACTCTATCACTCACTCAGCACACACCGCATCACTCTATAACTCACTCAGCACACACCACATCACTATATCACTCATGCAGCAGACACACCGCATCACTATATTACTCACTCAGCACGCACAGCATTACTATATCACTCACTCAGCACACACAGCATCACTATATCACTCACTCAGCACACACCGCATCACTATATCACTCACTCAGCACGCACCGCATCACAATATATCACTCATGCAGCAGACACAGCATCACTATATCACTCACTCAGCACACACAGCATCACTCTATCACTCTCAGCACACACAGCATCGCTCTATCACTCTCAGCACACACCGCATCACTATCACTCACTCAGCATCACTCTGTAAGTCACTCAGCACACACCGCATCACTATATCACTCATGCAGCAGACACACCGCATCACTATATCACTCACTCAGCACGCACAGCATCACTATATCACTCACTCAGCACACACTGCATCACTATCACTCACAGCACACACCGCATCACTATCGCTCACTCAGCACACATCGCATCACTATCACTCACTCAAGCACACACCGCATCACTATATCACTCACTCAGCACACACAGCATCACTATATCACTCACAGCACACACCGCATCACTATCGCTCACTCAGCACACACCGCATCACTATCACTCACTCAAGCACACACCGCCATATCACTCTATCACTCAGCATGCACAGCATCACTATATCACTCACTCAGCACACACTGCATCACTATCACTCACAGCACACACCGCATCACTATCACTCACAGCACACACCGCATCACTATCACTCACTCAGCACACACCGCATCACTCTATAACTCATTCAGCACACACCACATCACTATATCACTCATGCAGCAGACACACCGCATCACTATATCACTCACTCAGCACGCACAGCATAACTCTATCACTCTCAGCACACACAGCATCGCTCTATCACTCTCAGCACACACTGCATCACTATCACTCACTCAGCATCACTCTGTAGCTCACTCAGCACACACCGCATCACTATATCACTCACTCAGCACACACCGCATCACAATATATCACTCATGCAGCAGACACAGCATCACTATCACTCACTCAGCACACGCAGCATCACTATATCACTCACTCAGTGCACACCACATCACTATATCACTCACTCTGCATCACTATATCACTCACTCAGCACACACCGCATCACTATATCACTTACTCAGCACACACTGCACTCTATCACTCACTCAGCACACACCGCATCACTATCACTCAGCACACACCGCATCACTCTATAACTCACTCAGCACACACCACATCACTATATCACTCATGCAGCAGACACACCGCATCACTATATTACTCACTCAGCACGCACAGCATTACTATATCACTCACTCAGCACACACAGCATCACTATATCACTCACTCAGCACACACCGCATCACTATATCACTCACTCAGCACGCACAGCATCACTATTTCACTCACTCAGCATGCACAGCATCACTATATCACCCTCAGCACACACTGCATTACTATCACTCACTCAGCACCACTCTATCACTCACTCAGCACACACTGCATCACTATATCACTCATGCAGAAGACACATTGCATCACTATATCACTCACTCAGCACACACCGCATCACTATATCACTTACTCAGCACACACCGCATCACTATCACTCACTCAGCACACACCGCATCACTCTATCACTCACTCAGCACACACCGCATCACTATATCACTTACTCAGCACACACCGCATCACTATCACTCACTCAGCACACACCGCATCACTCTATCACTCACTCAGCACACACCGCATCACTATATAACTCACTCAGCACACACCGCATCACTATATCACTTACTCAGCACACACCGCATCACTATATCACTCACTCAGCACACACTGCATCACTATCACTCACTCAGCACACACCGCATCACTAGCACTCACTCAGCACACACCGCATCACTAGCACTCACTCAGCATACACCGCATCACTCTATCACTCACTCAGCACACACCGCATCACTATCACTCACTCAGCACACACCGCATCACTAGCACTCACTCAGCACACACTGCATCACTATATCACTCACTCAGCACACACCGCATCACTAGCACTCACTCAGCACACACCGCATCACTAGCACTCACTCAGCACACACCGCATCACTATATCACTTACTCAGCACACACCGCATCACTATCACTCACTCAGCACACACCGCATCACTCTATCACTCACTCAGCACACACCGCATCACTATATCACTTACTCAGCACACACCGCATCAATATCACTCACTCAGCACACACCGCATCACTCTATCACTCACTCAGCACACACCGCATCACTATATAACTCACTCAGCAGACACCGCATCACTATATCACTTACTCAGCACACACCGCATCACTCTATAACTCACTCAGCACACACCGCATCACTATCACTCACTCAGCACACACCGCATCACTATCACTCACTCAGCACACACCGCATCACTATATCACTTACTCAGCACACACCGCATCACTATATCACTCACTCAGCACGCACCGCATCACTAGCACTCACTCAGCACACACTGCATCACTAGCACTCACTCAGCACACACTGCATCACTAGCACTCACTCAGCACACACTGCATCACTAGCACTCACTCAGCACACACTGCATCACTAGCACTCACTCAGCACACACTGCATCACTAGCACTCACACAGCAAATTACACTTGGCAGCATGCACAGTATCCCTCCTCTTTCTCCCCCTATACAAAACTCAAATGACTCACCTGTCTCCCTGTCACAGTACACTGTGGCAGAGCAGTAAAACGTCATCTGAGGGCAGGGACACACAGTATGTAATAGCCCCCATGCTGCCTGTACTGTAATAGTAGAGGATAGCTGCCCAGGAATCAGGACTACACTAAGGAAAATCCTCTCAGCACCCCCTGCTGGCGCCTGGAGGCAAGTACTCCTAAGTGAAAAGTAGGAGAAGATACCGACGAAGACTTCCTGCCGCTACATCCGGACCTAGCTGTTGTGAGTGACAGCGACTAATCCCCAGGGTCCCTTGTGACCCACCGGGCCCTAGGTGGGTGCCTAGGTTGCCTATTGATAAATCCGGCCCTGCTTGGGGTAGAAGGGTGCACTTTCACACAGCAGCCAATTAGTAGTACTGTACATCAGTTGAAAACCTTTGTATAAGTTTCTGCAGCTAGTTGTATTTGCGGCATAAAGATTAATAAAACATAAAAGAAAAGACTAGCCAGTCTGGCTCTAACTAAACAAATGATTCCCTTTCTCAGAGTAGAGGGACCTTACAAAACAACAGTATTGGCATGTTACTTACAGCCAGTGATCACTGTGTTTCTCTACAGTCCCGCTGTCTGTTTCCCCAGGTAGTGTGAGACTGAGATTAGCAACTGACACACCTTATATCAGCCTCTCACAGGTGCTCTGACAATGTTGCCAATTAGCTTCTGTCCACCAGACAGAAGCCAGGAATCTTGGGCACACATAGGGGCTGATTCAGAGTTATATGCAAATCCAATGGTTTACGTACAACTCTGATGTTTGAAAATCTGTGCATGTACAGATCTCCTTCTGTGAGATTACTTGCAGTGCCCGGCCACTTGGGGGTGGAGTCAGGCAGCATCCCAGCAAACAGGGGAGTGTCAACTTCGTTTTCTTGGAGTGTTTAGACATAGAGTAAAAGCCACTCTTTAGACTGACCACGTTTTGGTCTACTATATTTGTTTGAGATATATGATAGGTACAAACATAAAAACCAGAAGAGACACAGTGGGTTAGTAAAACAGCTGTATACAGATTTATTTAGTACAGGTATATTGATAAACATAAGTTTTATAAAGAGAAAAATTAGGTTGCCTCAAAATACATAAAATGTAAGGTATTTGAGCAAACAAGTAATTGTATTTTATTTTTTCTTTTAGCTATTCATTATTTCAATATCAGCAGACACATTAACATTGAAACCATTAGCTCTTCTATGTTTATATAGTTTAAAATGATCTACAGTTCTGGCTCTGTCATGCATGTTTGTTTATTCTGTTTATAAGAATAGCTGGTCTGCCAATCCTCTGTATTTTTATTTTTGTCTCCAGATGTTCATGTAATGTGGAGTTTAAAGTGAGATTTTATTAAAAAGCAGCGGTATCTCAGCATAAGCAAAGTATAAGGATAGGCAGGAGGCCCAAACACTGAAGGGTCCACCGCATGTATTCTTGTAATGCATGGCTCTTTCTGCAAATGGATCATAAAATACAGCACTGGACAGTTCTATGTCCAAGGAGAAGCTGCCAGATGAGGACATGGTGATAATGGTCATGAGACAACTGTTATGGATAATTCGGCTTAAATTGTCCTTGCGGTGACGTGGCCCATTAGTCATTTCCTGTAACATGACTTCATCTGGGCACGCTAACTAGCACTGCCTGGCTTATCTACACAACACTTTGAACCTACTGCCATAGCCCCCTGGTATTTCATACATCACCACATTTCATATGTAGTTAGAATAGAAATTAAACAAAAATCTAATTTTGCTTGCTTGGTGGTTTTGACTTTAATGATGTGGAACTTGACACGCTTAATATTAGTTCATGGCACACAATGCACTCTCTTTGATCACACAGAGCAGATTATACAGTTTGATCTTTTCCTTGTCATCTACCACTTTTCAATAGTGTTAAAAAATTAATGGGTCTATATATGACTGAACTTCATTTGGTCCAGATTAATTTCAACTGTTTTCCCTGCTATTCGCACATATAACAGATCTGTTTTCGGGGCCATTTAAAAATTCTCCTGCCGGGACAGTGGCTCTGGTAAGAGCCCATTCCAGTGAAGAGTAAATAGAAAAGTGTGAGCTTTAGCTATCACTTTACTGCTAGGTTTAGACACGGTGGGGTAGATGTATGATAGCGGCACTTAACGTGCCGCTATACCGCTTCCTGCTTCGCCTCTTTACCGAGGCGAAGCAGGACCTACTACCGATGAGATGTAAGAACATCTCATCGGCCGGAGAGGGGGAGCGTTAACTCCCCCCTCCGGCGCTACCCGCTAGAGACAGCAGCGCATCAGCAAGTATCGCGAGATCCTCACGTGCAGCCCTGGAGCCGGTAGCAGCCCCAGCAGGGACAGCGCTGTCCCTGCTGTGAGGATAGGCTAGCGCCAGGCTGTAGTTGTCGATAATGACAGCTACAGCCGGCCGAACGGTCATGCGGTATGACCATTCGTACATAGCCCTGCCGCTCCGTGCTGCTATCTTGTAGATAGCAGCGCCGATAATGACAGGGGTGCATAGCGCCCCTGTCATTTACCGCCCAGACCCCCGATCATACATCGGGGAGAAGCAGTATCAGCACACATAACGTGCGCTGATACTGCTTCTAGGCTTCGTACATCTACCACATTGTACCTGCTGCACATGCTTTGCCATAGGTCTGCGTTTGCACACAGTATTTGGTGGCAGGGATGGATCCAAGAGATTTTTCCAGAGCAAACAGGTAGCTTATAAGTAGTGCCATCTGAAGATTGTGTTAGCTAACAGGGCCAAACTCCAAAAAGCTAAGCTTATTGGAGCTTGGTAAATTGGACTACATTACTTGGTATTCTGATAAATAGGCCCATTAGTCTTACTTAAATATGGATCTGTTGACAGTGTTCAATGATATAGGAGTTAATTACAAAGTAAAAACTTTCAATTAATCCATTACGTCAATATCAATGTCCATTTTTTGTTAGCCCTTGAATGGAGCTTAGGCCCACCATTAGACATTAATACTTATCAAAGGCTCTGTATTACTGAGCCAATTAGTATTCTGTAAATAACTGAAGTATTTATAGTTAGTGACAAATACTTTGGGCCATATTCAATCAGAAGCGAAAAGCCTTTTTCTGCGGAAAAGTATCGCGGATCGGGGCTTTTCACGTGGTCGTAACTTATCTCCAAATTCAATTCCAGATTGTTTTCGCCTACGCGGAAAGTCAATGCAATGTAATAAGCGAAAAAGATTCGCCTAAGAATAGCAGGTGAAAAGAAGTGCAACATTTTTATTTTGGGGTACAAAGGTGGGGAAACCTCTCAGAACCATTGGGACAGCCCCCAAAGGACAACTGCATCACAAAATCCAGGGAAAAAACGTAAGAACATCCAAAAAAAGTACTTTCATTTTGGGGGCGAAAAAGTACAAAGTGGGGGGACAAGCATAAAAACTAGTGAAATAGCCATCTCAGCGGTCTGCAAGGATGGGTCAGGTGTTTTTGGGATTGCAGGTATATGCAACAGGTGCGATTTTACATTTTTAAAACTTCACTTTAGAGACATAAAAATATGCTAGCACCCATATTCATGTACCCCAAATTTGACTGGACTACATATTTCCACCAAAAAACACTGTTTAATGCCATTCTTCACCACTTATGCAAAGACGCTAATAAGAAGCAATTTACACAACTTAAGTACCACAAAAAGTTTATGGAAAACACCTTCATGATTTTCAAAAAAGTTGCAGTTTAGTTGTTACATCTGTAATTACCTTTTTAGTTCATGTGTACCTTATTTTATTTGTATATTGTTTGATTTATTTATTTTTTTCATTTCTTGAGTTCCAAATATTTCCTTATTTCCTTACTACATATATATGTCTTTCATGTAAAATTGTGATTCCTTATTTTATGTGAAGCCAAGTGTCAATGTGCCATTCTTCTGGGTTCCCAAATATCAGTGTTCAAAAACTTTAATATAGTGAACCTCTGGGTTCAGCTTCCCTTGCACCCAGGTTACGCAACGTTGAAGGCAAACCCTGCTGGTGAGGTTGAGATTGTTATTCCTCCCATCTGAGATTATGTCAACGCCAGTCAGTGATGGGGATATTGCGGACATAGGAGTCGCTAAGTATGAGTGCTTTATGTCATGTGCTGCAGCCGTGGTCACATGATCATGACAGCCTATTGACTTCCACTGCTGCCTATCTAAACCCCTTTAGGAGAATAGCACTTTGCCAGAGCAACGTCTTCCTGAGATAGTTCCTGGTCCCCAAGCTTCAGTCATTACTGTGCTGTTCCTGTTGTTGCTATTGTACTTCTGACCATCTACAGTTTGCCACCTATCATCTGCAACCTGCTGAGCGGACTCCTGTTATCTACCAGCAGCCCTGTATCTGCAGTCCTCATCAGTCTGTAGCTATCCAGCCTTCCTGGCCTGCACTCGCTGTTCCCATCTGTTGCGGTTGTTCCAGGAGGTTCTCTAGCATCAGCATATCTGAACTCTTGCTCCGTCCCCCTGGCTGCTAATCATAGGTCGGAACTGGGGTTTGGTTTCTCCTGTTCTGAGTTTCTACACTAGGGCTGTTCCTGAGTGTCATGGTCTGGTTCCAGGACTGAGGTAGGCTGCAGCTTATAGGTTCATCTGGCTGGTTCAGTCAGGGCTCTGGGGTGCTGTATCTGCACTTCTGGTTTCTGGGTTAAAGATTCTGATTCCATTGCCAGGCCTTTGAATCGAGGTGTGGGTTCCAGGGCATTTGGACCCTTGAGGTTGCTCGCCCTGAGTTCCATTCTGATGCAGGTTCTGAGTTTCTAGACTTCATGTTCGGTACTATGCACATCTGTTGCATTAGTCTAGGTTCTCAGTAGTAAAGTCCAATCTTTAGATAATCTGTTGGGAGCTGGGGTTGAGTTCTGTGTGAATGGTTCCAGTCCCTTCACCCACAGCCCTGCTTAAACTGGCCCCAAGGATCCCAAGACAGATCTGAAAACTGTGAGTCCCATGACACTTTGGAGGTACTTGTGCCAGAGCTAAATGCAGGGAGCAAGTTTCTTACACATTGTTTCCCCCACAGCTGCCTGTGTGTGGCTGTATCTAGAGGAAATTACTATGAAGGTAACCTGTTGGCTTAATCATCACTGTCACATCCTGGTGCTACAGGTGTGGGTCGGACTGACTCACAGGAGTACAGGGAAAATCCCTGTGGGCCCCATTACCTGAAGTCTCACCACTCCTTTATGGGTCATGTTTTAGACAGTACACTCAAATTATACAATGTTATCCTCTTTTAGAGGATCAGTAGCCTGGGGGAACAGGACCACAAATGAACATAGGTGCTTATTTTACTTCTGTAGAAACTACACCAAAATATATTCTACTGCCAATCAAAGTGACTAGTCACGACACACTCCTGTCTCCTCCTCTTGGTGGCTGTGGGCTTTAACACAATGAACAGTTTCCATAAGTGATTGGAATGGCACTGTAGCTCTGCATTCATTCACTCACCGACAATTACGTCATCCCAGTGGTAAATGCTTAGATAGTTGAATTTGCAGTTCTCATTAAGTACTAGGGTCCCCTATTACATGTACAGTACAGTGCATTAATAGTGTATATACTGTATAAAAGGGATCACCATCATTAATTATTATACATGTTACATTATACTGCATTCCCATGACTATGGTGTATTCTCCATAGTGCATTGCTGTTATCAAGCTAGTACGTTATCATGCATGCACTATCAGTATTTAGTATATATATATTTATGAACGGGCCCAGACCATGCACTCTCTAAGCCTTGTCACACATCAGGGTTCCAAATGCCGTAACCTTAGCCAGTGGTGTTGCCTCCGGCCATCAGTTCTCCTGCTGGCCGCTGGAGACATCCCTGACTTCCATGCCTGCCAACCAGCAGGGTGGTTGGCGTCCTTCCGAATTAATCTCTCATTTAGGCGGAGCATGAACGCCGACCATCTTGTCCACTATCACCTAACTGTCTAACTACCATCCAGGTTCCACTATCTGCTCACCTGGTCCGCTCAGTCTATCAGGAAGAAGGGTGCCCTATTTAAACCAGCTCTCTTAGTACACTCATTGCCAGAACAACGTTTCTCTGAGACCTACCGTATGGCTCCTGGCTTAGTGTACCTGCATCTTTCCCAGTCTGTTCCCACTACTTCATTATTCCAGGAATACACAGCAAGTTCCAGCAACCATTTGAAGCTAGCGCTATATACAGCAAGTTCCAGCATCAGGATGTAGTTAATTTACCGGCGCCTGGAATGCCGGCTGTCGGTAACCCGACCCAAGACTAAAGTTAGGTCTCGAAATCCCGATGCCTATCTTTAGCCCGACAACAAAATCCCAACAGCGGGCATCCTCAACGAAGGTAAGCGTGACCCTGTAAGCTGTTACATGGTAGGGGGGTTAGTTTTAGGGGTGCCAGGGGGATATTAGGGTTAGGCACCCCCGGGGAGGGTTAGGGTTAAGCTACGGGGAGGGGGGATAGGCTTAGGCACCATCGGGGGGAGGTTGGAGTTAGACACCCCCCGGGAGGGTTAGGTTTAGGGTGTGGGAAAGGGGGCTTAGGCACCCCCGAGGGGAAGTTAGGATTAGGCCCCACTGGGGGGAGGTTAGGATTAAGTACCACTAAGGGAAGGTTAGGGTTAGAGGGGGGAGAGGGGTAGGGTTAGCATACTTACCACCCCTCTCGGCATTTTCAGCCTTCGGGCTTCAGGCATCGGGATATGGAATATTCAGCCGCTAGGACTTCATACCCATTCCCCAGCATCCTTTCCAGGCTGTACGCTATACGCTGTGTATAGTGTACAGCCTGGAATGGATGCTGGGGAATGGGTATGACATCCAGCATACTTCTCAGCCTATACACTATAAACAACAAGTTCGGGCATCCATTCCTGACTGTACGCTGTACACAGCAAGTTCCAAAAGCCATTTCAGACTGTGAGCTACATACAGCAAGTTACAACATCATTCTATATTGTACACTATATTCAGGGGTTGGGCATGGGATCCCGATGGTCAGAATGCTAACTACATCCCATATACAGCTTACGTCAACATCAATTCCAGACAGTACTATATATATATCTCGCTGACTCCAATATTTATTCCTGGTTGTGCGACATATTCAGTAAACTCAGTTTATGCATTGCTCCCAGCAAGACTCCATCACCAGTGCCAGATGGTGCGCCATATCCAGCTACCACTATCAAAACCTTAGTCAGATTGTACCAACTATTCCAAGCTGTGCACAAGATCCAACTATATTGCCCACCAGCTTTAGCTGCGAACAATACTTGCGAAGACTCACCTCCTGTTGTTCCTGTGCCTGCTGCATTTATAAGTCGGATCCAGTCTGTGCTATGTGCTTCATATTTCTGTAAGTTCTTCACTAGAAGACTGTTTTTAGTTGTTTCAGTAATCTAAGCGGCAAGGCAGCTCACCAGCCGGCTCCGCATTCTGCCTCTCATCCATTCTACTACTAATTTGCATGGGGAGGAGTTTCATCAAGCCGCCTACCTTAAATTACTCTCCTAATACTGTAGCCAGCACCAAGGTTCCTGACCTGGGTCAACAAACCCCAGTGACTGGACAAGCCTCTGTGGTGTTTGCCTTGAAAAAAAGTCAACCAGTGACTCGAAACATGACAGCGATCTGTGGAAGGTTCCAGCAGGATTTGCAGCATCCTATTTAAATCTCTAGGAAGCCAGAGTGGATCCTGAGCCATATGTACTTTAAAAACAATTACTTGTTTTATTCTGCTATCCGGTAGGAATCCATCCTCATAGTTATTAATGTAATAAAATGTTCCCATCCTTTCATTATGAATGTAAAGTATAAATTAATAAATGAGGCTAGACAAACATTGATTGGGGAGAAAAACTGAAAGGTTTATTTGATGGAAAGTGGATTTAGTAAAATGATGTTGGTGTGTGACCTTTACACTTCTGCATCATGTATTTAGTTATCAACAGTTTCTTATATAGCTCAGCATATTCCATTGTGTTTTACAATTGGAAGCAACATTAATAGAACAAAACTGAGTAGTAAGCTGACAGACATAAAGGTAAGAGAGCCCTGCTCGCATGCACCACTAAAGATTATTCTACCTTTCTGCACATTGATATGCACTTGTAGTTTACAGATGTGGCTGAAGACATTGATGGGACAACAAACCATGGTAATAATAATTCTCTGGACCAAGCCTCCTCCCTCTGTGATTGCTGTGCTACTGTGTCATTTACAGTTACCCCAGGGAAACCAATTGGAGTACAGTTCTACGAAGTATGAGGGCCCTGCCAGTATAAATTGTACAGCTTTGTGAATCATAGAGGGAATATATTCTCCCCACTATGAGCATTATATGCACTTTAAGAGAAATTAGGGCAAAAAAAATTAGTTATTGGGCTGGTCATGGTAGATACATATATTTCCTTTATTACTGAGGTTAATGGTCATGGTCATCTTTGGCTAGACTCAATAAGATACAGTCTCTTATATTCGTTAGGTACATGTAAGAATCAATATTCTGAGGTAATATTTTAGTTTAAATTTCCTTTAATTTTGTCTTTTTATTTCAATTCTTCCTTGTAATTCTTTTACATTACGACATTTTCTCTTTCCTTCGCTGCTATCTCACTTTTTCCATCTGGAAGGAAATCAAAAGTATATTTTACTTGTCTTCAACCAAAGTGCGCTATTGAGCAGACTTATACAGTGATAGGAATGAAACAATGAGGATTATTATTATCCATGGCACATAATTAGGTTATTATTGCATTTTCAATGCAGCTTAGAATGCTGCAAATGAAAATGAGCCATTACGTTGACTTAAATAGGATGTGGTGCTTTGTGAAGTATGGCTGTATATTTTTAGATTGAATGAAACATTTATGCTAAGAAAATGCTTTATTTTATATCCATAGATTCCTATCTGCTGTCATTACAAATATGTACAATCTCTGACGGGATGGAAATACCCAGCCCATGCTTGGAACACTTGGGGTTTAGGAACAGCAGGGAAAGAGACACTTACCTTTAAGAAGATCTAACTCCGCTAAATAATATTAATTATGTTCATGCATCAATACACAGTTCTTCCATCATCTGAATATTAACATATAATAAAGAGATCAGATTGTTTTGGCAACTCTGCTTTATTAAGTCTAGCATTAGTATACAACTATAAAAAGTCCACAGTTACCTTCCTTATGTCCTATTATCTTTTATAGTGCAAACTGTCATTCTGTCTAGCACGTACTGGCCTCTGGGAAAGCTGCACTGCTAATACTGTCATGTTCTTATTACTTAGCCGGTAGTAGCTGCTCAGTGGGGAGGAATTATAAGAAGCAGATGCATATGCTAAAGATCATGCAACTGAAGCTGTTTGTGTTATGGGCTTGCAGTTCTTGCTATGGTATGATCACAAGTAATCAGCATCAGTCTACCATAGAGACACAAATCTCTTCAGTCTGACCTTCATTTCCTATGCCCCAGGACAGACACTGAACTGCTTTTATCAACACATTGACTATTATTCACAAATGATGACCTAGGCAATCTAGACCTGGTGCCTGCCTCCATCCTTCAGGCTCGTAACACTCAGCTCCAGAGGCCCTTTACAGGGCGGCATCACAGCACACACTCAGGAAAGGATCCACACTGCTTTCTGGGACTTCAGTTTGATGTCTGTGAGCCATACGAAACTGGCTTGTTGTAGGCATCCATTCATTGCATTGTTTTATTGCTGAGTAAAACAAGAGTACTTCCTTAAACACTTAGTGTCACTGCATGGTAATACAGATAAAAGATGTACCATTGATTGCCACTTTGAACAGTTTCATTGAAAGGAGTCTCTCAGTTACCTAAGCTCTTCTAGAGCATCATTTATTTATTTTTTTTACCATACTTAACCCCACTCACAGCGACAGTGTATTGTAATTTTGTTAAAAACTATTAAAGCCTTTATAAGTTTATATAGGTCTATAATGAAATTAAGAAAACAATTACCCCTAATATAATGTTGCATTTCTTCCAGTGTAGTTTATAATTAATATTGCACTCGTACATTTATAGAGATGTCAGTGTTTCATGTTTTTAAGTCTTTAAGGGGTATGTGTATCAAACCTTTTAAAAAGGAAATGTGAAGAAGATGCCCATAGCGACCAATTAGCTCCTAGCTATTATTTTATAGTGTGTACTTGATAAATTATAGGTAAAAGCTGATTGGTTGCTATGGGTAACTGCTCCACTTTAGAAGGTTTGATGCTTCTCCCCCAAGTCCTGTTTCGCCTTTAGCTAAAGTAGTGTCCTTTGTAAAGATTTTGTGACCTATACACAAGTCGTCATTTTACATATTGGACCATTTAGGGGCAAATTTACTAAGAATTGTGTTTGGCCAAGTGTTAACCACTGAATCATTCACTGAATCATGTTTTTCAATGGTGTATGGAATCATGTTTGCAATTGTGTGAGTTCAGTCGTATTTGGACTGAACTGAAGTGCCTGTGAGTAGACGCACTGCACAGATCATTGTGATCTGTGCAGTGCTTCTGTGTGCTAAATAGGGTAAATAAAGTGTTACATTTAAATATTAATTAAAAAAAGAATGACTATAACCCATTACCCCTGTAATCATATTCCTAACTCCAAATTAGGCCCATTATGTATTTACTGTAAAAAGTGCTGAACAATAAAATACGCAAGTGTCTAAAGGGTTTGTCTGTGAGTGTCTCAAAACTGCCTCACAATGTTGTTATATGTCTAAAAAAAAAATGTTCAATCTAATAGTTACACTAAAGCATTGTTGTAAAAATTAAGAATTTTTTTTTTTTGTAGGATATCTGCAGTTACCAACAAAATTAAATATTCATTATTTTTTGCCCCATACCTCTGGAATGAGAGACGACAATTTGCTGTCAAAAAATGCCACTGATACCTCTGTTAATGTGCCTTATAATATTCATTGTCAGCTCTGACTTCACTGTCATTTGCATTTTACTTGCCTGATGCATGGATCGCTATTTGTCCACTTGGTGGCACTGTTACTGTGCTAGTTGTAGGTAATAGTTCACCTTACCTCAACAGAACAAACATCAAGACAGCTCTTATCTATGTTGAAACATCTATCTATCTATCTATCTATCTATCTATCTATCTATCTATCTATGATAAGACACCCTACTGAAAAAAAAATCTGGATTTATCTGACCTGTATATAAGCACCTGTGCTTTAATGTTGTAACTCCTCTTTAACTTCTAATATCTGTAATAATATAAAATTACTTTTCTATTCTATAAATGTTAGAAACTAAGTTGTATATCCAAAGCACATAGTAGGGTAACACTTTCAATTTAAGTACCTTGAGATATTGTTTTATACCCCAGCCTGAAAAGCAACAGTTGGGTTTGGGCACCTAGCAATAGCCTGGGTGCTGGTGCCACAACTTGTAATTGGCCTTTTAAGTAAATCAACAGTAGAGTTAAAATGAACACACGACGTAACACTTTTCATTTTTTACATTGTGCATTTTTATGTTTGTACATAGCGGATGCCGACCAGTACTTGTGGTGCCCCAGTTTGGAAAGTATATTGTCTGTTCTCCAATACTTAGGAGCCAGTCACTTCGCTTTGCACCCTCTTGGGAGGAGGACTAAAGAAAGAAAGAACAGAGGTGCCAGGTGCGAACCCTGAATTTATTGTAATTAAGAATCATTATGGTGTTTAAGTGAAACATGTCTCACAATATATATTTAGCAGTGTCCTCTTCTGTAATGTCTCCTCTTTCTTACAGTAAGACTATGGGCATAGGCTATGCAGTAATAGTGACCCTGTGCTGTCTATTATTGAATTTATTACATGTAAATATATTCTATGTTGTAAGAGAGGAGAGGGCCGGTCCCCTGCGCAGACTCAGTACGAGCCCCCTCTTCTCTGGCAGTGCAGTAGCTACATGCGCAGGTTTATGGGAAAATGGCGTCCGTGCCTTCTTCCCGGGGACATGTCTTCTGCGCTGCCATTTTCCCTGTGATTTTTGCTGCTGTGCAGTACCATGCCGGCGATGCAGAGCAGCACTCCCGAGACTGCGGAGAGGTAAGTACAACTATATATATATATATATAAAATATATATATATATGTGCATCCATTATAGATACGCCATGCTCTACAGCATAGTACTGACCAGAGACATTATAAACTTCTATTGATAACACCATAATTTGCAATAATAGGAAACGGACATACAGTAACTACAGTATATTCATGAGGATATTTAATTGCTGTTATGTCTTTTTTCAATGGGAATATTCTTCACATATTTTTCACTAAGCACCAACACTGTCATTTAGAGAGTCAAATGGAAAATATAATGTTACTTCGCTATATAGTATATCAATAACAAAATCCTTTAGGTGCACTGCATATCCTGAAGGAAACCTTGATCAATACTTAAGCATGGATATCCGTATTATCGATTTCCGTATTATCTTTCAGTTCATCTGTGGCCTACAGTATGTTATCAGTCTGCATCGTATTGATTAGTAGACAGCTTTATATGTCCATAATATAAACTAGGGCATATTGTACAGGTTTTAAAAAAACATCCTTTGTTCTCTGGTGTTATAGTTGTGTTTAATGCATGTTGAATGCCACTTCAGTTGCTGCTGTCACAGATATTGGGCTAGATTCAGAGCCGCTCGAAAGCGGCCGCTCGTTCGCTCCGAGCGATGTTTGCCCAACTGCGCATGCGTACAGATCGTTATACGCATGCGCAAACCAGTCAGTGCGGTCGAAATTCATGTGCTCGCAAAATAGCGAATGCCTGATAATTTGAGTGACAGAAAGAGGCGCATGTGGGTGGTAACAGGGGAAGGTGCTTGAAAACGGGGAGTGGAGATCCGATCGCAGGCGTGCTTAAATGTCAAAACGGGCGTTTTATGGGTGTGCATAATTAAAACAGCAGCGTCATTGAGCACGTCACTGGGTTATTTTATAGCCAGAACTGCTCGCAAAATTGTGGTAGCAAAAACCAACCACAAGAATAGCGAGCAGTTCATACCCTGGTCGATGTACTCGATTAATCTAATAAATAGCGGACATGACGTAGGATGCGAGCGGCCAGGGGGCGTAGTTTCCCAAAAAACGACCGCAAGTTTTGTTCGCTCGTTCAGACCTAGAGGCGTGAACAGACCGCAAAGAATGGTTCATTTGAATAGCCACCCCTTTTTGTTGAACGAACGACGGCAAATAGCGACCGGCTCTGAATCAGGCCCATTGTACTTTAAGGTAAATGTGTCCAAACTGTACAAATTGATTTGGAATACTGCATGTTATTATTGTGGTGCATCTAGTGTGTGTGTTATATGAATGTACCTTAGAGATAAAGGCCCTCATTCAGAGCCACTCGCAAACAGCAGTACGCTCGTTGCGTTCCGATGTTGAATAACCGCGCATGCGTCGGTGTAACAGTGCGCATGTGCGTACGGCAGATTGCGAGCTTTTTTGGTCTCGTTCGTCAAATAGCGTACAGGAAGTGACCTGTCAAATGTGATTGACAGAACAGGGCGTTTTTGGGTGTTGACGGGGGTGGAGATGGAAAAACGCAGGCGTGGTGAGGCGTTTTTGGGGCGTACATACATTAGCAAATGCGAGCGTAAAATGTGTTCGGACCGACTCATACGTCACTGGATGATCCTCTTTCCCTTCAAAATGCTCGCACAGCTTAGGGTCTGGATTACTCGACCACATTGGCGATGGCCTTCTCCTCCGTCCCGGGACTCCACGATGTTGTTGCGATTAATCGCGGGAGGGCTGAAAAGCAATTAGTGTTGGATTGAAAACCGGCTTGGTATGTGTTTTGAAATCAGTTTTTTGGGATAGCACAAAACCGTACGCAGGTGGAAATCAGAGCTGCTAATGTCAGGATGACACAATCAATTTGCGTACATTTGTGAGGGTTTATTTTGCCCTCAATTTGGTGGTTAGGGCCTATTGTAACAATAATGTCATCATATTTTAATTTTCGCACCATTTTATTTTTGCCTCTTGAATTTGCCTCGTTGTATGATTTTTTAAACGTTCCTTAAAGAGCCCATTTTTTTTTGTTGTTTTTTGTTTTTTCCCAGTTTTTGCCTTTTGGTCCAGGATTAAACTTAACCCATTTGTACAATAATTTCACAATCCAATGTCAGATTTTTTGTTTCAATTAATGCTCAAACAAAATTAAAAAAAATTAAAAATTTGGGAACATCTTTTTTTGCCAAAGATATGTCCCAAAATCAAACAAATTGGCCCAACATAACTGTTGACATAAACATACAAAAAAAATGTAAAAACATTTCACAAGAAAGGAGAGGGAAGTTTTGACCAGAAAGGAATATGAGCCAAGCACAGAAGGATTGTGGGAAAAGTCGCCATTGCTGTCATCGTTTTTTCACCCGTTTGGATGGGGGAGGGAGGGCGCCAGACCGGGTCCGGGATGTCATCGGGCTGGCCTGTCCAGAGGCAGATGTTGTGGCCTCTGGACTAGGCACAGGGCTAGGCACATTTGGAGGATTGGCTGATGTTGTGCCAGAGGTGGAGGATCCTGATGTTCCGGCAGGAAGGGAGGTCGGCTCCACCATGTGCTGGCGAACGAGCTGCTCCAGGGCATCGGCGATGCGGATGTTGGCCCTGGTATTTTCCACCAGGGCCTGACCAATGGTCACGTTGGCCGCAGCATTTTGCTCCAGGGCCTCAGCCACCCGTATCAGACTGGCGTCCATCCTCTGCAGAATCTCCGTATGGAAATCCGATTTGAAATTGAGTTCTGTGAGGAGGCCCACTGCCTGCGAGGGGGCACGCCCTGGACTGGCTTCTGCAGGGTCCTCAGCCGGATGTACTGGTTCCTCCCCTGCAGAGCCAGCAGAAATTCTGCGGCCAAGGCTTCCCTCTGGAGCAGACTCATCCGCCTGTGTCTCTGTTTGAAAAATGAGAAAAGAGTTACATTAGAATCTACATATTGGCACAATAGCATTTCAGAGTTGGTGACATCACAATACTTACCTGGGCCAACATGAGGAGCCGCAAAGTCTGGCATGTCCGTATCCATGTTGGACACGCCAAACACCTCCACAGGCTGCACACACCCCTGTGCCAGCTCTTCTAAATCCGTCAACTCCAATGACACAGGGGTGGGACCCCCACCGGTCCCCCTTGCATGCCTAGCCGTGTCCGCGAGTTTTTGCTTTAGGCGATATTTGAAGTCGCCCCATCTGTGGGGAAAAATGGAAGCCATTATCCTTTGGTTTAAAATGGGGTTTGTTTTTAGGGGGGGCAAGGGTTTACTTACCGCCGTTTGACATCCCGGGCTAGACGGACATAATCACCCACTCTATTGACAGCAACGGCTACCTCTTCCCACATTCTCCACTTCTGGCTTAGACTCATATTCCTGTCTGCCTGTGGCAGGATGTCCACACACTTCTGGATCAAAACCTCCATCTCCTTTCTTGTGAAATGTGGCTGCCTTTTTTTTTTGCCCGCTTTGGCCGGAATACTGGGCCCAGCAGCCTCTTCCATGTCATCCTCCTCACCTATTTGTGTAAATTTACAGAATTCACAAAATCACAACTTGCCTAATCTTATGTTTCAAATTAATCGTTGATAGAAAATGCATGAAAGACTTACCGCCTGACTCTTGTGCATTTTTTCCCTGGTCTGTCGCCATGTCTGAGGTCCAAACAAGAAATACACCAGAATTTGAATGTGTTTTCGTGACGTATTTATACATGCGTCCTTATTTTGCGGCCGCATCATTGATTGTGCGGCCCTATGATCCCTCCTTAATTTGTGCGGGAAACGAAACACTATTTATGGCTTGGTGTGTCTCAAGTCGAGGTGGCATTTTTGGATTGTTGGAGGTTATCTTGGCTGGAGTTTATTGATTGCGTAGAAAGGAGTTGGAGGTTGGAGATTCGTTTGTTGGTTAGATTTGTGTTTTTTTTTCCGTTATCTTTGTTGGTTTATATTTTTGGGACCTCGTTTGTTGATTTGGTAAGTTTTGTGAAGTCTAACTTTTGTTCAATTGTTGTTTCATTGTGTTTCGTATATTTTGTAATTTTTGGATCCCTAATTTCTTCTATTTTAGATTTTGTTTATTTTCGACCCCAAAGACCTTTTGATTTTGCATCTTAGATATTTGCTCTTGGTAAGTCCATTTTTTATCTTGTATTAGCGAACTAATTAGCGCATTTTTAGTAGTTACTCTTGTGACTTGTATTAGCGAACTAATTAGCGCATTTTTAGTAGTTACTCTTGTGACTTGTATTAGCGAACTAATTAGCGCATTTTTAGTAGTTACTCTTGTGACTTGTATTAGCGAACTAATTAGCGCATTTTTAGTAGTTACTCTTGTGACTTGTATTAGCGAACTAATTAGCGCATTTTTAGTAGTTACTCTTGTGACTTGTATTAGCGAACTAATTAGCGCATTTTTAGTAGTTACTCTTGTGACTTGTATTAGCGAACTAATTAGCGCATTTTAAACAGCTTAATAATCATTCTAACTTTTTGGTGGTTTATCTTTCGCTTTTTGAGCCAAAATTTCGACCCGTTTTGATGTACTGTGTTAAATGTCGCTTTGCGGTTTTGCTAAATGGGTGTTTGGCATATTTTAACTTTGGTCTAGCACAAAATGTATAAACAAAAATGCACAGAGTGAAATGTGTCAAGTAATTTTGTTGTTTATTTTCAGTTTGGACGTATCATGACAATACCCCGGCATGTAAGCAGCAATGGATGGTATCATCAAGCTAAGTTGTTTTAATATAGTTTTGGGGTGGGTCAAAAGCCTTACTTTGAAATCTTTGAATTTCAGGTTGATCTGGGGCGGATTGTTCTGGCCATGCTCCCGGAAGCCGACCAACCTCAATCTCATCCCAGGCGTAGGCATCGTAGGCATGCAGGGCCCCAGATATTTCGAACACGTGTCACCCTTTTTGGAATGCCCGATGATGAGGTTTTAAGACGCTACCGTCTACCTCCCAAAATCATCATAGACACTCTCTCATTAATAGAAAGTGATCTTGAGCGGCAAATTGACAGTCCAACAGCAATACCACCACTGACGCAATTTATGGCGGTGTTACATTTCTGTGCCTCAGGATCGTTTCAAACAACGGTGGGAATAGTGGCGGGCATCTCCCAATCCTCCTTTTCCCGGATCCTGAGGGCAGTGATGGAGGCACTTTTCAAGCACCTCCATCATTTTATTCAAATGCCTTTGGATATGGGTGCCCTTAGTGTGGCCAAGGCCAATTTTTACCAAATAGCTGGCTTCCCACACATCATAGGGGTTGTGGATGGTACTCACATACCACTTCAGCCTCCAGCACGGCTGGAGGCAATATTTAGAAACAGGAAATACTATCACTCCCTGAATGTAATGGTGGTATGTGATGCCTCCCTCCAGATCCTGTCCCTGAATGCTAAGTTACCAGGAAGTGCACATGACTCCTTCGTCATCCGGCAATCAGGGATATGGCAGAAATTAACCAACCTACAAGCTGGTGATGCGTGGCTTCTGGGTAAGTGGAGACCTTTAGTACATAACAATGTTAAGCTTGATACACAGTGTTCCTGATGTTGTCTCTTATTTTTCACAGGAGACAGTGGATACCCTTGCATGTCCTGGCTGCTCACTCCTTATTTGGCTCCCACACCAGGCCCACAAAGTGAGTATAATTCCGCACTTACAGCCACCAGGCAAGTGGTGGAGCGCTGTATCGGCCTTTTAAAAGGCCGATTCAGATGCCTCCACCGCTCTGGTGGCGAGCTCATGTATTTGCCGGATATGGTGTCGAAAATTGTGGTCCTGTGTGGGATATTTCACAACATCGCCATAAGGAGTGGTGTCCCAATGCAGCCAGAGGATGCCTTACCTGAGGATGGCCCCCCCGAGGTTGGTCGGAGGTCAGTATGTGGGGGGGCCATACGCGATGATGTGGTGGCCAGATTTTTTAGGTAAGTTTGACCCAAACTACAGTGTTTATACCTAATGTGTTGGTGTTTGTTTGCGAACATCTAATTTATTTTTATTTTTTTCACCATCTTCTGTTTGTTCACATAATCTTTGCCACTCCAACGCTCACTACTTCCTGCTACCCTTACCAAACCTGGATCTGGTGATTTTGGCCATATATTCTGGAACCCATATCGCAACGCCATGTTTGTGGAATCATGTTGGCATGGTCCTTCGTCAACCAGTTCTTGATTGTTTTTTTTATTTAAATATTTTATTTGTATGTGTTGTATTTGAGATTATCACTGTTTTTTTTTTTTGGGACTGACCACATTGATTTCTCATTTATGTTGTGAATAAATGTTTGGAGAGTGAAATGGTCTTCCTTTTTTTGGACGTTAACAGCAAGTGTAACCAGGTTAACACACCTTACATTTGACTAAGGGGTAATCCAGTACTGACACCAGTTGATGTAAACTGAAATATGTTTTCAGGTTCCCAACCCACACCAAAAGGAAGCCTGTCCAAACCTTTGGATTTTGAAGATTGGCCTAAGCAGCTTGCACACCAACTAGGAACCTGTAAAATGTCGAAATATCTAATTGACACTACACCCAAAAAGGGAAATGACATTGTTACTGTTATGTGTTTCTTGTGGCTGTTTAACATACAAATACAAAACACAATCTAACTTTTAAAAAAGGGAAATCCTTGCAGGAACAGTCTACTTATGTCAGGGAAAACTATTTTTGTTTTGGAAAAAAAGAATGAGCCAGAACGTATGTTAGAACTAGAAAATTTATTTACAAAACGAAAATAAACAAAAAAAACTACTGGCGAAGGATGCCAGACAGCCGGTCAAGGCCCACAAGAATGCCAATGACATGTTGGCGCATCTGGCCAACACAATCGTCCACCTCTTGTCGACGCCTCTGTTCCTCTGTGGGTGAGAAAAGTGTGTGGATTAATAAAACAATAGGGAATCCACATTAAAAAAACAAAAACACAACGAAATCACTCCTAAACCGAAAAAAACAAAAAACAAAACAAAAAGGGAGTGCTGCCAAAAATACAAGGCCTATGTACAAATTCCCACAGGTGTGATATGTGTATGTTGAAATCAGCAGGAAGAGGTAAAGGCAAACTGCTAAATCACCAAAAGTAAACCAAACAAGCACGAATAAAGGCACGACACATGATTACATACAAACAGTTTGTGGTTAAAAAAAATGTGAAAGAAAAACATACCGGGAGCCAAAACGGGAGCTCCGGAAGTCCCTCCATGTTCCTCCTCGGAGGAGCCTTCATTCCCCAAAGAACGGGGAGGGGTAATGACGGACTCCGGGGAGGGGGTAATTGGAAGAGGGGTGGGTGGAGGAGAGGGGGAAGTGGGACGGAGGGGAAGGAGGCCTGACAGTTCCGGGAGAGGGTCTTGGAAGGCTGGGGAGGAGTGGAGTATAGGGGAAATATTTGGGGTGGAGTGTTGGCTGGGGGTTGGGGATAGTGGCCGGGAACGCCGTCTGGCCGGACGGTGACGGCGTAGTCTTGGCTGTCCTCCTAAAATATGTCAAACAAATTGAGGTTAGTTTCTGGGCAAATCCGGGGCCCAAATAAAAAAAAAAAAACCACCAACAAAAAACATGCAAATAGGAGTAGAATGAAAAAAACAGAAATAGAGGGAAAACAAGCACACGCTGATATGAGGACAAATAATAAATAGGACAGACAGGAAAACATGCACACGCAGATATGAGGACAAATAATAAATAGGACAGACAGGAAAACATGCACACGCAGATATGAGGACAAATAATAAATAGGACAGACAGGAAAACATGCACACGCAGTTTGCCCCACAAACACAAACATGAAAACCAAAATACATAACACTTACTTTCAAGGATCTGCATGCGAAAGCATGCCAGCAAGCGGGGCGTTCGCCGTTGCAGGTCTGGCCACCTGCGCTCCAGCTGCCCGATGTTGCGGCGTGAACCCAAGGACCGCAGGCGGGACCGTGCCTCCGCATACGCGGAGCGCTTCTGCCGGTTGGTGATGGGTGGAGGCTGGCTGGTGATACGGCGATCCATCACCTCCGTAAACACCAGCAGCTCGCGCCTGGTGAATGCGGAGGCTCTCATGATGGCAATGGAGTTTTTCATACAAAACATTTTTGATAAAGTGTGCAAAAACTTTCTGATTGGCTAATGTATTTTGGAAATTAACAGGAGCAATTTTATTGGTTAGTGTATGAGTCATGTGTTCATCAGGGCCAGAAATCTCTGGAGAGTTATGATAGGCTTGATGCAGTGACATGCGTTTGCAAATTTAAATAAAGAAATGAACCCCGGAAAATATGCGGGGATCCACACCAATAGAACAATTGTTTAATTGTGGTTCACATGTTTTTTGAACAATAAAAGCGAATGTTCCATCTGTACGTATTCTGCGGGTAAACACAAACACGGACAAGAGTAAAGTTTCTTGCATTGTGTTGAAAAAAAACAACAATTAAGCTAATTGATACATTGATTGGCATGATACGATTGAGGGAGGTAGGCAGAATAAAGGAGCAGGTAATCGACATCTGACAAGGCCACTTCCGGTTTCACTTGTGCGTGCGTTCCCTTCAAGCCATTTCGGGGATGTACGCTCGCTATTTCGCACGCTCGTTAGTTAGAGGAGGGGTCGCCTGAGTTTAGGGAGGAATTTTAGATGCGAACGAAAATACGAGCGAGCCATTGAATTTAAATAAATTTGTACGTACGCCTAACGTACGTGCGCCCGCTTGCGAGTGGGTCTGAATGAGGGCCTAAGTTGTTTTGAATTTTCTTTTGGGGTGGGTCCAAAGCCTTACATTACAATCTTGCCATTTCAGGTTGATCTAGGGCGGATTGTTCTGGCCATGCTCCCGGAAGCCGACCAACCTCAATCTCGTCCCAGGTGTAGGCATCGTAGGCGTGCAAGGCCCCAGATATTTCGAACACGTGTCACCCTTTTTGGAATGCCCGATGATGAGGTTTTAAGATGCTACCGTCTTCCTCCCAAAATCATCATAGACACTCTCTCATTAATAGAGAGTGATCTTGAGCGGCAAATTGACAGTCCTACAGCAATACCACCACTTACGCAATTTATGGCGGTGTTACATTTCTGTGCCTCAGGATCGTTTCAAACAACGGTGGGAATAGTGGCAGGCATCTCACAATCCTCCTTTTCCCGGATCCTGAGGGCAGTGATGGAGGCACTTTTCAAGCACCTCCATCATTTTATTCAAATGCCTTTGGATATGGGTGCCCTTAGTGTGGCCAAGGCCAATTTTTACCAAATAGCTGGCTTCCCACACATCATAGGGGTTGTGGATGGTACTCACATACCACTTCAGCCTCCAGCACGGCTGGAGGCCATATTTCAAAACAGGAAACACTATCACTCCCTGAATGTAATGGTGGTATGTGATGCCTCCCTCCAGATCCTGTCCCTGAATGCAAAATTACCAGGAAGTGCACATGACTCCTTCGTCATCCGGCAATCAGGGATATGGCACAAATTAAACAACCTACAAGCTGGTGATGCGTGGCTTCTGGGTAAGTGGAGACCTTTAGTACATAACAATGTTAAGCTTGATACACAGTGATCCTGATGTTGTCTATTCTTTTTCACAGGAGACAGTGGATACCCTTGCATGCCCTGGCTGCTCACTCCTTACTTGGCTCCCACACCAGGTCCACAAAGTGAGTTTAATACCGCACTTACAGCCACCAGGCAAGTGGTGGAGTGCTGTATCGGCCTTTTAAAAGGCCGATTCAGATGCCTCCACCGCTCTGGTGGCGAGCTCATGTATTTGCCGGATATGGTTTCGAAAATTGTGGTCCTGTGTGGGATCTTTCACAACATCACCATAAGGAGTGGTGTTCCAATGCAGCCAGAGGATGCCTTACCTGAGGATGGCCCCCCCGAGGTTGGTCGGAGGTCAGTATGTGGGGGGGCCATACGCGATGATGTGGTGGCCCGATATTTTAGGTAATTATTGATCAAACAACAGTGTGTATACCCAATGTGTTACGGTTTTTTAACGTTCATCTTTTTTTATATTAATTCTTGCACCATCTTCTGTTTGTTTGCATAATCTTTGGCACTCCCACGATGACTACTTCCTGCTACCCCTCAAAAACCTTTCTGTGGAAACTTCGGGAATATATTCTGACACCAATATTGCAACGCCATATTTGTGAAATCATGTGGGCATGGACCTTCGTCAACCAGTTCTTGATTTGTTGTGTGTTTGTTTAGTGTTTTTGGTATGTGGAGTTTTTCTGATTATCACTGTGTGTTTTGTTTGTGAGTGACCACTTTGTATTTTGATTTCTGTTGTGAATAAATATTTGGAGAGTGTAATTTGTTTCCTTTTTGGGCACGTTAGAAGCAAGTGTAAACAAAATCCCAAACGTTAATTTTACCTAAGGGGTAACCCAGTAATGAAGCAAGTGGAGCTAAAATGTAATATGTTTTCGGGGTACTAACCAACACAACAAGGAATCGTGTACAATCAGTTGCCTTCGTAAGATTGTCCTAAGCAGTTTGGCCACCAAATAGGAACCTGAAAAATGGTGTAAACTATCATGTTGACCACCACAAAAAAGGAAAATGACATTGGTACTGGGAGGTGTTTCTTGTGTCTGTTTGCATTCAAAATACAACACACAATCTGTAGTGAGTTTCTGGGGCAAACCTTGCTTGAAGAGTCTACTTATGTCAGTGTAAAGAATCTTGGATTTACTCCAAACGCATGAGACAGAGCTTGATTTTAAACAGATTTATTAAGAAACAATTTAAAAAAAAAAAATTTAATTCCGAAGGAGGACCAACAGATGGTCAAGGCTCTGCATTAGCCCGGTGACCTGCTCCTGCATACGGCCCACACAATTCTCAATCTGTTCCCGACGCCTCTGTTCCTCTGTGGGTGACAAAAGTTTGGGGATTAATAAATCGATAATGAAGCAACATTGTAAAAAAACAAAAAGCAAGCAAACACAAACTTACAAGCTTGTGGGCCAAAAATAAATTACACGGATAAAACCCAGAACCCCAAAATGTCGTATGCCAAAAATACAAGGGCCCTAAAAAAAGGCACACAGGTGTGATATGTGTATGGTGACATCAGCAGGAACAGGTAAAGACAACCCCCAAAAATACCCGAAGGCGAAAAAAAGAAAAAAAAAATGGGGACGACACATGATTACATACAAACAGTTTGTGGTGTCCAAAATAAACTTTAAAAACATACCGTTCTCCAAAACGAGAGAGCCAGAAGCCACTCCCTGGACCACCTCGGAGGTGGCTACATTCCCCAACCCGAGGGGCAAGGTGTTTTCGCCATCCTGGGAGGGGGTATTTGGAGGAGGGACGGATGGAGGAGAGGGGGAATTGGGCTGGAGGGGAAGTAGGCCAGAAATTTCGGCCACAGGGTCTGGGGAGGAGGGGGGAATAGAGGAATTGGGGGTTGGAGAGAGGGGCCGGGACCGGCGTCTTGTGTGGCGATGCTGCCGTAGTGTTTGCTGTGCCCCTAAAAAATGACCAAAAAATTGTTGTTAGTTTCAACAGGAAACCAAAAAAAAAAAAAAAAATAGGACAGACATGAAAACATGCACATGCAGATATGACTACAATGACTCAATAGGACAGACATGAAAACATGCACATGCAGATATGACTACAATGACTCAATAGGACAGACATGAAAACATGCACATGCAGATATGACTACAATGACTCAATAGGACAGACATGAAAACATGCACATGCAGATATGACTACAATGACTCAATAGGACAGACATGAAAACATGCACATGCAGATATGACTACAATGACTCAATAGGACAGACATGAAAACATGCACATGCAGATATGACTACAATGACTCAATAGGACAGACATGAAAACATGCACATGCAGATATGACTACAATGACTCAATAGGACAGACATGAAAACATGCACACGCAGTTAGGGCCCACAAGATAAACTTGAAAACCACAGTCCAGAACACTTACTTTCCGCAATCTGCATGCGAAAGCATGCCAGCAAGCGGGGCGTCCGCCGGTGCAGGTCCGACCACCTGCGCTCCAGCTGGCCAATATGTCGGCGTGAGCCGAAGGAGCGCAGGCGTCGACGTACCTCCGCATATGCGGAACGCTTGCGCCTGTTGGAGATGGGTGGAGGCTGACTGGTGATCCTCCTGTCCATCACCTCCGTCAGCACCAGCAGTTCGCGCCTGGTGAATGCGGCGGATCTCATGATGGCAATGGTGTTTTTTTTACAAAATATTTTTAATAAAGCACCACAAAAAAATTTGATTGGCTAATGTATTTGGGAAATTAACAGGACAAATTCTATTGGTTAGTGTATGAGTCATGTGTTCGACAGGGCCACAAATCTCTTGAGAGTTATGATTGGCTTGATGCAGTGACATGCGTAAGCAAATTTAAATAAAGAAATGAACCACAGAAAAATTGTGGGGAGACAAACAAATAGAACAATTGTTTAATTGGGGCTAACATGTCTTTGGAACAATAAAAGCGAAGGTTTCAGCCGTACGTATTCTGCGAGCAAATACAAACACGGACAAGATTAAAGTTTATTGCATTGTGTTGAAAAAAAAAAAAATTAAGCTAATTGATACATTGATTGGCATGATACGATTGAGGGAGGTAGGCCGAAAAAAACGAGCAGGTAATCGGAATCTGACAGTCCCACTTCCGGTTTGTACTTGTGCGTGCGTTCCCTTCAAGCCATTTCGGGGATGTACGCTCGCTATTTGGCACGCTCGTTAGTCAGAGGAGGGGTCGCCTGAGTTTGGGGCGGATTTTTAGCTGCGTAGGAAAAAACGAGCGAGTGCTTGAATTTAAATATTTTTTTACGTACGGCGAACGTGCGTACGCCCACTTGCGAGTGGGTCTGAATCAGGCCCAAAGATTTCTCAGATGACAGGCAATGAAGCTTCATTTACCGGATGGTCATGCATCTGAAAGCACTGGGGAGAACGTATATTTAAATCTAACCCAGGTTTTCTAGTGCATTTTGTGTTCTTCTTTATATGCAAAATAAGATAATCGTGCTGTTCTGTGTCTGTAATGTGAGAATCACAATATGCAGGAGTCTGGCATAAATTAAAAATAATTTTTTTATTCTATACACATATATTAAAATCAACAAATTAGAATATTGCACATATAATAAGTCAAGATAGATACATACAAACTCCCAAGAGTACTAATATGAAAAACACAGGGATGTCTTTTCTCAATTATCGTGTAAAGGCCCCCATACATCAGAGATTGATTGCAGCAATCGTTCAATTTGCAATCGATTGTGTATAAAAAATCTTTCCCTTTTTCAGTCGATTGTGGCTATTCTGCAATCTGCAATCGATTGAAAAAGGGAAAGATTTTTTCACACAATTGATTGCAAATTGCATGATTGCTGCAATCAATCTCTGATGTATGGGGGACTTATGTTTGAACAATGATTGAGCAAAGACATCCCTGTTTTTTCTTTCTTTTAATTTATGCCAGACTTCTGCATATCATGATTGTCACATTGCAGACACGGGGCCTGATTCAGACCCGGACGCTAAGCTGCGAACGCTCGCTATGGCCGATAGTCTCCCATCTGCGTATGCGACAATATGCGCATGTGCGAGTCACTCACTGCGTCGGGGAATCGTGCACTCGTAGTACACAGACTGAACGCTACTTTGAGTGACAGATAGTGCCGTTTGTGGGTGGTAACAGGGGAAGGTGCTTGTGAATGGGGGAGTGGTGCTGTGAACGCAGGCGTGTCTGAGCGTCAAAACAGAGTTTTATGGGTGTGCATAATTAGCATGGAGGTGTCATTGTACACGTCACTTGGTTGTATTTCAGCCTACAGTGATTGCAGTGCTTGTGGCGGGGTAGGGTCTACCTCAAGCGCTGCGTGCAGCTCCGATGCCTCACGATCGTTCTGATTAATCATACACTTCCTGGAGATGACGTGTGTTAAGAAAGAAAAGTGGGCGTCATTAGACCGCCGTGCGTTCGCTCTGCCGTCGCTCTCTAAGATATAGAGGGCGTCCTTACACCAGACAGTGCGATCGCGGAATTAGCATACCCGGCCCCTGACGGCTGCGAGAGAGCACAGCTTAGCGTCCGGGTCTGAATCGACTCCACAGATCAGAGCCATCATTCTTGCTTTGTATACTGTATATTCTTTATTCTGGAGGTTTAGCAATTACCACCTTTAGAATTACTGCAGATCTGTTCTCTGTATATGATTGGGATTAATGAATATTAATAATTTATTCCATATTGATATCTAGTACATTGGGCACCATCAGATCATTTTTTGTTCTTAATACATTTATTTAAGTGTTTGTATATTTAATAGATGGTTTAGTTTAGTTGCTCTAAGTAGCAGACTCTTCTTTGAAGCCTAGGGACCATTTTGTGTTACTTCCTTTGAAACTATTAGCACTATGCAGGATTCAACTCTAGTGGATGAAGCCGTGGTACAGGCCTCTTGTGATGATGTCACATGGGAGGGACAGATGTAGGGAGAGGCAGAGTTTAAAGTGACTTGGGCGTACAATACATTGTGCAACTGAAACATGCACTAAAAATGTGTATATTTGCCCATATGCATCTCGAAATGCGCCCATATCTGTGTCTGTAGCAAATGTGCCGGGTTTGCTACAAGTCGTTGCCATCAATGAGTACTTGTAAGTGTATACAAATTTTGTACATTTTGTAGGAGTAGAAAATTGCCCCATTTTCTACTCCTACAAATTGGGGCATTTTGGGATGTAACTGCAGACTGCCCTTACCCTACTAAAACTGCATTTTATAAGATATAGAGCAGTTACATATTTGATTAAGATTCACAGATAATCCTACAATATTTATAGGACCACAGTGATACTGCATCAGTGATTCTGCAGTATACAGAGCTAACATTATAAGAACGCTTTCATTCTGACCCCTTTATCCTGCCAACCACTGTACCACTTACCTAGGTGAGTGTCCTGGACAACTGCAGTTACTGTGCACCCTTCCCCGTTACCTTCTACCTCTTCATGTCCTATTTCTGTCCACTGCTGCCCTGGCTGCTGCTTTGCATATGACAGAGCATATTGTTTGGGACAGAAGAGACTGGAGGTAGCAGGCACCCTGGGGAATTGAGGTAAGTAGACAAACAGGAGAAAGAGGAGAATGGATGACAGAAAGGTTAATTATTAAGTTTAGAACATTAAACTGCATAATAATAGTAATGCATTGCCACATTTTCTGATTACTGTATTAAAAAAAAAAAAAAAAAAATACCACCCTCCCTTTTATTTTCTTTTTTTTTTTTTTTTATTCACTGGCAAGCATTGTGCTTAATGACATCCAACGCCTCGTTAGCATGAGAATGATCACTTTATTGCTTTCTGTATTCATTGGATGTCTGTAATACATATAATCCATCTGTATAGGTTCATTTAGTTGTTCGTATAGGAATCATTAGTCTACCATACCTACAGTATAATATATTATTTTCCTGTGCCTCAGCAGAGGATTGATGTTTTACCAAATGGGCAGTTTTTTTTATTAATAGGACCACGGACCAATATATCGGAAATGCAAGTAGTATATAACTGCAAGGGGCTGTCAAGTGCCAGGGTGGGTTCCAATGTTGGGGGAGAGGGAGAGTCAGGAATTGGTTTTGCCACTCAGTGCCTTTGGTAGTAGCTGAGGGTGTGGCTGTGCCATCTTTGGGATTTGGTAACACCTACCTTGCACCCCACCTCTCATCGCCCCTGTAAATTGTAATGTCCTACCAAGTCTCCTATATCTGTATTGTTATATGATGTAATATTTATTACACAAATGTTTCACATACCATATTTAACATTGCATTGCTGTTACAGTGTTAGTAAGTCACTGTTGATGTAAGTTTTATTTAATTGCTGTATTATATTATCTTTGCCATGTCACTACCTTGTTCCTTTCACAGTTCTAAAGTGTTAGCTAATTGTTGAATCAATTGAATATAGTATCATTGAATATGTGGAGGGTAGTTACAGTATATTAAATTCAAGATTAAAATATAGGCTAAAAGTGCTGTTACATTGAGGTTGGCGTTATACAATGGAGTTGTACAAATAAGGAGCACTGTACATGAAAATAAATTACTAGTCATTTCTCTTAGTCATTTCTAAGACTCTTCAACCTGACATTTCTTTATAGGCATTTATTCTTTCCCTTCCAACACTGAGCTCACTGTTTGTGAAATTATCAGCCGGATACTTAGGCTGCAGTGTATAATGGGTATCAGATGATAACAAGGCAGGAAATGTGCTTCCATTAAATGCATCTGTGGGTCCTATTTTGGTTCATATTTGTATTTTTAATTATCCATATCCAGGGTTGGTCTGTTATGAGTTCTTTGCTCTTAACCCCTCACTGCTTAGAGAGAAAATGCTGCTCTCCACAGCTGCAAAGTGCTTGTAATGAGAATAACTATTATTGAAAAGCGGGGCCGAGTGTTATGGAAAAGTGTCTCACCACATAAGGCAGGAAAACTTGGTTAGATGAGTTGCCTGCCAGGAGGGCAGGATTTCTTGGCTAGATGAGTTGCCTGCCAGGAGGGCAGGACTTCTTGGCTAGATGAGTTGCCTGCCAGGAGGGCAGGATTTCTTGGCTAGATGAGTTGCCTGCTGGGAGGGCAGGATTTCTTGGCTAGATGAGTTGCCTACTGGGAGGGCAGGATTTCTTGGCTAGATGAGTTGCCTGCCAGGAGGGCAGGACTTCTTGGCTAGATGAGTTGCCTGCCAGGAGGGCAGGATTTCTTGGCTAGATGAGTTGCCTGCTGGGAGGGCAGGATTTCTTGGCTAGATGAGTTGCCTACTGGGAGGGCAGGATTTCTTGGCTAGATGAGTTGCCTGCCAGGAGGGCAGGATTTCTTGGCTAGATGAGTTGCCTGCCAGGAGGGCAGGATTTCTTGGCTAGATGAGTTGCCTGCCAGGAGGGCTGGATAACACAGGCTGAAAATAGTTCAGGTGTAAATGTACATTTTGATTACACACAGTAGGGCTGAGAAAACTGTAGCTGCTGACTATACAGAGGAAGCATGGACCCAAAGGCTTGGGCCTGCATACACTGAGCACAGCATGTGGATGGTGAAAATAGACAGCAAGCTGACAGCATTCAGAGCAGAGTGAAACAACAGTCTTGAATAATTGAGCTACCTGCTGAAGCCTGGAAGGCACCGTGGAGGGAGACGGGGAGTGGTAAATAGAAGCAGTGGCTGAAGTGCAGACAATCACGGAGGATAGCTGGAACAACCAGACCGAGCTGTAGGAGGAAACTCTATAACCGGCGAGGGGGAATGAATCTGGAAACTATAAATAGGAGGAGCAGCCAATCAGCAGCATATGGAGTATGAGTCACTCTCTGCAGCATCCCCGGTTCTTGGTAATCAGCGGAACCGGATTCTGAGTCAGTGTAGGTCCCGAGCCGGTGGGAAACAAGCCGCTGCCACGGCTTGTGACACCGACAAGCTCAGCCTGACAGTCTAAGAGCTGTACTGTGGCCATAAAGTTTTATCAGAGCTGTCAGTCATTATGCCCATGTTGATTTACCCCAGGCTTTTGACTAAAATGTAACTTATGAATTGCATGGTAGGTTGTGAGCAAAGTTAAAGGGCATATCAGCCCCTGTGGCAGTCATGCTGATGCAAATCATCCAACATAACCTATTTAAAGGAATCTGTATGATATACCGTCGGACTGGATGCCGGTCGGTCAGAAGACTGACAACGGCATCCTGATAGTTAAGATCCTGACATGGGCAGGTAAGTAACAACCCTCCCCCTCTCACCCCCTAACCCTCCCCTGGTGGTGCCTAACCCTAACCTCCCCCAGGTGGTGCCTATCCCTAACCTCCCCCGGTGATGCCTAAACCTAACCCTGCTCTTCTCGCACCCTAAACCTAGCCCTCCCTGGACGGTGCCTAACCCCTAACCTCCCCACGGTGGTTCCTGACTCTAGTCTCCCCCTCCCCACAGCCCAACCTAAATCTAACCCCCCATCCCTGGCCAAACCATAAGCCTAATGCATACTTACCTTCAGGATGCGATGTCGGTATCTTGATCACTTCCAGATGCCGGCATTTGGTATTCTGACGGGCGTCAGGATTCCGGCGTCGGTATCCCAACGTCCAGCATCCCATCTGCCGCAATCTTGAACGGATCCCCACTTAAAATATCTTTATTTTTTGTCAAAGTAGAAAATTGTTGTATGTTCTACCCAATCTGTGGTGTTATAGTAACGTTTATTACTAAGTGCTATGCACTTCTGGCACGGTCAGCCTTTGTGTATTGTACGTTTACTCTGATATGCTGTTATTGTGAATGTTTCCATGTTTACAGATGTGTCCTCATACATCATTGCTGCAGTCCCGCAAACAGCACCTCTCTGAGCGCCAGGTCCGATTCTACTCTGCTATTGCTGAGTGTCTTTTTGTCAAAATGCATCTTAGTCGCAAAGCAATATACTTGGATGCACCAGGCGACCGTGCTGAATAATTTGATATGTGACACTTGTATATCTGTGTGCGACTGAGTCTAAGGGGTCTATTTACTAAGCAGTGTTAGGAGACAGAGTGAAAAGTGATAAGAAAGTGATAAGGTGCCAGCCAATCAGCTCCCAACTGTCACTTTTTAAACACAACATGTGAGATGGCAGTTGGGAGCTGATTGGCTGGCACCTTATCACTTTTCACTCTGTTTTCTAACACTGCTTAGTAAATAGACCCCTGAATCTGTATAAGAAATGCTACTATGCAGCAGCTGCAATTTTTTTCCACACCAAGGGCCTGATTCAGAGATGGACCCTAATGCAATTTTCATGCATATCGAGCGATTATTTGCCATTGCGCATGCGTATAAGCCGCACCTTGCGTAAGATTGCATGGCGATGTGGACGCTCAGTGGATCCCATCACAAAGTGACTGACAGGTTGTCAGCGTTTGAGGGTGGTAACGGGCAGCGGTCACAAAAACACAGGCGTGCCTGTCCGCTTAAACGCCGTTATGTGGGCATGCATACGCAGCTCTGTGTGTCAGTAGAGCTCCCAAGGCTGCGGCAGCTCTGACCTTCCGCAAGGGTAAGATGGCCGCCGATGTGCTTTGATGTTACAGATATTTATGCAGGTATGCGGCGTCGCACGCAGTTAGAAAGGCAGCAGTGGGCGTCTTTATGCTCGGGTGATCTTTGCTAACAATAGCCTATTTTCGCAGCTGCATTGCGTTTGTAATCGAAGGTGCGATCACATTATCGTACATCTCTGTAACAGGCCCCAAGTTCTGTTGTGCTTGGTATACAGACTCAGTCGCACACAGATATTCAAGTGTTGCATATCAAATTAATTAGCACAGTCTGCCGGTGCGTCCTAGTACAGTGTTATGCGACAAAGACACTTGGAGTAATCAGAGTAGCACAGGGCCTGGCGGCTTACTTGCGCCAGGCATGTCCCACCACGTGACGTATTGAGGCTATTGGATAAATTTTGCCCATAGCAACCAACCAGATTCTAGCTATTATCTTCTAGAAGGTTCTAGTTAAATGTCAAGTAGAATCTGATTGATTGCTATGGGCAACATCTCCACTTCTAAAAACTCTCACTTTAGTAAATTTACCCCTGCTTGTATAAGGACACATCGGTACCTCATATGGCATTCCAGAAACTTTGTGGTGCCTTATACATAAAAGATAATAATTGTAATGTCATTCATTAGAATTTTCGACTACCAGGTGAGGATACTAATTTGTCTACTAAATATCCATTAAACATCAGTCATTTTTATCTTTCCTAGATTTACCCTATCTGTGATGGAGACAGCGGCTGAAAACCATCTATACTCATCTGTGTTAGTGAAGAACTTAGGCAACATCTTTAAGGTGGAGCAACCATTTTTGTTATCTGCTGCCCAGGGCTGTAGAGAATGGTGCCAGGCCCGGGTTATTAGTACACCCCCCATCCCCCCAGCTCCCCTGCTGCTGCCTTTCCTATTAACTTCCCATAGTTAGAAAACAGCAGTTAGATTATAATGACAAAAGCCAAGTAAACAAATGTTATTCCTGTGCTTAGCGTAAGCTGTACACGCTGATGCTCTATCCTTGTGGGCTAATTTCAACCAGACTCGGGCGTTCAGACCCTGGGGCTGTTAGCATGTTCCATAGGAGACCACACACACAACCTGATAGGAGTTATGAGCCATTATCCCTCAACCACATTTTCTGTCATGTCTCCATCTTGCGAGGACCATTATAAATAAGTGTAGCCATTATCCACACACTCACACCACTATAGTGGGCCAACGGCTGTAATATCACAGCGGCCTATCAGGGCTGGACCGAGCCAACGTTTTTGGTAAGCGGGAATAGATTTTGGCGCCTCTCAGTGGACCTTCATCGTAGCTCACTCATACCCCCATGGAGCCCCTAACAGCCCAGCACCCTCATTGCAGCCCCTCACAGCACCCCTCACCACAGCCCCAGTCATCACAACCCCCCTCATCACAGTCCCTCTCACTCCCCTCATATCCCCACATCACAGCCCCTCAACATAGCCACTCTCACTCCCCCTCATCACAGTCACCTCCATTACCTCCATCACAGCCCCTCCATTACAGCACCCCTCCATCACAACCCCTCATATCCCCTCTTCAAATCCACTTCAATGGTGTCACTTATACACAAACATGTGGCTGGTAAAAACAACATATTCTGCTGTGCTATTAATCAACTAATGTTGCAGGTTACAATCATACAAGTGAGTCTTGATTTATTAGTAAAGTGTAAATATAAGTTGGTATTGAGAATCAAATAATGCCGTATTGTTGATGTTACTGAACATCTCATGTGAACTGTAAATGAGATACTGTATGTATGTAGTTTTGTTCATAGTATATATTTGTTTTCAGATGCCTTTCTACTTTATTTTAGCGCTTTGCCTTTTATTATATGCAAAGGCAAAATCTTCAGTGTAAGTTAAAATAATATAGAGCCTCTCAGCTATGTATCTACTTATAATAATTCACAGAGTTCATGGTCATTAGTGAGGTAGGAATTTATGATAGTACCGTGCTGAAATAAACACATTCACTTTGGAAGTTAGGGGAATTCTTTACACCTGGTAGACTAATAAAAGAATATTTGCTTTGAGCGGTGATGGCTTTTTGTATTGTCAGAAGTTTTGCTGACTGGAAATAGGTCTTCCTGTTTCATAAGAATGGAAGGAAGTTCTCTCTTGACACTTTCTTTGCTCTGGAGATGAGGAGCAATCCTTGGAGGAAGGGCCCTGCCCTTACTAAACTCCAGCTCCTCTCACCTCCTAAAACCTTGAGAATATTTATAAAGCAACTCAATGACGCACATATCCTCTGAGTTTATGGGTCTCCCCTCCTTTCTGCATTTCCTCCTCAGTTCCTGACATTGTGCGCCATTGGAAGCCCCCACTGCTTCTCAGACAGCGATCTTTTAATCTTCATCCCAATCCTGTGTAAGGTCAACTTGGACATCAATGTGAAGAAACAACCTATGGAGGATCTGAGACAGCTTCTTCTCATATTGTTGAATAATGTGACAGATTGGCAGACTCAGGTATCCTAAGATATATATAATGCATTAATATAACGTCTGTAAACTATCATATATACGTATAAAAGAGCACCGGATATACATTGGCAATTTGGCAATAGATCAACCAATTTTTCATTTACAAGTAAAAATTATCTTACTATAAAGACTATATAGATCACATGTTAGCACTAGATTGCTCCCCAGCATCAGTAGCAGATCCGGACCAACCAATACCACTCAATCTAAGGGGTATATTTACTAAAGTGAGAGTTTTTAGAAGTGGAGATGTTGCCCATAGCAACCATTTAGCTTCTAGCTATTATCTTCTAGAAGCTGCTAGTCAAATGTTAAGTAGAATCTGATTAGTTGCTATGGGCAGCTTCTCCATTTCTAAAAACTCTAATTTGAGTAAATATACCCCTAATTGTTTAAAAATATTATTATTTTTATTTTATATAATTATAATTAAAATGTTATAATGTCTACAGAGCTGTATAGAGCAAAACTATAAAAGTAAGTAAATAACAGGAAAACCAATATATACATAGTAGCAGATGTGAGCAAAACACTGAAGGATCATAACTACAATGTTGTACAAATACATCCACATCGTTTTTAACTGTGGGAATAATACTGACACATAACATATGTGGGCATAATAATGACACATAATTAATGTGACATACCAATTGGCTGAGATAGTGACCTAGGAGGGAGGGCCCTGCTCATGAGAGTTTATATTCTAAAAGGGAAGTAGTGGTGACACTGGGGAAACAAGGGTAATAGATGTGGGAGAGAAGCCCAGATTAGGTAGAAATCCAGTATGCAAGCATGATGTGGGTTTTCAGGGAGCACTTGATGCAATGGATGTTGGGGCCGAATCTAATAGAACTAGAGAGAGCATTCTATAGGTTAGGGCCAGCACAGGAGAAGTCTTGGAGACAAGAGTGAGAGGTAGTAATCAGTGGGGAGGAAAGGTGTCGGTCACCGGCTGAACGGAGAGGGTGGAATGGAGTGTGGAGAGAAATAAGGTTGGTGGGAAGACAGTTATAGAGCTCTGTAGGTGAAAGTGAGGGTTTAAATTGGATACTGTTGGGGATAGGGAGCCAATGGAGGCATTGGCAGAGAGTGGAGGCAGAGATAGAGAGGCATAATTGGAGAGGAGAGATGCAATTTTAGGGAAGACCAGTGAGAAGAAGGTTGCAATAGGCGAGAGAGCATGAGGGAATGTACACATGTTTTGGTAGCGTTGAGGGAGTGGAAGGGGCGAATTCTTGCGATATTTAGAGCTGGACCTTACACCAGTGTGTATGGAAATATTTAACAGATAACTGTGTGTGCTAGTGACTAAAGATGGGTACACACTATACGATGTATCATACGATATATCATTCCGACGTGGATCGGAACAATATATTGTACACATCGTATGGCGTGTACGCCTGATCCGTAGTTAACGCTGGTCATTCATAGCATCGTCCAATCTGCTATTCTGCACAGCAGATGGGATGATGCAATAAATTACATGGTGCTGATACATGCAGGATATCATACACCGGATCGTGCAATGTGTACGGAATGCACGCTGTACCGTTACATCACATCGCACCGTCGCTGGGCACACACATCGTATAGTGTGTTCCCAGCTTAAGGAGGACTGTACCTTGGAGATATTTAATCAGCATTGATGCAGTTCTTACATATAGTGGGATTTTCTACTTCAGGGTCCATAGGGTATCCACAGGGTATAGGTGTGACGTCAGTCGCAGGGCACCAAAGAGTTAAGCTTTCAGCCTCCCAGGATGCACTAGGTCCCCCTCCTATACCCCGCCCCCGGGCCAAGGCACCTCAGTTTAGTTTGGTGCCCGGCCGGAGTCGGGTGCACCTGTTGGAGTGGGGGCTAGAAGAGCCCCTGAAGCTTATTCTTCATGCAGCTGTGGCTGCACATCTGGATGAACAGCATGGACAGTCAGTCCTGACGTCCATGCTGTCTTCCCTACACCCCGCCGGTACCAGAACGCCGGTACTGATCCGGGGATGCTGGTGGGCGTCTGGGGTCACAGCTAGCGGTGACCCCAGATGCTCCGGACCATGGCCGGATTCAAGGGGGACAGAGGTAAGCAGCGGGGTCCCGCGGTGGGTCCCCGCTGATCACATGGTCCTAAGTCCCCAGGCAGGGGGCTCCCTGGGGACTGGCTGCAGCGTGGAGCCAGGCGACCAACCTGCGCTTCCACTACCCCCTGGGACAGCGGACCGCAGCAGAGCGGTAGCGCTGCGGCGTCCCAGGGGTTAAATGCATGCCAGGGGAGCGCGCCTTCCCTGTCTCACAGCCGGCGCCTCCCCCGCTGCACACAGCCCTCTCTGCATGCTGCCGACTGGTCCTGTGGCAGCGCTCCTCCCCCAGGCCAGCCTCCTCTCTGCTCCTCGGCGGCCATCTTCTCCAGAACGCATGGTGAACGCTGCTGGAAGCGCTGGACGGAAGCATCGTGGTCTGGGTCCCCCCGCATACCTCTCCTCCGCTGTGGTCAGGTCTGTGTATGCAGCGCTGTGTCCTACCAGGCCCTGTGTCTGTGTAGTTGAGTGATCAGCGCTGTTAGTGCAGGAATTGTTATTTTTCTGCATTGTATGTGACTGTGCTAGCGCTGCTGCCTGTAATCTTTTCTTCTCTAAACTGTCAGCTTTATTACTCTCCCTGTTCTTTCTGCTAAAGCCCTTGCGGTGCGGTGCTGCAGGGTGGTCTCTCGCCTATTTAATACTTAATTGGTGAGAGAGGTCACATACGTGGTGCCATCATGTCTGAAAGTGATTTTCCCCTCCGGCTACAGTGTACCACGTGCAAAGTACCGTTAGCGGAGGGGGAGGGTAGCGCGGAGGGCCTTTGCCGGCAGTGTTTGTCCATGGCGCGGCCTATTACGGTTACAGCACCGGTACAGGAGCCGCCCTGGGCTTGTTTCGCTCAGGCGTTAACAGCTTTAGTGGGCCAGTTAGCTCCGCAGCCCGCGTTTACTCCGATGGGTTTGTCCCAGCAGTCTGTGGTGTCGTCACCCATGCAGGGGTTCCCACGACAATTGGTGGTACCCCACAGTCTCCCTATTTCCCCGCTCCCGGGTTCTCAGGAGCCAGCGTGGGTTAACTCCCTGACAAGTTCTGTACAGCACTTGTCGGATGTGTTGCAAGGGGAGTCTGTGATGCGGTCTCATAAAAGGCCGGTGGCGTCTCTGTCCGCTCCTTATGAGGATGACGAAGGGACGTCTGATGATGGGGAGATTCTAGATCCTTACGATCAGGAACCTCTCCATACTAAGGACGCTGATGCTAAGTCCAAAGTATATATTCCTGGACTTATTCGGGCGGTCCGCACAGCCTTGGTGATTGAGGACGAAGTTCCCCCAGCGGCTAAATCTAAGTATGCCTTTTTCAAAGATGTGAAGGGCGATGCCACAGTCTTTCCTCTTTCGGGTCAGTTGGTGGACCATTTAGAGGAGGCGTGGAAACAACCTGGCAAAAGATACCAGCCGCAGAGACGCCTGGCGGTGGCTTATCCGTTCGCGGATAATTATTTTGCTAAGTGGGAATCCCCTCCACAGGTGGATTCTCACGTGACCCGTCTTGTCCGTAGTGCCACATTGCCGATGCCATCCATGTCCTCCCTTAAGGATGCTACGGACCGCAAGGTAGAAATCTGCCTGAAGTCCGCTTATTCCCTTGCAGGGGGGGCAGCACGGCCGGCTATGGCCATTTGCTGGGTTGCCAGAGCGATGGAGCGCTGGGCGGATTCATTAGAGGCTTCTTTTGAATCCGACTGTCCGGCCGATCAGGCGGAGTTGATTGGCAATCTCCGTGATTCGGCCACCTACATCAACGAGGCGGCTCTAGACATTAGTACTCTGGTGTCTAGAATTTCTTCAGCAGCGGTAGCTGCTCGTCGCACCTTGTGGCTGCGATCCTGGAAGGCGGACGCAGATTCCAAGAAAGGTCTGGAAGCGTTGCCGTTTACCGGAGAAGTTCTCTTCGGTCCGGATCTGGATAAGATTGTGGCCACGCTGGCGGCAGCCAAATCTGCCTGTCTCCCGTCGGCCGCTGCTCCTTCTGGTTCGGGACCATCGTCCTTTCGGTCATCTAGGGCCCAGGGCAGGCCCAAACCACAGTCGTTTCCTCGACAGGCTGGCCCTAAGAAATCGGTCAAGCCCCGGAAGCAGGCATGGAGTACCAGACGTCCGGCCCCCAAGCCAGATGACAAGCCTGCGGCCTGACGGTCCGGGCCTCCCTTTGGGGGATCCCAGGGTGGGAGGCCACCTGCTACAGTTCGCCCAGTGTTGGTCGACCACTACGACAGACACTTGGGTTCTGGAGGTGGTTTCCCACGGATACGCCCTCTCCTTCCGGCACAGACCCCCGGCTCGCTTCTTCACCACGGGTCTCCCATCAGACCGGAACAAGGCTACGGAGCTGCGGAAGGTATTGCACACTATGCTCCAGGCTGGAGTTATAGTGGCGGTTCCATTCTCCCAGAGGGGCCAGGGTTTCTATTCAAATCTATTTTTGGTACAGAAACCCAATGGGTCATATCGTCCGATACTCAACCTCAAAGCACTCAACAAGTCTTTGCGGGTCCCGAAGTTTCGGATGGAGACCCTACGGTCCATCATTCTGGCGCTGGAACCTGGGGACTACTTGGTGTCATTGGACATACAGGACGCTTACCTGCATGTCCCTATTCTTTGGCGCCATCAACAGTTCCTCAGGTTTGCAATCAGCAGCGACCACTTCCAGTTTCGGGCGTTACCTTTTGGCCTGGCAACAGCACCACGTGTTTTCACCAAGGTGATGGCGGTCATGGCGGCTTCTCTGCGGCTGCAGGGAGTCCGCATGTTGCCGTATTTGGACGACCTGTTATTGGTGGCAGGATCTCCAGAGCTCCTGTTACGCCACTTGGACCTGACCATTGCACTGCTGCAACGGCACGGCTGGCTAATCAACTGGCAGAAGTCCACTCTAATCCCGTCTCGGAGGATTCTGCATCTTGGAGCCTTATTGGACTCGGGACAGCAAAGGATCTTCGTGACGGAGGACAAGATCTCTGCTTTACAGTCAAGGGTGCGCAGTTGTCTGCACAGCCGCCGGGTGTCCTTACACTCGGCGATGAGGTTACTGGGCTCCATGGTGTCGGTGTTCAACATGGTGGAATACGCCCAGTTTCACTCCAGACCTCTGCAGCACCTGATCCTGTCCAAGTGGAACGGCCTGACTCAGTCTCTGAAGTCCCAGACGATTGTGCTCACCCAGGAGGTTCGCCTGTCCCTTACGTGGTGGTTACAGACGACCCACCTCAACAAGGGACGTCCGTTCTGGGTTCCAAATTGGGTCCTGTTGACAACGGACGCCAGTCTTCGGGGCTGGGGAGCAGTTTCGGGTCCACACTTGTTCCAGGGCAGGTGGACGCCGACAGAAGCGGAGCTTCCAATAAATATCTTGGAACTCCGTGCGGTCTTCAATGCTCTCCAGCAGGCACAGCGGTTTCTCCAGGGTCGCCCGGTGCAGGTCCAGTCGGACAACGCTACCACCGTGGCCTACATAAACAGGCAAGGAGGAACTCGCAGTCGGGCGGCTCTCGTAGAGGTCTCTCGGATCCTGGTTTGGGCGGAGCGCAATCTTCCGGCCATATCAGCGGTCTTCATCCCGGGAGTGCTCAATTGGGAGGCGGACTTTCTAAGTCGCCAGGACGTTCATCCGGGGGAATGGTCCCTGCACCCGGACGTTTTTCAACTACTGGTGGACAGGTGGGGTCTTCCAGAAATCGACCTCATGGCGTCCCGGCACAACAACAAGTTGCCGGTGTACGGGTCTCGCACAAGAGACGAAGGGGCGTCTCTGGTGGATGCTCTGTCCGTCCTGTGGACGTTCCGGTTCGCATACCTGTTCCCTCCGGTCTCCCTTCTTCCACGGGTAATCCGGAAATTCAAACAGGAAGGAGGGACGCTCCTGTTGATAGCTCCCGCGTGGCCCAGACGGCACTGGTTCTCAGACCTTCAGGGTCTGTCCGTGGACATTCCTCTGCGGTTGCCGCTACGACCGGACCTTCTGTCTCAGGGTCCTTGCCTTCACCCGGACCTGACTCGGCTGTCTTTGACGGCGTGGCTGTTGAGACGGCCATGCTGAGGTCCCGGGGGTTTTCCAGCTCTGTGGTGCGTACCATGTTACGAGCTCGGAAACCGTCTTCCGCAAGGATATACCATCGCGTGTGGCATACGTTCTTCCAGTGGTGTCGACCGAGAGGTTATGCACCGCGGGAGTTTCGTCTGTCTCGGATTCTCGCCTTCCTGCAAGCGGGACTAGATCATGGGCTTCGCCTTGCTTCTTTGAAGGTACAGGTTTCGGCCCTATCTGTCTGGTTTCACCGTAGGATTGCTACAATCCCGGATGTGCGCACCTTTATGCAGGGTGTTCTCCGCATTCAGCCGCCCTTTGTTCCACCTGTGGCGCCTTGGGATTTGGCTGTGGTCCTGAGGGCTCTCCAAGGACCGCCGTTTGAACCACTGGGCTCAGTGGATCTTAAATGGCTAACAGCTAAGACTGTTTTCCTTCTGGCCATTGCTTCGGCCAGACGTGTTTCTGAGTTAGGGGCTCTTTCTTGTAGACCCCCTTTCTTGGTTTTTTATGGGAACAGGGCAGTGCTCCGCACTCGGCCCGAGTTTCTTCCCAAAGTTATTTCCCAGTTTCATATTAACGAGGAAATAGTTGTTCCGGCCTTTAACTCACCGGGTCTTTCCGTGGGTGAGGCCTCTTTGGATGTTGTGCGGGCCTTAAGGACTTATGTTGACCGCACTTCTTCGTTTAGGAAGTCGGACGCTTTGTTTGTCCTCTTTGGCTTCCGTAAAAAGGGTTGGCCTGCTTCAAAGCAAACTTTGGCAGCCTGGATCCGTATGGCTATTTCTGAAGCTTATCTTCATGAAGGCCTACCGGTCCCTCCTTCTCTGAAGGCTCATTCCACTAGGTCTGTGGGTCCTTCGTGGGCAGCTCGACGTGGTGCCTCGGCAGTTCAGATCTGCAAGGCTGCTACGTGGTCTTCTGTCCATACCTTCGTGAGGTATTACAGGTTTGACACCTTCGCCTCTCAGGATGCTTCCTTCGGGCGGCGGATTCTCCTTTCTGCACAGGAGCGTCCCCACCCTTAAAGGATACTGCTTTGGGACATCCCCAAGGTATCCTGTGGATACCCTATGGACCCTGAAGTAGAAAATATGAGATATGGTAAGAACTTACCCTTGTTATCTCTATTTCTACGAAGTCCATAGGGTTCCACAGGACTCCCGCCCTGTCGCACCTGTGCTGCAGATGGGCTTTGCTCTGGTCACCGGTTTTCCGTCTCCCTCTGGTGAGAATGTGATTCTTGTATGTGTCCAGATCTTTGTTCTCTCTCTTCCTTCTCCTCCTCCGGCCTATGGCTTGGTAACTAACTGAGGTGCCTTGGCCCGGGGGCGGGGTATAGGAGGGGGACCTAGTGCATCCTGGGAGGCTGAAAGCTTAACTCTTTGGTGCCCTGCGACTGACGTCACACCTATACCCCAAGGTATCCTGTGGAACCCTATGGACTTCGTAGAAATAGAGATAACAAGGGTAAGTTCTTACCATATCTCATATTTTTTTCTTCTATTAACTATGAGAAACCAACATCACATGAACTTTCTCCATACTGCTGTTCCAGCTTATATGCCCTAATAATGATTGCACTTTACCTGAAGTAGAGTTAGCAGTGGACTAGAGCTCTTTCTACAGATCATTTATCGCTATGGTAAACATATCCTTTGTGCAGGGTACATGTAAAGCGTAGCATATGCTATATTTAGTGCATACAAATTTTAAGCTTGAGAAGAGATCAGTGTTCTCTACAATGGCATGTGTTCTATATACACCATGTGTCAAACCCAATCTTTTTACCTTCTCACATATAATAGTTCTCAATTGCTCCACCCACTGCTCCATCTCCAACCTAAGTTCTATTCACACTGTCTCCCACCCACTGTGCTGCTGACCTCCACCCAGGCCACCTCCTCCCACTGTCACAACTAAGATTTCTCCTGTGCTGTCCCACTGCTCTGCAACTCCCTCCCTCATCTTATCACACTATATACCCATATCCACACCTTGCTATTAACCCTTAACACTCAACTCTTCATAAAAGCCTATTAGCCCTACTCATAATTTCATACTGAAACCAACTGATAACCCTCCTACTCACTATCCCAGTTCACCCTCAAGGTTACACGTCTCCCTCTTAGATTGTAAGTCCTCATGGACAGGACCCCCACCTTGTTATCTCCTGCTAGCACCATCTCTGTCACCAATGCATCTTTGTTCCCCTACCTCCCATTTCCAAACAGCAATTCTGGTCCTGTCTGTCCTCCCGCTGGATAGGTACATGCTCATTGAGTGCTGATTTACTTGCCCCTCCTGCACCAACATGACTTATCATTCCTTGCCTTTATTAGGCTTTAGTGAGTCCCTGTACCCTCCCCTTCACTTTGTATTCCTCCCTGCATTTAGTTGTGTCATTCTATTAATTGCTTTCCTATGTATTCATGGAGATGTAGTCAGGATGCCGACGGTCGAAATGCCGATCACCAGAATCCTGACACTGAAAGCCCGGCTTGGGACTAAAGATAGGTGTCTACATACCGACGCCTATTATTAGCCCCACGTCAAAATCCCAATGCCTGGTATACCGAACGTAGGTTAGCCAGGCATCACGATGTGTTAGCCGTGGGGGGGTTAGGTTTAGGCACCCCCGGGTGGACTTAGGGCTAGCCCCCCCTCCGGGAGGGTTAGGTTTAGGCTAGGGGAAAGGGGGGTTGGGGTTAGGCACCACCAGGGGCAGGTTAGAGTTAGGCACTGTTGAAGCTAGTTTAGTGGCTGAGATAGAATCAGTGTAAATTTAGCTTAGAGCGACGACATCTTGCGAATGGAAACCAGACTCCATCTTAAAAATAAGAATCTGCACAACACCATTTTAAGTTTGGTTGAACCCAGCGAAGTGGTTCTCAGGTCTAGGGGAGTGGGTCCAGGAAATGATCGCAAGCATAGGTAAACTCCTGATCCTTATACTGGGTGTCGTCATAGTAATTGGCATATGTGTCAAGTGTGTTCCTAATGTGTTGAAGTGTGGGAAATTTAAAAATTAGGTAAACCAGAAGGGTGAAATAATGATGGTGGTTAGTAGTGCCCATATGAATACTGAGGTAAATGTAGAACTGCATTACAACCCTGAACTTGGAAATACCATTATATAATGTATTACATTTAGAAATGCGTAGAATGTATTATTAAAATGTTATTTTTCTCATTTAAACATCTTAGATGATGTAAGTCTCTATTCCCCTTCAAAACTTCCTTTATAGGACTGGTGCATCCCCACATCTTTCCCATGATCTCCCAAGATCCGCAGTGTGCGTATAATGGTAGTTTTATGTCCCCCCCCCCTAGAGACCCATCATAGATGGATTGAAACCACCTTGTGCCATCCCATAAAAAATAATGTTAAAATAATACTCCATATGCAAGCCTAAAATTAATTTTAAAATCAGAGTATGATAGCATGTTGTTTGCTATCAAAGGGTGGACTGTCGAAGCTGGTTTAGTGGCTGAGACAGAATCAGTGTAAAATTAGCTTGGAGCAACACCATCTTGCAAATGGAAACCAGACTCCATTTTACAAATAAGAATCTCCACGACGCCATTTTAAGTTACAACTCACGAGCTAAGTACAGATGGCAATGTTTTTGGTAATCCCTTTAGAAGCCATGACAGGCCCATTCTGGGGACAACCTTGCATAGAAATATACCAAAACAAACACAGTATCAGTTAGCAACTAGAAAAACAGCTTCCTGAGAAAAGGAATTAGAAAAAAACACTACACCAGGAACTGTGGGTGTTTTTGCATGTAAAGGGAGAGACCCCACATGTGGACAGGTGTAGCTGTGGCAATTGTAATATGGCCCAGACACTTGAATTTGACTGAACAATGGTAAGAAATCTGCTCTTTTAAACTCACTGTCAGACAGGCTGGCACCAGCACGGTTGGGGGTCTCCACCCTGTTTGAGAGTGAAGCTCACTGCCCATAACACATTTGCATTGCAGTTTAAAAAAATGTTAGTAAGAAATTATATATATATATATATATATATTAAATCCATCATAAATAAAATCACATAAACACAGCACATTACGCACAGTTGCGCTGTTAACATGACGCACATTAGCGAATGCACAATATTCTGCATGCGAACGCTGTTTATTAGCTGCATGTGTGCACATCTGCCCCAAATCAGATAAACCTAACTAGCGTCTTTTCCCAAACCCCTAATACTTACATAATGCAGACTCACATAAAAGGTTCCATAGCTTTAAAGTATAAGATCTAAATTTTATTCATTTATTACAAATGCTGTGAAATAAAGGCTATTTTGGTATCTAAGGTTTAATACGTGATAAGTAAGCCATGTTTGGTATTATACTGATCTGCACTTTCTCAACAGCTTTCCGGTATCCTCGGTGTGAAGATCGCAACATGCATTCTCAACTTATAGACCGTAGAGATATAAAGCACCAAAATGAATTTTGTGAAACCAACAGCCTAGATTTGCATGCAGGGGGACTAGAGGAGGCAACAAGCTGTTAGAGGCTGTTCTGTGTCCATTTGAATCAACCTGTTAAATGTCCTGTAACAAACGCACCGTGATGGGGAACCAATGGGATCAGCAACAAACCGCTCTATTGTGTTGTCTGTTCCTGTAAGGGTATAAATGTGTGTGTTGTGACCCCAGTCTGGAGTCTTCTTACTAATTGCTGATTGCCGGAGGTTTCTTGCTGATGCCGGTATCTGGTCCAGAGCGCGTGCGTATGTATAACTGTATCTTGGGTCTGTATAATTCTTTGCGCTAAATTGTACTTAGATCACAGCGTGTAACTGACTGTATTTTACTTGAATAATACTTTGTGCTTTGGAAACACATGTTCAAGGTCTAAAGTCTTTATTTTACTGTATGACTGCATACGCAAATAGCATCAATATTAGAAGGTATAGGCAGGCTTTTAGAAGGTATAGGTAGGAGCGTATAGCAGTTTTATTACATTACAACAGATGGGGGCTCATAGTGTGAGGTCACTTACCTATTCACACGATAAACATACGGTTATCGATCTCTCAGCAAAGGGTGGAGTGGCCACATGCAGGGTTTATCTGCAATCACTTGATGCTGAGAAGTCGCTACCCGTTATTGTGTGAGTCAAGGTACGCTGACTATAATCCAGGGACAAGAAGGGAAAAAGTTTGTTTTCCTTTGTTGATAGTATTTTATGCTAAAAAGGGGTGCCGCAGTATTGCGTATACAGCTGAGTCGCATTTTTGCACACGCAGTAAAGATGCACTTTTGCGTACGCAGCTAAAGGGTAAGAGTCATATGGTTGTGTAGTAGCCGCATTATTATGTATGCGACTAGTCGCACAATAGCGTATACGTATTTCCGGTCATGCTGCCACGTGTTTAAACAAAGCCGTTGAGTTTACATTATCAATTGTTGCCAATAACTGGGTTAACATGTATTATTCTGCGCAGGAAAAGAGTGTGTGATTGTATTTGTTTAAGGTGTAACACAGGTCCTAAATGTTAAGGGTATTATATGATCCTTAAGGGCTAGGTGCAGGAGTTAGCCTAACTGCTCGGTAGTAGCTACCATTCTATACACATCAGCAGGTGTACATGTTGTCTTTGTTGTAGGGACTGGCTCTCAGTGTGAATGTAGTGTTTAGCAATTAGGTTGGGTTACTGGAGCATTGTAATTGAGCCACACTGGAAAATTGTGATTGTAAACTGAGAGATAATAGGTGAGTGGGAGCATCTAGAAATGTCTTCCATAGGTGAGCGGGAGCATCTAGAAATAACTTCCATAGGTAAGTGAGAGTATCTAGACTGTCTTTCACCAATTTAAATCTTTATTGAAAAACTTAGGGTTCTCCCAGGATGGGGGCCAAGCAAACGGTAGAGATGTTAAATGATTTGCTGCTGTTGGAAGCGCCACTTGGGTTGGCACGACGTATTATGCATATTAAGTACGGTGCCAATGCAACCAGGTATTGTGATTTATGGTTTAATATGACGAGGAAGAGTGTTAGGCTGTTTCCTAGAATTGGTAGTTTTGATAAGGAGATATTAAATAATGTCCGAGCTCACATCTGTTTGGTGCGTTCTCGAGTGAAGAAGGTAAAATATTACGAATGTTTAAAATTGTGGCAGCATGAAGGGGATGCGTGGCTTAAAAATGTGCAAGCGACGCAAACTAGCGTTGCAAATGCATTACCAGAAAGTACACCCATACCACTAAATTGCAATGCGTGCGAGCCGCGAAATAGCGCATACATACAGCAAGGTAGCGTTGCGGAAGGTATTGCCAGCAGGTCACGCGCACCACCACCACCTTATGTGGATGGGGGTGCAGGTACAGTTATTGAAAAAACCCATAGAAATGTAATAAGCAATTTGTTCCCTCTCTTAAGTAACCATAAGGAAAATGTTTATGATGTGGATAATGAGCCTATTGTTATGTCTGCCATTTACCATCCTGTACACATGTTAGATGCTGCACCACGACAATCACAAAGGGTGCCACCATCTCCATCAGTAACAGCATGGGAAGTGCTAACATCCTCTGCACCCATAGAGGAAGTTGTTAATATGATACATTGCAGCAACAGACTAAACCTCCAGCCAGGTAATAAGGTCAAAGGTAGCAGCGCAGTCAGTCTGCATCCCATTCGGACAATAACTGTTTTGAATGGAAATGCGGATGCGAACGGAATAGTGCCCACAAGGGAAGTGGTAATGCATTGTCCTTGGACAAGAGCGGAGCTAAATTCCATCATAAATGATTTCCCCGATCCCAAAAAGGAATTAGCCAAATGTCAAAAGTTTTTGAGAAATTTGGGTAGTTCTCACGAGCCAACCAATAAAGATTGCAGGGTGGTGTTAAGGGCCTGTCTACCACGCAATATCGACGTGACAAAGTTTATCACGGATTGTGTATTGGACGGTGATGTTCCCTTAACAGACCAAGTAAACCAAGGTAACATTTCCCGTATTATACATCAATTGGGTGTATATTTTCCAGTAGTAGTTAACTGGAACAAAATTTTCACCATAAGCAAAAGGACAGTGAATCTGCAGAAGATTATTGCGACAGGGATCTGCAGGCTATCACCCAGTACACTGGGTTAGAAGATATTAAAGATAGCACTCACCACAGGGGAATGATTGTCACTATACTCATGGACGGTCTTAAAGAGAACCTAAAAAACCCGGGTTCAGACTTACTGACTGGATGGATGGGAGTCACAATAGATACCCTCATAGAATCCGCCATAGAACATGACAAAAACATCTCAAAGAAGAGAGAGATCCAGAGCGAGAAACTACTGGCCGTTAGTATTAAGCTCTAGAAGTAATGCAAATAACACCGCAACACACTTACCACACACGGTCAAAATACACACCCCACACAACATCCAAACTCATATCCTCATGCACAACCTCAATATTTCCAATCTTTTCAACCTGCCAATGGATCTGTTCTAATGTAAAATGTGGATGATTTATTGTTGTATTTAGGCCATGTTTAAATTATATTAAACTGTTGTGCTTTATCTCTCACACACAGGACACAAGGTTGCTAAGGACAAAAGGCAGCCATGCCAGGCTAAAGTCAAATACTCGGAATACTGTCCAACTCAGGGGCACAGGCAATATTTAGAGCAGTAGCTATTGATAAACGGATTTAATTGCAGGAATTTGTATGCAGATACGATATCCCTAGAATTATTAAAAGTGATAGGGGTACTCATTTCACAGGTGACGTCTTCCAGAACATGTGTAAGGTGATGGGTATTAATATCAATATCATCCCAGACTGTCTTTTTATCTGTCCCCCTTTGAGATACTGTTTAACAGGCAGCCTCATGTGAAAATACGATAATGAGGTTACTGTGCAGTGTCTCACGAAGATGAGTAAGAACAACTGAAATTGAAAATGTTATTTTCTAACATTTCTGATGCAAACTGTCATGATGTCAAACCTGGGGAATTTGTTATGATCCGAATTTTTTTTAGCTCAGGTTGTTTGACTGATCGTTGGGAAGGACCGAATCAGGTGTTGCTGAAGGTGGCCGAGAGAGATACCTGGGTCCATTCCACTCACTGTAGAAAGGTCAACCAACCGGTGGAGATACGGGGAGGAGTCGAGGCAGATAACGTGAACCTGTCAATTGCGAGCCTGTTTCGGGAGGGTTAAGAGGTGCGGTCTGATACCTGAGCTAAAGAAATGCGTAGATCAGTACTTATCCTAGTTCTTTCTTCCAGAGTTTCTGTTGTAATGATCTGTTTGGGGATACCCAGTTTCTGTGATGGAGGACCGATAGAGGAGATGGGAGCTGATGGCAGTGCTGATGGAGTGGAGTTAGGAGGAGGAGTCTGACCAATCTTAGTACCGTAATTGTTATGTTATTTGGGAAGACTACTTCCTGAAATTATGACCCTTACACATGGTGAAGTGCTTGGTATTCATAAAAATACACCATTACCATATCTTCACACACAGTATGAACACAGAGGCAAAAGAAATATGATACCTGGTGACTTGCATAAAGCCACTCAGTTAATTAGTGAGACAACTGGCTTTCAAGTTTTAGCCGCATTGGATCACACCAGGATCGCTCGGCGTACACTAAATTTTCGATATATTCAGGATCTTGCTAAATTGATAGATAATATCACCGAGATGTATGATGACACCTTCAGGTATACAGGTAGAGAATTGCAAGCGTATAAGAAACAACTGGTGCAACACAGGCTAGTGTTAAATTATTTAACCGCTGTCAGTGGAGGATACTGCATAACTTTGGCCACCCAATTTGGAGTAAAGTGTTGCACCTATGTCACCAATGATACCAGCAACCCCAAGGAGGTGATAGACCAAAAGATGTATGAGATTCTGCAGTTAAAATGGGAATTTCGGAAGAACCACAAGGCTTCAGTGGCTGAAGTAGAGGAGAAGGTAGAGGAATGGGTTTCATGGTTGAACCCAGCAAAGTGGTTCTCAGGTCTAGGGGAGTGGGTCCAGGAAATGATCGCAAGCATAGGTAAACTCCTGATCCTTATACTGGGTGTCGTCATAGTAATTGGCATATGTGTCAAGTGTGTTCCTAATGTGTTGAAGTGTGGGAAATGTAAAAATAAGGTAAACCAGAAGGGCGAAATAATGATGGTGGTTAGTAGTGCCCATATGAATACTGAGGTAAATATAGAACTGCATTACAACCCTGAACCTGGAAATACTATCATATAATATATTACATTTAGAAATGCATAGAATGTATTATTAAAATGTTATTTTCTCATTTAAACATCTTAGATGATGTAAGTCTCTATTCCCCTTCAAAACTTCCTTTATAGGACTGGTGCATCCCCACATCTTTCCCATGATCTCCCAAGATCCGCAGTGTGCGTATAATGGTAGTTTTATGTCGTCCCCCCCTAGAGACCCATCATAGATGGATTGAAACCACCTTGTGCCATCCCATAAAAATAATGTTAAAATCATACCCCATATGCAAGCCTAAAATTAATTTTAAAATCAGAGTATGATAGCATGTTGTTTGCTATCAAAGGGTGGACTGTCGAAGCTGGTTTAGTGGCTGAGACAGAATCAGTGTAAAATTAGCTTGGAGCGACACCATCTTGCAAATGGAAACCAGACTCCATTTTACAAATAAGAATCTCCACGACGCCATTTTAAGTTACAACTCACGAGCTAAGTACAGATGGCAATGTTTTTGGTAATCTCTTTAGAAGCCATGACAGGCCCATTCTGGGGACAACCTTGCATAGGAATATACCAAAACAAACACAGTATCAGTTAGCAACTACAAAAACAGCTTCCTGAGAAAAGGAATTAGAAAAAAGCAATACACCAGGAACTGTGGGTGTTTTTGCATGTAAAGGGAGAGACCCCACATACATGTGGACAGGTGTAGCTGTGGCAATTGTAATATGGCCCAGACACTTGAATTTAACTGACGGTTGGGGGTCTCCACCCTGGTTGAGAGTGAAGCTCTCTGCCCATAACACATTTGCATTGCAGTTTAAAAAAATGTTAGTAAGAAATTATATATATATATATATATATATATATATATATTAAATCCATCATAAATAAAATCACATGCATAAACACCGCACATTACGCACAGTTGCGCTGTTAACATGACGCACATTAGCGAATGCACAATATCCTGCATGCGAACGCTGTTTATTAGCTGCATGCGTGCACATCTGCCCCAAATCAGATAAACCTAACTAGCGTCTTTTCCCAAACCCTAATACTTACATAATGCACACTCACATAAAGGTTCCATAGCCTTAAAGTATAAGATCTAAGTTTTATTCATTTATTACAAATGCTGTGAAATAAAGGCTATTTTGGTATCTAAGGTTTAATACGTGATAAGTAAGCCATGTTTGGTATTATACTGATCTGCACTTTCTTAACAGCTTTCCGGTATCATCGGTGTGAAGATCGCAACATGCATTCTCAACTTATGGACCGTAGAGATATAAAGCACCAAAATTTATTTTGTGAAACCAACAGCCTAGATTTGCATGCAGGGGGAATAGAGGAGGCAACAAGCTGTTAGAGGCTGTTCTGTGTCCATTTGAATCAACCTGTTAAATGGCCTGTAACAAACGCACCGTGATGGGGAACCAATGGGATCAGCAACAAACCTCTCTATTGTGTTGTCTGTTTCTGTAAGGGTATAAATGTGTGTGTTGTGACCCCAGTCTGGAGTCTTCTTGCTGATTGCTGATTGACGGAGGTTTCTTGCTGATGCCAGTATCTGGTCCAGAGCGCGTGCGTATGTATAACTGTATCTTGGGTCTGTATAATTCTTTGCGCTAAATTGTACTTAGATCACAGCATGTAACTGACTGTACTTTAGTTGAATAATACTTTGTGCTTTGGAAACACATGGTAGGGTTAGGTTTAGGATGCAGTGAGGGGGGGTTAGGGTTAGGTACCATGGGGGGGACTTAGGTTTAAGCACCACCCCTTGAGTCTTAGGGTTAGGCACCCCCAAGGGAGTGTTAGGGTTAGGGGAAGGGAGGGTTAAAGATACTTACCAGCCGGCATCAGGATTATGATGTCTCGGGCTTTCAGGGACGGGATTTTAACTGACGGCTTTTATACCCAACCCATAAATGGTGCATCACAGGTGTTTTGTAGCTCCTGTTATATCCAACTGAGAAGAGCTCTGTGAGCTACAAAACACCTGTGATGCACCATTTACCCTTGTAGCATATTCACCTTCAGTTATCTCTTATAACCAGTTACCATAAAATTCAAGGTAATCTATTTATATTCTTCTATCAGTACATTAGTATTTGAAAAACAAAAACACTGTATATAACCTGAGGGAATACAGCACATTCATTTGTCTCACAACAGAGTTTGCCCTTTCCCACATAAATGCCTGATCACTATTCTAATTTACTTCTTTCCTGCCGTCCTTTAGTTCTTACACTTCCTCTGATGTGAGGAAAGCCAGGGCTTGGCCTTTCCTTTCATTTGGATGCTTTTGTACTTTCTAGGCACACTTTGTTCCAGAAAACACATCTCCAGACCGATGTAATAAGAATATACAAATACACAAAGTAACACCTCTTATAAAGACAGTGTCCACTCTAATAATCTGCTTAAGACATACATGAGACTAACACAAAAAGTATTTTGAGTGAAAATGGAAAATCGACTTAAAAAACCTATTTAGTAAATGCAAACTGCATCCATGTACAGTAAGCTTTGTTTTTTGGCAAAGGACTGACATAGGACTGACATACCAATTTCACACAGGCAATGCATTTATGCACACAGTAAATACATTACACTGGCAGTGGTAAAGAAGAACTATTGATCCTGATGTAAAAATAATTACTTGTGTTTATTATCATTGCAACATAAACTGTTAGTAGTAATGCTGCAAAATAGATTAAGATAATAAAGTGTTTCTTCTTATTGTAAACCCTCTTAATGTTGCTTTGCCAGATTATTGTATTTCAAGCCAATATTCTGGCATTTTGTTACTTATTTGTCTCCCTGTCATGTTGATAACTTTAAATGTTTCTACGTCCTATAGGTTTTGACCGCGTGACACTAAACAAACTATTCCATCTGACTCTGGCTATACACTTCTGTGTTCCACATCACTCAGATTATCCCAAAGTACTGAGGCCAGAGTTCCCTTCTTTACTAACATGTCAGCCAGATCAAAACCACAGAGTGTTCTCTTAGCACCTGGCTTATACATTCTGTCAGTGTTTCCCAAACTTGGTCTTCAAGGCATCCTAAGGGTTATATTTACTAAAGTGCGGTTTTTTAGAAGTTGTTATTGCCCATAGCAACCCATCAGATTCTAGCTATTATCTTCTAGAACAGTATTTCCCAACCTCGGTCCTCAAGGCACACTAACAGTCCAGGTTTTAGTGATATCCATGCTTGAGCACAGATGGTTAAATCAAAATGACTGAGGTACCAATTAAGACACCTGCGCTGAATTACGGCTATCCTTAAAACCTGGGCTGTTAATGTGCCTTGAGGACCGTGGTTGGGAACCCCTGTTCTAGCAGGTGCTAGATAAATGATAAGTAGAATCTGGCGTGGATTGTTCCGTGAGACACTGCTAGTGCTGGGTGTCTATTTTGCATAATGCATCTAAGTGGCAATACAATGCAATTAGGATGCACCAGGAGACTGTGCTGATTATTTGATATGTGACACTTGTATATGTGTGTGCGACTGAGTCTCTCAATTAGCATGCTACAATGCAACGGCCGCAGCTTTTTCAACGCCACAGCTATACGTTTGTTACATATCAAATTAATCAGCACAGTCTCCTGGTGCATCCTGTTTTCGTCAAACAAAGACGCCCAACGCTAGTAGAGTTGCACAGATCACTCATGCAGATCGCGCCTCATGACGTTGAGGCTAGATGAGCAAGGACACATCTGTAGGTGGTAACATCCATATGAGTGGCAGAACTCAAGATTTCACAGCAGACCATTGCCCATTTAACATCACACTACCTCAGCCGGCATGCCATCTTCCCATAGTGCATCCTGGTGCCATCTCTTTCCCAGGTAAACGATGCACACACACCCAGCTGTACACGTGATGTAAAAATAAACGTGATTCATCAGACCAGACCACCTTCTTCCATTGCTCCATGGCCTAGTTCTGACGCCCATGTGCCCATTGTAGGCGCTTTCGGTGGTGGACAGGGGTCAGGATGGGCACTGGCCGGTCTGTGGGTATGCAGTCCTGTACACAGCTAGCTGCGATGCCCTGTGTTCTGACACCTTTCTGTTATAACCAGCATTAACTTTTCCAGTAATTTGTGGTACAGTAGCTCTTCTGTGGGATAGAACCAGACTGGCTAGCCTTCGCTCCACATGCACATCAATGAGCCTTGGGCACTTATGACTCTGTCACCGGTTATCTTCCTTATACCAGTTATCCACTTTTGGTAAGCACTAACCACTGCATACCTGGAACACCCCACAAGACCTGCTGTTTTAGAGATGCTCTGACCCAGTCGTCTAACCATCACAATTTGGCCGTTGTCAAAGTTTCTCATATCCTGCTTCCAACATATCAACTTCAAGAACTGACTGTTCACTTGCCTAGTATATCCCACTACATGACAAGTCAATATTATTCACTTCACCTGTCAGTGGTTTTAATATTATGGATGATCTGTGTATGTTGCATGGTTCTTAGCATACATGCATTTTAAATATAAATGCAGCTGGAATAATGCTAGATCAATAATAATCATCACCGCAATAATGTTAAATGCTTTATCTATGCTGTTTGAGGGAGACTTGCAAAGTGTGTATAAATTCCTGGAGCAGTGCAGAATTCACATTTTCCTTTTGAGAAGTGAGACATAGGGCGGAATTCAATTGATTACGCGGTCCGGATCTCCCGTCTAAAGTGACAGGAGATCACGGGCCGCTATTCAATTGCTGCCGTTTTTCGTGCTGATCGCACCCATAGAGGTCAGGTTTAGCCTCGTAAAGCAGCTAAACCCGACCAAAGTGCTGGGCGCGACAGCGAAAAGTGATGTTTGGGCGCCCAAACAGGTCACTTTTCGCACATTTCAGCTCTCATCCCCCTGGGGCTGCGAGCTGAAATGTAGCACTGATAGCTGATCGCGCCCGACAGGAGCAAGAATTGAATAGCTCCGTCGGGCGCGATAGGTCCTGGAATCAATTGAATTCCGCCCATAGAATGTGGTAATAGGAGTGTAGGTGTCGCATTATATGGGGCATGTATTGGGGCATTCCATGCTTTGCCACAGACATTATAATAAAAGCTGCTTTGCACCAGATCTCGTGCTATATTTTCAATGGAACAAATTTGGCCCAAATTTTTATAACGCCTTCAAATACATCAATATCCCAATATCCCCTCACTGTCATTAGTCATTTAAGCCATAAATGAGTCCACACCATGCAATATTTTAGTTAAAAAAAATTAACATTTTAATGAAGAGGTGGAAGGTTACATTTAAGGTTTAACATGACCATATTACTCAGTACTGTACAGAGAATTTTAATTAGTTTACATCAGTCCCTGCCCCATATGAGCTTACAACTCACATTCCCTAGAACACACATGCACACACATACATATACAATTTAGTCCAGAGGTTCCCAGACTCCGCCCTTACAGTCCAGATTTTAAGGATATCCATGCTTGAGCACAGGTGACTTAATTTGATTTAATCATCTGGACTCAAGCATGGATATCCTTAAAACCTGGACTGTAATGGCAGAGTGTGGAACCTCTGGTATAGTCCATTTTATCAGCAAACAATTAACCTACCAGTATGTTTTTTAGTTGAATTAATGAACTAGAGGTACATTTTTCAACAGCCATTCAGAGCAGTTTTCCAGTACTCCATCCAGTCAGAATCAAGCTGCTTTGACTGGATGGAGCGTATTAACCCTCCTTTCATTCTCATGATTGGCCTTCACTGCAGGCCTTTGGCACTATAATAGATGTATGTTAGGAACTGAGGTATTATCTGAGATAGATTAGTCACGCAACAGCCTTGTGGGCTGGTATGGTTGGCTAGCTGCGGCCAAAGAGCAGCCTTGAGGGCTGGTGGACTTGACTAGTTGTGGCCCGAGGGCAGAAGAAGTTGATGTAGCCTTTGGGCTATGCAGCAGCTTTGAGGGCTGGTAAGTCTTTGAATAGTCGTGGCCCGAAGGCAGTGAGATAAGATGCGGCCTTTGGGCTGTGCAGCAGCCTTGTGGGCTGGTAAACTTTGGCAAGCTGTGGCCTGTGGGCCGTAGAACAAGCTGTGGCCTTTGGGCCGTGCAGCAGCCTTGAAGGTTGGTAAGCCTTGGCAAGCTGTGGCCAATGGGCCATAAAATAAGATGAGACCTTTGGGCCGTGCAGTAGCCTTGAGGGCTGGTAAGCCTTGGCAAGCTGTGGCCTGTGGGCAGTAGAGCAAGATGTTGCCTTTGGGCCGTGTAGCAGCCTTGGCTGCGGTGGTCTGGTGATAGACCTGTGCCGCCGGGTGGACACAGGCGGTGGTACACAGAATTGCGTTCTTAGGACACTGGATTGTGGACTGTGCCACCTGGTTGACACAGACAGTGGTATGCTGGATTGCTGCCTGTGCCGCCGGGTTGACACAAGCGGTGGTATGCTGGATTGCGTACCCTGGATTGCGGCCTGTGCCGCCGGGTTCACACAAGCCGCTGGACTGCGCACTCTGGACGCTGAGGCCCTGATTCAGAGCCGGATGCTCTGACAGAGCGCTCGCTCTGAATCAGGGCCGTCCCTCCTTCATTTTGGAGCGGCCTCCTGGCCGCTCGCATAGCTGTGGGTGACCACCCACAGCTATAGCGAGCGGCCAAAATGATGGTCGCGATGGTCAAGACCATCGCGACCATCGGGCTTACACATCTATACTTTACACTGCACTATAACCCTTTTTCCAATTTTCGTGTGATGCCCTGGGGGGGTCCTGGGCTGGACGTTTTTTGGGGTGCACTGCACCCTGGACATGAACCCCTTAGTGTTAGGGACTGCTAGTAACAGAGAAGCCATGACGAGGCCTAGCAGCATCCCATGTATTTGCAAATGCATGCAACCAATATCTCTGAATTTCTATGACCATATAGTCTTCATATATTGTTGCAAGTACTATTCAGTGTGCTGAGGAACAATAGGGGGTTAAATCCCCCTCCTTTTTCTATTATGTCATAATCACTGTTAGCAGATATGATTTAAATAAATGTTTACATTTATGTTATGTCATCCAAGTGTTGGCGTGTGGCGATGGAATACCATAGGTGCACAGCGAGAGGTCTCATACATAAAAGACCATCACAGGGAGTTACCTTACAATCAGACAATACGAGTTTTGAATAACTTCTTTATATAGTACTGGGTAGCAGGATCAATATAAAGATGACAAGCATCAGCTTTCAGTAACAGCTTCTTAAACACAACATGTTTATAACTTGAGCTCCATGGCTCACCTTCATTTCTCCTTAAGTCTCTTTTCCTAGAGCACACATGGGAAAGGAAGTACAAGCAAGTACAGGAATATACAGCAGACAAACAATACACTGTATATGAATATATCACCATCCGCTGTCCCTCCAACATAAGTACATGCATATGAATAAACCCACAATCTGTTGTACATATTTCAACACAAAGTACATACAGTTCTGTAAACGACAAAATAATAAGAAACAAAAAGGTACAAAGAACAGTTATACAGCCTCTTTGCCAGTCTTACTGTAGCAATTGAATTAACTACAGACATTAAAAGACTTATTAATGTTTCTTTTTCGTATTCTAGCTGTCGAAACTGTGCTTATCATTGAGCCAGCTATCATCTCATCATCACAATCTCCTAAGCATTGTCCAACTTCTTCCAGACATTGATAGAGCCAGGTGAGTCCTGATTTTGTTTATGGAATGTAGGCATCAGTATGCTTTTCTAGATCAGGTGTATATAGAATGACATTTTGTTATTTGTATTGTAGAATATGTATAGTGCATCCGGAAAGTATTCACAGCGCTTCACTTTTTCCACATTTTGTTATGTTACAGCCTTATTCCATAGTGGAATAAATTCGTTTTGGTCCTCAAAATTCTACACACAATACCCCATAATGACAACGTGTAAAAAGTTTTTTTGAGATTTTTGCAAAGTTAATTTAAAAAAAATAACTAAGAAATCACATGTACATAAGTATTCACAGCTTTGCTCAATACTTTGTTGATGCACCTTTGGCAGCAATTACAGCCTCAAGTCCTTTTGAATATGATGCCACAAGCTTGGCACACCTCTCTTTGGGCAGTTTCACAAACTTCTCTTTGCAGCACCTCCCCATCTGCATCAGGTTGGATGGGACACGTCGGTGCACAGCCATTTTCAGATCTCTCCAGAGATGTTCAATCAGATTCAAGTCTGGGCTCTGGCTGGACCACTCAGGACATTCACAGAGTTGTCCTGAAGCCACTCCTTTGATATCTTGGCTGTGTGCTTAGGGTCGTTGTCCTGCTGAAAGATGAACCGTCGCCCCAGTCTGAGGTCAAGAGCGCTCTGGAGCAGGTTTTCATCCAGGACGTCTCTGTACATTGCTGCATTCATCTTTCCCTCTATGCTGACTAATCTCCCAGTTCCTACCATGTGCTTTTTATTAAGGAGTATCTTCCGTCTGGCCACTCCACCATACAGGCCTGATTGGTGGATTGCTGCAGAGATGGTTGTCCTTCTGGAAGGTTCTCCTCTCTCCACAGAGGAATACTGTAGCTCTGACAGAGTGACCATCTCCCTCGATCGCTCAGTTTAGATGGCCGGCCAACTCTAGGAAGAGTCCTGGTGGTTCCTAACTTCTTCCATTTACGGATGATGGAGGCCACTGTGCTCATTGAGACCTTCAAAACAGCAGATTTTTTCTGTACCCTTCCCCAGATTTGTGCCTTGAGACAATCCTGTCTCGGAGGTCTACAGACAATTCCTTGGACTTGCTTGGTTTGTGCTCTGACATGCACTGTTAAGTGTGGGACCTTATATAGACAGGTGTATGCCTTTCAAAATTATGTCCAAACAACTGAAATTACTACAGGTGGACTCCAATTAAGCTTGGAGACCCTCACATCAAACCTGACACCGATCCAGGCTGACCTCCACTAAAGATCCCCATCCCCACCAGGGACCGCCAGAGCATAAAGCTCTCAGCCCACCCGCTCGCTGGTCTGCACCGCTCACACCTCCAGTGACCGGCTCCACCCCGGACCAGCCTCTCTCTCTCCCCCCCCCCCCCAGGTGTGCTCAGCAACTGACTCCTGGCCAGGGTTGTCTCCACCGTTGATCCCCATTTCAACGAGGGACCGTCAGTGATAAGAGCACCCCGCACATCCGGCTGCAAGTCCGCACAGCCAACATTGCCAGTGACCAGCTTCATCCCGGTCACACCTTCCACCTTCCACATCCCCCCCTCCTCCCTGGCTTTTTTTGAATCAGTATCCCGAGCAGACCACCCCCCAGAGGTGGTCCCAGCACACACGCTGCAACCCAGCCTCCCAGCAGCTCACCCATCCACACCTCTGGGTCCGCACCACCAGCGGCACAACCAAGAGCCAACCTCAGCTGCACACTCCGGTCGCTGACCTCCGCAGACCAATCAGAACAGCCGTGCACCTGCAGCACACCAGCAACACGCTGATCCAGCTCACCAACAAACCTGCAGCTTCCAACCTATCTGCAATGGCCGCAACGTTGACCTACATCACCATAACAAAAAAACCTACCAGTAGGTAAGTACTGCCAAGACTCACACCAACACGCGGGACGCCGCACAGGTGTTCCAACCCACTTTGCACATCCCCCCACCCCCGAGACTTCCTAGACTGTTGACGTGCAAGGTTTTACTTTTATTCCCCTTTTTCACATTACTCCAAACTTCACTCCATACCCAATCACACCCTCCTTCTCACTCCCAAAACACCACCACCACCAGAAGGAACATTCCAATTAACTCCACTCACAAACACACACAAGTCATCGCCATAACCACTATTAGCAGGAAGAGCGCACCTTACCCCCCCTACCCCCATACGTATTCAGTGCGGGAAAGGTACTCCCACACAAAGGTGCAGCACCCCGAAACCACAACACACCACCCCCTGGTCAACGAGAGCACAGTTCTACCGCCCATCTACTTATGTGCATGTGATTTCTTAGTTTTTTTTATATTAAATTTGCAAAAATCTCAAAAAAACTCTTTACACGTTGTCATTATGGGGTATTGTGTGTAGAATTTTGAGGACAAAAATTAATTTATTCCATTTTGGAATAAGGCTGTAACATAACAAAATGTGGAAAAAGTGAAGCGCTGTGAATACTTTCCGGATGCACTGTATGTTGTGTATAAAACTGTACCTTTGTTTTATTTTTTAGTATTTATATTTTTTCTATGTATTTTAGTCCCTAAGCACATACTGAACGGTCTCCCAGAATTAGTTGCTTAACTTTAGATATTGTTTTGAAGCATTTGCTTATTATAGAATACATAGGGTCAGTAACCTAAAACATGGGGTAACTGCAGCCTGATTTCCGATTCATGTTAATCTTAATTTTTCCTGTTCGCAGAATAACATTTTGTTGCACTGCTCCTTTGACATCAACGTCTGGCACAAACTTGTAGTGCCACAGATGGAGTGCCACATGTTGCTTAATGCGGTGCAGCACGGGTCGGGAACATGTGCTTCTCCAGCTGTTCTAAACATAATGCTATCCTTACACTCTTATGCAACATATATTTTTTGTTATTGAATGCGTATTTTTATTAAATGTTCTAGTATTTTGGTCTGAATCCAACGTAGTCCAGCTCTGGCCACTTTGCAAAACAACTTGAGAAAAGGGTGACAAGTTTGGGAGAACAGGCAGCATAGTAATGAACATTTAGCAGCCTGAGAGTGCTGGGACTTGCAGTGTCATAGCAGCCAGAGCCAGAGTTGTCTCTGTTGTGGACATCGCCTTCTTTGTTGCAACCCTGTCCATCATACCTAAAAATGAAGTTATTCTGAACACGTACACACCATTTCTATATATACAATTTAATTTACCAAAATGTTACATTCACCTACACTCTTTTAAAAATATATACCTTATATAAAGTGCACGGTGCGATAAAAGTAACATTTAGGAGCTCAGAGTACTGGTTAAATAGGTGCACCTACAGCAGTTTCAATTTGGCCAGAGCTTAATAGTTGATTAGGTGAGTAGTCAAATATCCTGATACCATATTGCCTTTCACGCGGTTGTAATATATGGGAGAAGAAACCACAAGTGTGTATTTTCAACTTCATTAATGAAGGGACGTGAGATGTTAGGTTGCTGTCAGATGGGAGCAAAGGTGCTTGAGATGCCCCAGTGGGCTAATTTCTTGGGTTTGCTGATTTCCTAGTTACTGCTATGATGCGTGCAACCAGAGATGAGTAGCCTGTAATACTGGAAATTTGAATAAAGTACTGAGTCTTCTGGGTTGATGCCTATTCCTGATTGATTTGATCAATATGAAGATTGACCCAAAAATTCAGAAACTGTCCTGCTCAAAACATGCATTCCCTAATCAACAGTAAAGGTGGTGTTTTCAAAGACGGTTCAGGAAAATAGATATGCATCCATGAAGGTGCCCTCTCGGCTACTGTAGCACCAAGCTCTGACAACATATTGGAGTTCTAAATGAATACACACTGTCCTGATGATATCATTTTTCATTATTGTAGCCGAGAGTGCAGCATCTCCATGAATGTATGTTTGTAATACTGTGTGTAGGCACCAGGCAAGATGACGTGGATACTGTGAGTGCTGGATCATATTGCTATGCGCTCGCGAGCGGGCCTGAATGAGGCCCTTTTTCTTACTCGGTTCCGCTCAAAAAAATACCAAAATGTATGGGTTTATTGGACAGACTGTATCATGGACACAGAATTACCGCAGCTGTAATCAGTGCTACACATGCGCTGCTTTTGTGAACGTAACGGCGCATGCGCAGCACTGATTACAGCTGCGGTAAGTTAGAGTAGAGAGTGATGACAGCTTTTCAGGAAATAGATAGTTATGGAGAGGAGGAGTGATGAATTCCTCCGGTAATTAGGTAGAACTCCATGGGCTCTATTTATTAACATTATTTTTAATAAAATAAAGTGAAAAAGGGTGTTTTCACACCCTTTTCACATTATTTTAGTATCACCTACAGTTACTATAGGGCAAATGGAGTAGAATTCGTAAAATTCTACTCCAACCCCTAAGTATCACTTATTTTTAGTAAGCAGATCGCATTTCCCATAATTGTAATGGGAAATGTGACCAGACCAAAGTTACTAAAAATAAATTGTAAAAAAATACTGGGGAAAGCCCTGTGATAATAACACCACCTGGAGGTGGCGTTATCCAGGGTCTCCCCTGCTTACCGGACTCCTACTCTGCTCTAAAAGGCAGAGCAGAGCCCGGAGCCGGTCCCAGTGATCAGCTGTGTGGTTTAAACAGACCGCAAGCTGATACACTGCAAAAAAAAAAAAAAATAGTAAAAAAAAAAAATTCACTTACCTGACTCCAGGGACCGGTGGTCGGGGCTCCGGTGATGACTCCCCTCCGGTCAGCTGGTCTCCCATGCTGCACTGGTGATTGGGTCCCAGTGCAGTATGGGATATCAGCTGACCAGAGGCATGGAAGACATCACCGGAGCACCGATGACTGCAGGTAAGTGCTATTAAGGGAGGGGGGGGTCGCGGGTGGGTCCGCGATCACAGGGGCAGGGCTTAGTGTCAGGGGCGGGGCTTAGTGCCGGGGTGGAAGCAGCTGCGGCCGGTCGGCGCATGCGCAGGGCACTAGACTGTATTTTTTTGCGAAAACATCGTGACTAGAGTGCAGAGGGGATTCGCAGGGACAGTGCTTTATCGCAAGCTCTGTCCCTGCAAGGGATTTGTAGTAAATCCCTGTGATATTGCCTGAATTCGCAATGCGAATTCAGTCGATAATATCCCACTACAATCTGCATTACAAATGCGGATTGTAGTAAATAGAGCCCCATGTGAGTTCCAAACCTAATTACCTCCAGCGATTTTTTAGTAATGATGAATAGGCCCCTGTGTATCTGTCCTGCCTCCTCTTTTCATTGAGTACCAACCTGAATAATCTTCTGCCCTCACTCTGCAAACTTCCATCAGCCCTTCTGCCCGTTTTGGGTCTGCATAATTCCCTGCTGCATGCTTCCATCAGCCTGTTTGTATTTACCTTCTGCCCGTTGTGGGTCTGCATAATTCCGTGCTGCATGCTTCCATCAGCCTGTTTGTATTTGCTTTTTGATCAAGCACCAAATGTTCATTTCATGTCTACTTGTAAATAATGCTGTGTATTGCGCTGGACTACATACACACTGTCGCTGAAAAACTTAGGGCCGAATTCAATTAGCCGCGAATAGTGCCATTTGGGGGAAAGTTTTCGCCGATTTGCACTTTTCGCCTGTTTTCGAAGTATCTCCATATTCATTTCCCCGGAGTTTTCGGCTAGGTGGAAACTCCATAGGCAAAAACAGGCGAAAAAGTTTCTCCAGCAAAAGGCAGGAGAAAAGAAGTGCAAAATCCATATTTTGGGGTACAAATGTGGGGACTTGGTTCAGAACCCTTTGGACACCCCCCTAATGACTAATTAGGCAAAAACAAGAAAAACCAATTAACTTACTTCACCTCAAAAAAGCTCGTCATTTTTGGGGCAAAAATGAAAAAATTGTTGGAAAATGGGAAAAAACTGGGGGGCCTGGTACTTTGGGGGGCTGTATGGTTGGGACAGGTGTTTTTGGGATTGCACGAGGCTGCAGCAGGTGTATTTTTCAGATTTTTAAAATCTTCATTTTAGAGACATCAAAATATACTAGTACCCATTTTTAGGTGCCCCAAATTTATCCTCTGTACTTATTTTTCCGAAAAAAATATTGCTCTCTATAAATTTTCCACACATATGCAAATATGCATATAATAGCCCTTTGCAACATAATAAGTTCACTAAATACTTTTATTAGGGCTACTACTACTATTCCCAGGGTCACTAAAGCTTTTTATGGGGTACACACTGATTTTCCACTAAAAATATATCCTTTTCGCTAGTTTCACTTTGTAAAACATTCGCCTATCTGCGTTTTCACGTATTTTACAATTGAATAGGGCAAACAGCGGGGACGCGCATAGAAAAAACATTGTGTCAAACAGGCGAATGAGGCGAATTCAATCCGCTTTCCGCCAGACGGCACTTTTCATGGCTAATTGAATACGGGCCTAAGTGTTGGTTACGGATCTGACTGCTACAAGTTCTGTGACGCCTGGAAGCTACAAGACAGGTGAGCAACACTGAGTGAGAGAGACATGTGTAGTTGATGCTCACTGAATGTTGTCTGCACCCTGATCCAGCTACACTGCTTTATGCACAAGTTAATGGGATCCTCCAAAGAAGATGGAAGCTCCAGGATCTACTGTAGCTAATTTTATAATTTTTGATCCTGTCCGAAAATCCGTGCCAGAAGGTCACCACTGCCTCATTCAGTGACATAACTAGACATTTTGGTGTCCTATAATAGATGAAAAGGTGGATCTCTTAGCGCAAAAAACCTCAGCAGCTTAGACACTTTAAAATGGGGTAATCCCTTTCCCCAGGAATAGAAAACACTATATAAAATTCTTTAAAGTGACACTAGCGCTAGTCTGCAGGATCACATCCTTTAAGCCTGTGAGTGTCTGGACCAGGGTGCTATCCGGATCCCCTGTTTCCCCACCTAAATAGACACTCACCTACGTCACACGGTATGCATTGTATCACATATGGGACTTAAGTTTATGGACTACTTCGTTCCTAACATTCATTGCACAATCTGCTGCTTTATCTACATGTACTGTACATTCACTGTATACTCTGCTGCTATTTGTTTTTCATTCATTTTCCCTTAAGCAATGTGGGAAATTTTGTCTTATTCTATATTCATTAAATATATTTTTTAACCTTAAGCGCTAGTGTCACTTTAAAGAATTTTATATTGTATTTTGGTGTCCTGTGCCAGAACGTGCATTGGCACAACCCCCCCCCCCCAAATACTTTAAGTGGGACAGCGCATGGGGGCGTGATCACACAATATTACCAATTCAAATGACACTACACTGAAGTTCGACCTTATTCCATTACATTGCACATTAGTACTCCTTATTCATGTTACGCCACACGGTATTACCCCCTATTCATGTTACTTCACACAGTAGAGCCCCTTATTGCTGTTACGTCACACAGTAGTACCCCTTATTCACATTATAGCACATGGTATTGTCCCCTATTCATGTTATGCCACACAGAAATAATGCCCATAGTAGCAGTGCTCCTTATATACATAATGCCACCAATTAGTAGTGCTATTATACACATCATGCCACATAGTAGTAGTGCTCCTTATTTACATAATGCCACCAATTAGTAGTGCCCGTATACACATCATGCCACATAGTAGTAGTGCTCCTTATATACATAATGCCACCCATTAGTAGTGATATTATACACATCATGCCACATAGTAGTAGTGCTCCTTATATACATAATGCCACCCATTGGTAGTGCCCGTATACACATTATGCCACACACTGGTGTCATATAAATAAAAGATAATAACACTGGGCTTTAGTGTAACTGTAATTATATGGTTATAGTGCAGCAAGGACAGTCAGTGTATATTGTTATATAGGAAAATGTTTAATGAAAATAACACCGCAAAGACCACTTATTCCATATTTAAGACATTACTGGCACCCCAGTCAGTACAGAAAATATATATGAAGTAGGGATGTGCGCCGGACCATTTTTGCCGGATTTGGATTTGGTTCTAATTCGCCGTCCGGCTTTGGATTTGGATTTGCCAAACTGCAGTGACTGGCTTTGGATTTGGATTTTTTTTACAAAAATGTACAAAAAAAAGCCAAAATCACATAAATTGGTCCTTTTTTTCTTCTTAGAGTATCATTAACTTCAATAACATTAATTTCCAGTCATTTATAGTCAATTTAGACCACCTCACAGCTTATAATATTGTTTTCAACATTATTGGCCAAAGGTTGCAGTGAGCTGACTGGTTACTAAGCGACAAAGCAGCGTCGCAGCGTCACAGACACCACAGTATAAAGCACATCTATGAACATTGCCACACAGCAGTGGCAGAAATTAAAAGTAGTGCACCAACCCAGTGGGGTACGGCCAGCAGAATCACAGTACTTGTTTACATAGTGGGCTACGGCCCAAGGAGTCAAAGTGCACAATCTTATTCACATTCCAAAACATAGTGCCCCTGATTCACATTACACCATAAAGTAGTGTCTCTTAATTATGTTACGACACACAGTAGTGCCCCTTTTACGCAATGCCCACAGTAGTGCCCCTTTTACACAATGCCCACAGTAGTGACCCTTTTACACAATGCCCACAGTAGTGACCCTTTTATGCAATGCCCACAGTAGTGACCCTTTTACACAAAGCCCACAGTAGTAATGCCACTTATACAATGCCCCCAGGAGTTGTGTCCCTTACACAATGGCCCCAGTAGTGGTGCCCCCTATGCAGTCCCCTTAGTAGTAGGGCCCCCTATGCAGTGCCCCCCAGTAGTATGCCCCCCAGTAGTATGCCCCCCAGTGGCAGTGCCCCCATTAGCAGGCTCCCATTAGCAGGCCCCCAGTAGTAGTGCCCCCATTACCAGGCCCCAAGTAGTATGCCTCCCAGTAGTATGCCCCCTTTAACATGCCCCCAGTAGTAGTGCCCCCATAAACATGCCCCCAGTAGTAGTGTCCCCATTAACATGCCCCCAGTAGTAGTATGCCCCCCCTTAGCAGCCCCCCAGTAGTAGTATGTCCCCCCTTAGGAGCCCCCCAGTAGTAGTATGCCCCCCCTAGCAGGCCCCCAGTAGTAGTATGCCCCCCCCTTAGCAGGCCCCCAGTAGTAGTAGTGCCCCCCCCTTAGCAGGCCCCCAGTAGTAGTAGTGCCCCCATTAGCAGGCCCCCAGTAGTAGCAGGCCCCCAGTAGTAGTTTACCCCCCAGTAGTAGTTTGCCCCCACTAGCAGGCCCCCAGTAGTAGTATGCCCCCCCTTAGCAGGCCCTCAATAGTAGTAGTAGTGCCCCCATTAGCAGGCCCCCACTTAGCAGGCCCCCAGTAGTAGTATGCCCCCCCAGTAATGCCCCCTTACACACACATTAAAAAAAAAAAACTTACCTGAATCCCCGCTCCTGCCGCCATCCACTGTGCTCTGCTGTATAACGCGCGGAGGGAGCCGGAAGACGGAGCTCATGAGTGAGCTCCAACCGGCTCCCTCCATGCAGCAGCCAATGAGTCTGTGTGACTCTCATTGGCTGCTATTACAAACACACAGCTGCCGCTGGCGGCTGTGTGTTTGATCCGTGTAGGGCAGACCGCTATCACAGCGTTCTGCCCTACACTAGAGGAGCCCTGACGTCGGATTCTCTCGCGAGAATCCGACATCAGGAGGCTGCGGCTTGGTCTCAAAAGGGGGTTCGGAGTCAGGCAGGGAACACCCGAACAGCGTTCGGGTGGACTCGGATCCCCAATGTTTGGAGCGGTTCCACAGAATCCGAACCCATCATCTCTAATATGAAGGTCTATTAAGTGACATACATTTTTTTAAGCATTTCTCTTCTGTTATGGTCAGGTTAGTTCTGTGTAGATGCAGTTCATATTGCAGAAAGGGGATGTGTGTGTATTGGTGGGTACACACTACACGATATGCTCCCTGAGACTAAAGCTTGACCCTATAATAAAGAAATAACAAATGTTCCCAGGCTCTAATTCAAAATGGATGGTGCATTGGCTAAAAAAACCTTTGCAAGCCATTGGTTCCCCTTCATGCTTTTGGGGGTTAGTTATTCAGACCTGGCAATGAAAAGGCACCACAACATTTGGACCCCTAATGAGATGCATGGAGGGGAATTTGGGCCTGATTCAGACAAACTCGCTAGGATGCGAACGCTCGTAGCTGGCTGATAGTCGCTCTTCTCTTGCGAGAGACCGGGATGCGTTTGCTCGCTGCGCATAGACAGCCCAGCAGAGTGAGTGACAGGAGAGGCCGTTTGTGGGTGGTAACAGGGGCAGGCCCAGTGGCGGGATCCAGACTTTACTTTTAGGGGGGGGTGGTGTAAGAATTAACACGGACTTCTCCCCTCTCCATTCATTACTCCTCCCACTTACAACTCTGCCCCTCCCATTTTCAACAAATTTTTTAAAAATCAAACAAACAGAATATTCATTAACAGTAGTGCCCCTTATGCAGTACCACCAGTAGCTCCACTTATGTAGTGCCCTTATAAAGTACCCCCAGTAGTGCCCCTTATACAGTACCCCCAGTAGTGCTCTTATGCAGTGCCCTGAGTAGTGCCCCTCATAAAATACCCCCAGGAGCTCCCCTTATGCAGTGCCCTTTATGCTGTGCCCCCAGTAGTGACCTTATACAGTACCCCCAGTAGTGCTCTTATGCAGTGCCCCGAGTAGTGCCCCTTATACAATACCCCCAGAAGTTCCCCTTATGCAGTGCCCCAGACAGTAGTGCCCCTTATACTGTGCCCCCTATGCAGTACCCCCAGTAGTGCCGCCGAACAGCCCCCAGTAATGCCCCTTATGCTGTGCCAGCTCCCCTGTGCAGTACTACTTGCCTCTCTTCATGATGTCCAGGCTGGCTTGCACTTGGGGTGTGTGGGCGCGTACATCCTTCTTCTTTGCTCTCCCTCCGTGGCTGAAACACAAGCGGAGCCGGCATGCCGCGTGCGTGATGATGTCACCGCGACTGGCGTCCAGAGCGACACACAGGTACAGAAAGATGCTCTGTGCCTGTGTGTGGCTCTGGACGCCGGCCGCGGTGAATGAACTGTGATGCCATGGGGGAGGAGACAGGGGCAGCCCAGCAACAGAGCAGAATCGCCCTGCAGCAGCGATGTGTTTGACATCGCTAGCGCTGCAGGCTTGCGCAGCTTCACTTGCAGACACTGACCGTGTCAATAAGCGGATGGGGCTTCTGGCTTTCTGTACGGGGGGCGATCGCCCTTATCGCCCCCCCTGGATCCGCCACTGGGCAGGCCACTACTAACGGGGGAGTGGAGGTGCGAATACAGGCATGCTTGAGAACTCCAACGCCGTTTCAGAGACATGCATAATTATAAGGCAGCGTCATAGTGCATGTCACTTGGTGGGATTTCACTCTGAAGTGCTGGCAGTGCTTGCGGTAGTGTATAGTCAACCACAAGCACTGCGTATGCATCCGATAGTACCCGATGTACCGATGGTTACATACACTTCCTGGAGATGACGTGCACAACTGGGCGTCTGCATACACGAAGTGATTGCATGCCAAGACATAGTGGGCGTGCTAATGCCTTGCCGTGCGATCGCCTACCTTGCTGGGTGTGTGCCAGATTTGCTGGGAGCATGCGTACGCATCTAGCGAGTGGGTCTGAATCAGGCCCTTTGTCTAGTCAAAGTTTGCTGTCCATTGTCCAGACGATTGGAGAGACCCTGATTGCAATGTTCATAGTGCTTCTCGTCCCTTTCCACAAGATGCTGGAACAGATCTCAGAGGGAAATAGAACCAGCAGAATTTATAGCCAGAGTATACTGTGCGTAGTAAGGTCTAAGGTATGGGATTCCTTGTTGCCAGCTAAGTTTATGGTGCATACACACGGTCAGATATGTCAGATGAACGATTGAACGATTTGCAAACGATTGAACGATTTGCAAACTATTGAACAATTGAACGATTTCAGCATGTATTAAAATGAATGAAATCGACAAAATCTAACTACAAACACATCAGATGTCAGATATCGTTATCTGACAAACGGGAACGCGCATCGTTTATCGTTCATTGTTGCCCACATGTCAGATTTTTCTTTCAGATATGAACGATTGAACGATTTTTAAAATCGTTATCGTTGAGATCTGAAGAAAAATCTGAGCGTGTGTATTGGAATTTTTGGTCTTGTTGCAGGGAATACATAGGTTGCAGCCCTTGGATCCACGTGAAACAAACTGGTACTAACAGCTTGATTAGTATATAAAGTATGATACAAAATCAGTAAATAGATGAGTGGTCAAACTAGGTGCTGTCTCAAACACAGATACACATATGAGAATAATTGCTGAAGTAAGAATGGAACCTTCTACCGTGGCACTGAGAGGTGGACAAAGTGCTTTTTAAATATGTGCGCCTAGTTTGAATTTGGCACATTGTTGACATCAGTCATCACCTAACTGCAGCTCAGAAAAGAATGAGAGAACCATGCCCATGCCCCTATAAATCAGTGTTATGAGTAGAGTGATGGCATGATATAGAACACCGGACGCCGGATCTGATCTGTAATACAGGGTTGTGCCACATTTGCATGTCCATGGACCCTGGATACCAGGGCATGCAGGCACTTGTGGTTCTTCATTTGCCAACATTCCCTGGCAGGCATTAAAAGTGAACATGACTGAGCTTGCAGGGAACTGTAGTGCGCCAGTAAAATAAATATATACAAATGTTTTACTATTAAACTATAATAATTAACCCAACAACCATCTCACCAGGAATGTTGAATAGCATTTATTTTTGCAGGCTCTGAAACCCAGCCCCACGCTGACCAGATTAGGGCTGGTTGGCACTATCCCTAGGGGACCCCATGCTGTGTGTTCTCCCTGCCATAGTGGCACCAGCCCTGGCTACTAATGCCCCACCTTCCCATCCAATGTTTCCGCTACCAGTCTAGGCTTAAAGGCCAAGTGCTGATTCCAATTTTGAATCAGACCCTTTTTTTTTTCTTCAGTTTAAAATTTTTCAACTATAATAAAAGACAAGGCTGGGTCATAGGGATTCATGCAGCATTATAAAACCGCTGTGACAAGATTGGCGCCTGGAAACTAACGGGGATCGATGTTTGGCTCAGTATACAAGGTCAAAAAGATCTTTAGTAAATACTGTGGTTTTGACCTTGGACCCATCATCGATCCGCAGTGGATCCCATCGGTTTCCAAACCCCTCATAAACAGTCATGTAGTAAATTTAGTCACTTGTGTCTTCACTTTTAATCACAATTTCAGATCCAGCTTAGTATTAGGAGTTGAACAAATAATAATAATACATGTACACCTAGGAATAAGGTGATTTGGTTGTACATAATATAACTTTATGGGCCATATTTTCAGAGTAGTAGAATAGTTTGGCCAGATTGCCAGCATCTGTTAAACAGTACTTAGGAGCCTATTCATCATCACTTAATATTTACAAAAGCAGATGAAAATGAACATTTTCACCTGCAGTTGTAAAAATGAAGTGTTCTGGCCATTCATCAAGAAGGTAAAGCAGGAGATATCACAGATACCTGCTTACCTTCCTCTTGCGGAATGGCCCGCTGTCCCCATACACTAGTATGGGGACAGACTTCATCAAGCTCCGAAAATATTATTTTTTTGGAGCTTGATTACGGTAGCATTTGCTGCCGCTACCCCGCTCCGGAGTCCGGGGTCGCAAAGGATCCCTCCGCCCCTGTCAAGCTCCTTCCGCCAGACGTCGGCGCTGTTGTGCGTATACGTGACCTGTAGGTCACGCATGCGTACTGCTCTCGCGAACAGTGAAAGGATTCACTGCTCCAGAAGGAGCAGTGAAGCCGCTCGCTGGGACAGCTGATTTTCGAATCAGCTTTCTCAGCGCCGGAGCAATGATGAATTGCTCCAGCGACGCGGCGAGTCAGTGTGTTGATTATCAGGGTCCTCGATAATTAACATCTTGAATAAGCCCCTAAGTCATAGTGAGTAGAGAAGATCATTTCTGAATCATGATTGATAAGTGTAAATAATGAAATGAAGCAGAACTTTATAAGGCGTTCCTTATTAATTTCAGGGCTGTTCTACCTAAACAAGCCATATCCTTCTGTGAGAGGATGAGAATGTTATTCATAAATCCCCTCCTCATTAACCTTGCCTTCACTTCTATCCACCGTATGTGCAGCAGGAAGACATGTAAATGTAGATAACAGTATTGTCTATTACTTTATTCCTGTGTTCCCTTTACTTCATTACAGTTGCCAACATTTTAAAATAATTTCCCAGTACATTTGTCTGCTAGTACCAATCCCTCTAATGATGACACTTTATACAGGCTCAGTGTTCCTTTATGTTCTTCTGTCTGCAGCATGACATATGTGGTATCCGGTCAGATGGTCGCCAGTAACCATGTCGACATTCACAATGTTCACACCACAACATGTCGACATCCTCAGAATGTCAACATGTTCACTGTGTCAATATCTGAAATGTCATCATGTGAAATGTCAACATTCTAAAGATGGCGACAGTTAGGGCTAGGCACCGCTGGGAGGGTTATTGTTAGGTTGAGGGGTAGGTTAGGGTTAGGCTGCAGTGGGAGGGTTAGGGGTAGGGATTAGGATAAGGGATAGGGGGATAGGGGGTAGAGTACAACGTCACTTCTGAGGCATCGCCACCAAAACTTCTCCCTACGTGACTACCGGGATCCCGAAAGAGGAGGTGATGCGAGGAGGTGAGACAACACTTGATCACCAGGGAAATTTTATGGAAAGTTCCCTATATCCCACAATTCTGTCTACATGCCTACATGATAATGCGCCATTGTTATCCACTAACCTCCATGCAGCCGTATGTGAGATGTGATCATGATGTGGTTGCCTTTAGGTACGTATCCACTACACGAGAGTGGAACAACAGTGTAATCGTACAATCGTTCATCATCCTGTGCAATGGATAATGGCCCTCATTCAGAGCCGGACGCTCTGAGCAGAGCGCTCGCTCTGAATGAGGGCCGTCCTCCATAATTATGGAGCGTCCTCCTGGACGCTCGTATAGCTGTGGGTCACCACCCACAGCCTATACGAGCATGCAGGTTGATGGCCGCGATGGTCTTGACCATCGCGACCATCGCCACTGCGAGCCGGAGCCTGCGGTTGAGTTTTTCAACCGCAAGGCCCGGAGTGATTTTGGCTCTATCAGAGCCAAAATCACTCCCACTGACATCACTAGTGATGTCAGTGGGCCGGCTTCTGACAGTAGGCGTTCCCTTGGGAACCCCCCCGTCTGGGAGGCACGCCCCCCGGCACGCCCACCAAAGGGGGCGTGCTGTCAATCAACATCGACAGCACGCCCCCTTTGATCAGACACAACGAGTGAAGGAAAGTCCTTCGCTCGTCGCGTCTCGCGCATGCGCACGACGGAGCTCCCTCCGTCGTGCGCATGCTCAGTGCAGACCATCGACCCACTTGCGAGCGGACAGCCGCTCACAAGTGGGTCTGAATCAGGCCCAATGTGCCCACACTGAACGATATGTCGTTCAGTGCAGGCATCCTCCCTCATTCCCGAACATGCACAACCTGTCAATATCGACAGGCTGGCCTGCATGTTCAGGCGATGACAAATGCCGACAACGACCAGCGGGAACGTGCATCGCTGGTCGTTTTCTACCTTATACTGCACGACAGTGGCGTAACTATGGCAGGGCCGCCGGGGCACGTGCCTGGACCACCGGCGCAGGCGGCAGCGCCGGCCACGTTACCGGCCCGTCCTAGTTAGCCAGTGTAGTGCCGACCGCAGTGAGTGCGGTCAGCGCTACACATTTACACAGGACCGGCGCTAGTCTTCCCTGCACCGGTCCTGTGCGAGCCCCTTCCCTCCTCCTGAGCGCTTACCCAATAGCACCAGGCAGTGGGTGCAAGGGGGGCTCAGGCTGGTGCATTTACACACACATCGCTGCCAGCGTGGCGGTGATATGTGTGTGTTTCAGCAGCCAATGTGAGTCAGACAGACTCTCATTGGCTGCTGCTGCACCCACTACAAGAGCCAGGCTGGAGCTCACTCATGAGCTCCGCCTTCTGGCTCCTGCAATGGGTAATGAGAGGGACGTCATGACATCTCTCCCATAATGCAGAACGCGCCAGCCAGGGAGGACTGACGTGCAGACGGCGGCGGGAGCAGTAGCCGGAGCGTGGATTCAGGTAAGTGTATTTTTCTTAATTTATTTACTGTATGTGTTTTATTTATGGTGTGTATTTTTCAGGGGGAGGGGAGGTGGACTACTACTGGGGGCTACTACTGCGGGCACTGTATCGGGGGGTGGACTACTACTGGAGGGGACCTTACTGGGAGCACCACTGGGGGGACCTCTACTGGGGGCACCACTGGGGGGGACATCTACTGGGGGCACCACTGTGTGGGCACTACTGGGGCGGACCTCTACTGGGGGCACCACTGGGGTAGACCTCTACTGGGGGGGACCACTATTGGGGCACTGCATTGGGGGACCACTACTGTGGGCACTGCATAGGGGGGGCTACTACTGGGGGCACTATATAAAGGGCACTACATAGGGGGGGACTACTACTGAGGGTACTATATAAAGGGCACTACATAGGGGGAACCACTACTGGGGCACTGCATGGGGGGGGTCTACTACTGGGGACACTATGTAAGGGGCTTTCTACTGGGGGCACAAGAGACACTGCACTAGGGCGTCCACTACTGGGGGCACTGCATAGGGAGGACCACTACAGGGGGCAGTGGATAGGGGGGACTGCTACTGGGGGCACTATATAAGGGGCACTGCATAGGGGGGACCACTACTGGGGACCTGCATAAGGGGGACCACTACTGGTAGCACTGTATAAGGGGCCCTACTGGGGGCACTGCATAAGGGGGATCACTACTGGGGGCACTGCATAAGGGGGATCACTACTGGGGGCACTGTATAAGGGGCACTACTGAGGACCTGCATAAGAGGGACCACTACTGGGGGCACTGTATAAGAGGGACCACTACTGGGAACATTGCATATTGGGTGCACTATATAAGGGGCACTACTGGGGGCCTGAATAAGAGGGGCCACTACTGGGGGCACTGTATAAGAGGGACCACTACTGGGAACATTGCATACTGGGGGCACTATATAAGGGGCACTACTGGGGGCCTGCATAAGGGGCTACTGGGGCCTGAATAAGAGGGGCCACTACTGGGGGCACTGTATAAGAGGGACCACTACTGGGAACATTGCATACTGGGGGCACTATATAAGGGGCACTACTGGGGGCCTGCATAAGGGGGACCACTTCTGGGGGTACGGCATAGGGGGGACTGTATAAGGGACACTGCATTAAGGTGGATATGAAAAGGAATGTTCAGAGTGATGAGAAAGGGGTGTGCCATGTTGACACGCCCCATTTTTAAAGTGACCACGCCCATTTTTTGGTGCTTGCACATAGGTTGGGCTCCATTTTTTTATTTGCCCTGGACTCCAAATACCCTAGTTACACCACTGCTGCACGATTAACGAATGATTAATGAGCAATTGAATGATTACAATGTCGTAATTGTTCAAACGCTCATTTTTCTCGTATAGTGGATACGCGCCTTTAGAATTGCTCATAAGTGCTGTAAGTTGCATATGCAGGTCGCAATGCATGCAAAGTTTGCAAACATTTGTAAGATTCGTTCGCATTCGAATTTGCGTTCAACTCTGAATCAAGCCCAAAGTGTGCAAATATGATCTCACTTTCCAACTCTCTCACATAGGTAAGATAGAGCTGTACTATAGGAAGCGGTAATACCACCGGCCGCATGGCCGTGAGTTCTAATCCCGGCAGCGTGAGGCAGACAGCTGGAGAGATCCCGGCATCGGCAGGCCGACAGCGCTGGAAATGCTGATCGTCCCTAACTAGGTAAGTACTTACTAACCTAACCCTCCTAACCTTAACCCTCCTTAGGGGTGCCTAACCCTAACCTCCCCCCTGTGCCTAACCCTAAAACCCCCTCTAAATGCCTAAACCTAACCCCCCCCCTTCCCCGCTGCCTAACCCTAAGTCCCCAGGGGGGTTGCCTAACCCTAACCCACCCTCCCCCTAGCCTAACCCTAACCCTCCCGGGGGGGTGCCTGACCCTAAGTCCCCCCGGGAGCCCTAAACCTAACCCTCCTCCCCCCACGGCTGTCCCTTTGATCGGGATGCCGGGCGCCGGTCTCCCGGCGACAGAAAAATGACAGGCGTCTAGATTTAGACTCCTGTCATTTAACCCTCACCGGGATAAAGCAGTCGGGAAGCCGGCTGTCGGGCTTACGTACTATATGCTATATAGTATATACTATATGCTCTCTTTATCCCAAAGTCTTTACATGTTCCACCACTTCTAAATATCTCTGTCAACATATTTTTGGAACCTCTTTCGTTCCTTTCATGCTCTAAATTCTCTATTTTGTATTGCATTCTAGATATGCTTGTGTATATCCATCATATCCATCAGGTAGAGAATCCATGGGATAAGATCAGCGAGTAAAAACTGCATTCAGTTTACAAAATAGTAAGATCTCTCTATGCATTTAGTCAATACGGAAAAATAATGACAAAAACAATCCCAATCCCTTATAAATACTTTTTTGTTACTGTGTTGTTTTTCTTTTTCTTTTTTTTTACATAAGAGAATAAATCCCAGAAAATAAGAATACTCGTAGATGCACATGCAGAATGAGAGAAATTTTCCTTTCTTTTGTCTTTTTCCAGGAGCAAAAAATTTCAAGGACATCAAAACATTGAAATTTAATGATGCAGATAGGTTTAGCCAGTCTATAAAGTATGTGGAGCTGTCAGATCCTCAAGTTTATTAACAGTGGGCAGATCTCTAGGCTATTGCAGGACATTTATCAACATTATTTGATTAGATAGCATATTGTGACTGTCTCTGATCTTTTCTGCCCACCACTATGATTATAGTTTTTCAACCTCACACAGAAATAATTTACAGTTGATAATACATAATGGGCCTCGTGTAGACTTGGACATCTAAATAATAATTGTGTAAGGTCTGTCCCATCTCAAAGAGGAACCCCAGTGCCAATGGAAACCAAAATGTAGGTATGGGGTATGAATGGGGCAACGTGTGTGGGGGCGGAGGAGTTTAGGTGATGGAGCGGGTGAGGAGGGTTTGGGATGGACTGAGTGGTGGGGCAAAGTTTAAGTGATGGTGCAGAGAGAAAGCATACCGAGGGCGGGGGTCGCAATGCCGGGTTCTCTTACTAGTACATTAATAAACAGATGACCAAGATGTTACGCTTATGTCTCGTTACACTTGGAGTTGTGGAACAAGGAGGGAATTGGTGGACATGCTTAGACTGAACACCATAAGGGCGTGTTCACATATTTGCTACTGAAGTACACCTGTCAGGGGACGTATTAATAGAGGATGGTGCAATGAGTTGCACCATCTGCCGCTTCTGTTTGTGGATTGATTTAGCTAGCAGATAGTACTTAAATCATTAATGTGACTACAATATTATATGTAGTCGATGCCATCGAATTGACATTTTCATTTGGACTGCAGCAGGAAAGAAGTTCCCCTTTTTATTCTAAAGGGGAAAACAACAGATGTTTGTATTTATGTCTAATTATATTTTGTATGGTAAATGTGATTTTTCATATTTATTAATTACTATCAAGATAACATTTCTCTTGTTTGTATGTGTGTGTTTCATGTTAATGAATAGCTCTTTCTAATAACTCAGTACTAGTTGGTCACTCAAAGACGCAAATTCTGCCAAAAGAGATTCAGATTCACTTAGGCAAACAACTGGTAAAATCCGAAAATATCTTAATCTTATATCAAAAATAGATATTTTTGTTATTACAACTAACTCAGGGAGTTTCTTGCAAAAGAAACCTACTACTCAACCATGCCCTGAAGGAGCTATAATCACTGTATACCCCCGAGTCCCATCCCGGCCACTGAGCCACACCATCTTACCTCCTCTGCCAGCTGGGCAGAAGCCAAGCTAAATTCTTGTTATTTAACTTCATTTTTCTCTATTTATTTAATTTATTTCATTGATGTCTCTGCTCATTAGGCATACAGTGTATTACTGCCTGGATAAACAGGTAACTGACTAAGTTATTTGGGAATATGGAATGGAATTGTTTAAGTGAAAAAAGTGAATAATCGGGAAGCTGTGTGATTCATTACATCTTTAATTTAGGAAAGAGATCAGAGAGATTACATTAACAGTTATATTGCATTAGTATTTTAAGAGACAGTGTCATTAAAACTGTATATATATATTAGGGGTGAGCGGGTTCGGATTTCTGAAATCCGAACCCCCCCCGAACCCCCCCGATCCGAGGCAGATCCGAGTCAGGCTCGACTTTTCCCGCCTGACTCGGATTCTGAAATCGAGGCAAAACGTCATCATCCCGCCTTCCGAGTCTCGCGGGTTTTGGATCCTATATAAGGTACCCGCGTCGGCGCCATTTTCTCACTCGGCTGTGGACAGTGAAGAGGGAGGGTGGGAGTTAGGGCTGGCTGGGCTGTGTAGTGTAGTGTAGTGCTGTGCTGCGCTGTGCTGCTGTTGTCCATAGGGGCTGTGTCCACTACTTCAAAGTCCATAGGGGCTGGCTGTGTTGTGCTGTGCTGCTGTTGTTAATAGGGGCTGTGTCCACTACTTCAAAGTCCATAGGGGCTGGCTGGACTGTGTTGTGCAGTCAGTTGTCCATAGGGGCTGTGTCCACTCCAAAGTCCTGTGCAGTGTCCCAGTCCTAAAGGGGTGCTGTAGTGTTGTCCAGGGGGTGCTCTGTCCGTCAGGGGTGCTCCCCCCAAGTGCTAAAAAAATATATATTTTTTCTGTGTTTGTGAATTGTGTGCGCAGTAGCCGCACGTGCATCAACAAAGTAGTGCCAAGCGTGCGCCTGTGTCATAAGTAAAGGGCCGGTTGGCTTGACCGTTAAAGGGTGCTGTAACCCCCAAAGTACACTCCAAACCAAATAACAAAATATTTTCTGTGTTTGTGAATTGTGTGCGCAGCAGCTGCACGTGCATCAACAAAGTAGTGCCAAGCGTGCGCCTGTGTCATAAGTAAAGGGCCGGCTGGCTTGACCATTAAAGGGTGCTGTAACCCCCAAAGTACACTCCAGTCCAAACCAAATAAAAAAATATTTTCTGTGTTTGTGAATTGTGTGCGCAGTAGCCGCACATGCATCAACAAAGTAGTGCCAAGCGTGCGCCTGTGTCATAAGTCAAGGGCCGGTTTGGACATCTGGTCCGGACTGAAGGACGTGCCAACAATTTCTGACAAGTCTACTGTCACTGCATATGATAATGTCCTCAAAGCAGCAGCGACAAGCGTGCGTCTGTCTGTTAAAGGGTGGTGTAACCCTCAAAGTGCACTCCACAAACAATAAAAAAATTCTTCTTTTTTTTTCTGTCTTTGTGAAATGTGTGGGCTGTAGCCGCACCTGCATCCTTAAAGCAGCAGCGACAAGCGTGCGTCTGTCTGTTAAAGGATTACATCGGTGACAGCATCCAAGTAGCCATGTCAGACAGTCCGTACCTGTACTGGCAGGAAAAAGAAGCAATTTGGAGGTCCCTGTACAAACTGGCTCTATTTTATCTGAGTTGCCCCCCCTCCAGTGTGTACTCCGAAAGAGTGTTTAGTGCAGCCGGGAACCTTGTCAGCGAAAGGCGTAGGAGGTTGCTTCCACAAAATGTGGAGAAGATGATGTTCATAAAATTAATTATCAACTCTTCCAGGGAGACCAGCCTCCAGAACGTACAGAGGGACCTGTGGTTGTGGATTCCAGCAGGGACGAATTAATACTCTGTGAGGATGAGGATGTACACAACACTGAAGAGGGTGAGGAATCGGTGGATGAGGAGGATGAGGACGACATCTTGCCTCCATAGAGCCAGTTTGTGCAGGGACAGATTAATTGCCAGCTTGTTTTGTGGGGGCCCAAACGAACCAATCATTTCAGCCACAGTCGTGTGGCAGACCCTGGCGCTGAAATGATTGGTTTGTTAAAGTGTGCATGTCCTGTTTATACAACATAAGGGTGGGTGGGAGGGCCCAAGGACAATTCCATCTTGCACCTCTTTTTTTTCTTTGAATTATGTACTGTTTGGGGCCTAGTTTTTCAAACTGCCATCCTGTCTGCCACTGCAGTGTCACTCCTAGATGGACCACGTGTTTGTGCCGCCCACTCGTATCTCTTAGCATAGTCATCCAGCTACCTCGGTGCAACCTTTTGGATATAAAAACACTATTGTGAGGTGTGAGGTGTTCAGAATAGACTGGAAATGAGTGGAAATTAAGGTTATTGAGGTTAATAATAGCATAGGAGCAGAAAAACACACAAATTCTGTGATTTTAGCTGTTTTTATGCTTTTTTTTAAAAACAATACAGATCCAAAACACAAAACCCAGAACCCAAAACACGGAAGGGTGGTTTTGGCAAAACCAATCCAGATCCAAAACACGAAGAAAGATCCAGATCCAAAACCAAAACACAAAAAGTGGCCGGTGCACACCCCTAATATATATATATATATATATATATATATATATATATATATATATATATATATATATATATATCATACTGTATATTTATAAAATTGCTTTATGATAGTAGATATAAAAAAGGGATATTAACCTAATGTAAACACTTAATTTTAGGAGAGGGCTGTGAGTAGAGGAGGATGTAGTACTGGTGAGCTTGGGATCTATTAACAAAGCCTATAGAAATATGTATGTAAGAAAAAGAAACTCCAGCCCAACATTGGTCTTCATTAGAAAGCTATTCCTGTTTGTATATATTTAGGTTTTTTCCTAGACTTCCCTTTTCCCTTTATATGACTGATTTGCCTAAAGCCCCTGTCCCAGCTTTGAAGTTCATCATTATACCTATTACTAGGACTTGTTACCTATATGACAATACATCCCACTTCCCCTAGGCGGCAACTGTTTCCATTTTTGATAAAGCCACAACAGGAGTCGCGGACATCCATTTCTTGTTGTCACACCGGAAGCGTGAAATACATTTTGAAAAAGTTTTGAAAATGCACAATACAGTGTGGTTAGTGATGCAGCTAATAGACATGTTAATGTGAAGGTATGATTGGTGTATTATAAAGCAAAGTATTATATTGTTACATAAACATGTTAGAGAACAATTGTTGTTTTGTACACAACCCCATACCCTGCAAAACTGTTTTTAAAGAACGTACCTTGCCTTATGTGGATTATATTGTTTACTTAATAAAATGCTCCATTGTTTTCTTTATTTAGGCAGTTAAAGAAGCAGTTAAGCCTAGTAATCATCACTAAATTGCTGTCTAAGAGTATGAGCAGTTTTCCATGGAAAGAGAATCATCAAGTAAGTGAACTTTTCAGAAACCTCACTTGGGGCCTGATTCTGAGTTGGATGTATTAGAATTGGCTTTTCCATACCGCTGTGGCAGTCTGTTTGTGAGTGCGAGAGTCCACTTCTGTATACTAAAAACCTGAGCGACTGCATGTGGAAGCCCGTATCACCCACTATTCTTATGTCTAAGGCCGCAGCCATCATCAGTAGTATCGGGATTTGCACCCGCCCCATGCTGGTTGCAAAAAGATCCGGCTGAAGCACTTGTCCCATTTGCATCTGCATGCTGCGTTTGGGCAAAGGAGACTGATTACACGGCCATGACACTCCCAGAAGGCAGAAGAGTTCCGTGAAGAGATTGCATGATTGCCGCCCAAAAACGCCCATTTCACAGATAGTGTGGTCCATCAATGTACTGATCTTTCTGTACACAGTAGCGATCGGTGTCCGTATGCAGATACCGGATCCGGCGCATGCGCAGAAACCGATTTCTTTCTTTGTTGTATGCGCAGTATGTTGACATCTGTGAGATCCATGTACATTGCAACTTGTGTGCAACTTAGAATCGGCCCCTTAGAAGGCATTTTCCAAAGTGCTGGGTCACAAACAAATGATCTAAAAGGTGTTGCGGAATAGTGGGCATGGCTACAAATCAATTATATATTAAAATAAATAAAATACTAACAAACAGGTAAATACCAAAGCTGTTGTGTTTAAAATAATAGTGTGTCAATTTATTTTCTGAGCAATTTGACCATTTTAAGAGGGAAAGGGGTGCAATTTTAACATCTAACATTTAATGTTAATTTTTCCTCCAATTGGAGTACCCTGGATAAACTTTGGTTTATAGTGGGTGCAGGAGGAGTATGGGTACTCATATTTAGATTTTTAGATTTTTTTTTTTACTATTGTTACCTCTTTTTCTTTTTAACCTATGGATCCATTACCCGGACAGAGTGGCTGATTCAGAGATGGACGCTAATGCGATCGCAGCTGCGATTTTGCATGGAACGCAGCTGTGAAAATATGCTAATAGTTCCAAAGCTTACCCAAGCATAAGGACGTCCACCGCTGCCTTTTCATATGCATATGACATTGCTTACATGCTTACATATCGGTAACATCAATGCACATCGAGCAGCCATCTTGCCCTTGCGGAAGGTCTGACCATCCACAAACACTGCATCTCTCCTGACAGTTAGAGAGTTATCATGCTGCTTATGTAATTGCATTGGCTAATTTATGCACGCCCATGTAACCGTGTTTAAACAGTAAGACACACCTATATTTTTCTGACCAGCCCCAGTTACCTCCCCCAAACACTGACTATCTGTCACTCACATTGCGAATGGGTTCTCTGTGTGTGTGGTATCAGAAGACATAAATTGGGTATGGTAACAAGTGCTAATAGTATAAAAAATTAAATAAAAAATTAGAAAAAATAATAATGGGAAAAAAATAACAAATAAATAATAAAATAAAAGACAAAATCAGATACTACAAGGATAAATATAAAATAAGATAAAATGATGAAGATAAAATTAAGTAAAATAAAAGAGCACAGCTGACACTCAAGAAATGTTTATAGTCTTTTGCGGACTGTAAGGCAGGTGCGGGTACTGTAACAACAATGCCCGGTTTGAAACAGGTTCTCCCTAGCTGTCCCTACCTTGTCCTTTGTTGGCACACTGACGGTGATCCTCCAGTTTGCCTGTCAGTGTGAGAACACTCTCAGAGTCCCGGCTTGGAGTCAGCGTGGCTGGCTGCCATTGATGACGCCGGATATCCGTGACGTGGCAGACTGCTGATGCACCGATAGGGTTGGCTGTATTTCCCCTTCGTGCTAGGCACCTGGAAGTGACGTGAGTGAGGGCGGAAGTGCAGTTCCTGCTCATGACAGCCAGCTAAAGAAGTACTTTGTCCCCACTGAAACAAGTTTGTTGTCCCCTCATGGGCTCGTTGCGCTCGCCGCGCTTCGGGCCCAGTGGCTCGCTCCACTCGCCACATGGTTATATTCCCCCTCTATGCCCACTTGGATGGCAGGGAATGACGCTGGAAACACTGGCTGATGATGTCAGGGTCCTCTCCGTGAAGGGGATTTAGACCTTACCGCACCGATAGTGCCCACTTGTTCATCTGCTTGCTCTGTCCAACGTGTTTCATACCTGCCTTGGTCATTTTTCAAGGATAAATGATATTTCTTCTTCTCTTCCTTATATGCTATAAAACTTTTTTAAAACCGGAAATGACAAAGACGGAAGTCTTAAAAAAGAGCGGCTAGCTCATGTACTATGGTTAGTACTAATTTAAACTGTCAACTTGTGCTCAATAACAAATTAAAAAATTTATGAATTAAATAAAATAAAAATTTAAAAAAATATTTAAAAAATAATGAATTAAATTAAATAAAAATATGAATAAAAATAACATCAATAAAAAAAATCTTAAATTAAATTGAAATGTGAAAAGTGTGTGTGGTCTATAAGAATACATTAAGATCAATGTTCACATTGAGGCCCAATGATTTTAGGGTTTTCAAAGAATATATTCTTCTTCTTTTATTCATTTTGAGTTAATTCACTATATCTCCCCTCCAGTGGGGTGTAATTTTTTGTATACCTATGAACTTTAAACCTGTGGGATCTTGTTTTGGTACTTGTTTGAGATTATTTTGCCTTCCTATAAACCACTTTTGGTTTAGGAGAGATTTGTACTTTAAGATTGTCATCTAATAATTGGATGTTTATGCAAATGTTTTCAATTTTTTTATGCTTTGCATTGAATTGGGTGATGAAGGTAGTCTGAATGTTCTTTTTCTTTTATTTTTGGTCTGTATTGGATTAATTATTTTATATTCAATTTGGAGATTTTGTATATTTCTTCCTGCAGGAAGGAATCTTTATAGTACTTCTGGAGAAATTTCTCCTTCATTTCTTCACTTTGTTGTAAATATGTATTTTCTTTTGTGCAGTTTCTTTTCAGTCTGCGTAGCTGCCCTCCTGGGCTGTTATTCTCCCAGTTTAGGTGATGGTTGCTGTTGTATAGTAACATGTTGCTACCATTGACCTTTTTCGTATGAGTTTTCGTTTGAATGGTGCTGTTTTTAATACACATTTCCAAATTGTGCACTGATAATGACTATGAAACAAAGCGTCCTCGCATGGGGGGAGCGGCCACATAGATGAGTACTACTCTGCATTCTAAAGAAATTCTGCATTTAGTCATGTTTACACAATGCAAATGCAATTGCAGCTGACTTGCATGCAACTCTACACCATCCCTTAGTTAGAGCTGGTGCTGAAATATAGGTCAGGTGAGAACTTGCCTAGTGAATTACCTTTCAATTGTTGCCATTCTACATCAGACAGCAGAGTGTGTTCTTGCTGGAAGACAAGATTATGTCATTGCAGATACTCAAAGGTTCTCAGAAGGAAATTTGTTCAGTACGTGGGAGTCTCATGCAGGATGGTGGAAGATGGTCTTGATTTTCAAAACGGTACAGCTTCCTTAGTGTGGATAATTTTAGATCAAACTCTTATTGATATGGAACAAGTCACATTACTTGTTCAGTCAGGTTATCTGGTTGTCTCCAAGAACACAGCAGCCACTTCTCTCATAGAGATTGTCACTTCACCATTTATGATTGGATAATAATTGACATCCTAATGGCTAGGATAGTGTTAGGCATACTGGGACAGTTAGGGTTGGGCACTAAGGGCACCCTGTCGACTTTAGTCCATGTGGACCATTTAACAGGTGAACTTTTGTCCCTGTCGTATTTTGACTGTATCTAAATACTGTAGATCTTTCAATGCACACCCATGTGGCTCTAGGGCCACCCGTTGACCTTGGGTGAAGGCATAGAGTGGGAGAGAAGTTCAGATTTCTGTGTTGTTTTTTTTAATTATAATCCATACCCTATCTTACAGTGTAACCCAAATGATTTGCAGAAAATAATTAAAACTAAGTATAAAAATCCCATTTTTATGTCACTTCATCAATTTTATACAGACATTTCAAAGAATCTTTGCAAAATACAATGCTTTAGCTACACTTTTAGCCTTATTCCAAATTAATGTTGTTGTTTTTTTTTCAAGTCTTCATTTTGGATGTTATTCTCCATATATTTCAATTTAGTGAAGGGTGTATTGCTATAACTTGCAACAGTATTTGATGCAGTTAATCTCTTAATTGGTAACAAGGAAAAATAAAAACATTACCAGTTAGTACTGGTCTCTAAATATGTAGGGTAACCTTACTTTCTTTGTTTAGCCTCTTTTCAAAGATCTTCTAGCAGATCAGACTGTATACGTGTCCTCACAAGACTATCACTGTGCGATTGATTTTGGAATCCTCGTTTATCTGTGGATCTTTAGCAGAATAGATTTGAATCCTTGTGTTTTGTGCATTATTCAAATAGTGCTGTTCATAACCACTGCATATATTTCAATAAATATTTTTCAACATTATGTTTTATATATTTCGATCAGAAACTATTATGCACACATAATAATTTGAGCAGTTATATGTATCACAAATCTGTTAACCATTTTTAGTCAAACACATGAGAACCCAAAGCAAAGGACCTGCTGAGATGACCAGGGTAAAGAAAAATATTTTATTCTGTTTGATTTTAACATTCAAATTCTGTGTAGATATGGTTTCAATAGTGTAAAATTAATTGAGCATTAAGTAAATTCTCCTCTAAGAAGTCACCAGAGTTTTCTTTTGACTAAACCTTCACTGCCTTTTAAAATGTTTTTCCATTGTGTTGTTTGCGCCTTCTTGACTGTCTCAACGAGAAATGGATCTAACTTGAAACAATTTAGTAGTATTTAGAAATGACATATTAAACATCAAAGCAGTAAGTGGAGAGGATTTGGGACAGATCTATAGATAAGTACAGGTGTGGTTCAGCCTAGTGAGCACCATATACAGAGCTATCTACGTCTACATTACTGTCTCACTGTGGGCCTGATTCAGCAAGGAATGCACAGAAGCAGATGTACGCACCCGGCCGCTGCGAGAATATGCTAATCAATGCATACGCATGGCAATCGCAGCAGAATAAGCAGACGCCCAGCACTACATAATACCATCCACTTCCTTTTACTTGTGTCCTCTATATATGGCAAGACAGCGGAACATCGGTAACATCAATAACCATTAGACCCATACACACAATAGTGCTTGACCTGACCGTCCCGCAGACATAGCGAGACGTCCTGTGTGCAACTAGACCACAGGCTGCGTCCACCGCCGCAAGGGCTTAATTATGCACGCCCCTGTCAGGCACGCCTGCATTTGCCCGTCCACTCGCCTGTCACCACCCACAAATGGCACTTCCTGTCAATCACTGTCATCTGGGTCTTCGTAGCCTCTGCAAACACAGTTCCCATAGCAATAGCTAGTTTGTGCACGCACACTGCGATACATGCGCAATGCAAATTAATCAACCAATTGTGTGCGTTGGCATCCTTGCTGAATCAGGCCCTGTGTCAGAATAGTGCTACCTCATTGCTGCAAATTCTCAGCAATCCATTCAATGACACTATTTTGATCACCAGAACAAAGCAGCATAGTAGTGTGATATTTTGTTTCTTCGCAAAACATGGTTGGAGATAGATATTTTTCTTGCAGAATCAGATTGAGACCCGCGCGCAATACTTCACACATTCCGATATTCATGCAACAGAGCGCACATTATTTTGAAAACTCCTACAGCGCAGTTACAGAGAGTGTACGCACAAAGGTGATGTTGCAATGGAGGCAGACAGTATCAGAAATGTTGTGGAAAAGTGCTTAGCGGTGACCTGGAGGTGGCTAGTATTGCACGCAAAAATGGTCCATTCAGTGGGCTTGTTATAGGAATGTTGTGAGCTTGTCAATGCAAGCAGCTGTGGGCCCAATTCAGACCCGCTCACTAGGCTGCGTCCGCACGTAGCCAGCCGATGTTTGCAATCTGCGCATGTGTATAGGACACAGTGGGCGTGCACAAAGTAGTCCATGCGATCGGGAAGTGTTCGCACCCTGCACACAGACACCTCGCTAGAATGAGTGACAGGACGAGCCGTTTGTGGGTGGTGACAGATGTTGGTTGCTGGAAACGGGCGTGTGGTGGTGCAAATGAAGGCGTGTCTGTGCATCTTAACGCCGTTTCAGAGGTGTGCATAATTAAGATGCAGCGTCATAGTACACGTCACATGGCTGAATTACACACTGAAGTACTCACCATGCTTGCGGGAGGGTATGGTCAGCCACAAGGGGATCGGTATGAATCAAATCCCAACAGCGGCAGCCCGACAAGGGTGAAAATGAAAGGCTAAGTATCCCTCATCTATTCCCCCCCTAACCCTAACCTCCCATTGGGGTGCCTAACCCTAACTTCCCCCCCCAGTTCCTAACCCTAATTCCTCCTCTAAGTGCATAAACCTAACCCCCCCTTTCCCGCACCCTAAACCTAAGACTCCCGGGGGATGCCTAACCCTAACCTCCCCCCGGGGGTTCCTAACCCTAACCCCCCCTTTCCCCTAGCCTAAACCTAACCCTCCCCGGGGTTGCCTAACCCTAAGTTCCCCCCGGGAGCCCCTAACATAACCCTCCCCCCCTCGCGGCTGTCCGCGGCTGACTTAGCTTCGATCGGAAAGCCGGGAGTCAGGCTCCCGTCGTAGGTAAAATGATAGGCGTCGGGATGACGACGCCTGTCATTTAACCCTTTCCGGGATTAGACAGTCAGGAAGCCGGCGAATGGGATTCTGTCCGTCGGCTTTCCGACTGCTTCTCGCCACAAGTGCTACGTACGGATCCAATGGTACTCGATGTTACCGATTGTTTAATACACTTCCTGGAGATGACGTGCATTACTAAGGGAAAGTGGGTATCTTGTGACAGGCTGGTGGGCATCTAAATACACACCGCGATCACACGCCAAGACATGCTAATGTCTTGTCGTGCGATCGCAGGATTTGCATACTTTGGCAGCTGCAGGCTGCATGCAAACGCATCTAGAGAGCGGGTCTGAATCGGGCCCTGTGTTCACAGATGCACAGCCGCAGGTACAGGAAGTCATAAGACAAGAAACTATACTTGCCATAGGTCTTGTGCAAGTCTCGATGGAGCAACCCATGGTGGCTTATAAGGATGTACCAATCTGTATCACAGTGCAAACGAACGCTGAAAGTGGGCATCTCAGACATTGCACATTCAGCCGCACAGATATACACAAAGGAAGGAGGGCCTGATTCATATTTGTATGTATACCTAATGGTATGCGTATAACTATGATGGTGGGAGAACTGCGCATGTGTAGAACGGGTCCTGCAACGTCACATGATAGTGCCCCTAATCCGCAGCCTCATTGACAGGCTGCGGCCGTTTGGTTGCAGGGACGGGGTCCATGTTACAAATCGGGGGCATGTTGTAGGTGTGCCAAGGCCAGGGTCTGCGTCTTATAAACATAGATTTCCGGTGGCCATTCTGAGTAAGCTTAGATATACTGAGAAGGCCGCTGGCTGCGACCATACCGATGGTGATCCGATGCTGCGTCTTCAGCACACAGATCTGTGATGCCGGCAGGAGGCGTCTTTTTCCTTCAGATATCTTATGCACCATTACCATATTTTGCATCGCTGATGCATCCAAAGCTGCAGCAGTGATGCGATCAGCGTACAACTCTGAATAACCCCCAGAGTTTGTAGTGGCATTTGCGTAAAGTCACAGATGGGCGACCGCCAATAGACGTTTCTGGGTGCAACTCAGAATCAGTCCTTTAGTCTACTAGGAACAGGGCCATAACTAGGGTAGTGCGACCAGTGCCATTGCACAGGGCACTGCAGGGCAGGGGGCGCTGTTTGGGCCTGTCAGTTTTCTGTTTATTATCATTCTCACTTATAGCTTCCTCTTCTTCTATCCCCAGCATCTCCTCGACCTCCCCTATCTCTTCCCTGGCCCTTCCCCATGAGGCTATGGCACTTTCTTGGGTGCGTATCTTATGTCCCTATTTGAAAAATAAAGGGGGGGGAGGGGGCGCCTATGCTTTCTCTGGCACCGGGATGTGCATATTAATGACATGTGGCAATAACAAAAATGTTATCAGCTCTATTGTAAGGAGAGAATGGGGCAAATTTTCGAAGTGGCAAGTGTGCCATTGTTTTGAAACCAATGGGCATCGTTGGTGTTTTGGGGCACCAAAATACAGTATTTAATAACCTTTGGTTTTGACAGTGTTTTCAAAGTCTCCACTACTGTCCAACAGTTTCTGAAAGCTTATCCCACTGCCAACTGTTACGACAACCTGAACTACTTTACATGAGACCTCTAGAGTCACACTGGCAAGGTCTTCAAGCCAAAAACAGCCCCCCGTTGTTCCCTTAGAGTTTAGGTTGCTGCCTGGTCTTATGCTCGAAACAGTAGAGGCTCACACTGTAGTCAGGTATCGCAGGAGATGTGTTCGGCTAGGGATCTGACTAGAGACAGATACAACTCAGATACAAATAGGAGTGACTGTGCCACTAGTTGCAGTGGCGTAAGTTCATCCCAGACGTCCGGAGGCAAGTTATAATTTGGTGCCCCCCCATCACTGCGCCTGACACTGTAATGTAGCAATTTTCATACAGACAGGCTATAGATAGATGGTGACAGCAGCTAATGGTCTGACATGGAGCTCTCCACTAGTGTATGGTGGCTTCTCAGGTGCCGGGAAGGGGTGCCATGTATTGGGTGGCCGTGACGGTACACTCCAAGTACATAGTTACAGCCCTAAGTGGGGTGAATATGTTGTGGACAATGGAGGAGGTGCCCCTTCAGAGCTGGAGCCTGGTGGCAGATGCCTCCATTGTCTCCCATAGTTCTGCCCCTGACTAGTTGGTACCGAGTGAAGTGGCTGAGTAGCTGGCTGAACTGCTACTCTGAGGTGGTCTGAGTGGCAGGGCCGCTGGCTGATGATTAAGCTTTTTGGTACTATGAGTGGCAAGGCCACAGGCTGATGTTGCTGCACTGAGGTGATATGTGTGGCAAGACCGCGGGCTGAAGTTACAGTGCTGAGATGACATGAACGGCCGCAGGCTGATGTTGCAGGGCTGAGATGATATGAGCGGCAGGCCTGCAGGCTGATGTCTCTGCACTGAGGTGATATGTGCGGCTGGTAGCGACTACAATCTGGAACACAGGAACAATGTTCGCAGGAAGAAGTAAAAAGTTCTGGCTGGTAGAGATTCCTCAGAATAATGAACAAGACCAGAGTCTTACACGCAAGGCATAAGCTATAAACGGCAGGGAGGAGTGGCCCTGACTGTTTTATAGCAGAGAGAACCACCAATGAGCATTTGAAAGACTCCTAATTGCTAAGTAAAGGCAGCTGCAGCGCTGCATGTAAGCAAACATTCATTTAACAGCAGCCCCAGCAGTCCCTGTGGCCGCCCGGCGCCCTGGTCTTCCAGCAACGGAGGGCGCCATTGCCTGGTGAGCGGGGGGACTATCTGACCCTGTGGCCAGTAGACGTGATGTCCCAGTTGCTTGGTGGTGGAGGCTTGTTATACCAACCCATTGTAAATCCATCATAGTTTTTAAGAACTGCAGAGATCCCTAGAATCTGTGCAGGCTTCTGTATTTTAAAAAGGTGCCCTTAAATTGGCAATTAGCCCTTGGCTTACAGTGGCAGTGGACAAAATGCAGGGTGCAAGTGTACAAAGAGCATGGGATCCCCCCTCCCAATTTTTCACTAACAAGCACTACGCTTTACCTGCCAAGGACCACCTTGGGAAGGGGAGACCCACCATGCTTCCAAACAACCCATGGTTAATGACTACAGGGTTGTGTTCCCTAGGGGGTTCTGGCCAGCAAAATATGTGTGGGCCCCTTCTCCTAGGTCTTCCCAGCCCTAGTGCCAATAGCATACTCCCCATACTCCTGCTGTGTTGGGTATGGAAATAATATTATGTAAAGAATAGATTTAAAATGTTCCTTACTGGTGCATTACAGGTCCCAGCTAGCCCAGTCATATCCATTTTTGAGGGCTGCTAGGGTATGCTGCCACTTGGAGGACTACAAATTTCAGCATGCCCTGTCAAACCGCTCATACACCACATGGGGTAATAGTTTATTTTAAAAAATGTTCTCCAGATCCCACCATTTTATTATATAATTAGCCCTTGGGGAAGGCCTGCTTTGGTCCATGTAGGCATCCTGGTACTTTGCAAACTAAAAAAATCCTCATAGATGACGCTCAACTGCTTCAACAGAAAGCCCAACGCAAGTGACAGGTGTAGTCAGAGGGTTCTCATTCTTTCCTGTGGCAGAGGGGTCTATTTACTAAGCAGTGTTTAGGAGACAGAGTGAAAAGTGATTAGAAAGTGATAAGGTGACAGCCAATCAGCTCCCAACTGTCATCTCACAGGTTGTGTTTGAAAAATGACAGTTGGGAGTTGATTGGCTGGCACCTTATCACTTTCTTATCACTTGTCACTCTGTCTCCTAACACTGCTTAGTAAATAGACCCCAGAGCCTGTTATGGACTTGTCACTTGCGACTGGTTTCCGTTGGAAGCAGTTGAGCAACGTCTATGAGGGGGTTTTTTTTGCCAAGTTCCAGGATACCTACATGGGCGAAGTCACGAAGAGGACCGTTCCAAGGGATTTGTAAGTGATAAAATGGTGGTGTGTGGAGAATTGGCCTAGTGCATTTTATTCCGGTAATGGTCCCCTGCTGTCCTCACTACTGTCCTTGTAAAGTAGCCTGGGGAAACCTTTGTCAGAGAGAATGGTGATATCCCAATTACAGCTATCACCTGCCAATGTGCTTTCTCATCATAGAAATACATTGTGTCCCTATTATAATAAATCTGCACATACTGCATTGTTAGGTGGCAGTTGCCATTATTCCTGGGGATGCCAACATGCTGATCTGTCTTGGAGTGACCGGAGCAGAGGCAGGTAGTTAGAGTGGCCCAAACCATGTGAGCACAGTTTCTTATTATCTCAGATCAACAAACTACAATGACAGTCACAAAACACATTTCACTGCTTCACTGTTCTCCCAACATAGGGTGCAGCTGGCAGGGTACCAGGCATGGGGGAATATTGTCAACAGCTCTGGGATTCAGACCAAGGAAGCTTATGCAATAATAATAGGCTTCATGCCATCCTCACATTTCAAAGGGCATATGCTGAGAATGCTTGTGGAGAGGATTGTGTACTATATTAAAACTTCCTAACAGTCTTTCTTCATTGAATATTGCACCAAAACACTGCTTTTGTCTTTCTGTATTTAATAACGCTGTATGCTTTCTATAACTTCTGTTTTAAAATTGATCTTCATTCATTCATAATAATAAAAAAAAAATTCAACTTTATTGTGTGCTAAAGTGACACAAGTATCGGTTTTCTACAGTAACTTTCTCGCTCCGGTTCCTGTACAACTGAGCTATTGGCATGTAAGGTAATCATTACATGTACCTCATCCAAGGATACATTGTGTGTTTCTCATTCTGTCTGTGTGTTTCTGAATATTTACAATAACTTAAAAATAAAATTTGAAAGGATCCTTTATTTAGTATACATCTAAGGGGGCTTCAGCCAGCCTATGTACTGTATGTGTCCTTGTGTCTGGCCCTGTAAAGTTTTACTACTCTGTTTGTTTTTTAGCTCTTCTACTGCTGTTTGTTTTCTAGTCTGTGTATTTGTGCATACATAAATGGCAAGAAATATCTGCAATTGTTCTGGGGTCTCCAAAATTATTTCTGCAGTTTGTGGCCACGTTAATTAGTGCGTAAAATGATAGTATTGGATAAAAACAATGAAACACAGTTGTCTTGTGGTTTTACTTTTTGGGGCAACTCACTTGTAAGTAACTTTGCACACCCCCTGTCATTCACGTTTTTTTTACAAGGGATTGAAGAAAAGCATTCATCATACTGTAATGTTGACAAAATCATTAAATCTCCTTTGTATGTTATCTTGCCCAGCTGTCTCTCCTCTGCCAGTTGCTGAAATACATGAAGCCATCCGCTCTGAAACGTCAGCTGGAACAGTGGCACACAGAAGAGAATGAGGAGTGTCAGAGCAGACAGACACGATTGGACTGGGAGGTAGGAACAGTTTTACTATTGTCAATGGTACATGATTCATTTTAGATGTGAAACTCCAAATGAGGATTGTCTTTGCTAGAGCCGTTCTCTCTCCTCTAATGTGAGAAATAAGAATTTTCTCCATCCAAGATTTGTATTTTTTTTTAAGTATTAGTAAAAAATAATACTACAGCTTTGTTATCTCAAACAGCGATGAATGAATCTTTCCATTAAACATACTTACCTACTCTACCAGATGACTGGTAACATCCCGAAATCAGGTAGCTCTCCTGGCTGCCCAGAAAAGTGGGCAAGCCACCACCCTCCCGCATACTCCCAGACCCGCCCACAACCCCACACATGCACACACACACACACACACACACACATCCCCGCAGTGGGGGGCCGATTACATGATTCTCGCCATTGTGCAGCGGCCACAATGACGCGATCGCACGGACATGCCCTCCTGCTCCGCCCCTAATGCCGGGTAATGTCCCCGGCCACTCCTCCATATGCCGCATCACGCCCCCCACTGTGCCGACCTGGCTGCCTCCATAAGAAAGATTGTCAGCAAGTAAGCCATTAAATCGTAATATTTTTAAATCCATTCACGGTTAAAGCATTTATTTTCTAAATGTTCAACTACCAACCCAAGAGTCACTATTCACTCTCTACCTATGGTGTGTTTTATTTATGTATTAACAGTTATTTATACAGCGCACGCATATTACGCAGCACTTTACAGAGAATATGTAATCATTCCGATCAGCCCCAGTGGAGCTTATACATACATCACAATAGAGTTAAGTTTAGTCAGAAGCCAATTAACCTGCCAGTATGTTTTTGGATTGTTAAGAGGAAACTGGAGTGCCAAGAGGAACCCTCGCAAACGCAGGGAGGACACACAAACTCCATTGTGCCATGTAGGGCCCTGGTTGTAAACTAGTGCTGTGAGGCAGAAAAGCTAACCATATTCATTTTGGCCTAATATATATGAGAACTAGAGAGGGTATTTGCTATGTTCGTTTTTTACGCTTTTGGTGTTTATGTTTTTGGCACAGTTTATATGAAATGATTTTAGCCACAACATTTGCACTGTTTATTTGATTGAAAAATAGGTGTTTAGAATTGTGGCAGAAATGTGCCTGAATTATAGAAACCTCTTCATTTTGCAGCTGCAGCTCCCTTCTAAAGTGACGGGAGCTATTAAATTGTTTGTGCCGACTTCCGGTGGGCGGCCCAATGCTGTGGCCGCGTTTTAGCTGAGCTCCTTCACAGCTCCATGAGCACCGCGATTTTATGGGGCTTTACCCCTCCGTGTAACAACCCCACACCAACTGGGACACCTGGGGATAGTAGCGGGTAAGGGGCCTGACATCGCCCAGGTCCCCGGGACTCCCTAAACCCTTGAACACGAAGACGCTGCTCTCCTTCCTCACCTGGCCACCATCTTCAAACGCAGCCCTGCGGCTCTAAAGACGGGTCTCTCTGCCCCGGCTGTGAGGACCGAGCCTGCACTCAATGTGGGGGTTCCCCACTGTACCACCGCCACGCTGCCTCTGCTCCAGCATCACCAGGAAGGTACTGTGAAGATGGAGCTCAGTGACACACAGTGACACACACGCGCGGATGGCCGCCATCTTCCTTGCTGGGTGACATATTTGTGAATTCAGGATTCTGCTGCATGATCCATTTTCATTACTTCGCGGAAAGTGAGTTCAAACAACTGCTGAACACCTGTTATATCATCTCTTCTAGTGTTTGTGAATATATTATCATTATCAATATCATTGTTAGAAGAGGAGAATCTGGGGGAATCCTGCTATCCTTCCCTGCTTTGACAGTGTTCAATTCAATTGTCTCCTGTGCAAATATCATTCAACTGCATCATATCACCTGTGACACCAACCTGCCTTTACAGCCACAATTATCTTCATTTCAAAAACATAAATTCTTTAAATGGGGCAATAGATCAGGGAAGCTACTTGCTTCCATGTTGCGACAAAAAGCAACTCCTAAATATATAACTAATATCAAATCCACAAATTCAGGTTCTGTAACAAGTCCCGATCAGATAGCAGAGGAATTTCTTCACTATTATGAAACCTTATATACGGCTCCTCCGGATGATTCTGCTTTAAATGCAGATTTCTTACGTCAGGCAGGCCTACAACATATTACAGTAGAAGACTGGGATCAATTAGCTGCCCCTATTACAGAGGAGGAAGTACGAGGAATTATCAGCAGTTTACCTACGGGCAAGACACCAGGTCCAGATGGCTTAGGAGCAGATTATTACAAAATACTATCATCCCAGATATTCCCCTATCTAACTGCCCTATATAATTCTATAATGAAGGGAGGGGAAGCACCCCCTAGCTTTAATACGGCACGTATTATTGTTTTGCCAAAACCAGGAAGGCAGCCTACCTCTGTAACATCCTATCGCCCCATATCAACCCTTAACCAAGACTTAATAATCTTTCCTAAACTCATAGCTCTACGCCTACAGCCAATCCTGTCCAAATTAATTCACCCGACGCAAACGAGGTTCATAAAAGGACGACACTCTGTCCTAAATATCAGAACGCTTATAGCTGTAATGACACATAACTTTTAAGCGAATGAAAAACAAAATGTGGTGGTTAGTTGTGCTGCTGATAAGGCATTTGATAGGGTTAGCTGGTCCCGCCCTATTCGCATTTTTAACTTTCAAGGTTTTGGTCTCGAATTTGTGCATGTTTTCCAAAGATTGTACAAACTCCCAACTGCTTATTTAACTATTAATACATTAAATACTAGACGTTTTTATCTTTAAAGGGGGACTAGGCAGGGTTGCCCACTATCACCACTGCTCTTCAACTTAATGATAGATCCGTTAATTAGTCACTTCTACCAGCTGTCTGATTGGCGAGGTATTCATGTAGCTAATCATGAAATTAAAGTTTCCGCTTTCGCAGATGACCTATTTTCACAACCCCAAACAGGCTATCCCTTTATTAATGAACAAATTACGAGTCTTTGCCAATGTAGCAGGATTTATGGTCAATACCTCCAAAACAGAAGCTCTAGCATTCTACCCCGATGCTCGTATGGGCTGGAGTAGCGCCTTTCCATTTAAATGGGCTAATCCCACTTTGAAATATTTGGGCATACTGATTCCCTCACATCCTTCTAATTTATACTCAGTGAACTATAAGAAACTTTTAGCACAGACATTAGAAGACTTTCGCAAATGGAGTACCTTGCCCCTTTCTTATATAGGCCAGTGCCACGGTCATTAAATGGTCAGCTTTCCTCGTATATTGTATTTGATTCAAATGTTACCCATTCATATATAAAAAAAAAGATCTTCAAACACTTACTAAAGAGATGCAACGGTTTATATGGGCTAACAAATGTCCCAGGATCTCTCTCTATAAATTACAACAAACCATGGACTTGGGAGGTCTAAACCTCCCTTGTATAAAACGTTACTCTATAGCAGCCAACTATCGCTTTGCTATGGATGGATTAGCGGAGCCAATAATTACTCTTTGTTTTTACTAGAACAGGCATTTAGTCCAGTTATACATCTTGTGGCATTACTTCACACCAAGCCTTCCCTGATGCCAACACATGTCAGAGACAATTTACTTCTCTTCACCACTTGCAGTGCTTGGAGACAGCTCAGATCGCTCCTAAAACCTCATTCCCTTTTACTCCCGTTAATGAACAACCCTGCTTTCTCAGGAGGCTGTTCATCACAATATATTAGTGGTTGGCATCTCGGGGGGTCTGAAATATCTATACCAATTTCTAGATGTCACTACCTTAGAACCTCACACACTTAGCCAATTGCAAGATAAATTTCCTCATCTTATCATTCCGCTATTTCCTTATTTACAAATTTCAAACTATCTTTGGACAACAATTAGATTGATGTCTGATGAGGACAGACAGTTCTGACTAGACGATGCGTTGCGTCTCAGGCCTCTGGAGACTTTCTTATCATCCTGTATTTACACATTTATTCGCCCTGTTATCGATTTGGAGACTATGGGCCTGATTCAGACTTGGGAATAGAGTGAGATATCTCTCTCAACTGTGAACCTGAACAAACCATATTGCAATGCAAGGGGTGTAAATACATAATTTTTTTTACATGTGGGGTAAATACTGGCTGTTTTTGCATGTAGCCCACAAATGCTGCACAGCTTTATTATTACTCTACAATGTAGATGTCAGTTTGGAAACACTCCTCCCAAATCTAAATCTCTCTGCACATTTTAAATCTGCCCCAACCGCAGTGCAGCATGGTTTCACCAAGATGATCAGTTGAGAGAGATATCTCACTCTGGACCTCATTCAGAGACTGTCGTAAGCGGCGGCTCGGTCGTACGCATCCGATGTTTCCAAACCACGCATGCGCACGGTTAGTGGTGCGCATGTGCGTACGAAGCTTTGCAATCCAAAATGCTGTAGATCATACGGCTTACGAGCAGGAAGTGGCTTCCAAGAGTTGATTGACATGAAAGGCCGTTTGTGGGTGTTGACGGGGGTGGTGGTCTGAAAACGCAGGCGTTCCTCAGCGTTTTAAGAGCGTTTTAGGGGCGTACATACATTACCTGCTACGACCGACATAGAAGGCCGGAAGTAGTAAAACGTCACTCTGCCAGCAGGTTCGAGGCCTGGCTGATTGTACAGCTTGAGGTTGGGTACGTGCTCTCGCAAGCCCTAGAGTACAATCGATACTATCGAATGTTATTGATGTTAGGATTGATGTTTCTATTTTGAGCCACACAATGCAAGCAGCTAATAATCGATTGATGAAGCTAATAACACTGCTAATTGGCATGTAATTGATTCAGCTGCGTTTGCATTAGCGAATAATAAGAATAAATAAATTTCATGGGGATGGCTTTTTCTATGCATTTTTTTTTTATTTTTATGGGCATCAACACAACACAAGCGGCCGAAACCATCAGAAGAAAATTAACATACAGCAACAGACAACGACTGACGATTGACTCGATCGCTAGCTGCTATCACTCGCAAGCTAGAGGAGGTGTATTGTTCATGTATGGGCGTCACTTTGGTTGCGACCGACCGGCCGTGCGATTGCTTCCTTTTTCAGTTTCTCGGTCGTTAGGCGTACGACCGAGCGGCCGCTTACGACCGACTCTGAATGAGGTCCTCTATTCCCAAGTCTGAATCAAGCCCTATGTCAGGAGGTCTTACTAAATGGAGAAAAGTCTTCCCAGATATTAACTTATCCCAAATAACAGTAGTCAACCAGCGATTAAACAAACGTGATTGCTGTATCATATGCAAAATGAATTATAAGATCCTACACCGGCATATTATACTCCCAAACTTAAATTTTAGTAGGACAATCTGTTTACTCTAATTGTTATAAGTGTGGTTCGCTGGGAGTGGACATATATCACTGTCTTTGGCTGTGCCCAAGAGTAGTAGAGTTTTGGAACCAAATTCACTGATATATTCAACAAACTCTAGAAATAAATATTCCTCTTTCACCAAACTGGATATTTTGGGGGGAATTCCCTAAAAGGCCTTCTTACAATATAACCAGGGGTAACAAATTACTCTTTTATAAGATCGCAGAAGCTGCTAAGAAAACAATTTTATCGCAATGGATAGAACCCACAACACCAAGCCTTACGCTATTCCTACCCAGAGTCTCATATTTATTCCTCATGGATTGGACAGCTACGTCTACTAACAGAGAGGGTATGGCCGAAAGGTTCTTCTATACTTGGTTACCATTTATAATAACCCAGTCCCCAGAGTTGAAACAAACACTTAGAAAATGTTTCCAGTTAACAACGTGGTACAATATGATGGTTTTGGATGGAGGTGTCTATATCTAGAAAAAAAAGTATGTAATTTATATAACTGATAGCTCTTGTATGTAAAAGGAGCCTTATTAGCTGTTCTGTTGACGTGTTGTTTATATATCCTCCTTATTGTTTTGTGATTGTAATTTCAAAAGACACTATGTAATATTTGTGTATGTTTTTTAAGCCAATAAAAAATTATTATTGAAAAAAAAAATTAGTTTGTGCCATTTGGCACAAGTGCTACGGATGCCCATTACGTATTCGGATGTCGCTCCAAAATGCAGTGGTATTAGCTGCATAAAGCGGCTAAACCTGTGCAAACTACTGCCCAAATGCCCGACTTTGGGCAGACTTTTACTCTGTGTGATAAGAAATAATGGGCGTCTGCATCACTTACGCCCAGAAGCACAAACAATTAAATAGCTCCAGTCACTTTAGACAGGAGCTGCGGCCATGAAATATCATTGCTGTAGAAAATGGTAATTTTTACCAGCTACATAAGAAATTACATATATTACGTAGCAACTGTCTGGTTAATCTATCCCTTTGAGGTCTGTTAAAATTACTCTATACCTAATCTTTGTAACCAGTTTGATAATAACTCTATAAAAATCTATTTAGACTTAGATTTATGCAAAACCCTAATAATATGAATATATTATCACAAATTTGTGAATCTAAAAAGAATGGGAATATGTGTCTTTACGAGAAGATGATTCGTATTATGCTACTTTGAGATGTTATGTCATATACCTTATCCTCATTAATATGCTTTGAGACTTCTGATACCTGTGACAAATATGTCAAACTTGGTAATATGCTTTTCTATTCTGTTATTGATATATACATGTGCATTATGCTATTGTTAGATGTTATGGCTTTTTTGCTATGAAATTCACGCTAATTATGATTAGTACGACAAATATACCAAAATAATTTATATACATATAAATATATACAGGTTGAGTCTCCCATATCCAAATATTCCGAAATACAGAATATTCCGAAATACGGATTATTTTTGGCATAACTGAGATAATAAAACCTTTGATTTTTGATGGTTCAATGTACACAAACTTTGTTTAAGCCACAGAATTATTGAAAATATTGTATAAAATTACCTGCAGACTGTGTGCATAAGGTGTATATAAAACATTAATGCTTTCTGTGTTTATATTTGGGTCCCACTCCCAAGATATTTCATTATGGTATGCAGACATTCCCAAATACGGACTATTCCGATATCCAAAATACCCCTGGTCCCAAGCATTTTGGATATGGGAGGCTCAACCTGTATATATCTATCTATATCTATCTATCTATATATATATATATATATATATATAGATATAGATATATAATGTGTGTGTGTATATATATATATATATATATATAAAAGAAACAAGTGGATTGAGTGCCAAGTAAATATAAACCTATGTAAATATTCCTAAATAATACCACTGCCCCTGTGCCCTAGTGATGGGCAACCGCTCGTATCAAAAAGTAATTAGTAATGGTAATTTACTAATGATGTGAATATTTGTACATGAATTTTGATAAAAGAGTGACTGGCTAGTGAACAATACTGTGTGTTAAAATGCTAGTGCTGAGAATAACAATGCTTGTGCAATATGACTTACAATGTATATATATAAAACACTCATGTGATATAAATAGAATAAATAGTGTAAAAATACATGCAAATCAAATAATTTGACATAAAAGTTAATAGTAAAAACACCAATGATACTAAAAACAATCAAAAATTGTTTTTAAACACCAAAAAAAGAAAACAATTAAAATAATAAAAGAGCATTGGTGAAGCAGCTTATCTGTGGTAGAAAATCAATAGTCCATATATCAGGTAGGTCACAGCTCCGACGCATTTCGTCCTTTTAAGACTTTCTCAAGGGACTCCCACCCAGCAATAGCAGTCTCACAAGCAGACAGCTGGAGTGCTGCGTCAGATGACCTGGCCTCCACAATCACGCGACCTAAACCCTATTGAGCTGGTTTGGGATGAGTTGGACCACAAATTGAAGGAAAAGCAGCCAACAAGTGCTCAGCACCTCTGGGAACTCCTTCAAGACTGTTGGAAAATCATTCCAGGAGACTATCTCATGAAGCTGATTGAGAGAATGCCGAGAGTGGGCAAAGCTGTCATCAAAGCAAAAGGAGGCTACTTTGAGGAATCTAAAATATAAAACATATTTTGATTTGTTTAACACTTTTTTGTTTACAACATAATTCCATATGTGTTCTTTTATAGTTTTGTTGTCTTCAGTATTAATCTACTATTTTGAAAATAATTTAAATAAACAAAAAGCATTGAATGAGAAGGTGTGTCCAAACTTTTGACTGGTACTGTATATATGTTTCAGTATTGAAAATATTATATTTTTGTTTGTACGCAATGTTTAGTCCATAACAACACAGTGTGGTTTGCTTAATTCTCTTGATACCATCAATCAACTGCAGAAGGATGAGCTTGATTACTTCACGGGCATCTGTAATTATACCCACTCACCAAAAATAATTCACCCACAAAATGAGGACAAATATTAATAAACACAAATAAAACTTCCAGTGTCAAATATTTTTAATATAACAATAATTGTTATTACATAAAATGATGTCAAGCTTACTGTCACTTTGCAGATTATTGAAATTTGCACATTTTAAAACATAGCCATTAGCTTCGGAATAAAACGTACAAGTCCTCTATTCCTCCTTTCCCCACATAAAATGTATTGAAGCAGTAAAGAAAATGTTAGAAAGAGATCCAAATAAATCACAATTGGAGATAACCTTCATAATTGAAAGCATGAAGTTTATATTAGATCATAATTTTTTTGAGTTTGAAGGTACTTATTATCACCAGAGTCAGGGTACAGCGATGGGGACAAACTATGACCAATTGTATACAAATTTACTAATGGGTGAGTGGGAGGATTTGGTTACAACTCAGTTTTGTTTCATAATATTTCCTTTTACCGAAGGTATATTGACAATCTCATCTTTATTTGGCATTGTAGAACTGTTCATTGAACAAATTCATTAAAATTATTTTCATTTGAAGCTTACATATAAACATCAAACAGACCATATAGACTATCTAGATTTAATGTTGGAAGTGATGTTAATGGGAATATAAGAACAGAAACATATTTTAAAGATATAGATGCTAATAGTTATATCCCATCAAATAGTTGTCATCATCCGACGTGGAAAAATAATGTCCCTTTCGCACAATTTCTAAGGAGAAGAAAAAAATTGCAGCAATACTGGTGATTACTGGCAACAATCTGATAAAGTTAAAGTTAGATTCCTTGAAAGGGGATATAAACTGGAAATAATTCAAGATGCTAGGCATAGAGCTTGTCAAGGGATGAACTTCTGACAGAAAAAAAGAGTATTCTGTTAGAAACAACCTAAAAAGTAGACCTTTTATCACACAGTTAAACAAAGAAAATGTTCAAATTAAAAAAGTTCTCAAACGTCATTGGGGTATCCTACAAAAAGACCCCATCTTAAGTCCACATCTGCCAACAAGACCCAATTTAGTTTTTTAAGAAAGCAGTCAGCTGCAAGAGCATTCTAGCACCCAGTAAATTAAGACCAGTCATTGATAAAATCAAGGATAGTAATACTGGTATGTTTCCAGCAAAAAGAGAAGGTTGTTTTCCCTGTGGCCGCTGTATTTGCTGTAAATACATGGAGAAGAAGCCATTCAGTTGGCAATATGAGGGAGGGATTAAATACACTGTAAAGGGCATACTAACATTCAACACAGAATTTGTAATATATAGAATAACTTGTAGTTTTGGACTCTCTTACGTAGGAAAAACAAAAAGAAGTTAAAAAATTAGAATCCAGGAGCACCTACGTAATATAAAAAACAATGTAAAATTACATAGTCTCCCTAGACACTTCACAGAATTCCATAGTTCAAACCCTAAAGACCTTTCCTTTACAATTTTAGAGCATGTAAGAGAACATCCAAGAGGGGGGAATAGAGAACTAGCCCTGTCTAGGAGAGAATCCTTTTGGATTTATACACTAGACACCCTGGTACCAAAAGGCTTGAATGAAGGGATAGATTTGGTCATTCCTTTAACTTTGCTGTTGAGAAATGTTTATTTTAAACTTCTTCATATTACGTGACTTAACTGAGTATTATTATTGTAACTCAAAAAAAAAATCACTTTATTACACTCCTGTAAAAGAAGTGGGCCTCCGTTAGATTTAAAATTAGTGGATAAATTCTAAGATAGTGCGCACAAGGGTGTAAATATTATTTGTATAAGGATAATTTACACTAAATTTGTATGTATGGTAGTAAAAGCACCATATTATATGTTTGTTATTATATTTTATGCATTTTTTTTATCTATTTTTGTTCAATTATTTGTACAAGGTCTGATTTATAAATGTATTATATGTATGTTATTATATGTACATAAGGTCACATTTACAATTGCATGTTTGAATTCTAAATATATGGATTATGCACAGTGGGCCTGATTCAGAGCCGCTCGTAAGCGGCCGCTCGTTCGCTCCGAGCGATGTTCACACATCTGCGCATGCGTATGGGTCGTAATGCGCATGCGCCAACCAGTCAGTGCGGTCGGAAATCGTGTGTTCGCAAAATTGCGGGTGCCTGCTAATTTGAGTGACAGGATGAGGTGTTTGTGGTTGGTAACAGGGGAAGGTGCTTGAAAACGGGGAGTGGAGATCAGAACGCAGGCGTGCCAAACTGTCAAAACGGGCGTTTTAAGGGTGTGCATAATTAACAAAGCAGCGTCATCGACCACGTCACTTGGTTGTTTCTTAGCCTGAACTGTTCGCATGATTGCGGTAGGAAAATCCATCCACAAGCACTGCAAGCAGTTCAGACGCCTTTCGATGTACTCGATTAATCTAATAAATAGCGGAGATGATGTAGGATGCGAGCGGCCAGGAGGCGTCTTTACAAAATAGCGAGCGCATGTTTGGTTCGCTCGCTCAGACATAGAGGCGTCAACAGACCGCAAAGAGCGAGCGCTCAATTTAAATAGCCGGCCCCTTTTTCTGAATGAGCGAGCACAAATAGCGTCCGGCTCTGAATCAGGCCCAGTATTCTCTATGTAAAGTTGAAAACACTATATACATCCCCTTTAAGAATACCACTAAAATATGCTATATAAAAATATTTCACACTTTTGGTACTATCAAATAGCATCTATATGACATTTTGGATTACTTTATAAGTTCTGTTTATAAGTTCAGTGAGAGCGTTCCATATGGTGTCACCTCCCAAGAGTTCATCGCACAGTCAATGCAGGAATGCCGTGACAATTTTGGGGGCGTGTCACATCCTGCGCCTGCAATTCCGTACGCAATAAAAATGGCTCCGGCTTCTCAGTTCCTATATCTATTCTGCGCGACCAAAACTTCAGCACATGTACTATGTGCAATTCTTATATTTGTCATAGCCTGCAATGGTGCAAGGAGGGTGGTACGGGCCCTTACGGCTTACCATTAAGAAATTAGCAGCCGATATGCGGTATCCCCTAAAATCTTACTGCTGGTGCCATTAGCTGCACCGCTGAGCGAGTCACAGCGGTCTGCGGCGAGGTGAACCCCTGGCAATCAGTGACAGCGGCAGCTCAGCAGCTCTAGAGTGCTGGACATGCCCCCAAAGTGACGAGAAATAGGGGAGTATTGTGCGGATACAGCAACATTTTGACTGGCCACACCCCTTGTGGTTTGTGGCCAAGCTCACTTTTTTCTGCGCGCACCTTTGAGGCACACACAGAGTACAACTAATAAACTACTTGCACCACTATCTATCTACGTCTCTCTATCTATCTTTTCTGCACCCTCATCTCAGTTCAGGGGCAAATGCTGGGGTAGTATGATAAACCTATATATATATATATATATATATATATATATATATCATACATGCCTACCCTCCCGGTTTTCGCAGGAGGCTCACGATTTTTCGGGTAACCCCCCGCACCCCCGGAAGGGTAGGCATTTCTCCCGCATTCTGCCCACTTCCTAGTGAAGTGGGCAGAATGAGGAGAATAGCCGCGGTGATCGCGGGTCTCCGTGAAGGGGACGGGGCTTAAGTTGTGATTCTGCATGAATCACAGCATTTGGCCCCGCCCCCGCCGCGAGGGTGTGGGGCTTAATGACGCGAATTGTTAGGCCCCGCCCCCATCGGCCCTCTGCTGCTTCTCTTACCCGGGAAGAGATTTTTAAAGGTAGGTAAGTATGATATATATATATATATATATATATACACACACATGTATATACACACACCCTGTATATACATACATACATACATACATACATACTGTACACAGGGGCCAGACATACACTGACCTGTGGGAAGGTACTCTGGACATGCATGTTGGTCTCTCCTCACTGCCAGTGACAGCTGTCTTCCATCCTGTGCTAGGCAGCTCAGCCTCTGCACTCGCAGGCTGACTCTTCTTTTGATGTCAGCACCCGGGCTGTCCACCAACTCAGTTGCTGAGAGTAAGGTGATCGGTCAGGTGAATGAGCTTCAGATGACACGGGGGCTTCATAGGATGACCCAGGGGACGGAGCTTCGGATCACCGGGGAACCCAGCTGTGGGTGACCTAGGGGGCGGGGCCTCATGCTGAACAGAGGTGGAGCTTCGGTTGGTATGTGGGTGGAGCTTAGGGTGGCAAGGGGCGAAGCTTCTGACGGTCCTCTGGTCAGTGCTGGCGGGGCTTCAGACAGTCGATCGGTTGGAGAGAGTGAATAGGCAATACTTCAGTGCAGCAGCCGGGACTCACTGCACTGGATCATATGGGCCTATTTTCATGGGAGGGCCTGGAGCTGGAGCTCCACACGCCCCATTGTTAATCCGGCCCTGTGTGCATGACTGAGTCTGAATTTGTATATGAAGTGCTACGATGCAGCGGCCGCAGCTTTTTTTCATCATTTTTTAGATCATCATCGACAGCCGCCCGTTTTGCAGCGAGCCCATAGTGTTAATTTTGATAGGAGTGACTTCTATCCAGTTTACTGTAAAGCACAGCTTATTAATAGCTGTGTTCAGGGTATGTGGCAGTGCCCAAATCCAGAATGTGTCAAGTATAACAGTAGGTAAATAGAATGCTCACTTCATGGCTGTTGTTTTTTTTTGTTTTTTTTAAATCTCTTTTTTGTATTTGTGATGCTTGAAGTGGAAGTCACTTACAGGATAGTACAACTTACAGGCTAGAGTTTCTCAGACAATGCTTAGGTTCCTTCGCCTCATATGCAATATGACGTGTTATTTGTATACCATCACGCACAGTCTGTTACATGCTATTATTAACTCTGATTGTTTGCAAATGGAAAGAAAAGATCCCTGTTCCTCTTACTAGGACTCCGGAAGTTCTTGATTACAAGGATTCACATAAAGCCTTTTATAATCAGGAGGCAGGATGGAGCCGTGTCTGTGATTATATTTCTCATTCATTTTATGTTTGAGGTGCTCACAAAATAGTTTCTGAATCTGAGTTCTGGTATCAATCCTAACGCGTAAATTGTCACTCAAATAACAATAGACTGCTTCCGTGTGTTTCATTAGGACAGTGTTCCCTAACTTTTTTGAATCACGGCGCCCTAGTGCATCAGCATTGTTTACATGGCACCCCTAAGCCAAAAATTCAGAAACAAAATGTAGTGTAGTACAGTGAATTAAATTGTGCTTACCTGTCATCCTTAGGTTTGGCTATATAGTGGTGGTGGACAGGTTTGTGTTTTTTTTTTGTGCACATATTTAAATTACATTGACCATAAAGAATTTGATTTGGTGCTGGACCACCAACCTGAGGCACCCCTGCAAGTGTCCCAAGGCACCCCAGGGTGTCGTGGCGCACAGTTTAGGATCCACTGCATTAGTGACAGAGCACCGTTTGTAATCCATCTGTTTCTTCGGATTCTATGGTGGTTCTGGTTTTGATGAGGATAGAACAATTGTATTGTTAGGATGCTCAGCAACAAAGATTATGTAATGAGATGAGTTTCTGATCTTGTGAGAGGCGGTAACCTGTCTGCTTGTGGGATTGAGTCAGTAAGGACAGGCCTATTTGTGACATGGGCAGTGTAATTGTGGTGCTGGTACACAGACAACATTGCATAAAAGCCAAAACCCAGGCTACTGTACTTGTGCGCTTCACCTTAGAAGTCACTATTTTTTATAGGATTGACAGTTGCTATCGATACTTTAGGGGGTTGAACACCAACAATGTCATCTCGCAGTTGTCCCCTTGTCATCTGCGGAATTCCTGAGCACTGTGTCACCAACTGTACACAAACAGTCCGGCTGCGCTTCCATATTGGATTCTCCCATGTGATTCTCTCAGTTTAGCCGGATTTCAGCAGCTGCGCTCACATGATATGTTCAACCAATATACACCAGGAGTTCCCTATTTAAACCTTCTCCTGAAATCAACCCATTGTCAGAGCGCAACTCTTTCTTCTCCTGAGGATAGTTCCCTGGTTCCGGCGCTTCAGTTGCACCCAGCGCTGTTCCTGTCATTCTGCACTCTCCAGTATACCCGCTTTTCAGCAAGAACTCTACATTTTCCAAAGTACCTGTGTAACAGTGAGATCTCTGCATTCTCCAAAACATCTGCTTCTCAGCAAAAACTGTGCATTCTCCTAGTGCCGACTTCTGGAGTCACTACTATCTGCTCCCAGGATCTCCATACCATACACCTCTGATTCTTCTACAGTATCTACATTCTGTGGTGGCCTGGTACTCTACCATTGTCATCAGCCTTATGGTGCATACACATGATCAGATTTAAAGGACGATTTAAACGATATCATTTAAATCGTCCTTTTTTTTGCCCCCTCAAATCATGCGCGGGCATGGATGGTCGATATCGACCATCGCCCGTGCATGCAGGCCTGGTTACTATAGGGACTCTCGATCGTTGATCGATTGTCGTTATAGTAGTTGGGGGAATGGTGCATGTGCTGGATGTTCGATAACGATCATCCAGCACATGTAGGACGATCAGACAATATCTGATCGTTGTCTGATCTGACCGTGTGTATGGTCCATTACTGTGGAGTCAATCTGCTAGCACACTATACGACTGTCGGTGACAGATTTCCCTGTTTGGGAGTCTTGTAGCTGGGGCTGACTCTGAGTCTCATGGGATTCATTTTTAATTCAAGGTGTGGATTCCAGGTCTGTACATCTGTTGCAGTCAGCAGTCCTGAGTTCCCCACTTCTTGTCTCAGTTCTGAGTTCTTGATTTCAGTCCTAGCTTTACTCTGTTCTGAGTTTCCATAGTCTGTATCTTTCTGAGTTCCCAGTAGTGGGTTCCAGCTCCATGTAAATGTATATAACTAATGGCGCTAATAAAAATGTAAATAAAAAAGAATGCCAAATGATTCATAGTGTCTGTAATCCACTTAAAAGATAAGATATACAGCTGCAGTAAATGAGACGAGCTGCGGTTGCTCGACAAAAGTAAGAACAACTAGTGATATTGTGTCATTACTGCGCTAGTTTAAAAAAAAAAAATATATATCTCTGTTAGGAAGATGGCTGAAACGGATAACAGTCTTAACTTTATTTTATAAAAACTAACATTTAATCACATATTAAATGATATTGTAACAATAAGAACAATATAATTACAATGATAAAACTTTATGTAGTCATATCTAGTTATTCATATAACTGGAAAAATGTCCCAAATAGGAACTTTGGATTCAGGTCTCAGGGTTGAGTTCTTCACAAAGGGTTCCAGTTTCCTATAGCTGCAGATTCCTGTTCCACATTTTCACAGACCCTGATTCAAAACTGCTAGTGCTACTCTGGGGTCGGGCAGTCTACGCTTCTATTTCTCGGCACGTCACTATGAGCAGGAGTCTCATCAAGGCTCCCAGTTTCAACTATACTCTTGCCTCAGCTAGACCCAAGGGTCCCAATACAGATCAGTAAAATTAGACATAAGTGACAAGACCTGCCTGTGGCAAGCGAGTTCGGATGAAGCCCTGCACAGATCACTATGATCTGTGCAGGCTTTGTTTGCTTAAACTGTATGGTTAAAATCAGTAAGAAAAAAATGTGTGGACCCCCCCCATCCCAAATCCATAAGCAGCCCAGGGCCTCTGAGTCTAGACTGGTATTGGAAAATGGGGGGGGGCCGGAGTGTAGTCTATTCTGCAATAACCAGCGCTAGGCTGAACCAGGGCTGATGCTATAGCAGGGGGGGCACACAGCATGGGATTTCATTGCCATAATGACATCCAGCCCCAAACTAGTCAGCACAGGGCTGGAGTCCCTAGTGATGTAGGGACCACCCCCAGATAATGGAGTCTCCCCTCTCCAAAGACAACCAGCTCTTCTCTGCACCCCGTTGGCTTTGGGTGCAGAGGTAATAGGCAAATAAAGTGTTAATATTGCTTTTTACAGGTGCACTACAGGTCCCTGCAAGCCTGCCCTGGCATGATGGCACTTGTCGAACCAGCACACCTGGGCATTAAAGCCCCACTGGTACCTGTAGTCCACCTGTAAAAAAAAATATTTAACAAAAGTCATTTCACTAACACTGAATGGGGAAGTCTTTTCCTAAACACATCCCCACACATCGCTCTTTCGCCAATTTATTACATACAATACAAAGGGGTCACATTCTCTTCAGTCCATTTAGCATCCCGAACCTTGGCAAAAGAAAAACCGGATGATAATGCTCCTCGCGAATGAGAGATCACTCCCAGTCACTATCCATAGGAATGAATGAGGATGCGCTTATTGGTCAGAGCGTGTGAAACTGTTGTGAACTGACTAATCAGCATGCCCCCATTCATTCCTATGGAGAGCTGTATCATAAAGCACACTTTATTTTTCCTATACACCCCCTCCCTTATGTCCCAACACTTCATATCCACCTTCCCCGATTTTTCTCAACTGGTACCTCAGACCCCTCTCCTTTCTCTCACTTCTCAGCTCAGCTGTGAGGAGAGACAGGTGCCATATACTGCAGCAATAAGCTGCAAGGACCCTCCCTTGAAAAAAAAAGAGCAGATGCTTTAGTGTTCTGGTTATCCCTCTAGCACCCCCCAGTCGCCCCTTGCCTCTTAGCACCTATCTAGGGCACAGGACCCCCCATGTGACAGTATCGCCCACTTTGGGAATCACTGGTCTATATCCATAGGCAAACGCAGGGGGGGTTTCATCTGCCTGGAAACCCCTCTCCCAAGCCCACACCATGACCACAATAGAAATAGTAATATAATGGAATTTTATTAGCGCTGCCTGTTCTTCTCAGTATCAGAAATTAATAAATAGCACCACCTGTGGATCTTTTAACATGTATCAGACAGTAATAAATACACTTGTGCACCAATTAGGGGATTTGGAACACATGCACTGTTAGGGATGCACTGCTATAGAGCCCAATATTTACATAAATGTCCAGGGCAGTGCTAGGTTCTTCTGCTGCTCCCCCAGACTCCCGGATTTGCTCTCATGCTATGGAATGGTGCCCACATCTAAAATAAAAACATTCAGCTCAGGCAGGATGGCCCTACTGCCGCATTTAATGGCTTACTGTGATCTCTGGTCCTGTATATGCTGGAATTATGACACACACTACAGTTTGTATGACGCATATTAAAGCTGGATAAGTGGTAATTATGCCCTCTTCATGGACAGGCCACACTCACTCTAAAATCAAGCATTTGGAAACCCCCCTCTAGAAATCCTGCGTTTGCCACTAATATCAGCAACATTTCACAAGTTCTCATCTCTAGGTTGGTAATAGATACATTGCTGTGTGTTACACAAGCAATGCTGTTTCTGCCCATATTACTCTGTGGTATGGAGATTGTATACACTGCAGGTGTGGGTCTATGGTCATTGTGTTGTTTTTTTCTATTCAGGATAAAGAAACCAGTTCTTTATTCAGATGATATTCAACGACCAGTATAATATAGAAGAATGACCTCTGTCTACAGTAGTCTTGATAATATTAAACCTAGTATCATAATGGTTAGTTGATAGCAGTGGATCTAGTTACACGCCACCCACATATGCATCAATTGAATGTGGAACTCTTGGCACGCACTGAAACAGATGTATTCACCATTTCAGGTGATCTCTTGTGTGATTTTGTTTTCCTTGTAAGGTTTTTTTTTTATTTTAACAAAGGAAGAACATTTAGAAGCTAAGTATAAAAATCAGAAATTACATTTTTATTTCTAAATAAGTCTGGCTTCTCTCTCATTGTTTTTTTTTTTTTTGCAGTTGAATTAACCCTGAGGGGATGATTGTTCATACTATTAGCATTGTGATAAAATTGTACTAATTGTCAAAATACGGTGTCAAACATAGGGGTGTGAATCAACAAACCTCTAGGTGCTGTGACATATGGTAGCTTCTGGGAAGTGGGATGGGACATTTTTTTGCATTCTCCCCACCAAAGAAGCACCTGTCCTATTCAGGACTGCCTCCTGCTGGGGGCGTGTGCATAGTGTTCTCCTGCCGTAGTGACAGATGCATGCTGGTCAGCGCATGGCTGGTTTATTGTTTGAGTGTAAAAAAAAGTGTGCCCCCTTCTGGAAGCTACCAGCTCCTGCCCATGGTATCAACAGAGTAAAAAAACAATTAATCCAGTCTTTTGGGTATAATTTAGGGGGCCATGCCCATTTTACTGTCAGCATGGTTGCATATTGCTGCCTCACAAGCGCAGGGGCCATGGCTGCTAACCACGTAAAGTCCTTATCTATGTGGAGTTTATTTCATTCTCCCATTGTTTGGGTGTGTGTGTTGAGAGGGGTTTGCACTTCCCTCATACTGGGGGAGATGTATCAAACTTTCTAAATAGGACAAATGGAGAAGTTGCCTATAACAACCAATTAGCTTCCAGTTAACATTTGACAAGGGCATTCTTTAAATGATAGCTTGAAGATGATTCCTTGGTATGGACAACTTCTCCACCATTCCTGTGCTGATCAGCCTGGGAATGGTTTTCAAAGATTCAATGGTGTAACCAAAACTGAACCACACCTGCGAAGTGAGGAACAAATTGTGTATTTATTTATTTTTACACAGCGCACACTGGGCCATATTCAATTAGACGTGAAAAGTCAGAATGTCATTTCGCCAGGCGGAAAGTTTCCGCCGTATTCAATTCCAAAGTTTTTCCGCGTACACAAAAAGTCAATGCAATGTAATCGGCGGAAAAGTTTCACCTATGAATAGCAGGCAGGAAAAAGTGCAGAATTGCGGTTTAGGGGTGCAAACTAAACCCCCCTGCACCCTTGGGACAGTCCCCCAAAGATAAACTGTCAAAAAAAAAAAAAAAACCTTTAGAACACCCCAAAACAGTACTTCAAAGTACTTTCATTTTGGGGGCGAAAAAGTTCAGAGTTGGGGGACATACTTAAAAACTAGCGAAATAGACTTCTGGGGGGACCCCAAGTATGGGGCAGGTGTTTTTATGATTGTAGGTGCTTGCGTCAGGTGGTCTCTTTTACGTAATTTAAAACTTCACTTTAGCAACTTAAAAATATGATAGCCCCCATTTTCAAGTACCCCAAATTTGCTTGGAGTAGTTATTTTCACAAAAAAAATGCTGCTTAATGCTATTCTTCACCACTTGTGTTAATGCGCTGATTGGCACCAATTGACACAACTTAAGTACCCCAAATACCTTCATTAGGGCTAATCAGGGGCATCTATAGTGATCTCCAATGTTAGTGCTCCTTTAGGGGGGCTGAGTTGCCCATTTTTGACAGGACTTTTCGCCTGCTTCAGTTTCGCCGGGTGCCGTTTTCGCGTCCTCTCTAATTGAATACGGCGAATAGCGGGAGCGCGCCCCATACTTTTCCTCATGCAAAACACGCAATGTAGGCGAAAAGTCCGGCACGCGAAAAAGTATCGCAGGTGCGAAACTAATTGAATACTGCCCACTGTATGATCATTTATTACAGGTTGCAATTTTGTGTGTGAATTGTTATTACATTACTTTGGAATATGTCTTTAAACTTCAGCACATTTATAGGCACATTACACACAAAGTAATAAAAAGCTTCACTCATATAAAGTGGCACATTATAAAAATAGTCCCAGATTGAGCTCTTGCTAATGATTTTTGCAGTGATGTGCGGTCAGGTGAGGCACAACCTTTCCTGCCATACTTGGGTATACTCTACAGTTTTGGCTATAACTATTATAAGAAAAATTACTATCTCCCCTGTCTACCTTTTCCGCACATGCCTGATCAAAACATACCAAATTTCCAGCACTATATACTGCTGCACCTTTGTATAATGCTCACATAAAAACTCTCGGGTTCATATATGTAGTTCTAAATCTGGCTCTGATACTAGCCAGTGCCTCCCAAGCCATTTACCTCACTGCACTTCACTGGACTTAAGTAAAACTTAACACATACTATACATTCTATCATCTGATATATCGTCCCGATGTGGATCAGGACAATATATCCTACACATCGTATAGTGGGCCTGATTCAGAGCCGGATGCTATTTGCGCTCGCTCGTTCAGAAAAAGGGGCCGGATATTTAAATAGATCGCTCGCTCTTTGCGGTCTGTTGACGCCTCTATGTCTGATCGAGCGAACGAAACATGCGCTCGCTTTTTTTTAAAAAACGCCCCCTGGCCGCTCGCATCCTACGTCATCTCCGCTATTTATTAGATTAATCGAGTACATCGAAAGACTTATGAACTGCTCGCAGTGCTTGTGGTAGGATTTTCCTACCGCAACCATGCGAGCAGTTCAGGCTAAAAGACAACCAAGTGACGTGGTCAATGACGCTGCTTTGTTAATTATGCACACCCTTAAAACGCCCGTTTTGACCGTTTGGCACGCCTGCGTTCGGATCTCCACTCCCCGTTTTCAAGCACCTTCCCCTGTTACCACCCACAAACGCCTCATTCTGTCACTCAAATTAGCAGGCATTCGCTATTTTGCGAGCACACAATTTCCGACTGCAATGATTGGTTCGCGCATGCGTATTACAACCCATACGCATGCGCAGTTGTGCGAACATCGCTCGGAGCGAACGAGCGGCCGCTTACGAGCGGCTCTGAATCAGGCCCAGTGTGTATGCCCAATCCCTGTGGGAAGGTCCAGTGGCGTCCGCAGGGAGCTTCTGACGCTGTGGAAGATAAGTAGCTGGTGAGAGAATGGCTGCAAAGCGACTCCCACGCCGGCAGTCATTGGACAGCGACAGAGTGACATCATGACACCAGGTCACGTCATGACGTCACGGCACATCCAAAATATTCCAGTTTTATTTATTTTCAACTTTGATGTTATAGATTATTTTATTTATATTATGGCGCTCCTGTACGATTTAGAATCGATATGTGGTTTCCGCTTAGGGATGGTATGCTATACAGTATAGTAGTGAAAAGGATGACAAAACAAGTGCGCAATGAAATCAAAAGTGCAGCTAGTAGTGATCCAAAAATAGAGCAAGCACCAAATACTCAAACAATAATTAATTAATCAGTATAATGAATTAATTAAAATAGTAGTTGCACCACTTGCCAGCACTCTCCCAATAAACAGGTTTACATAGATTAAACAATGAGTTAAAACTTAAATAAATAAAATCATTAATCACCATAAACAGTCAGAGCCCACCATAGAACAGGAATATGCTTGTTGATTCTTGTGGCGGAATTTTGTTTTAATGTATTTCTTGAATCTGCAAAACGTGCCCTACCCTCCACATGTACTCAACATTGGCATGGGAGGGCACATAGAAGATACAAAATAGTGCAGATCAACCTTTTAAAATATACTTTAATGATGTATTGCACTTACAATAAGTAGAAATATTCAAGCGTTTGAATATTTCTACTTCTACTCTATGGTGGACTCTGACTGTTTATCTATGGTGACTAATGATTTATTTATGTTTTAACACATTGGTTAAATTATGTAAACCTGTTTATTGGGAGAACGCTGGCAGGTGGTGCAACTACTATTTTCATACTATACAGCATACTAGGGATGGCCACCGACCATCGATGGTTTGCAAACTGATGTTAATGAAACATCGGTGGCTGTGGTCTCATACACGATGGTTTCTATTGATGGTTGAGCCCATCGACCATCGATGGTACAGCTGTAAATGGCCATCATTACACTATACCATAAGAATTGCTATCTTTATCAAATACGATGTTAAGGAATCTATATTAGAACCTCTATGCACTCCTTCCTATACCTTCTAATATCCTGCCTATACCTTCTAAGGATGACGCTAATTTGCGTACACAGTCATACAGTAAATAAAGACTTCAGACCTGGAATCTGTGGTTCCAAAGCACAAGTATTATTCAAGTAAAAGTAAAGTCAGTTATACGCTATTGATCCAGACACAATTCGGCGCAAAGGAATTATACAGACCCAAGTACAGTATACATACACAGCGCTTCCGGACCAGATGTTAGGCATCAGCAAGAAACCCGTTCGTCAATCAGCATTCAGCAAGAAGACTAAGACCCAGTGTTGGAGCACACATATTTATACCCCCCAGAAATAGACAACACAATAGAGAAGTTTGTTGCTGATGCCATTGGTTCCCAAGGGGGATACATCTGTTACAGAGCATTTAACAGGCTGATTCAAATAGACACAACCCAGCCTCCAACAACTGGGGGTCTCTGGTTTCCCGCCCCATGTAACATCCTAACAGTTGTTCATATTATATACATTTTGTTGCTTGAAGTCTCTGCGGTCCATAAGTTGAGAATGCATGATGCGATCTCCACACCGATAATACTGGAATTCTGTTGAAAGAGTACGCATCAGTACAAAACCAAACATGGCTTACTTAGCATGTATAAAACCTTAGTTACCAAATAATCTTTATTTCACAGCATTTATAATAAATGAACGAACTTAAATCTTATCCCTTAAAGCTTATGGAACCTTGTATGTGGATATGTAATGTGTGAGTATGCGGGGTTTGATATAAAGACGCTAGTTAACTTGGAGCAGATGCGTGCGCATAAAGCTAATGAACACGTTTTCATATAGGATCTTCTGCATTCGCTAATATGCGATTAGTTACCAGCGCAATTGTGCGTATTAATGTGTGTATGAGAAATGGTGCACTTACATCTCACTTAGCAGTGTGGAATGCTGATCCTTTTAGTTCCACACGCCCCCCTCTCTCAGCAGCCCCCACCCTTCCCAGGCTCAAAAGTAAAGTAATTTGTTCTCCCAGACTCTTGTGTATATGCAAATTAGCTCAGCTACAAGACCCAAAACCTAAGATAACACTCTTGGCTTTGAAGGTATTTTTATTTCAGGAAGCCTGCTAATGTAAGGTGTGTATTCGAGCAGGGCCACCTGGAGTGAGAGCAGACGTTGTATCCAGGAAGCTTGTCTACACAGACTAGTTGTCACATGGCCATTTGCTCTGTTCAGCTAATGCAATATATCATTTAGGGGAATTATAATAATATACACTTTATCCAGAGCACCAAAACTACGTAAAGTCATGAAATGGGCTTTTGGTGAATCGCCGTAACTTATGGCGATGGTCACAGATGCAATCGCATGATGCTAATAGTGATATCGCCACATGTACTAAAGAGTGAGTTTATCTAAAATGGTGCTTAGGCGACCATTCGCAAAATGGCGTCTTGCGGCCAGTCGCAAGATGGTGTCGCTGCAATTCAATTTTAAACTGATCTTGTCTCAGCCAATAATCCAGCTTCGACAGTCCACACTTCGATAGCGAACAACATGCTATCACAATCTGCTATTAGAATTTAATTTAGGCTTACATTTACATATTATTTAGTGTTATTATGGGATGGCACAAGGTGGTTCTAAATCCTTCAATAATGTGTCGCTGAGTGGGGACATAAAACTACTATTATACGCACACCGCGGATCTTGGAAGATCATGTGAAAGGCGTGGGGATGCACCAGTCTTATAAAAGCAGTCTTGAAGGGGAATTTAGACTTTACATTATCTGAGGTGTTTTAAAAATAACATTTCAATAATACATTCTATGCATGTCTAAGTATATGTATACCAAGGATTTCAACATGTGTGAGGGTCATAACTTCTGGGGCTACTCTTCCCAGGTAACACAATAACAGTACTAAGATTGGTCAGACACTCCCCTGATTGGCATTGCGCTCCTCCTGATTCTCCATCAACACTGCCATCAGCTCCCATTTCCTCAATCGGTCCTCCATCACAGACACTGGGTATCCCCAAACAGATCATCACGACAGAAACTCTGTAAAAACAGAACTAGGATGACCACAGCAGACCACTCCATTGCTGGAAGCACTGATCTACACATTTCTTTAGCTCAGATATCTCACCGTCACCTTTTCAATCCTCCCGACACAAGCTCGCAATCGACAGGTCCACGCCATCGGCCCTGTCTCCGCCTTGTATCTCCACCGGCCGGTTAACCTCCCTACAGTGTGCGGAATGGACCCACGTATCTTCCCCGGCCACCCTTTGAGGATGCGGTATCGTCAACAATGTCAGATACAGACCTTTCCACCGATCAGTCAAGCAACCTGAGCTAAAAAAAATTCGGATCATAACAAATTCCCCAGGTTCGACATCATGACAGTTTGCATCAGACATGTTGGAAAATAAAATTTTCAATTTCGGTTATTCTCACTCATCTTCGTGAGACCCTGCACAGTAACCTCATTATCATATTTTCACATGAGGCTGTCTGTTTGAACAGTATCTCAAAGGGGGGCAAATAAAGGAAAAGACAGTCTGGGATAATCTTAGTGTTGTTACCCATCACCTTACACATGTTCTTGGAAACGTCACCTGTAAAATAAGTCCCCCTATCGTTTTTTAATAATTCTAGGGATATAGTATATAGTATCTGCATACAGGTTCCTGCAATTAAATCTTGTTATTAATAGCTACTGCTCTAAATAATGCCTGGGCCACTGGGTTGGATAGTATTATGAGTATTCGACCTTAGCCTGGCATAGCTGACGTTTATCCTTAGCAACCTTGTGTCCTGTGAGTGGAAGATAAAGCACAACAGTTTAATATAATTTAAACATGACCTAAAATACAACAATAAATTGTCCACATTTTACATTAGAACAGATCCATTGATAGGTTGAAAAGATAGTAAACAGTCATATAAGGCCTGGGAGAAGATACTGGGGTTGCCTATGAACCCATGGGAAACTCGTGTTCCTGTGTGGTGTTCTCCACTTTGCAGTTCTTACTTATGTGTCCCACTTGTTGACAGTTAAAACATAATTTTGAACGGGGTGGATGAAAGGATTTTTGTGGGAGTTGAGCAAGAGGAAAAGATGGTGGGTATGGGTAAGGATATGGAGGATAAGGGTATTGTGGGAGGTATGAAGTTTGTGGGTAGCATGAGACCTGTGGTTGTGTATGATATGTGGGGTAAGGATGTGTTTGCTGTGGTGTGGGATTGCTGAGGATGTGTAACTGTTCAGGTGCAGGTGTGTGTGTGGGTGCAGGTGTGTCGGTTGGTTGCGATGTTATTGTCATTCCTTCCAGAGCTTGGATACTGACAGCCATTAGTTTTTCGCTCTGGGTCTCTCTCTTCTTTGTGATATTTTTATCATGTTCTATGGTAGATTCTATGAGTGTATCTATTGTGACTCCCCTCCAGCCAGGTTGTGAGGTCTGAACCTGAGTCTTTAAGTCGTCTTTCAGACCGTCCATGAGTACCGTGACTATCCTTTCCCTGTGGTGACATTTGGCTAGTTCCTTTTTGGGATCGGGGAAATCATTTATGATGGAATTTAGTTCTGCTCTTGTCCAAGGACAATGCATTACTACTTCCCTCGTGGGCACTACACCGTTTGCATCTGTGTTTCCATTCGGAACAGTTATCATCCGAATGGGATGCAGTCCGGTAGCGCTGCTACCTTTGACCTGGTTACCTGGACGGGGGTTTAATCTGTTGCTGCTACGTATGGTATTAACAACTTCCTCTACGGGTGCAGAGGGTGTTAGCACTTCCCTTGCTGTTACCGATGAAGATGGCGGCACCACTCGTGATTGTGGTGATGCAGCATCTATCATTTGCACAGCATGGGAAATGGCAGACATTACAATAGGCTCATCATCCACATCATAAACATTTTCTTTATGGTTGCTTAAGAGAGGGTACAAATTGCTTGTTACATTTTTATGGGTATTTTTGGTAACTGTACTTGCACCTCCATCCACATAAGGTGGGGGAGGTGAGCGTGAACTGCTGGCAATACTCTCCACAACACAACCTTGCCGCATGTGCGCGCCATTTTGCAGCTCGCCCGTATTGCAATTTAGCGTCGCGGATGTATTCTCTGGCAATGCGCTCACAATGCTAGTTTGCGTCGCTTGCGCATTATTAAGCCACGCATCCCCTTCATGCTGCCACAACTTTAAACATTCATAATATTTAACTTTTTTCTCTCGGAAGCGCATCAAACTGATGTGATCGCGGACATTATCTAGTACATTTTTATCAAAACTACCAATTCTGGAAAACAGTCTAACACTCTTCCTCGTCATATTAAACCATAAATCACAATACCTGGTTGCATTGGCGCCATACTTAATATGCATAATATGCCACGCCGACCCAAGTGGCGTTTCCAACAGCAGCAAATCATTTAACATCTCTACTGATTGCTTGGCCCTCATCCTGGGAGAACCCTAAGTTTTGCAATAAAGATTTAAATTGGTGAAAGACAATCTAGATACTCTCACTTACCTACGGAAGAAATTTCCAGATGCCCCCGCTCACCTACAGAAGAAATTTCTAGATGCCCCCGCTCACCTACGAAAGAAATTTCTAGATGCCCCCGCTCACCTACGGAAGAAATGTCTAGATGCCCCCGCTCACCTACGGAAGAAATTTCTAGATGCCCCCGCTCACCTATTATCGCTCAGCTCACAATCACAAATTTCCTAGTGTGGCTCAACTACAATCCTCAAATAACCCAACCTAATTATTGAACACTGCAATCACACTGAGAGCCGGTCCCTACAACAAAGACAACATGTACACCTGCTGATGTATATAGAATGGTAAGCTACTTACCGAGCTACTAGGCCAACTCCTGCGCGTAGTACTTAAGTGTCATACAATACCCTTAACCTTTAGATCCCATGTTACACTCTAAACAAATACTCACAATCAGACACTCTTTTCCTGCGTAGAAAACTACACGTTAACCCAATTATTGGCAATAATTGAAAAGAAAGTAAACATCAATGGCTTTGTTGGCAGCACAACCGGAAGTACGTATACGTTATTGTGCAACCAGTCGCATACACAATAATGCGACTACCACACAACCGTATGACAACTCTTTAGCTGCGTATGCAAAAATGCGTCTTTACTGTGCGCAAAACTGCGACTCAGCCGCGTACTCAATACTGCGGCACCCCTTTAAACGTTAGGTTCTATCAACAAAGGAAAACAAACTTTTTCCTCTCTTGTCCCTGGATTCTAGTCAGCTTCCTTGGCTCACTCGGAAACAGATAGTGATCTTTCAGCACAAAGCGGTTGCAGGTAAACCCTGCATGTGGCCACTCCACCCTTTGCTGAAATATCGATAACCGTATGTACCGTGTGAGTAGGTAAGTGAAAAGGATGCCAAAACAAGTGCGCAATGAAATCAAAAGTGCAGCTAGTAGTGATCCAAAAATAGAGCAAGTACAAAATACTCAAACAATAATTAATTAATCAGTATAATTAATTAATTAAAATAGTAGTTGCACCACTTGCCAGCACTCTCCCAATAAATAGGTTTACATAGATTAACCAATGAGTTAAAACTTAAATAAATAAAATCATTAATCACCATAAACAGTCAGAGTCCACCATAGAACAGGAATATGCTTGTTGATTCTTGTGGCGGAATTTTGTTTTAATGTATTTCTTGAATCTGCAAAACGTGCCCTACCCTCCACATGTACTCAGTCAAAGCAACATTGGCATGGGAGGGCACATAGAAGATACAAAATAGTGCAGATCAACCTTTTAAAATACACTTTAATGATGTATTGCACTTACAATAAGTAGAAATATTCAAGCGTTTGAATATTTCTACTTCTACTCTATGGTGGACTCTGACTGTTTATCTATGGTGATTAATGATTTATTTATGTTTTAACACATTGGTTAATCTATGTAAACCTGTTTATTGGGAGAACGCTGGCAGGTGGTGCAACTACTATTTTCATACTATACAGCATACTAGGGATGGCCACCGACCATCGATGGTTTGCAAACTGATGTTAATGAAACATCGGTGGCTGTGGTCTCATACACGATGGTTTCTATTGATGGTTGAGCCCATCGACCATCGATGGTACAGCTGTAAATGGCCATCATTACACTATACCATAAGAATTGCTATCTTTATCAAATACGATGTTAAGGAATCTATATTAGAACCTCTATGCACTCCTTCCTATACCTTCTAATATCCTGCCTATACCTTCTAAGGATGACGCTAATTTGCGTACACAGTCATACAGTAAATAAAGACTTCAGACCTGGAATCTGTGGTTCCAAAGCACAAGTATTATTCAAGTAAAAGTACAGTCAGTTATACGCTATTGATCTAGACACAATTCGGCGCAAAGGAATTATACAGACCCAAGTACAGTATACATACGCAGCGCTTCCGGACCAGATGTTAGGCATCAGCAAGAAACCCCTTCGTCAATCAGCATTCAGCAAGAAGACTAAGACCCAGTGTTGGAGCACACATATTTATACCCCCCAGAAATAGACAACACAATAGAGAAGTTTGTTGCTGATGCCATTGGTTCCCAAGGGGGATACATCTGTTACAGAGCATTTAACAGGCTGATTCAAATAGACACAACCCAGCCTCCAACAACTGAGGGTCTCTGGTTTCCCACCCCATGTAACATCCTAGCAGTTGTTCATATTATATACATTTTGTTGCTTGAAGTCTCTGCGGTCCATAAGTTGAGAATGCATGATGCGATCTCCACACCGATAATACCGGAATTCTGTTGAAAGAGTACGCATCAGTACAAAACCAAACATGGCTTACTTAGCATGTATAAAACCTTAGTTACCAAATAATTTTTATTTCACAGCATTTATACTAAATGAACGAACTTAAATCTTATCCCTTAAAGCTTATGGAACCTTGTATGTGGATATGTAATGTGTGAGTATGCGGGGTTTGATATAAAGACGCTAGTTAACTTGGAGCAGATGCATGCGCATAAAGCTAATGAACAGCGTTTTCATATAGGATCTTCTGCATTCGCTAATATGCGATTAGTTACCAGCGCAATTGTGCATATTAATGTGTGTATGAGAAATGGTGCACTTACATCTCACTTAAACTAAGTGAACACCTAGCAGTGTGGAATGCTGATCCTTATAGTTCCACATGCCCCCCTCTCTCAGCAGCTCCCACCCTTCCCAGGCTCAAAAGTAAAGTCCTTTGTTCTCCCAGACTCTTGTGTAAATGCAAATTAGCTCAGCTACAAGACCCAAAACCTAAGATAACACTCTTGGCTTTGAAGGTATTTTTATTTCAGGAAGCCTGCTAATGTAAGGTGTGTATTCAAGCAGGGCCACCTGGAGTGAGAGCAGACGTTGTATCCAGGAAGCTTGTCTACACAGACTAGTTGTCACATGGCCATTTGCTCTGTTCAGCTAATGCAATATATCCTTTATGGGAATTATAATAATATACACTTTATCCAGAGCACCCAAACTACGTAAAGTCATGAAATGGGCTTTTGGTGAATCGCCGTAACTTATGGCGATGGTCATAGATGCAATCGCATGATGCTAATAGTAATATCGCCACATGTACTAAAGAGTGAGTTTATCTAAAATGGTGCTTAGGCGGCCATTCGCAAAATGGCATCTTGCGGCCAGTCGCAAGATGGTGTTGCTGCGATTCAATTTTAAACTGATCTTGTCTCAGCCAATAATCCAGCTTCGACAGTCCACACTTCGATAGCGAACAACATGCTATCACAATCAAGCTTTGACAATGTTTAAAAAAATAAATGTTTGTTATAAAATCATGTTGGATACGTTTTAAAAAGATGTTCTTGACCTAATTCAGTCATAAAAAAAACGACAATTTCTGAGCGGTGTTTGGGAAAAAAAATTGTCAGTTAAGTGGTTAAGGAAAAAAACAAAACGTTATTTCATTAAAAGGGATGGTACTAATGGAGTAGGATGTTAGATGAATATGATGTCACAGTTTTGACCAGTGCAGCTCCTTAACAATTTTTATGTCTCTTCTCACACTGGAACTTTTGCTTTGGAAACCTGAATTGAGATGTGAAAGGAGGCATGAACCTTGATGTGTGCTGCATAGACCATTGAGACCACTATTTCAAAACCAGGGTATTTTGGGTTGCACTTCGGTTGGAATTTGTAAATGATTTGATGTGTATTTTTCAATGGTTCTTTTCTAGCTTACTGGTATAGTATTTGTTAAATGATAACTTAACCTTTTTTTCAGTATCCTAAGCAGAAAACATCAGCATTAGCATTAGCATATCATGTATTGTCAAAACTAAAACTGCAAAATACATTCCTTAGTTAATGCAGTTTCACACTTGAAAATAGTGTTAGCCTGGTGTGACCTGGCTGCCAACAGGGACAGATGCAGAATCACAGCACACCACTTTCGCCAGCTAATTTTGGGGCATGCTTTCATTTTTTAATGTTCTCCCTGATGAGATGGGACAATGAAAGAGTCTGTCTTTCTGGTTCTGAAACTTCATCCAGTTTATCAATACTTTATGAATACCCCTAAATCGCTAGAGAGAAATAATTGCTTTCCAGACTTTGATTGTGGTTCCAAAGCACAAAAACTAATTTTTGCAACAAAAAGTAAGTTACACACTTTGATCTATCACAATTAGCGCAAAGACAATTAAATACAAAAGGTACAGCTTGATACATACGCATGCACACCGGTCCCAGTATACCGTCGTCAATCCTGAGGTCTGTGGTCATCCAAGAGAATGGCTACTGACTGGGACCTGTGCGCAGGTTATATACCCTACAGATCATGATAACAACAATGTAGACAGACAAACATAATTCCATTGGTTCTTGGTCTTTGTAGTACGTTGTATTTCATAGGACAGTTCATATGTTGTCACTAGGGGTATGTCCCAATTCTCCAACAATGTCTTGAGATTACATTGTCTTTCTTTAACTGGTTTAAGACACTACATACAGAGTATACATTCTAACCAATAATTTCTTATAATCCATAACCATTGAACGCAAGATGCGACTCCCTCGCTGATAGATTAGAATATCTGGAAATAAACAGGGTGTCAGTGTAGTACCAAACATGCCATGTCTACCATGTTGTATACCTTAAATATCATATATGCACACTTTATACCATAATGATTGTCTAATAAAACCTTTTCTATATGTGCTTGCATAAGTAATAGTGAGATATTTACAGAAATACATAAGTATGCGTTGTGCGTCTGAGCACAGCACAAATGTTGCGGCGCGTGTATGTACTGTGCACAATGCAATTATGCCCTGTGTGTTTGTGCATTTTATCTTACATACACTAATGTGCGTTGTGCGTCTTCTTATTAAAATAGTTACAGGGTATGTTCGTGGGTATGTGCGTAAGCATAAGAGCGTCTATGTGTTTGCATTGTGGATACACATGCGATTGTCTATGTGTATGAATGTGTGTGCAAATGTGCATTAGTGTTTGTGTCATGGATTAAAATTATATATATATATTAATATATATATATTAGGGATGTGCAGGCTCGGTTCTACTCGGTTCCGTTCGGTTCTTTTTACCGAATCTTATTGGCTATCCAAAACTCGTGACAGCTGAAACCCAATAAGATCCGGTAAAAAGAACCGAACGGAACCGAGTAGAACCGAGCCTGCACATCCCTAATATATATATAGCTTTATCCATTAACTGGTATTTTTGATATTATATCCGTCTGAATCTAATTACAAAAAGTCATATAAAATGAAGTTTGTCCAACTCACAGGTGGGGCCAGTCTTGGCCATAGTCAAGAACTCTGATAACTTTAACAAAGGCTTCCTTATACTTATTTAGAATACACTTGTCAGTACTTCTTAACCACGTCAGCATTGGACATAAGGCATACAATTACTAATGATAATCAAACTTCTGACAATTGTTTCTAATTCTACATCCAGAACACTTCCCCTGAGCATATCAGTGTCTGTGTTACACTTCAATTGCCATAGACATACTGTATCTGTATGCGGAGCTTCTCAATATATATGCAAACACTCACAGTATCTTTGTGTATTTTTAATTACTTGTCACAGACATACTCCTGCTTCTCACACACTTGACTAAACCTTGAATGATATATATATACGAATTTGTGTGTATCGGCTTGCTTCCGATGCAGAGTAGCATCTGATTTACTCTTTATCAGCCCATAAATGACTAGATCGTCAGATAATTATAAACGAGTATAACCAATTATTTGACTTCGACAACTTTTTCACCACCTCAACAAGCTCATTACCTGATTGTAAAATATACCAATGTTTCTGTAAAATGTCTTTACTATCTTTCTATTCTATACAACTTTACAACTTAACCTGGGTACACACTTGCTTATGTGTACCCGAACAATATGGGTACACAGTGAGCGATTTAATGAACGATGGAACGATCCCCTGTTCCATCCTTCATTACCTGCAACAGCGCTGCATGCAATATCGTCCAGTTGGCTGTGCAGCACGGCTGACCGGACGATATCACAGGAGCGCGCAAATAGACTGTACACACTAAGTAATCCGCATGATCTGTCGGTAGATCGTTCAATGGATCACATAGTGTGTCCCCAGCCTTAGTTTAAGAACTTCTCAGGTTTCAGACCTAGATATTACATAGACTGTTGATTACTTTTTGACTATAATCTCTATCCAGTGGTCTAAGTTTTGGTTCTACTGTTCTTTTCTCAAAAGTATCTTGTTCTGCACAATTACATTTTGCCCTTAAAACTTCCTCTTTTTTTTGTAAAAAATATCGGCCGCCTTTAAAGACCTCTGTAGGGCTGATTAGGAAATCACTTTTTTTTTCCAAAGGTTAGCCTTAGATAAGGTTGGTTATTATTCACTATGTTTATATATTCATCAAATAAGTTACAGTATTATCTCCTTCCAATTTTAATAGAACATGATCAATAGATTTTAGCAATAAAAACATGAAGACGTTTTTCTGCTCCTGCAAGCCAATATATAAGTTGGCATATGTAGGGGTACACTTGATGCCCATTGCTGTCCCACTGAACTGTGGGTAGAATTTTTCAATGAATCCTAATTTATTTTTAGTAAGATTTCTAATCATTTTTAATAATGTCAATAAAATCTTAATTTAATGAAGTTCAGATTTCTTATGGTTTGTATTCATAGTCTATAAAAGGGCAGTTATCATCTTTTTCTTTATCATTTTTTTTTTTTACCCCTTTCCCATCATTTAAACCTAATACAATATTTCAAATGCAATCTTTAATCTGTTTACATTTCTTTTTTTTTCAATAATCAAGTTTTTTTCAACTGCTCTATCTCCATTTTTATATTTTTCATGTTTTCTGAAATCTCTGTAAGCCTACACCTTCTTCAAGTTTAGTCTCTGAGGTGGTAATTTCCCATTCATATTATCATGTTTTATTAATATGTCTATACATTCCTTTGAACATTTTGTAATTGTATTTTCCTATTCTATTTTTACATTTTCTGTTGTCAAATCAAAAGCAGGGTCTATGTTGCATTTAAGGCCATAGGGAACCTTATTGTTTTTTAAGATAATTGTCAAATGTAATTCTATTCCATAATGTCATAATTTGTTTCACAGTACATATTTCAATTCCAAGTGCTCACTTGACCAATTTTTCATGTCATTGTCCCCAACTATGGGTGTATTTATAATGGGTACATGGTGTGTAGTGCATATGGGCCCCCGAGTCCAGGTAAGCCTGTACCACACACCCTGCACCCATTCACAATACTTACCTCAACGTTGATGCTGCAGATATCATTTAGCTCTAAGGGAATGGGGATTGTTATACAGTAGGCACAATGCACAATTAACCTGGGTATTTGATATTCATGAAAAGGTGTAATGATCTGAGATTACCTCATGTTCCTTCATCAAGGCTTTGACTAAAGATGTGTTAGGTAAGGTTGTAGGACATTTTGCAAAGGGTCAGTTTTAAATAACAAATATTCAAATGTTCATTGGTCATTTCAACAGTGGCACAGCTAAGGGGGGCAGATGGGGCCTGGAATACAGAGGGAATGGAGCATCATTGTGGGAGCTGGAGTTGCAGCTGCAATCCCGGGGGAGCAGGAGTAAGGTGAGCAGGGTGCATATGGTTATCCCCTCCCAGGGGCCATGTGCTGCAGTAGTAGGCAGCACAGCCCTTGTTTCTGCCCCTCCATGTCATTGACAGCAATCTCAACCTGTCTGACAGGCTGCAGCTTCCTGTTTCCCTAAATTCTATGTGACTACAGCAGAAGGAACAGATCACATCACCAACAGGTAAGTTATAGTATATGCGAGGGAACTGAGTGTGCATAGTTTGGTGGTTGGTAATATTACGAATGAGAGGGTAATGGGTTAATGCTTTAATGCGAGGTAATTAGGGGGGTAATGTACACAAATGGAATTATTTGCTGATGTGGAGGATAATTAATAATGGGGATAATTAAGGTAATTATTGTAAATGTGCTAATTATATGAATTACAATAAATGGGGTTGATATGATACTGCTGAAATAATTAATAGTTTTTTTGGTGGAAGGTTAATTAGTGATGAGGGAATTATATTGTATGTGGCCACTGATGCTCTCTGTATTATATGATGGTCACTCATGTTTTGTATTGTATGGTGGTCACTGATATTCCCTGTTTTTCATGGTGGGAACAGATGCTATCTGTATTATATGGCAGTCACTAATGCCTTGTATTGTATGGCAGTCACTGATTCTCTTTTTATGATATGGTGGTCGCTGATGCACTTAGTATTATATAGTGGTCACTGTGAAGTCCTCTGCATTATATGTTGGTCACTGAAGCTCTCTGTGTTAAGGGGCATTCACTGTGCCCTTTATATTATATGGCTATTTCTGATGCTCTCTGTGTTATTTGGTGGTCTGATACTCCTGACTATAGGGCAGTCAATTATGCCTTCTGTATTATATAGCAGTCACTGATGCTCTCTGTATTATAAGATGGTCACTGTGATGTTCTGTTTATTATATGGTAGTCATTGATGCTATTTGTAATATGGTGATCACTGATTCTCTTTGTATTATATATAGGTCACTGATGCTCTCTGTATTATATGGCATCCACTGAGATGTTTTATGTATTATATGGTGGTCACTGCTGCTCTCTGTATTACATGATGGTCACTGATGCTCTCTGATTTTATATGGTGGTCCCTGTGATGTTCTCTATTTATATGGTGGACACTGATGCTTTTTGTATCATATGGATGCCACTGTGATGCTCTCTGTATTGTAAATGGTGTTCACTGATGCTCTCTGTATTATATAGTGGTCACTGATGCTCTAAATATTATATGGAGGCAATTGTGATGTTCTCTGTATTATATGGCACTCATTAATATCCTCTGTATTATATGGTGGTCACTGTGATGTTTTCTGTATTATACATATGGTGCTCACTGATGCTTTCTGTATTATATGGTGATCAGTGAGGCTGTCTGTACAATATGGCAGTCGCTGATACTCTCTATTGTATCGCAGTCACTGATGGCTCTCTTTTATTATGTAGTGCTCTCTGTATTAGGTGGCCACTGATGCACTCAGTATTATATTGAGGTCATTGTGACATTCTCTATATTATATGGTAGTCACTGATGCTTTCTATATTAAATGGCAGTCACTGGTTCTCTCTATATTTGATGGTGGTCACTAATGCACTCTGTATTATATGGCCTACACTGATGTATTTTGTATTATATGGCATACACTGTGATGTTCTCTGTATTACACATATGGTGTTCATTGATGAGCTCTGTATTATGACGGTCACTGATGTTCTCTATAATATGGTGGTCACTGAAGTTTTTGTATTATATGGATGCCACACTGATGTCCTTTGCATTATATTGTGGCCACTGTGCTGTTCTCTGCATTATATGGGGGTCACTGTGCTGTTCTTCATTGCGATGCTCGATGTACTGTATAGTGGTCAGTGTGATGTTCTCTGCATTATATGGCGGTCATATAGGTAGAGGATGACTACAATCTACTAGGGGTGGTGCTGATCTGAGTCTTTGCCCCAGGTGACAGAGGGCCTAGCTTCACCCCTTCTTTCATGTTCACATTAGTTACGTATTCTGGTGTGAGCCCGCTAATAAGCAAATAAAGAAGATAAAGATGAGTATAATCAAGAGCAATAAATTAACTGGAAAATTGTTTTACATTTAAGAAAATAATTAATTTCCTGTCTGCTTTAAAAATTGTCATTCAGTTGTGACCTTTCTCATGATTCTGCTGATTGTAGATGCATTGTCATATCATTGATAAGTTTTGTCTAGACACAGTGATGTCAGCATTTATTATTATTCACTGCATTGTCAACTTATACAGGAAAGACCATTTACTAATAAGCTCTCAAAATGCATTAAAGTAAAAGCATACATCAATCATACTGTATGTGCCCTTTATTATGCTGTATGTATGTATGCTTTGTTTCACAATCCAAAAATATCTTATAGTAAGAAAAATAAACATTTTTCTTTTTTAAATTGACTAATGGGAAATAGAAATTGCATTCCTGTGCTAAATTTCTGAGATGCGGCAATGAGATCACAGTAATTATACCTTTCTAATAAAGTAGTGCAGCGTAAGCAGAACGCTGAAATACTGCTTTATAGTATATGAAGGTACAATCTTCTCTGTATCATAAATAGTACAATAGTATTTCTTGATATACTTATAAGCTAATGTTATTAAAGCTGTCTCCATTCGTTTTGGAAAGTAATATAGCAATTTTGATTTTGCAAAACAAGGGTGTCAGCGTGTAGGTTCATAGATGTGGTGAGAGTTGTCTCTAGTCTCACTGCTGTCCAAAATGGTCCTCTCAGTCATCTTTTTAGGCATATTTTCTGAGCCAGTGTTATTGCCTTGCTCTGCTGGTAAACCAAATAGATATTTAAAAATATACTTGTACTGATGGTTTTCCTCCTATGTTATAACCGGAATCAGTATGATTTACAACCGGCTGCATGGCCAGCTGTTCAAATCCCGACAGCGGCAGCCCGACAGAGGAGGAAATCCAGATCGTCCTCAGGTAAGTATAGACTAACCTAATTCTACCCCCTAACCCTAACCCTCCCATAGGGGTGTCTAACCCTTGCCTCCCCCCCAAGTGCCTAACGCTAACCCCCCTCTAAGTGCCTAAACCTAACCCCCCCTTCCCCGCAGCTTAAACCTAAGTCCCCCAGGGGGGTGCCTAACCTTAACCTCCTCCCGGGGGTGCCTAACCCTAACACCCCCTTCCCTTAGCCTAAACCTAACCTCCTAGGGGGTGCCAAACCCTAAATCCCCCTCGGGAGCCCCTAACCTAACCCTCCCCCCCAGAGGCTGTCCACGCCCGACGCCCGGCTTACCTTCGATCGGTAAGCCGAGCGTTGGGCTCCCGGCGTAGGTCTAATGACAGGCGTCAGTATTTCGACACCTGTCATTAGTGCCTTGCCGGGATTAGACAGTTGGGAAGCCGGCGGTCAGGATTACATTCGTCAGCTTCCCGACTGCTTCCTGTTATAACCATCATACCTGCTACATACCTGCTGCATGTAGGTGAGAGTGTATGAATATCATACTATACCCAGAGCTATTTTTTAGCAGGAACAAGCAGAAACTCAGTTCCTGAACCTCTCAATTAACTATGATATAATGTCCTGGGCCAAAATTTATTTTCCATAAGATAAGATTATTTTAAAGTCCATTTTGAGTGCCTTCTTTTCTAAATACTATACAGTCAGGTGCATAAATATTGGGACATTGACAGAATTTTCATATTTTGGCCTCTATTCACCCCCACAATGGCTGTGAAATTAAACAAACAAGATGTGCTTTAACTGCAGACTTTCAGATTTATTTTTAGGGTAATAATTATCCAAATCAGGTGAATGGTGTAGGAATTACAACAGTTTCTATATGTGCCTCCCACTTTTTAAGGGGCCAAAAGTAATGGGACAAACTAAACAATCCTAAATCTAACTTTCACTTTTTAATACTTTGTTGCAAATCCTTTGCAGGCAATTACAGCCTGAAGTCTGGAACGCATAGACATCACCAGGCGCTGGGTTTCATCCCTGGTGGTGCTCTGCCAGGCCTCTACTGCAAATGTCTTCAGTTCCTGCTTGTTCTTGGGGCATTTTCCCTTCAGTTTTGTCTTCATCAAGTGAAATGCATGCTCAATCGGATTCAGGTCAGGGGATTGACTTGGTCATTGCATAACTTTCCACTTTTTAGCCTTAAAAAACTCTTTGGTTGCTTTTGCAGTATGCTTCGGGTCATTGTCCATCTGCACTGTGAAGTGCCGTCCAATTTCTGAAGCATTTGAGTGAATATAAGCATATAATATTTCCCGAAACACTTCAGAATTCATTCTGCTGCTTTTGTCAGCAGTCACAAAATCAATAAATACAAGGGAACCAGTTCCATTGGCAGCCATACATGCCCATGCCATGACACTACCACCACCATGCTTCACTGATGAGGTGGTATGTTTTGTATCACGAGCAGTTCCTTTCCTTCTCCATACTCTACTCTTCTGGTACAAGTACTTGCACTCTGGTACAAGTTAATCTTTGTCTCATCTGTCCATAGGATGTTGTTCTAGAACTGTAATGGCTTTTTTAGATGTTGTTTGGCAAACTCTAATCTGGTCTTCCTGTTTTTGTGGCTCACCAATGGTTTACTTATGTGGTGAACCCTCTATATTCACTCTTGTGAACTCTCTTGATTGTTGACTTTGACACATATACACCTTCCTCCTGGAGAGTGTTCTTGATTTGGCCAACTGTTGTGAAGGGGTTTTTCTTCACCAGGGAAATAATTCTTCTGTCATCCACCACAGTTGTTTTCCGTGGTCTTTAGGGTCTTTTGGTGTTGCTGAGCTCTCCGGTGCGTTCTTTCTTTTTAAGAATGTTCCAAACAGTTGACTTGGCCACACCTAATGTTTTTGCTATCTCTCTGATGGGTTTGTTTTGATTTTTCAGCCTAATGATGGCTTGCTTCACTGATAGTGACAGCTCTTTGGATCTCATATTGAGAGTCGACAGCAACTGATTGCAAATGCAAATGTCTCACCTAGAATCAACTCCAGACCTTTTACCTGCTTAATCGATAATGAAATAACGAGGGAATAGCCCACACCTGTCCATGAAATAGCTTTTGAGATGATAGTCCCATTACTTTTGGCCCCTTAAAAAGTGGGAGGCACATATAGAAACCATTGTAATTCCTACACCGTTCACCTGATTTGGATGTAATTACCCTCAAATTAAATATGAAAGTCTGCAGTTAAAGCACAACTTGTTTGTTTCATTCCAAAGCCATTGTGGTGGTGAATAGAGGCCAAAATATGAAAATTATGTCAATATCCCAATATTTATGCACCTGACTATATATATGTATATATATATATATATAATTGTTTTTCTATAGCTTTGCCCACAGTAGCTCCAACCACAGTTCCTGAACCTATTTTCCCAGAAAAAGAGCCCTGACTATACCCTATGTAAGGCACTACAGAACCCTTGTGGTGCATATAAATAAAAAGTAATAATAAAATATTAGTATAATAAATGAGTAAGTAATGACTTGTTCTTTAATAAGTTGTCTGCTTATTTAGTTGTCTGAATTTTAGCATGCTAATAACTCTGTGGGGCTAATAGCAGGGCAAATATGCTAATGACTATTTCCTAACTATAACTAATATCAGTAGTTATTCACTCACAAAATTTAGGTTCCAGTTTTCACAAGTAACACTGCTCTGTTATAAAGGCATGCATCACCATATACTATTAGCTCAGATGATAGCATGTATCCTAGTCAGGAGACTTGCAGTCATATAGGAAACACAAAACATTTTGTCATATTAAACAAGAGATGAGCGGTTCAGTTTTACTCGGTTATGTTCGGATCTCAAAAAACAGTATCTTATTGGTTATCTCCCTCTCACGTGTTTTGGGTAGCCAATCATATAAATCGGAACTTGCACTAATTTGCAGAAGTCAAAACCAAACCAGCAAATGCATCTAGTATAAACACAACATATTTGTACTATAGGTTATTAATTATTTGGATAATGATAGCTGGGAGTGACTTAAAGGTTAAGTGTAGTGATACAAGACAGGCCGTAACCGAGTCATGTCAATAGAATTCAGCTCTTTAAATAAAATGTGTGGTGTCAGAAACCGAGAGCTAATAGTGAGCCTGTTATATAACAGGGATTGGAATCATTTGGTTGCTTTTTGTTATGAGTCGCCACGGCTCATGTCTTGCTTCTGGGTCTCAGACGTCGCCAGGAGAACGGGACGCCAGTGTATGCAGTAACATGGACTGCACTGACGTGGTCTCAGCTGATGCCGTTAGCTGGGACACTCTCTAGCTGCCTCTGACGTGCAGTTCCACACCTGCTGCATATTCTTTATCTAGGAGGCTGGTCTCTGCGAGGCATTCTGATTGGCCTTTGTGTGTGATAAAAGGCAGTCAGGCCTTCACTTCCTTGTCAGTTATAGCTTCATGCCTTGGTGTTTAGCCTGCTTATCCTGGTGTCTGGTGAAACTCTGTATATAGGCCCTGATTCAGAGCCGGACGCTCTGACCAGAGCGCTCGCTCTGAATCAGGGCCCACCTCCATTAATATGGAGCGTCCTCCTGGACGCTCGTATAGCTGTGGGTCACCACCCACAGCATATACGAGCGTGCAAAATGATGGTCGCGATGGTCTTGACCATCGCGACCATCGGAACTGCGAGTGAAAGCTTGCGGTTGGGCTTCTCAACCGCAAGGCCAGGAGGTGATTTTGGCTCTATCAGAGCCAAAATCACTCCCACTGACATCACTAGTGATGTCAGTGGGGCCGGCTTCAGACGGTAGGCGTCTGGCAGGCACGCCCCCGGCACGCCCACCAAAGGGGGCGTGCTGTCAGTCACCATCGACAGCACGCCCCCTTTGATGAGACACTCCGAGTGAAGGAAAGTCCTTCGCTCGTCGGGTCTCGCGCATGCGCACGACGGAGCTCCCTCCGTCGTGCGCATGCGCAGTGGGGAACATCGACCCACTTGCGAGCGTACTGCCGCTCGCGAGTGGGTCTGAATGACCCCCATAGTCACTACTATATTTATTGTTACTTGCTGCAAGTAACAAGGATATTTTTCTGACATTTGTGGGTAAGAGTGTTTATTTTCTCCATTAAGATGTTAAGCTGCATACACACACAACGATTTTGTTACCAGCGATTTTGTGAACGATTTTCTGTCAGATTATCTGTCAGATTTTTTAAAGTGTAATGAACGATTTTTTTGCATATTCCCTCAATGAAAACTGATGAGTTGACAAGTCTGACTGAACTACAAACTACAAATGTCAACGGGCATGAACGATTATCGTTCATTGTTTGACTCAGAAAGTGAACGATATTTTCAAACGATTATCGTTAAACAACATCGTTTAACGATAATCGTTTAAAAAATCGTTGTGTGTGTATGCAGCTTTACAGATATTAACAAATACTCTCTGTTGTGCTATGCATGCTTAATCCATTTTAATTCATGTTTTTGATGCAAGATTAATAGTGATTAAATCCTTCACAAATAAATATACATGCAAATGTACAGGAATAATTCTTCAATTATTTAAACTCCACTCCTTATCTATCCCTCATTTACGACACTACTTTATTTATACACATCAAAGGCCAATAGAATAAGGTCCAAAATGTATTCTGATAAGGCACCCAAAGTTATTAGATATGATTGATTTTATTAAATTCATGTTATGTATTAGATATAAATAAAAATATATATAAAAATAATGAGCAATATTGTTGCTCCCCGTAGTTGACATACAATCAGCACAACAAGATATAAAAGACAAAAATATAATAGTGGAAGTGTTTAAGTGTATGAGAAATAAAATACATAAAATAAACACGGAGGGAGGGGCAGCCTGAGACCACCCGGCGGCAGCACATGCTGTGTCCCTTTACTAGTATAATATATAACACACGCAATATCATACACATTAACCATGAGGTCGTAATTTTTAATATCCAAAGTAACTCAATGACGAAAACAGGTCATTTTAGTAATATTAAACAGAATAAATCCATTGTTGCCCCACCCTGCCATAAATAAAATAACACAGAGTTCTCCATTAATGTAGAATTAATCAAACTTCAGAAACTGACACACTTGGGCCAGCAAACAACAAATTGCTTTAAAAGAAACCATTTCCCAGCATGATGAATGCAATATTTCTACGTGTCTCTGATGTGGTCTCTGGAAAAAAAACAACATGCTTTCATTATTTTGTAGAAGAAAAAAATATCTCTTTGTAGTTTAATGTTTAAACAAATTAATATTTACTATATCCAGGAGGTAACTCTAAATAAATTAATATTTTCATACAAATTGTGCCTGCTACTAAATCGCAGCCATGTCATGCGTCCCTACAGTGGCAGCAGCAGGTAAGGATGGCGCTGGTCATGAGGGGATGGCCACACCAATAACACTGGGCTGGGATGATCTGGCGCCTTTTCTGGTGTTTTGTGCAGGGCTAAGATGCGGGACCTCGGAGAGATAAGTATTAGAATATATGGGTGCAGGGTGTGCGGTGTGTGCTGCCCTGGACCCAAGGACCCGTGTACCCAGCACACCCTGCTGCACCCATTATAGATACGCCCCTGGTTTATTGTTTTTGTGTGTATAATTCTCATTTTTTGTTTCTCACATGTAAAAATCTGTGTTTTCTGGTGTTACTGAATAAATACCCCGGTCTATACTGAAAAACTGCATTTGGTGTTTATCTAGTTTTATTTTCAACTATGTAGAGTGTAAGGTGTTAGGGCACGGGGTGTCAGTAGGGGAGAGAGTGCAAGGGGAAGGGTGAAGGTGCTATCATCAAGGAGAGGATGTTAGGTGCCAGGACCCAAGGGAAGAGGGTTCCCGAGTGAGAGACTTTAAATTCCCCGTCCCCTACATGCATGCAATATACATACAGTATGTATACCTTATATGTAACTTTGATCAGTAACTAACATGACCAATCAGGATCCTCCTTTAACATTGAGGAATCTTCCACACCTGTTTCCTGGCCTTTTCTACCATCCCTGCTGCCCTAGACTCTGATGTACGTCTACATTATACAAGCTTAGTCCCTCATCATCACCACTAATTGCAGTGGTTTTGGAACCTAGCTAAGTTCTATCACCATTTCCCATACAGCTGGTGGTGATCAAGCAGGATGTGGATGTGCTGCTCCTGTAATGAAGAAGTACATATGCTAACTGTATAAGAGGGGAGCAACAGTTGTGTGAGTGGAGCTTGCCAGTGGGGAGTGTGTAAGCTCCATATTTGCTGCTGTAGGTGCCTGACTGACAATCAGACATTTATTTTTTTGTATTAACTCAAATTTAAGAGAAAGCAGTTATCAGCGTTTTGTTTTTTTCTTGCTTTTTTGGTTAAAACCAGACTTACAGTTACTATATAATGAACAGTTTGAACAGCTTAAACCTTATTCCTCAATTAGAAAAGTGAATACACGAACTGCTCTATGAGAACTGCTCTATATGAGAACTGCTCTATATGAGGACTGCTCTATATGAGAACTGCTCTTTATGAGAACTGCTCTATATGAGAACTGCTCTATATGAGGACTGCTCTATATGAGAGCTGCTCTATATGAGGACTGCTCTTTATGAGAACTGCTCTATATGAGGACTGCTCTTTATGAGAACTGCTCTATATGAGAACTGCTCTTTATGAGGACTGCTCTATATAAGGACTGCTCTATATGAGAACTGCTCTATATGAGGACTGCTCTATATGAGAACTGCTCTATATGAGGACTGCTCTATATGAGAACTGCTCTATATGAGGACTGCTCTATATGAGGACTGCTCTATATGAGGACTGCTCTATATGAGGACTGCTCTTTATGAGAACTGCTCTATATGAGAACTGCTCTATATGAGGACTGCTCTATATGAGAACTACTCTATATGAGGACTGCTCTGTATGAGGACTGCTCTATATGAGGACTGCTCTATATGAGAACTGCTCTATATGAGGACTGCTCTATATGAGGACTGCTCTATATGAGGACTGCTCTTTATGAGAACTGCTCTATATGAGAACTGCTCTATATGAGGACTGCTCTATATGAGGACTGCTCTATATGAGGACTGCTCTATATGAGAACTGCTCTATATGAGGACTGCTCTATATGAGGACTGCTCTTTATGAGGACTGCTCTATATGAGAACTGCTCTATATGAGAACTGCTCTATATGAGGACTGCTCTATATGAGGACTGCTCTATATGAGGACTGCTCTATATGAGAACTGCTCTTTATGAGAACTGCTCTATATGAGAACTGCTCTTTATGAGAACTGCTCTATATGAGGACTGCTCTATATGAGGACTGCTCTATATGAGGACTGCTCTATATGAGAACTGCTCTATATAAGGACTGCTCTATATGAGAACTGCTCTATATGAGAACTGCTCTTTATGAGAACTGCTCTATATGAGGACTGCTCTATATGAGGACTGCTCTATATGAGAACTGCTCTATATGAGGACTGCTCTTTATGAGGACTGCTCTATATGAGGACTGCTCTATATGAGGACTGCTCTTTATGAGGACTGCTCTATATGAGAACTGCTCTATATGAGAACTGCTCTTTATGAGAACTGTTCTTTATGAGAACTGCTCTATATGAGAACTGCTCTATATGAGGACTGCTCTATATGAGGACTGCTCTTTATGAGGACTGCTCTATATGAGAACTGCTCTATATAAGGACTGCTCTTTATGAGGACTGCTCTATATGAGAACTGCTCTATATGAGGACTGCTCTTTATGAGGACTGCTCTATATGAGAACTGCTCTATATGAGGACTGCTCTATATGAGAACTGCTCTATATGAGGACTGCTCTATATGAGGACTGCTCTATATGAGAACTGCTCTATATGAGGACTGCTCTATATGAGGACTGCTCTATATGAGGACTGCTCTTTATGAGGACTGCTCTAAATGAGAACTGCTCTAAATGAAGACTGCTCTAAATGAGAACTGCTCTATATGAGAACTGCTCTTTATGAGAACTGTTCTTTATGAGAACTGCTCTATATGAGAACTGCTCTATATGAGAACTGCTCTTTATGAAGTATTAAATGTATGTATTCTGAAAACTGAGACATCTGTGCTTTAGTCTCTTCTCTGTACTTATATGTTTCACTGTGCCACAACCACAATTATAGGTTTCACCTGATATAAATTCCTCTGCACGTTCTACTAACTTCAGTTCCATACTCACTCCTGTCCCACTGGCTTCTATGGTCTCATCATTGCCCTCTGATTCTAGACTGTATGGTCCCACGAGCAGGGCCTTCTCTACGTTTTGTCTCATATCTGCACCTTTTTGTAAACCTCATCTTTACTTGTTCTTCTCTTATTATTTGCCATTGTTTTTTAGATGATTTGTCGCCCTGACTGTCCGGCACTCTAGAGTTTTGTGTCCCCTTACAAATAAACATTAATGATGACACCGCAACCAGGGCCCTCTAATCTCAACAATGCTCTTCATTACAGTCACCGACCATGATTAGGAATTTGTATAGAGGAAACCACCTGGACATAAGATTCATATATGAAGTCTCCTCACAGTATTGTGCCGCTGACACAGGGTCTATTTCTGTAATGGTGAATGGTTTAAAGGCTATCCTGTATCGGCAGTTTTCCTGCCTATACGTACATATAATACAATGTAATATATACATATAAAAATAAATTGGCATAACACATTAGTAAATATGTAGCATTTTCACAGTAAGAATTTACATAAATGTTCCTTTGTGTGGGTATACACTAGGACGATATCGGGACGATATTGGAATGACAAATCGTCTACATTGTCTAGTGTGCACCCTCAATTTCGTGCCCCGGTGGACGACATGAGAGATTATTTGGTTGCCCGTGTTGCACAGTCAATCAAACAATATCGTGTGTGCAGCATTGCATTTTAATGAAGGACAGAATAAGGTATTGTTCTGTTGTTCATTAAATAGTTATGTGCAGTGGGTCCCAAACTGGTTACCTTGGCACCCTGGGGTGCCACGAGGCACTTGCAGGGGTGCCACAGGTAGGTGATCCAGGACCAAATTAAATTATTTATGGCCAATGTGTTAGGCAAAACCAGTGCTTGTGGCTGCCAATCATAAAATGTGTAGAGATACAGAAGCACAACACTGCACCACCACATAACTGGGCCTAAGGATGACATATAAGAACATTTTATTTACTCTGATATATTTGTTCAGAATTTCTCAATAAGAAACATTTGACCTAGGGGTGCCATGTAAATGCAGATAGTCTAGGCTGCAGTGATTCAAAAAAGTTTGGGAACCTCTGGTCTAGTGTGTACCAGCAATCTGTGATTGTCCGGGGAACGAAAGGAAATCGCCCCAACCATCTGCACAATTGCTGGTTGTCCTAATGTGTGCCCAGCCTTAGTTGTCTTCTCACTAGTTTAAAAGGCTTAGTAGTCAGACAATCCAAAGAGCCACTTTGCTGTACTGTTTTAAAGGTTGTCAGGATGGCAGGACAGCAATATCAGTGGCTACAGCAAGTTCACTTTCAGCAGTTTCAAAAAGTATCCTACAGCCCTGATACTAAGTAAGCAGTGGTCATCTAACCAGTGACCGGCCAACTAGTTCGGAGTAGGTCGTCCCACCCACAACACACAGGGCCTGATTTAGAGGTGAACTCAGGGCCTGATTCAGAGCCGGACGCTCTGACCAGAGCGCTCGCTCTGAATCAGTGCCCTCCTCCCTAAAAATGTAGCGGCCTCCTGGCCGCTCGTATAGCTGTGGGTGACCAACCACAGCTATAGCGAGCGGCCATGATGATGGTCGCAATGGTCTTTGACCATCGCGACCATCGGGCTTGCGACGAGACCCTGCAGTAGGGTCTCGCTGCCGCAAGCCCAGGAGTGATTTTGGCTCTGTCAGAGCCAAAATCACTCCCACTGACATCATTACTGATGTCAGTGGGGCCGGACTCAGACGGTAGGCGTTCCCATGGGAACGCCTCCGTCTGGCAGCCACGCCCACCAAAGGGGGCGTGCTGTCAGTCACCATCGACAGCACGTCCCCTTTGGTGCGAGACCCCGAGCGACATATTCCTCGTCGCTCGTCAGGTCTCACGCATGCGCACGACGGAGCTCCCTCCGTTGTGCGCATGCGCATTCGGCAAACATCGACCCGCTTGCGAGTGTCCTTTGCTCGCGAGCGGGTCTGAATGACCCCCTCAATTTGAACCCAATGCCGATGTTCACTTAGTGATTATTTGCAAACTGCGCTTGCGCAAAAAGTCCTGAAAATCCCTACGACGCATGCACTACACAGAGCGTACGCACAAAGGTGATCGGAACAGATGATATCAGATAGGGGGTGACAAAGTGATGGCTGTTCCTGGGCGGTGACTGGGAGGTGTCCTGAAGTGAATGCAAAACAAGTCATTCTCATCGGTGTGTTATGGGAGTGTCACCGGCATGTCAGTGATAGCTACTGCGTTCTCAGACACACAGCCGCAGCCACAAAGGGCATGTTCAGATGGAGAAACTGCACCTACCACCTGTTTCAGTGATGCACCGATGGTGGTGTAGTTACAGCGTGCAGAGATGCTGAAAGTGGGCATCTCAGGGCTTGCTCATTTCCAACGCTAGCTATTATACCAAGAGAAGGCTGATACTAGCATTTGCATATTATCGCAGCTGCAAAAGCGGACACAGAAGCGTTCACCTCTGAATCAGGCCCACATTGCCCTTTTTATCTTCCTCCCCAAGCACTAATTTACTAACATGTGAATGTTTAATCCTGCCTGCAGCATGAGCCTGCAGACTCCCTCTATGCCTGCAGCATGAGCCTGCAGACTCCCTCTATGCCTGCAGCATGAGCCTGCAGACTACTCCTATGCCTGCAGTATAAGCCTGCAGACTCCCTCTATGCCTGCAGCATGAGCCTGCAGACTCCCTCTATGCCTGCAGCATAAGCCTGCAGACTCCCTCTATGCCTGCAGCATGAGCCTGCAGACTCCCTCTTTGCCTGCAACATGAGCCTGCAGACTCCCTCTATGCCTGCAGCATGAGCCTGCAGACTCCCTCTATGCCTGCAGCATGATTCTGCAGACTGCCTCTATACCTGCAGCATGAGTCTGCAGACTCCCTCTATACCTGCAGTATGAGCCTGCAGACTCCCCCTATACCTGCAGCATGGGCCTGCAGACTCCCCCTATACTTGCAGCATGAGCCTGCAGACTCCCTCTAAGCTTTTTAGTCTGTCTTACCACACTCAATTGAATTTTTCTTTTATTGAATTTAATATCCCTTTTATATTCTATTTTTCCTCTGCTTATTTTTTCATTGAGACACAAATTCACCTTGCCTTTTTAAAGTTTTTTTGTGGTGGCTACAGGCAATGAGTGTGTGACATAATGCTTGTTTTCTATCACACTTACCTTGTGTGTTCTTAGTAGTCAATAACGTAAAAGCTATCTTCAGTGGCCCACCTAGGCAATTTAATCAATGGTTGAAAGTAATTGTCTGAGTGCACGCTGCTGCACGCTATTATACATTTTAATGGATTACAGTGTTATTAAATTTATTACAGTCTCACTGTTACATGCACATTCACATTTCATCCTGGCTGCGCTAAGCATCCTTAGTCATATACAGATCACCTGATTGTGAATGTTCCATATGGTTTGTTTGTTTGTATTTTCACTTTTGCTCTATTTACTACAATCCGCATTTGTAATGCAGATTGTACTGTGATATTACTGACTGAATTCAGGCAATATCACAGGGATTTACTGCAATAAAGTAAATCTGTGATAAAGCTCTGTCCCTGCGAATCCCCTCCGGAGCCATATCACGGTATTTTCGCTGCTACCCCCCCTGTCGCCAAGCCCCGCGCCCGTCGCTAAGCCCCGCCCCCGTGATTGCGGACCCCCCCTCCCTTATTTACACTTACCTCCAGTTATCGGGCCTCTGGTGATGTCCTCTGTCGCTCCGGTCAGGTGACATCCCATACTGCACTGGGACCCTGTCAGGTGATGACTGGGCCCCAGTGCACCATGGGAGACCAGCTGACCGGAGGGAAGAAATCACCGGAGCCCCAAACTCCGGTCCCTGGACTCAGGTAAGTTTGTTTTTTTTAAAAAAAAAAAATTTTTACTTTTTTTTACAGTTAATTTTTACAGTGAATCACTGGGGCCGGCTCCGGGCTCTGCTCTGCCCGTTATAGCGGAGCAGGAGTCCGGTAACCAGGGGAGACCCTGGATAACGCCACCTCCAGGTGGCGTTATTATCACAGGGCTTTCCCCTGTATTTTTTCACATTTTATTTTTAGTAACTTTGTTCAGATCACATTTCCCATTACAATTATGGGAAATGCGATCTGATTACTAAAAATAAGTGATAATTAGGGGTTGGAGTAGAATTTTACGAATTAAGTAACTGTAGGTGATACTAAAATAATGGGAAAAGGGTGTGAAAACACCCTTTTTCACATTATTTTAGTAAAAATAATGTTACTAAATAGAGCCCCCTTGTAATTCTGGTACAAATGTCATTCTTTATTTGATCTGCAATCATCATTAATGAATGCTGAGATTATTTAATGGAAAGATACTTAAGACATCAATAAATCTAATATACAACCTCCCTTTATTGTCTTCATTTCCATAAACATGTAAGCAACATGTAATGGTGATATTGTGATCACCTATTCCCAAAATTGGTGAGAAATAACAGTGCCGGAATTAGTCTTCATGGGACCCTAGGCAAGATACTAATTTGGGGCCCTCCTCCCTCAAACAATTCATGTACTTTGATAGGTGCTATGGAACCCTTGTGGTGCCCTATAAATAAAGGATAATAATCTATATATTTATATATATATATATATATATTGTCAAAGCTGGATAATTGGCTGAGACAAGATCAGTTTAAAATTGAAGCGTGCGCGACGCCATCTTGCGAATGGCAGCTAGACTCCATTTTAGAAACAAGAATCTGCAAGAAGCCATTTTGCGACCAGTGTCACTTTAAGTTACAACTCACGAGCTAAGAACAGATGGCAATGTTTTTGATAATCTACCAAGGGCAACTAGAAGAACAGCCTCTTGAGAAAAAGTAAATAGAATAGACAATGCACCAGAAACTGGGAGTGCTTTACATACAAATTGGGAATCCCAGTATGCAGATAAGTATAGTTGTGGCAATTGTAATATAACCCAGGCATTGATCTACACAATTGAATGTGTCTGAATCCTAAACAGGTTTTAGCCCCACACCCAGACAGAATGGCCCCAGCTTCACAGCTGGAGGTACCACATTTGCATTGCAGTCTGAAACTGTGAGTGAGGAATGATATGTGTGTGTGTGTATGTATGTACATGTATATATATATATATATAAATATGATAAGTCCATCATAGATGGAATCTCATGCATAAACACCACACATTACGCACAATTGAGCTGCTAACATGACGCCCATTAGCGAATGCATAAGAAAAACACTGTTTAGTAGCTAAATGCGCACGCATCTGTCCCCAGTTAACTAGCGTCTTCATATCAAACCCCGTACACTCACACATTACATATTCACTTACAAGGTTCCATTAGCATTAAGGTATAAGATTTAAGTTGGTTCAGTTAGTATAAATGCTGTAAAATAAAGATATTTGATAACTAAGGTTTTATACATGCTAAGAAAGCCGTGTTTGGTTTTGTACTGATGCGTACTCTTTCCACAGTATTCTGGTGATATCGGTGGGGAGATCGCATCATGCATTCTCGAGTTATGGACCGCAGAGACTTCAAGCAACAAAATGTATTAACTGTTATGATGTTGCAGGGGGCGGGTGGGCAGAGATCACCAGCTGTTAGAGGCTGGGTGAGTCTATTTGAACCAGCCTGTTAAATGCTCTGTAACAGGTGCTTCTCCCCTGGGAACCAATGATATCAGCAACAAACTTCTGTATTGTCCTGTCTATTCTGGGGGGGTATAAACACGTGTGCTCAAACACTGGGTCTTGGTCTTCATGCTGAATGCTGATGGACGAGGGGTTTCTTGCTGATACCTAACATCTGGACCAGAGGCGCTGCATATGTATACTGTATTTGGGTCTGTATAATTCCTTTGCGCTAAATTGTACAGAGATCAAAGCGTGTAACTGACTGTACTTTTACTTGAATAATACTTTGTGCTTTGGAACCACAGATTCCAGGTCTAAGTCTTTATTTACTGTATTAGCGTCATCTTTAGAAAGTATAGGCAGGATATTAGAAGGTATAGGAAGGTGTGTATAGAGGTTCTGATCCAATATCGTTAATATATATATATATATATATATATATATTTATTAGTTGGAGTACCCGGCATTGCCCGGGATTTTAAGAATGTTTGTTTACACTTCAACCTCCAATAAACCTCTCCTTAGGCAGGCCTCACGAAAAGTGTGCCAAACTTCCCCACTCACAGTCCTAAGGGCTTTGAAGGAAGTAGGACCTGTAACGGTGTAAAGCAAACTTCGGAGATAGAAGCATTCAAAATTTGTCGGATGTACAGTGTAAACACGGCCAAGAGCTTCTGTTGCTCTGATACCAGGATGACTGTGTACTTCCTGGTTGCTGGATCGCACTATGAAATGCACAGCAACTACTTCCAGTTCTTTGTGCAGCTGTTCTTTGTGCAGCTGTTTCCGGCATTCGGGGTCTCATCGGTGTATAAGATTCATCCAATCAGTTTTACCCTTTAGGGGCTGACAAAGGATGAACCGGAAGTAGCCTCTGTGCGTTCCATAGTGCGGTCCAGCAACCAAGGAGGTAGACAAAAAAGTTTGGTCGCCACTGTTGTCACCATCTAGTTGTGTAAGCCGATGCATGAGGAAGTATAAATAAAAATTTGTGCTGCAGAGCTGCGTTTTTGCATCCCAGTATAGTTGCCATCTTTATGGGCCTGACTGTAAATCAGATGGATCTCTCCTCATGGATGCAGATATAAATTTTTACCATATTCAGACTCATAATAAGCCTGGCTTAATATCAATAGTGGCTCCTCAGTGCAGGTTTGCTGACTGTGTCGGCAGTGCAGGAGTGTTCGCAGGGTGCCGGCGATGTCGGCAGTGCGGGGATGCCAGCGGTGTCCTCAGTGCAGGTTTGCTGACTGTGTTGGCAGTGCAGGGGTGTTCTCAATGCAGGGTGCCGGCAGTGTCGGCAGAGCGGGGGTGCCAGCGGTGTCCTCGGTGCATGTGTGCTGACAGTGTTGGCAGTGCAGGGGTGCTGGTGGTGTCCTCAGTGTGGGAGTGTCGGCAGTGTGGGGGTCGCTAAGGGTGTGGGGCAGCATGGCAGGGCTGCAGGTAGTGTCGACAGCAGTGGTGTCGGCAGCGGGGGGATGCTGCCAGTGGAGGTGCCAGCGGTATCAGCAGCAGGGGGTGCCGGCGGTGTCAGGCAGCGAGGGATGGCAGGCGCCATCTTCTTTTGCTTCCTGTGTGCATATTAAATGCTTAACGCTGACTGGCTGAGAGCCGTGACAGACGGCTCTCTCAGCCAATCAGCGTTAAGCCCGCTCAATACAAAACCTCGCGACCCGACAGCGGCATCGCAAGGTTATGCCTCGGGTGAGGGATCCAGGGCAGGCAGGGAGATCCAAGCTTGACTCGGATCGCCCCGGATCCCCGAAATTGGGGTGGGTTCGGTTCTCTGAGAGCCGAACCTGCTTATCTGTAATAAATTCATACAGCATTTAAAAGGTACTGTAAACTCCATGCGAGAGCCATAGTAATTGATGTTCAGAGACTAAATGATGTTCAGAGACTAAGATTATATGCTACAGAATAAAATTCCATAATTCCTTAGTATGTAGCAAAATGCATATTATGAAATCAAATTATGAAATGAAACAAAAATAAAATTTTTATATTTTTATTATTGACCTTGCAGATGGCCCAAGAAGAATGGTGTCCAAATCTGCATCTAACAATAAACCAAACAGGACAATGCTTTTATTCTTCTTTGGTGTTTTAGGTGTAGAACCATGAGAGATCTTGGCTTGTAAACTGTGGGCTAAATCCTTTTCTAATTCTGTACCTGACCTGTAGAGCAGGGATCATTTGGTCTGGCACTCGGAGCTATATTCTGCTAGCCTCATTTGGCTAACAGGGTGCCTAGAATGGCACCCTGCGGCCAGAATCTATGCAGCAGTGCCACCTGGAGCGTCCTTAGGTTGTTTCAGACAGTCACACCACTACCCTTATAGCTCCCCGGAGCATCCTTAGGATACTCCGGGCAGTGCTGTAATCACCGACGATTGTGGCCCGGGTCTTGTGTGACATCACACGGAGGGGGCATGGCCTGAACCAGGCCCGCTAATAATGTTATATATATCAAAATGGCCCTCGGCAGAAAAAAGGTTCCTCACCACTGCTGTAGAGGGTCGACTGCTATAGAAAAATTGTGTTTTTTAATTATTTAAAAATTAGCAGTAATCAATTTCGATTTCAAATTTTTTTAGTTGCCTCTGCCGTGTTTTAATATGCTCGTATGTAAAATTTCACGATCTTGGTTTGCAAACTGTGGATTTGTATAGAAAGACAGAATGACAGAAGGAAACATTTTCATTTTTATATAGTAGAGATATATATTATATATATACAGTCAGGTGCATAAATATTGGGACATTGACAGAATTTTCATATTTAGGCCTCTATTCACCACCACAATGGCTTTGAAATGATACAAACAAGATGTGCTTTAACTGCAGACTTTCATATTTAATTTGAGGGTAATTACATCCAAATCAGGTGAACGGTGTAGGAATTACAGCGGTTTCTATATGTTTCCTCCCTCTTTCTAAGGGGCCAAAAGTAATGGGACAAACTAAACAATCCTAAATCTAACTTTCACTTTTTAATACTTTGTTGCAAATCCTTTTCAGGCAATTAAAGCATGAAGTCAGGAATGTATAGACATCACCAGACGCTGGGTTTCATCCCTGGTGATGCTCTGCCAGGCCTCTACTGTCTTCAGTTCCTGCTTTTTCTTGGGGCATTTTCCCTTCATCAAGTGAAATGTATGCTCAATCAGATTCAGGTCAGGGGATTGACTTGGCCATTGCATAACATTCCACTTTTTAGCCTTAAAAAACTCTTTGGTTGCTTTTGCAGTATGCTTCGGGTCATTGTCCATCTGCACTGTGAAGCGCCGTCCAATGAATTCTGAAGCATTTCACTGAATATGAGCATATAATATTGCCCGAAACACTTCAGAATTAATTCTGCTGCTTTTGTCAGCAGTCACATCATCAATAAATACAAGGGAACCAGTTCCATTGGCAGCCATACATGCCCACGCCATGACACTACCACCACCATGCTTCACTGATGAGGTGGTATGTTTAGGATCATGAGCAGTTCCTTTCCTTCTCTTCTCTTCCCATCACTCTGGTACAAGTTGATCTTTGTCTCATCTGTCCATAGGATGTTGTTCCAGAACTGTAATGGCTTTTTTAGATGTTGTTTGGCAAACTCTAATCTGGTCTTCTTGATTTTGTGGCTCACCAATTGTTTACATCTTGTGGTGAACCTTCTATATTCACTCTTGTGAAGTCTTCTCTTGATTGTTGACTTTGACACATATACATATACCTCCTGGAGAGTGTTCTTGATATGGCCAACTGTTGTGAAGGGGTTTTTCTTCACCAGGGAAATAATTCTTCTGTCATCCACCACAGTTGTTTTCCGTGGTCTTCTGGGTCTTTTGGTGTTGCTGAGCTCTCCGGTGCGTTCTTTCTTTTTAAGAATGTTCCAAACAGTTGACTTGGCCACTCCTAATGTTTTTGCTATCTCTCTGATGGGTTTGTTTTGATTTTTCAGCCTAATGATGGCTTGCTTCACTGATAGTGACAGCTCTTTGGATCTCATATTGAGAGTTGACAGCAACTGATTCCAAATGCAAATGTCACACCTAGAATCAACTCCAGACCTTTTACCTGCTTAATTGATAATGAAATAACGAGGTAATAGCCCACACCTGTCCATGAAATAGCTTTTGAGTTGATAGTCCCATTACTTTTGGCCCCTTAAAAAGTGGGAGGCACATATTGAAACTGTTGTAATTCCTACACCGTTCACCCGATTTGGGTGTAATTACCCTCAAATTAAATCTGAAAGTCTGCAGTTTAAGCACATCTTGTTTGTTTCATTTCAAAACCATTGTGGTGGTGAATAGAGGCCAAAATCTGAAAATTCTGTCAATGTCCCAATATTTATGGACCTGACTATATATATAGGGCGGGCTGCTGCTGCTGACTATTGGACGCTGTATTATTCATATGTGACCGTCACGATAAATCTACTAAACATGAGTGCTGGCTCTTTGTTGCTTCTTTTTTTTAAAAAAACGTGAGTGCATATATAATTATATATATATATATATATATATATATATATACTCCAACCAATGGCGGCACTCCGGATAACAAACAATGCGGACACTTAGCTGGTTTCAGCGACGTTTCAGCGCCTTTAATCAGCGCTTTTATCAAGCATATACAATAATACAAAAGTGAATAACAGACTTAAATAGCTCACCACCCAGCAGGCCAAACCTCCGATGTAGCACACGTGCGCTGCCAAACAGCAGTCGCACAGGACATGACGTCATGGTCAGCCGCTGGTGTAACCATAGTGATGTGAATGCACACTAATACTCACTGTGACTGCTCATCGAATGATCATAAGATAAAAGCAAACTCTGTGTCAAAACCGAAAAGCGGCCTGAAACAGAATATGCACCATTAAGTGAAAATGAATGAAAACACCATACTCTAAAACTTACTCTCGGCAGACTGCCGTAATTATGCTAAAAGCACCATGACCACTACCTACACCTATACATACATGACCGACAACATCAACACGACGTACCTTAACATATATGACATTGGACACATAAAACGATGTCAATTTACAATGTACAACAAAATATTAATGCACACAATGAACAGATGTACAGCAACAGATATGTACCCACCTTGTATCAACCCACAAAAAAATTATGACTATAATCAGGCCCAAAAATTAACAAAGATTAATCTATTAACCGCTATGGCAAGCACCACTAACTGTTAAATGATAGACTCTATAGATGTTTATACAAAGCATTGAAGACCTAAAGTCTCATTCAAACCACGAGGAGCCAATGTCTCTAACCTCATGATCCAATTGGCTTCACACTGTAACAGTTTCTTGCCACGATCACCACCTCTCTGTAGAGGAGGCACATGGTCAATAATGCGATAGCGTAACGTCGCAATGCTATGTTTGGCCTCAGAAAAATGTCTGGCTACAGGCTGTTCACTGGTGCCGCTAACAATAGCAGCCCTAATAGCTGACCTGTGTTGCGCCATACGGACTCGGAGTGTACACTCTGTCTTCCCTATGTACATTTTAGAACAAGGGCAGATAATCGCATAAACAATGTATGAACTAGTGCATGTAAGGTGATAGCGTATATTATATTTCACACCTGTGAATGGATGGAAAAACGAAGGCCCTGTCTGTAAATAGCTGCAAGTGGTGCAGTTGGAACATTTATAGCAACCCAATTTAGGATTACCCAAAAAGCTGCTTTTCTTGGATTTACCCAATTGGGTGATGTCATTACGCACTAAAAGGTCTTTGAGGTTTCTACCTCTGCGATAACAAGACATAAGAGATGAATTGATGAGGGGTTGAAGGTGCTTATCTGTGCTAATGATTGGCCACAGACGTTTAGCTTGTCGATTGATGGAGGAACTCATGTGGTTAAAGTTGTTAACCCATATATGCCTATTAGACTGAGCATTCTTAGTCTAATCCATCAATCGACAAGCTAAACGTCTGTGGCCAATCATTAGCACAGATAAGCACCTTCAACCCCTCATCAATTCATCTCTTATGTCTTGTTATCGCAGAGGTAGAAACCTCAAAGACCTTTTAGTGCGTAATGACATCACCCAATTGGGTAAATCCAAGAAAAGCAGCTTTTTGGGTAATCCTAAATTGGGTTGCTATAAATGTTCCAACTGCACCACTTGCAGCTATTTACAGACAGGGCCTTCGTTTTTCCATCCATTCACAGGTGTGAAATATAATATACGCTATCACCTTACATGCACTAGTTCATACATTGTTTATGCGATTATCTGCCCTTGTTCTAAAATGTACATAGGGAAGACAGAGTGTACACTCCGAGTCCGTATGGCGCAACACAGGTCAGCTATTAGGGCTGCTATTGTTAGCGGCACCAGTGAACAGCCTGTAGCCAGACATTTTTCTGAGGCCAAACATAGCATTGCGACATTACGCTATCACATTATTGACCATGTGCCTCCTCTACAGAGAGGTGGTGATCGTGGCAAGAAACTGTTACAGTGTGAAGCCAATTGGATCATGAGGTTAGAGACATTGGCTCCTCGTGGTTTGAATGAGACTTTAGGTCTTCAATGCTTTGTATAAACATCTATAGAGTCTATCATTTAACAGTTAGTGGTGCTTGCCATAGCGGTTAATAGATTAATCTTTGTTAATTTTTGGGCCTGATTATAGTCATAATTTTTTTGTGGGTTGATACAAGGTGGGTACATATCTGTTGCTGTACATCTGTTCATTGTGTGCATTAATATTTTGTTGTACATTGTAAATTGACATCGTTTTATGTGTCCAATGTCATATATGTTAAGGTACGTCGTGTTGATGTTGTCGGTCATGTATGTATAGGTGTAGGTAGTGGTCATGGTGCTTTTAGCATAATTACGGCAGTCTGCCGAGAGTAAGTTTTAGAGTATGGTGTTTTCATTCATTTTCACTTAATGGTGCATATTCTGTTTCAGGCCGCTTTTCGGTTTTGACACAGAGTTTGCTTTTATCTTATGATCATTCGATGAGCAGTCACAGTGAGTATTAGTGTGCATTCACATCACTATGGTTACACCAGCGGCTGACCATGACGTCATGTCCTGTGCGACTGCTGTTTGGCAGCGCACGTGTGCTACATCGGAGGTTTGGCCTGCTGGGTGGTGAGCTATTTAAGTCTGTTATTCACTTTTGTATTATTGTATATGCTTGATAAAAGCGCTGATTAAAGGCGCTGAAACGTCGCTGAAACCAGCTAAGTGTCCGCATTGTTTGTTATCCGGAGTGCCGCCATTGGTTGGAGTATGTGTCAGTGTATCCCCGTTTGGAGGTCACAGTGAGGAGGGCACCCGGTCCAGTTATACAATATACCTGTGAGTGCCGGATCTTGGAGAGTTATATATATATATATATATATATATATATATACAGGTCCATAAATATTGGGACATTGACAGAATTTTCAGATTTTGGCCTCTATTCACCACCACAATGGTTTTGAAATGAAACAAACAAGATGTGCTGTAACTGCAGACTTTCAGATTTAATTTGAGGGTAATTACATCCAAATCGGGTGAACGGTGTAGGAATTACAACAGTTTCAATATGTGCCTCCCACTTTTTAAGGGGCCAAAAGTAATGGGACTATCAACTCAAAAGCTATTTCATGGACAGGTGTGGGCTATTCCCTCATTATTTCATTATCAATTAAGCAGGTAAAAGGTCTGGAGTTGATTCTAGGTGTGACATTTGCATTTGGAATCAGTTGCTGTCAACTCTCAATATGAGATCCAAAGAGCTGTCACTATCAGTGAAGCAAGCCATCATTAGGCTGAAAAATCAAAACAAACCCATCAGAGAGATAGCAAAAACATTAGGTGTGGCCAAGTCAACTGTTTGGAACATTCTTAAAAAGAAAGAACGCACCAGAGAGCTCAGCAACACCAAAGACTCGGAAGACCACGGAAAACAACTGTGGTGGATGACAAAAGAAATATTTCCCTGGTGAAGAAAAACCCCTTCACAACAGTTGGCCAAATCAAGAACACTCTCCAGGAGGTAGATGTATATGTGTCAAAGTCAACAATCAAGAGCAGACTTCACAAGAGTGAATATAGAGGGTTCACCACAAGATGCAAACCATTGGTGAGCCACAAAAACAGGAAGACCAGATTAGAGTTTGCCAAACAACATCCAAAAAAGCCATTACAGTTCTGGAACAACATCCTATGGACAGATGAGACAAAGATCAACTTGAACCAGAGTGATGGGAAGAGAAGAGAAGGAAAGGAACTGCTCATGATCCAAAACATACCACCTCATCAGTGAAGCATGGTGGTGGTAGTGTCATGGCATGGGCATGTATGGCTGCCAATGGAACTGGTTCCCTTGTATTTATTGATGATGTGACTGCTGACAAAAGCAGCAGAATGAATTCTGAAGTGTTTCGGGCAATATTATATGCTCATATTCAGTCAAATGCTTCAAAACTCATTAGACGGTGCTTCACAGTGCAGATGGACAATGACCCGAAGCATACTGCAAAAGCAACCAAAGAGTTTTTTAAGGCTAAAAAGTGGAATGTTATGCAATGACCAAGTCAATCCCCTGACCTGAATCCGATTGAGCATGCATTTCACTTGATGAAGACAAAACTGAAGGGAAAATGCCGCAAGAACAAGCAGGAAATGAAGACATTCGCAGTAGAGGCCTGGCAGAGCATCACCAGTGATGAAACCCAGCGTCTGGTGATGTCTATGCGTTCCAGACTTCAGGCTGTGTTGCCTGCAAAGGATTTGCAACAAAAAGTGAAAGTTAGATTTAGGATTGTTTAGTTTGTCCCATTACTTTTGGCCCCTTAAAAAGTGGGAGGCACATATAGAAACCGTTGTAATTCCTACACCGTTCACCTGATTTGGATGTAATTACCCTCAACTTAAATCTGAAAGTCTGCAGTTAAATCACATCTTGTTTGTTTCATTTCAAAGCCGTTGTGGTGGTGAATAGAGGACAAAATATGAAAATTCTGTCAATGTCCCAATATTTATGGACCTGACTGTATATATATATATAATCTGCAAGGAAGCGGCACTCCTCAATATGTGCAAATCGCTGGAATAAATAACTAAATTCTGGTGCCTTCCAAACAGCTGTACACAAAGTGCAAAGAAGTTGTCATATATGCATGATGGCGGCACTCAGGAAAAAAGACAGACTCGCAGGGTGAGTAACCAACATTTCAATGCTGTATTTGGCAGTGCATTTTCATCAGGGTGCACCTACCTACCTTCTTTCGTATGGCCCCCGATGATGAAGGATCGAACTCGCTGCGAGGGATACTTAAGTATCCAACTCGCAGTGGGGGAAACGTGACACCGGAGCAATTCATCATTGCTCCAGTGAGGGGACAACTGCTCTGAAAAGCAGTTGTCCCAGTGGTTAGTATCACAACTATATATGTAGCTGCGTTACTTACCTGCTCCCCGTCATCCCGGCTACGCATGCGTGACCTCGGGTCATGCATGCGCACAGCCGCTGGGAAGGTAGTGAGGAGGTGGTGGAGGGATCCGCTCGGATCCCACTTCACATCCCCGGAACTCCTTCCCATTGGAAGGAGCAGGGATCCGAGAACAAGCGCCGTCTGAAGATGGCACTTGTTCTTGGCAGCAAACTCCGAAAACTTTCAGAATACCAAGGGGGTCCTATCAGACCCCTGATGATGAATGGCCCGGTAACTTAAATATGCGGAAACTAGCGTTTTTGCATGGTTACCAGGCCATTTATCGTTTGATGAATAGGCTCCCAGGTCTTTCAAAAGTGGGTGTCCTCTCTGTTTTACATATATTAAGAATCCAGTTTGATACTGAAAGAATTGTAGCTTCCAGAAATATGGTCCTTGCTATGTACAAGAAATACATTTCTCCCAGCAGATCAGAAATAAAGAACCCGACCGTAGTACTGTAAGAGTTATTAAACAACATTTTGAGATACACACTGGTGGGAACTTGGCTATGTAATGTCATAAATTTAGTAGCATGGATTTTCCTCATTATAGGCAGTGAATATCTTCCAGGAGCTGGAACAATCGCCCCTTTGGTGCCCTTTGGAACACAGACTGAGGAAGGAAGTGCTTATTTCCTGACCTGTAGGACATCCTACACTAAATTTAGAACAGACTGATGACATTAATGCTAAACGAGTTCTAGAACTGACAAAGAATATATAACTTAACCTTCTCGATGGTGCTGCACCTGCCAGCAATTGTATATTGCTATGTTAACATGGCAGTTCAATAAAGTTGATACAAAATGCTTGACCAGTGCACAAACATAGTTATTGCGTTTTAAAAATCGTCATAGGATTATGACTGTATTGTTCTTCTGAGCTTTGCAATGACAATGTCCTATTTGATTAACATCTTATGTAACAGTTAAACTGATGGAGCAATAGATAAAGAATAAATCCACTTCTGTTGACAGTTTTTTTCTTGAACATAAATGTGTAAAAATAAATAAATAATGAAATAAGTGCTAAAATGTAAATAGAATCCATACCCCACTTTTAATGTATGTATATATATATATAATATATATATATATATATATATATATATATGTACATTATGAATGTATCTGTCAGGTTTGGTGCATTCTATCAGTCTTCATACATCCAGGCTGACCTTGTCCTCTTCACCTCCTTAGCTCCCGCTGCCATGTGATTGATGTGCAAATGGCTCATTCTTGTACCCATACGATTACTTCATCTTCTTCCAAAGGGGAGGGAATCAATTAAAGTGCCCAGAACTATTTAATTAGCATCCCACGGTATACTGTATTGCCATGTTCCTGATTTGCTGTTTGTACAGCTATTCCACTGGCTGTACCTTTTTGTTGGAATAAAAGCCTATGGGGCTATTAATCAACACTAAAATAACGTTTTTAAGGACATTTTCCTTAATTACTGTTATTTTAGTATTCATGAAGACACTTAACACAGGAGATTCCACTGATATCTCCTGGATAAGTCCGCCTGCGTTAATTTCCACACTCCCCATACATTAGTATGGGGATATGGAAATTAGGCTATTCATCAAATTCCAAAAATTATGTACCGTCAGGTGCATAAATATTGGGACATTGACAGAATTTTCATATTTTGGCCTCTATTCACCACCACAATGGCTTTGAAATGAAACAAACAAGATGTGCTTTAACTGCAGACTTTAAGATTTCATTTGAGGGTAATTACATCCAAATCAGGTAAACGGTGTAGGAATTACAACGGTTTCTATATGTGCCTCCCACTTTTTAAGGGGCCAAAAGTAATGGGACTATCAACTCAAAAGCTATTTCATGGACAGGTTCATTATCAATTAAGCAGGTAAAAGGTCTGGAGTTGATTCTAGGTGTGACATTTGCATTTGGAATCAGTTGCTGTCGACTCTCAATATGAGATCCAAAGAGCTGTCACTATCAGTGAAGCAAGCCATCATTAGGCTGAAAAATCAAAACAAACCCATCAGAGAGATAGCAAAAACATTAGGTGTGGCCAAATCAACTGTTTGGAACAGTCTTAAGAAGAAAGAACGCACCGGAGAGCTCAGCAACACCAAAAGACCCGGAAGACCACGGAAAACAACTGTGGTGGATGACAGAAGAATTATTTCCCTGGTGAACAAAAACCCCTTCACAACAGTTGGCCAAATCAAGAACACTCTCCAGGAGGTAGGCGTATATGTGTCAAAGTCAACACTCAAGAGAAGACTTCACAAGAGTGAATATAGAGGGTTCACCACAAGATGTAAATCATTGGTGAGCCACAAAACAGGAAGACCAGATTAGAGTTTGCCAAACAACATCTAAAAAAGCCATTACAGTTCTGGAACAACATCCTATGGACAGATGAGACAAAGATCAACTTGTAACAGAGTGATGGAAGAGAAGAGTATGGAGAAGGAAAGGAACTGCTCATGATCCAAAACATACCACCTCATCAGTGAAGCATGGTGGTGGTAGTGTCATGGCGTGGCCGTGTATGGCTGCCAATGGAACTGGTTCCCTTGTATTTATTGATGATGTGACTGCTGACAAAAGTAGCAGAATGAATTCTGAAGTGTTTCGAGCAATATTATATGCTCATATTCAGTCAAATGCTTCAGAACTCATTGGACGGTGCTTCACAGTGCAGATGGACAATGACCCGAAGCATACTGCAAAAGCAACCAAAGAGTTTTTTAAGGCTAAAAAGTGGAATGTTATGCAATGACCAAGTCAATCCCCTGACCTGAATCCGATTGAGCTTGCATTTCACTTGATGAAGACAAAACTGAAGGGAAAATGCCCCAAGAACAAGCAGGAAGTGAAGACATTTGCAGTAGAGGCCTGGCAGAGCATCAACAGGGATGAAACCCAGCGTCTGGTGATGTCTATGCGTTCCAGACTTCAGGCTGTAATTGCCTGCAAAGAATTTGCAACAAAGTATTAAAAAGTGAAAGTTAGATTTAGGATTGTTTAGTTTGTCCCATTACTTTTGGCCCCTTAAAAAGTGGGATGCACATATAGAAACCATTGTGATTCCTACACCATTCACCTGATTTGGCTGTAATTACCCTCAAATTAAATCTGAAAGTCTGCAGTTAAAGCACATCTTGTTTGTTTAATTTCAAAGCCATCGTGGTGGTGAATAGAGGCCAAAATATGAAAATTCTGTCAATGTCCCAATATTTATGCACCTGACTGTATTTTCGGAATTTGATGGTGATGGTGTTGCTCTACGCTGCTGTCACCTGGGCAGGTCCTCCGCTGGCTCCCTCTGTCACTCTGGTCACTTCTCAGGCTCCTTCTGCTGTTCTGTCACTGTGTTCTCCCGGCAGAACACAGTAATGTTTAGGGAGAACACCATGTCAGAATAGCAGACGGAGCTGGAGGCAGCTGCAGCGGCCAGGTAAGTGGGGGACAGGGGGGGCGGGAGGCGCGGGGGGGACACACACAGAATTACCACAGCTGTAGGCAGTGCTGCGCATGCGCTGCTTTTACGGATGTAACGCCGCATGCGCAGCACTGATTACAGCTGCGGTAAGGTAGAGCAGGCAGGGAAAAGTAATTATTTCCTGAAAAGCTGTCATCGCAAAAAATGACAGCTTTTCGGAATAGATACTTATGGAGAGGAGGAATGATGAATTCCTCCGCTAATTAGGTAGAACTCCATGCGAGTTCTAAACCTAATTACCTCCAGAGAATTTTTAGTAATGATGAATAGGCCCCTCTATGTTTTGAACACTTCAGTTACAAGTGGTCACCTGAATCTATCCGCTACAAGTTTGGTGCTCAGATGTGGGTTCAGGTGGGTCCTGTTCCAAGGGTCCTAAACAAACTGCCATGGAGGTTATATTGCAACAGTTTTTGGAGAAACAGCTGCATGATTTTTGGGAGGAAAGAGTCGCTCTCTGTAAGAAAATTGACCACAAGTGAAGACTACCAGCTCAGAACACTTTGGCCTCTAGTTGGAGGCTTTCTGTTGGAGGTTCAGAACTGTCCCATTTGATCCTGCTGTGAAACCCTAAGTAATGATCCAGAGTTTGACTGACCTCACAGTTAAGTGGCTGCGACCTGAACAGCATACTTCTGCCCAGTTGGTAGAGTTGGTCACGCTGGAACAGTACTGGACTTCTGCCTGCCAATGTAGTATGATGTTCAAATAAGCAGAGAATTTGGAGTCTGCTGTCCAGTTAGTGTAGAATGCTTTGCTGGTGAGTGAAAACAAGGAGAACCTCTCTTGCTGAACCAGGCTGTAGTCTCCTTGCCTGCCCCATCAGCGAAACTCCCCTCTGTACAAGAGGTCACCAGGTCTGTACTCAGACAGGCTCCAGATCCCTACAGAAGACATTCCCAGAAAAATCTATATCCACATCTGAGCTTCTCTATGCATCGAAAAGCTTTTCACACCTGAAATCATTCTATAGGAAAAGTGATGACCGTTCGCATCCCAGAAGCCAGTGATTTGGAGCTTGTATATGTCCATGGTTACCAACTTCTGTGCTAATAGGCTGTGATTGGCCTCACGTTGTCTGGCCTGCAAAACAGGTGTCTGCCCAGGTACTTGCAGTGACCATTGGAAAGACATTTCCCTTCTCCCCAGATTTGTTTCTGTCCCCTAAATCTGATAAACAAAAGAGGAGGGATCACATAGGCTGACTTTCTCATGAAGTTCTGGTAGGACAAACTTGGTTCCAAGTAACACAACTGCTCGTATCGTGCATACTAACGCTACTTTATCTAACCTTGATGCTATATTAATGGCGATATACCTAGATTGGACCACAATCTAGAGCAGGGGTTCCCAACCACGGTCCTCAAGGCACACTAACAGTCCAGGTTTTAGGGATAGCCATACTTGAGCACAAGTGACTTAATTAGTACCTCAGTTATTTTGATTTAACCATCTGTGCACAGTCATCGATATCACTAAAACCAGGACTGTTAGTGTGCCTTGAGGACAGAGGTTGAGAATCACTGATCTAGAGGCTATGAATTAATTTTTGTTGTGGTTGATTATGTCAACCGCTACCTAGAGGCATTTCCCCTGAGGTTCGCTACAGTCAAACAGGTCGTGACTGAACTACTGAAACTTTTTACTAGAGTACGTTACCAGCCAAAGGGCAAACTTCATGTCCAAATTAATGCAGGGGGTGTTAAGGTTGTTGAAAATGAAATCTCTCAGAACCTCTATACCATCCCCAAACTGATGGCTTAATGGAAAGATTCAATCACACCCTGAAATCCTTTTTGAAGAAGTTTACTGAGACAGAGAAAAGGTGGGATAAGCTTCTCCCCTACTTGTTATTTGCAGTTAGGGAGGTACGCCAGGCTTATTCCGGCTTTGCCCCTTTGAGCTTCTCTAAAAGGAGCAAGCCGCAAGAAGTTTTTAAACTTCTTCGAGAGGCGTGGGAAGAACAGCCAATAGAGTTGTTAAATTTGTAAATACCTTTTAATACATTCCTGCCTATAAACCTCTAAGATTCACCTGCCTAGAACCTCTAAGATAAAACCTGCCTGTACCTTCTAAAACCACAAGATGTCGCTATTTTTATTATACAATTAATGAAATACCGAGACAGTTGAATAGCGGTCCGAAGCTCTAAAGATTATTATTCAGGTAAAAGTACAGATGTTACAACGCTATGATCTAATAATGAGCGCAAATAAATTGCACAAACATTAGGTCATAAGGTACAGTTAAAATACATGAAACGGTTATTAAAGATCAAAATACAATGAGCAATATGAGACAGAGAGACAGAGAGAGAGAGAGACAGAGAGAGAGAGAAAAAGAGACACATTAAAATACAATGAGAGATATATCAATGTCTGCTGAGAGCACATGTTCAAGATGGCTGGTGATGGTGTGTGTGTTTGTGTGTGAGGGGGGGGTTGGGAATGCTTCCTGCCCTATTGTCCAAACCACATGGTCTACAAACAAACTCCATTATGAAGCTACCTCATTGAAATCTCCCATAATGCCATAGTTAATTAAATATGCACGCTGGATATCATATGCCAACACATCAGGCAAACACTGCACCATTTAATATTCCAACATATACAACACAAGCTGATTCCAATATACAACAATACCATCCTACCACAGACCTCATCCAGTAGTCACTAGACCGTGGGGAGGGGGAAGGGCCGAAGCACATGTTTTTCCTTTGTTTGCAAGCCTCATGATCCCTAGGCAAACTTCACCCTGCACCAAGCTGCAACTCCGCAAATCATACATCAATGACCACAACCACAACAAAGACAATATACCTATCTGACCCACACAACACCACAACTGGGCAGAATCACAATTTCCCTTGTTCACCCCACATGGAGGCAAGCCATCTCCAACAAACCGCAGACAACATACCCATCTGACTCACACAACACCACACGGCAACCACCCATGACCATTCAAAGCTGCCATCAATTCAACCTCCACGATACAACACTGACACCACCCTATGATCACATTCATGAGTATACAGCACACACAAAGCTCATCTCTCCCAAGCAGAGATACCGTTCAAGCACATGGTAAGGCCCTAACACAGAACACATGGCATCTCAATCAACCAGCATCAATCATTCACAAATGGGAAGGCAAACACAGAACACATGGCAAGGCCCTAACACAGAACACACCAGAGGATCTCAATCAACCAGCATCAATCATTCACAAATATCACAACAATTCCACAATCAATCCCTTTCCTGCATGCTGACAACAGACCACTATACCCTACAGTGCAGATGAAAAGCACAGACCAGACAACACATCATCCACTGCATGCCAACACAGACCCATGAATATCCTTAGAAAACTACAAACCACACACCATGCTAAGCTAATAACAGATTAACACCAAACATAGCTACAGACACCCAAATAGGCTAAATATTGCACATTTTATACTCAGCTATAACCCAGAGGAACTGAGACCCATTCTTCCGTTGTCTTGTCAGGGAGTGAACCTCTCTCTTCCTTCCAAAAATCTGCAAGTGTGTCTGCTAAGCTGTGTTTTCTCAGGATCTGCATGCTATGTTCCCGCCCCCTTTTACCTGTGAGGTCATCAGAAAGGGAGTATCCTTTTGGTTATCTGAAACTACTGTTAATTAGGTTTTCCTCCCAGTTAGCTAGCTCTATTGATTAGACTGGAATAACCAGTCCTTTGGACAAAAATGTAAACAGGCCTACACCATGTTATTGTCTTTTGGTAAAGGTTAGCAATCTGTTACAGGGCATTTATTGGACAATTCCAAATGGATACAAAAGGTCTCCAACCTCCTTTTGTATCCCCCACCTGCAAATCTAAGCTGCTATGGAAAACAACATTTCAAATAGATATTCTCTCTAACATTCATATTTCATAGCCGCATGTTCTGATCTTCATATTGATGTCACCGGAACGCTGTGGAAACAGAGTCGATCAGTACGGTTCCACACACAGTTCAATTGTCATTTACTAAGCCATAGTTACAGAAAACATTTCTTTATATACTGACATTGCGTTTAAACCAAGTAATAATTATCCTTTTTGCGTTACGGGACCATTGCTTTTAAATGTATGTATGCGGGGAAAACAGCACTGAATTGCATTGTGCGTCTGATTGCAAACAGATTCTGTCTTCGCCAATTATCCGGTTTTGACAGAGTTCAAGAGCTTTGTTCAATATATCGTCCAGAAGCATAAAAGCATGGACCAGCTGAGTCAACTTGCCTGGGAATATTTGGTATTTGGTAAATGCCCAAGAGGCCCACAAACATCTTTTTAATTGCAATGCCTAGCCTAGAGTTTTTGCACCAGGAGATAAAGTACTTTTATTATCGCCTACCCAGGGAAGCAAGTTATTAGCAAAGTGGCAGGGGCCGTTTGAAGTAATCAGGAAGGTAGGAGAGGTAAACTATGAGATTGCCCAACCTGACTCCCGTAGAATTAGATCTACTATGTCAATCTATTGAAGGCATGGAAGAATAGGAGGTTTTCTTTGTGCATCCTTGTAGTAGCCATAGTGATCTTGGTCCACAGATTCAACAGTCTGTGGTTGATCTCCCCTCTGGACTTGTGGAGTCGGGCAATTTGAAAGCTCACTTGGGTGAGATTGTTAGAGAGTTCTCAAATGTCTTTTCTGATAAGCCAGGGAGGACTAACCAAGTCCTGCACGACATAGTAACCCCACCAGGGTGGTGGTTGTGTGCTAAAGGATCTATAGGTTTCCAAGATGGAAACAAGAACAGGAAATCAAGGAGGTGCAACAGATGTTAAAATTAGGGGTTATTGAGGAGTTGTCTAGAGACTGATATATACCAGTTTTCCTTGTTCCAAAATCAGATAGCTCCACAAGATTTTGCGTGGATTTTGCATCAGTGCCGTCTCCATATTTGACGCCTAACCAATTCCAAGGGCGGACGAGCTTCTTGACAGGCTAGGCTCGGCCAGGTATATATCTACCCTTTGTCTGACAAAGGTGTACTGGCAGATAGAGCTGTCAGAGGAAGCTAAGAGGTAAATGCCCTTTCCACTCCGTTAGGGTTCTATCAGTGTAAAACAACACCTTGTGGCCTGCATTGTGCTCCTTTTCAGAGGTTATTGGATTGGGTGCTTTGATCTAATCAGAATTACGCTGCGGCATACCTGGACAAAAAATACTGGTTCTTAGGTCATTGTAGGAAGTAGGTTTAACTGCTAATTAAAAAAAAAAGGACTCTAGTAATGAATGAAGCCAAGTGCCTAGGGTATGTGGTGGGCAGTGGGTGTCTGAAGCCCCTTGTGAGTAAGCTGCAGGTCCTAGTCGATTCCGATTATGGCCACCAAGAAAGAATTGAGATTCTTCTTTTGGTTTGGCAGGCTATTACCGGAGGTTCTTACCCCAATTTTCTACCATTATCTGAACATTTCTGCCCCAATAAACTCAAATGATCTGGGAAATGTCAGTCTGCGTTCAGCACAATTAAAAAACTACTGTGTGAAGGACGGGTCTTAAAGTCCCCAGATTTTTCAAATGGACACTTCGGATCTAGGGTTAAGAGCGGTGTTGTGTCAGGAATTTGATGGGATTGAATACTATATTCTGAACCTAAGCAAGAAGTTGTACCCACAAGAGACTAGGTATTAGGTGGTGGAAAAAGAATGCCTCACAGTAAAATGGGCTGTAGAAGCATTGAGGTATTGGGCGAGATGCAGGAATGGGAGAAATGTGGTCAAACCCCCAAAATTCGGGTTTGACTGCATTTCTCATATGCATCAAGCATGCACTCCGGGGCTTGGTTGCAGTTACCCATAGAAGCCTATGGGCTTCTCTCCGCAGAGTGCTGATAGAGGGATCCCTCCTATCCCCCCCCCGCAACGCATGCGCAGAAGGATGCTGAAAGGTCTTCTGGGTCACAGACCCTGAAGTTCCTCCATCGCAAAGGGCCACTCTTACCGACAGAGCAGTCCTTTGTGGTGATCGTCATGCATACCGGCATTACCAAAGCAGGCATACATGCAAAGACCGTCGGAATGCATCGCATCCAGTGTGCGATGTGTCATCCATGCCGCCCAATATATGTGGGGTGTTAAATTCACGGTTGTCACAGATCCTGCACCATTAAAATGGCTATAGTCCATGAAGAATTCCAACTCAAGACTGATAAGGTGATGCTGTATTGCCATTATCCTGTATTGCTGTTTGTTCTCCTGTGTAAGAAGCTATTGCACTGGTTGTACATTTTTTGTTGGAATAGAAACCTATTTGTTTTGAAGGACTTTAGTCTCAAGCAGTCACCTGAATCTTCCCGCTACACACTTATAGGGTGTTAATTATACTGATACCGGGCTTATGTCTAGTACTTTTTGCCCACTCAGCCTAGCTGGTGCACCAGAGGAAGCCTTGGGCCTGATTCAGACCCACTCGCAAGCGGCTGTCCGCTCGAAAGTGGGTCGATGTTGTGCACTGCGCATGCGCACGACGGCGGGAGCTCCGTCGTGCGCATGCACCAGACGCGACGAGCGAAGGAAAGTCCTTCGCTCGTTGTGTCTGATCAAAGGGGGCGTGCTGTCGATGTTGATTGACAGCACGCCCCCTTTGGTGGGCGTGCCGGGGGCGTGCCTCCCTGACGGGGGCGTTCCCAAGGGAACGCCTACCGTCAGAAGCCGGCCCACTGACATCACTCCGGGCCTTGCGGTTGAAAACCTCAACCGCAGGCTCCGGCTCGCAGTTTCGATGGTCGCGATGGTCACGACCATCGCGGCCATCAAACTGCACGCTCGTATAGGCTGTGGGTGGTGACCCACAGCTATACGAGCGTCCAGGAGGACGCTCCAGAATTATGGAGGGCGGCCCTCATTCAGAGCGTGCGCTCTGCTCAGAGCGTACGGCTCTGAATGAGGGCCCTTGTGTGCTAGCCAAGAGTACCCAATAACTATGTTCTTGAAATAATTTAGCTAAACCAACTGTACTGAGATAAACATATGTTTATTTTATATTAAAAAATAAAGACAATATTTGTATTTACAAATCACACAGGAATACAGTTTGCCATGGGCGTGGTAGATGGCATTGTGGCTTATTCAGAAGTAAGCATACCACAAAGATCCGGTGATTTCAAAAGGATCTCTTACACCACAGATGAGGTGTAAATGTATGTGATGATGGATGCTATCAGTTGTGGATATATAGGGGTGTGCAGCCACAAAGATGTGCCAGAAGCAGGCAATGGGACGTTTTGTGTGCAACTCTCAATATGTCCCAGGGGTATATTTACTGAAGCGCAACTTATTAGAAGTGGAGATGTTGTCCATAGTAACCAATCAGAATCTAGCTATTATTTTTCTAAAAGGTGCTAGGTAAATGTTAAGTAGAATCTGATTTTTTGCTATGGGCAACATCTCTACTTCTAAAAACCTGCACTTAAGTAAATATACCCCCTGGTGTGCTTTGAATTAATCAGAATCAGGTTATTTTTTTTTATTGATTTTCAATCCTATCTTGTGATCCTGTGTAGGGATCATTTCTTTGTGATTACCGTATATACTCGAGTATAAGTCGAGCCGAATATAAGGTACCTAATATTACCACAAAAAACTGGGAAAACTTACTGACTCGAGTATAAGCCTAGGGTGGGAAATGCAGCAGCTACTGGTAGTAATCCCCCCCCTGATAGTGCCCCCAGTAGTAATATCCCCCCTGGTAGTGCCCCCAGTAATAATGCCCCCCTGGTACTGCCCCCAGTAGTAATCCCCCCCTTGTAGTGCCCCCAGTAGTAATATCCCTCCCTGGTAGTGCCCCCAGTAGTAATATCCCCCCCTGGTAGTGCCCCCAGTAGTAATCCCCCCTGGTAGTGCCCCCAGTAGTAATCCCCCCCCCGGTACTGCCCCCAGTAGTAGTCCCCCACCAGTAGAGAGAGACGTAATAAAAAAAAAACACTTACCTGAAACCCCGCTCCTGGTCCCAACGCTGCTACCGGCTCCTCCGGCCGCTTTGCATTATGGGAGAGGTCATGACATCATGACGTCTCTCCCATTACCCACTGCGGGAGCTGGAAGATGGCTCCCGCAGTGGGAGCAGCAGCAGCCGATGAGACTCTGACAGACTCTCATCGGCTGCTGATTACAACAAACACACAGCTGCCGTTGCCGGCGGCTGTGTGTTTGGCACTGTGTAGTGCTGACCGAACTCTGTCCGGTCAGCGCTACAAACGCGGTGCAGTCTGTGTCACAGAGACACAGTCTGCACCGCGGCACACTGGTCCTGGAGCATCTCTCAAGTATAAGCCAAGGGGTGGCTCTTTCAGCACAAAAAATGTGCTGAAAAACTCGGCTTATACTCGAGTATATACGGTAATATCAAATTCTCCCTTTTTGCTGAATGATGCACAAACGCAACCTGTTTATTTTCCATTCCTGCTCTCTCTCACTTTAAGAAAAATTCAACTATAATTTTAATTTGCATTCCTCTGTCATAAGATGTATGCAGGTGAACTTTACTGTTTACATTTTATATTCTTTCCAAGCAATAGTGATAGTGGTTATCTTTCTTTTTAAAGTTAGAATGAAGTTGAATTTGAGGATCATTAGTGTACTATGGGCCTGATTCATTACCGATCGCAACTGCTATTATGTACATAATCGGACGATTATTGCGTTCTGCATATGGGTATGCAACGCTGTGTGTGTGCGCGAAGACACCACTGCGATCGCAGTGACTACGCAGGCCCATCGCAGAGTAGTGAGCAGTAGGGGGTGGTGAGGGTGGTGTGTTCGGTGAAAAACAGGCGTGCCAGTGTGTTTGAATGCCGTTACAGGGGCGTGCATAAATTAGCCACAGTGATGCCATACGCAGCTTGGGCTTTCACTGCATGCGATGAGGTTAGCAATTCCTGAGTAAGATCAGCCCTTGTGCAAGTGTGCGTGAGGCTCCCATTGTACTCAGTGTTACCGATGGTTTTGCAGACTTGCAAAGTATTACGGATGTGTGTAATGTAAAAGTGGGCGTCCTTATGTTTTTCTGCGACGGCATTGCGATTGCAATCATTAGCATATTTTCATAGTGTGACTGCGTGTGTAATCGCAGTTGTGATCGCAATAGCGATCCGTAATGAATCAGGTCCTATAGCCACTGGAGGAGTCAGGATAAATCAATGAAATGTAAGATTTTCCTGAGGAGATAGAAAGCTTTTTAGCTTTTAATCTGTTGAATCAAAAAAATATAACTCAAGGGGAGAGGTAAACTGCAAGAGGGCTGAACGGTTTCCAAATGAAATCTTTAGGGCAAGATCTGTGTAATCAAATGAAATGTTTCCTGCAAAATGATCCAATGGCAGCTTCATTAGATAGCATCACATATTTGTGCCATTGCTTTGTGATAAGGGCTATTTCAATCAGTCATTGGCAGTGTGCAATTTCCACTAACGCAGAGAAGCGTGCTGTGTTTGTTGTGGATGTTTCTGGAGACACAATAACAGCACGCTGGCTTTCCTATCTTATGTTTGCTGCTCTCAGCGGGGCATTGATTGAAGAATGGTGCTTCCCCACCTTCCAAGTGTTTTAGAGCAACGCCTTTACCAAAACTATTTTTTTGACTAATCCCTCGTCTCATTCAAATCCTCAGTCCTGAAAGTTAAATGCTCAGGAGTGTAGTTGTCCTTGACCTCAGCTTGATACTGTACCATAAGTTCTGTAACTTAGCTACTAGATGTTTTTAGAGAATACCCTTAGAGACCACATATTCAAAGGGAGTAGCTTGCAGATACGTTTAGAATATGTGCCAACAAGCAGCTTAACCCACGTCTATGGTGAACGCAGCTTTAGTGCTTTTCAAAACAGTAAACAAATTATCACATACCTAAACATTCCTCATATCAATGTTAACAAGCTGGCCGATCTAGCTTTTGTTAAAGTTACCATTTTCAGACAAATGTTGCGCATTTTGAAAACCAAGATTGTGTAGCCTTCGGCTGGCTGCACATGTTCACATCATGTCAGAAAATTGGTATCTTGACCAGATTTTGTACAATGTGTGCCTACCGCACCAAATAACTGTTGTATATGTTCTTAATTTGAGCCCCAGTGTATCACAACCCCAGCTCCAGTGTATCACAACCCCAGCTCCAGTGTATCACAGCCCCAGCCCCAGTGTATCACATCCCCAGCCCCAGTGTATCACAACCCCAGCCCCAGTGTATCACAACCCCAGCCCCAGTGTATCACAACCCCAGCCCCAGTGTATCACAACCCCAGCTCCAGTGTATCCCAGCCCCAGTGTATCAAAACCCCAGCCCCAGTGTATCACAACCCCAGCTCCAGTGTATCACAGCCCCAGCCCTTGTGCCTCACAACCACAGCCCCTGTGCCCCTCAAGCCCTGTGTCTTCCTCATCTCCATCCCACCTGCAACTTCACCACTAGCTTCCCTAAGCCCCGCCTAAACCATTTTCCCAGCCCCCACAACCACCGCCTGATCAGGGGCGTATCTATAACGGGTGCTGGGTGTGTGGGGCACACGGGCCCCTGGGTCCAGTGGGGCCCCGCACCGCACACCCTGCACCCATAATATACTTACCTCTTTGGAGTCCCACGTCAGCGCGGAGGTCCGGCGCTGTAAAAACGTCTGGGAAACGGGCACAGTGGCCATTTTCCCGTCATTTGCGCATGCGCAGTACAAGGAAGATGGGAACCACGGCCATTTTCCCGGTGACCTGCGCATGTGCTATAGACTCTGGGCACACTCTAGTTCCCAGGATCTATAACTCCGGCGCTGACTGCGCACAGCTCAGTGCGCTGCCGGCTGCCGAACGGAGAGGAGGGGGCCCGTGACGGAAACTGCACACGGGCCCCCTCCTCACTAGAAACGCCCCTGTGCCTGACCCATGTCTTTTATCCCCATCCACTACTTACCTGCAGCCTGCTCCTGTTCCCTGGCGGCTCGGACTCGACTCCTCTCTGACCCAGCGGCGTGACATCATGACGTCACGAGCACTGCGCTGGGACAAGAAAAACGTTATTGTTCTGGGCTGCCGGCGGCCTGCCTCCCTCTCTACTCTCTGTGCGGCTTGCGCTGTTGAATACAACTGAGGCAACTGGGGGACACATTAACTGGGCTCCTGATATTCCTGTAGGGCCGGGGTCCCTTGCTATCTCAGGGGCCGGTAAATGTGTCCACTTTGTCCCCCCCCTGTCGCCCGGCCTGTATTTATTTGCCTGAAGCTCATTGTCACATGTGACGTTACAGGCATAACAGGACAGAGGAAGGGCATGTTTAGATCCAGTTGTTTGGCCAGCCCCTGAATAATTGGATCTGTACAATATATCCCGCTCTGTGTATGGACAAATTGTCTAAATATCCCATCATTTGATGAGTACTGAAATTGATTACATTACAATAATATATCTAATTACTGAAAGCTATTGTATATTGGTTAACATTCTGGCAAGCTTTAGTTTTTACAAGTATTCCTTAATATCAAGTAATATTCCAATTCTACATATATACATTTTGTACATATGTCATTAATAGAATTAGCAACGCAAGTTTTTAATGTATGACTTATTATCTAATTTAAAACAGTGTTCTACAGATAAAGTAGTTGCTCTATGTTATTTGTATTTTTTTCTCTTATTTTTTTTTTGCTATGGTCTTTACCAGCTACTGTACACATGTTCTAAAGACAGGTAATGGATGTGAATGTGCTATTTTCTGACAGTTGCGTGCGTCACATTCCAACATCCAATATTAAGATCACTGATGGTCTAATTTACATGCAGTACCCACGCAAATTATATCTTCCTCCTGCTGCTCCGGCTGTCATCACTGCCAAATTCGCACCTCAGAATGCCATTCGAATGGCTTTTTGCGGCACCTGTACTATATACTGTATTACACTCTGCTTGATGGGGGAGGGGTAAGTCAGAGAGAGGGGTGTAGAGAGAGAGAGTCTATTGCTATTTGTGGGTGTTAGGTACTGTTAAATCCATTTTTAAGAATACATTCTAAACTAAAATTTAAAAAAATTATAATTTTGAACATTTATTGGGGAAAAATGTGGCCAGTGGAGTGGTAACTATAGCATACATGCCGACATTTCACTCCCTCCTTCCGGGAGGGAGCTGTCAGGCTTTCTCGGCGGGGGTCGGCTCGCAGCAAAAAGTGGGCGTGGCCCAGCTGTGATGAGCATTTTGGGGCGGAGCATGGGGGCGTGGTATCGCGATTGCATCATAGCGGCTCCGCCCCCTTGTCGAAGCTGAATAATTGGCTGAGACAAGTTCAGTTTAAAATTTAATCGCGACGACGCCATTTTGCGACTGGCCTCAAGACACCATCTTGTGAATGGCAGCAAGACTCCATTTTAGAAAAGAAAGCTTACACAAGCGCCATTTTGTCAAAAATACATAGTACACAATCCACAGTGCAAAATTGCTAAAAGTAGCAATTTTGCTACTCACAACGCAAAGTTGCTAAAAAGTAGCACGAACAGCTTTTTCACAATCTTCCCCAAACACCTACCGACAGTATTTAGCAGACATAAAATAACTTTCCAACACATTAAAATCATCAGACATATTTGAAAAGTAGCAAAGTTGCTAAAAAGTAGCACGAACAGCTTTTTCACAAACTTCCCCAAACACCTACCGACGGTGTTTAGCAGACATAAAATAACTTTGCAACACATTAAAATCACCACAAACATATTTGAGCAGTAGCAAAGTAGTGGTGTTTTCCCCTGCATTCACATTAACACATACGCGATGTAGCAAAAAGTAGCAAATTAGTGGTGTTTTCCCTGCACTTCATGTTAAACATAGGACAACGCAAAATAGCTATTTAGACGCACAGCCAGCTTTTTAGTGATCTTTCCAAAACCCATACTGGCATGCTCACACACATACACAGAAGCCTTTCCAACTTAGTGCTGGTCGCTAAGTGCCCCACAGACCCTTAAACGCACAACACAATTTAATGTCCTTTCTCCCCGCATACACATTTAAAAGCAATGGTCCCGCAGCACGAAAGGAATGATTATTATTTGGTTTAATCGCAATGTCAGCATATAAAGAAATGAATGTTTTCTGTAACTATGGTTTAGTAAATGGCAATTGGACCGTGATTGGTGCCGTACTGATCTACTCTATTCCCACAGCGTTCCGGTGGCATCGGTGAGAAGACCAGAACATGCGGCTATGAAATATGAATGATAGAGAGAATAACTCCTTGAAATGTTGTATGCCATAGTTTAGACTAGATTTATTATGCAGCGGGAAAGTGGACACAATCAGGCTGTTAGAGGCTGGTTTGAGTCTTTGCACTGACCTATGAATTGTACCGTAACGGAAGAAGCAAGAAGAGGAACCAATGAGAACCTGCCAACGTATTCTATTTTATTGCTTATCCCAGTACGGGTATATATGTGGGTGCTCTGAAATGAGATGCCAGTCTGCGGTGGTCCTGTTATGCTGTTTTGACGAAGGTTTCATTACTGATGCCGGTATCTGGTCCCAGAGCGCACGCGTATGTATTGACTGTACCTTATGACCTAATGTTTGTACAATTTAGTTTGCGCTCATTGTTAGATCATAGCGTGGTAACATCTGTACATTTACCTGATTAATAATGTTTAGCGCGTTGGACCGCTATTCAACTGTCTCAGTATTTCATTAATGGTATAATCAAACACAGCGCTAATTAGCGACATCTTGTGGTTTTAGAAGGTATAGGCAGGTTTTGTCTTAGAGGTTCTGGGCAGGTGAATCTTAGAGGTTTATAGGCAGGAATGTACTAAAGGTTCATTGCACGATTCAACAGTTGGGGGCTCGTAGGTTTATCACGTTATCTGATACACGGTAACACTCGGTCAGTTCCCTCTCAGCAAAAGGGTGGAGACGCCTTTTGAGAGACGCATTAGTCTTTCATTACCACAGTGTTGCTGAGAGCGTACTGCCGGTTATTGTGTAGAGGAAGCGCTGATCAGAATCCAGGGACAAGGAGAGAAAAGTTGTTTTCTCTCGATGATAAAAGTTTAGAGGGAGTAGCATAATAGCGTTAAGGTAATAACACGTGGGTCTGGTCGCATCACTGTGTATGCGACTAGTCGCACAATTGTGTACACGTACTTCCGGTTGTGCTGCCACGTGTTTGAACAAAGCCATTGAGGTTTACATTTTTTTCTATTACCAATATCTGGGTTAAACGTGTATTATTCTGCGCAGGAAAAAAGTGTGTAACAGTGAATATTTGTTGAACAAAGTTAAGGGTATCGTATGATACTTAAGGACTAGGTGCAAGGGTTAGCCTAGTCACTCGGTAAGCAGCTTTACCAATCTATACACAGTAGCAGGTGTACATGTTGTCTTTTGTTGTATAGAGGTGCGTGAGAGTGGCCGACATATAAACTCTCATAGGCTTGGAAGTTGCCTTACTAAATCTTATCCGGCTGTGGAAGTTGCCTTTTTCAAATCTTATCCAGGTGTGGAAGTTGCCTTACTAAATCTTATCCAGGTGTGTGGGCGCCGCCGACTTAAATCGTCCGCAGGTAAGTGAAAGTATCTTGATTGTCTTTCACCGATTTAAATTTTTATTGGAAAGCGTAGGAGTTGTCCCAGAATGGGAGCTATGCAAACAGTAGAAATGTTAGGCAATGATGTGCTGCTAATGGAGGCGCCGATCAGATCGGCCCGTCGTATCATGCATACTAAGTACGGTACTTATGCAATAAGGTATTGTGATTTATGGTTTAATATGACGAGGAAGAGTGTTAGACCGTTTCCCAGAATTGGTAGTTTTGATAAAAATGTGTTAGACAATGTCCGGGATCACATCAGTTTGATGCGCTCCTGAGAGAAGAAGGTTAAATATTTTGAATGTTTAAAACTGTGGCAGCACGAGGGGGAAATGTGGCTGAAGGAGGTACCCGCGACGCAAGCAGGCGTCGCGGGCACAGTCTCGGGCAATGCGCCGGTGACGCTAAATAGCGCCGCAGACGCATCGCTTGATAGCGCGCACACACTGCAAGGTAGCGTCGCAGAAGGTAGTACAGATGGTTCAAGCGCACCACCAACACCCTATGCGGATGGGGGTGTAGGTGCGGTCAATGAAAAAAAAAAACATAAAAATGTAACAAACAAATTGTACCCTCTCTTAAGCAACTTTAAAGAAAATGTTTATGATGTGGATGATGAGCCCATTGTAATGTCTGCCATTTCCCATGCTGTGCAAATGATAGATGCTGCATCACCACAATCACGGGTGGTGCCGCCATCTCCATCGGTAACAGCAAGGGAAGTGTTAACACACTCTGCACCCATAGAGGAAGTTGTTAATACCATACGTAGCAGCAGCAGATTAAACCCCCAGCCAGGTAACCAGGGCAAAGGTAGCAGCGCTACCGGTCTGCATCCCATTCGGACAATAACTGTTCCAAATGGAAATGCAGACGCAAACGGTATAGTGCCCACGAGGGAAGTAGTAATGCATTGTCCTTGGACAAGAGCAGAACTAAATTCCATCATAAATGATTTCCCCGATCCCAAAAAGGAATTAGCCAAATGTCAAAGATTTTTGAGAAATTTGGGTAGTTCACATGAGCCCACTAATAAAGATTGGCGTGTGGTGTTAAGGGCCTGTCTGCCACGCAATACCGACGTGACAAAATTTATCACGGATTGTGTATTGGATGGTGACGTCCCCTTAACAGATCAAGTAAGGTAACATTTCCCGCATAGTAACTCAATTGGGTATATATTTTCCAGTAGTAGTTAACTGGAACAAAATTTTCACAATTAAACAGAAAGAGAGTGAGACTGCAGAAGATTACTGCGATCGGGCTCTGCAGGCTATCACCCAGTACACTGGGATAGAGGATATTATAGATAGCACTCACCACCGGGGAATGATAGTCACAGTGGACGGTCTGAAAGAGAGTTTGAAAACTCGGGTACAGACCTCACAGCCTGGCTGGCGGGGACTTACAATAGATACCCTCATAGAAACCGCCATTGAACATGATAAGAACATCTCCAAAAAGAGAGAAGCCCAGAGCGAGAAACTGATGGCTGTCAGTATACAAGCTCTGGAGGGAATGACGGTAACATCACAGCCAACAGACACGCTTGCACTTGCACACACACCCACTCTCACTAACCCCATTCAACAACAAACGCAACTCTATCCCACTAACCCGATGCAACCACAGGTCCCAGGCTATCCACCAACTTCTTATCCCCCACAATACCCTTACCCTCCCTATCCTTACCTATATCCACCACCTTTACCCTCTGCGCAAACCTCACAACACCACATGTCTTCACCCGAAACACGAACATGCTTTAACTGTAAACAAACAGGACACTTAAGTAGGAACTGCACAGTAAAAGGAGTAGGAATCCCACATCAGGGAAAATTTAGATATCCCCATAAAGGATATGTACAAAGGACAGCAAATGTTCAACAGGCACCAGCTCCAATTGTAGCCGTAAATGCTTTATTGGAGAACGGTAGCCAACGCTAGGGGTCAGGTCATACCTGTAGTCTACAGATAGTCAGATTAACGGGAAGTACTAGGGAAGAACCGGTCATGATGGTTGATGTAGCTGGTACTGAATATCCTTTTCTTGTAGACACAGGGGCGACCAGGTCAGTGATGAAATCTCCCGTTAATTTACAGGTGACCAACGAGACAGTACCAACAATGGGTGTAACAGGTAAAGTGGAACGTTATCCTTTAACAAAGTCCACAGAGGTTACTATTGGGCCGTTGCATACCAGACATTCTTTCCTTCTGGCTGCTGCGGCTCCTACTAACCTACTGGGCAGAGACTTGTTATGTAAGATGGGATGTGTTATATATTGCACCCCTGATGGTGTATATTTAGATATCCCAGAGAGAATGGTATACGAGGTGCGGGATATGTTAGACACTCCTCAAAGGATAATGTATCACTCTACAGTTTTAAATGAAACCCCATCACAAGTAGACGAAATGTTGTCCCTAATTCCAGATTCCCTTTGGACTAAGGATGGACAGGACACTGGATTAATGGCAAATGTAAGCCCTGTAATGGTAAACTTAAAAAATGGTAGGCAAGCTCCAAAAATTCCCCAGTACCCACTAAAACAGGAGGTAGAATTAGGGGTGTTTCCAATAATTGAGCGATTGTTACAACAAGGAATTTTAGTCCGTACAGCTAGTGTAGCCAACAGTCCCATCTTTCCAGTGAAGAAGAGTGGTGGGAGGGGCTATAGGCTGGTACAAGACCTTAGAGGTGTTAATAAGGTAGTAGAGAGCCAATTCCCCGTAGTGCCAAATCCAGCTGTCATTTTGATGCAGATCCCACCAAATGCAACCCATTTCACTGTCATTGACCTCTGTTCTGCTTTCTTCTCTGTGCCTCTCCATCCTGACTGTCAGTATCTATTCGCATTTACATACAGAGGTTTACAATACACATGGACACGATTACCCCAAGGTTTCATAGACAGCCCCAGTATCTTCTCCCAGGCATTGCACGACTGTTTACAATCTTTTCAACCTGCCAATGGATCTGTTCTAATTCAATATGTGGACGATTTATTGCTATGTTCTGACTCGTTTATGTCATGTTTGAATGATACTAAACTTTTGTTACTTCATCTCTCACAAACAGGACACAAGGTGGCTAAGGACAAACTACAGCCGTGCCAATCCAGAGTAAAATATTTGGGACACTGCCTAACCCAGGGGTTACGACACCTTACAACAGATAGAATACAAGCCATACAAAACATGACACTGCCGCAGAATCAACAGCAAATTCGTACCTTCTTAGGAATGTGTGGATATTGCCGAATGTGGATCCCAGGTTTTTCTATTTTGGCCTTACCTTTACAGGAATTAGTCTCTTCCTCAAAGCCCGATCGTGTCATACACACAGAGGAATCAGAACAGGCTTTCCTTAATCTTAAGGATAGTCTGACAAGAGCTCCTGCATTGAGAATACCTGATTATGAAAAACCTTTTGATTTGTATTGTACGGAAGCCGATGGTTGTGCTGCAGGTGTCCTTACACAAAAACATGGTGATGCCAGTAGGCCCGTAGCATACTACAGTGCCCAATTGGACACGGTAGCAAGATCACTCCCCACTTGTTTGAGAAGTGTAGCAGCTACCGCTCTATTGGTGAGTAAAAGTGAGGACGTAGTATTGGGCCATGATATGATTGTCTACACTCCCCATGCTGTATCTGCTCTGTTGAACTCAGCTCAAACCAGACACGTCTCCTCAGCTAGGTTCACCAAATGGGAACTAGCCCTAATCGCTCCTGCAAATATTACTGTTAAACGTTGCAGTACGCTGAATCCAGCAACATACCTACCATATGTACAACATGATGTACAAAGGGTGGAAGGAGAAGAGTTGCTGGCGGGAGATGAGTTCGGCAGACATAATGATACGCACGATTGTATGACATATCTGAATCAGACCTTTACTGCTAGACCTGACATACATGACACACCTTTAGAGAATGTGGATGTAACTTTTTATACAGATGGGAGTTGTCATAGACAAACAGACACAGGTGAATTATGTACAGGTTATGCTGTTGTAAATGACACAGACATCATGGAAGCTAAACCTCTCGGTCCTCCTCACTCGGCCCAGGTGGCAGAGTTAGTAGCACTGACTAAAGCATGTGAACTGGCAGCAGGCAAATCTGCTAACATTTACACTGATTCGAGGTACGCGTTCGGGGTAGTGCACGATTTTGGGGCTCTATGGCGTCTGAGAAATTTTATGACAGCAGCAGGCACACCAGTTGCACACTCCCGACACATAAAACATCTCTTAGAAGCAATCCAACTGCCCAAGGCAGTGGCAGTAATTAAATGTAAAGCCCACACATGTGAGGATGACCCGGTGTCACTGGGCAACAACAGAGCTGATGAAGCTGCAAAATGGGCAGCAGGATTAAAAATGTTTTCTCCAACTGAAACAATTATGTCATTCCAAACCGTTGACATGCTAAAATTAATTGAGATGCAAAATTTGTGTTCAATTCAGGAAAAATCCATTTGGAAGTCCAAGGGGTGTGGGCAAGAGTCCTCTGGGCTCTGGAGGGACGGACATGGTAAACCAGTAGCCCCCAAGGCATATTACCCCAGCATGGCTGAGGCAGCACACGGTCTGACTCACCTGGGTAAACAGGGTATGTGCAAGTTGGTGAGGGCATACAGGTGCGCACCAGGTTTTTCTTCACAAGCAGAGAAGATAGCAATGTCCTGTCTGACCTGCTTGAGAAAGAACATAGGGAAAGCAATCCCTACCGAACCGTCCCACATTCCACCGACTGATGGACCTTTCCAGGTGATACAAATTGATTTCATCCAATTACCACCCTGCAGGAACCTTAAGTATGTACTAGTGTGCACAGACGTATTTTCTAACTGGGTTGAGGCCTACCCAGCGGCCACTAATACTGCTGCATTTACTGCCAAGAAAATAGTTCAGGAATTTGTATGCAGGTATGGTATCCCTAGAATCATCGAGAGTGATAGGGGTACCCATTTCACAGGTGATGTTTTCCAAAATATGTGTAAGCTGATGGGTATTAATAGCCGACTTCATACCCCCTACCGACCGCAAGCCAGTGCCAAGGTAGAGAGGATGAACGGGACTATTAAAAATAAGCTAAGTAAAATCATGGCAGAGACTGGACTAGGATGGCCAGAAGCATTACCCTTGGTCCTACATAGTATAAGGACCACTCCTAGATTTCCTCTGAATCTGTCCCCATTTTAAATATTGTTCGGTAGACAACCTCATTTGATTATAAGTCCACAGGAAGATCTAAAGGGTAACAACGAGGTAACTGTAAAGTATCTTATATCAATGAGTAGGCAGTTAAAGCAACAGCAGCAGAAACTGAAATTGTTGTCTAATGATATGCCTGAAACTAACTGTCATGATGTTGAACCTGGAGAATATGTAATGATCAGAAATTTCTTGCGTTCAGGTTGTTTGACTGACCGGTGGGAAGGTCCATACCAGGTGCTGCTGACGAGTACTACATCTTTGAAGGTGGCTGAGAGAGATACCTGGGTCCATTCGACTCACTGCAAAAAGGTCAATCAACTGGTGGAGAAACAAGTCAGAGACAAGGCTGATAGTGTGGACCTGTCATTCGCGAGCTTGTTCCGGGAGGATTGAAAAGGTCGTAGTGAGATACCTGAACCGAGAGAAATTTTGCGGAACTTGTTGTTAAAATGGACAGGCCTGCTGTGTTCATTTTCATATTCTCTTTTAGAGTGTTCACCATCCTGGTCAGTCCAGGGATATCCAGTGTCTGTGATGGGGGACCAATTGAGGAAACGGGAGCTGATGGCAGTGCCGATGGAGTGGAGACAGGAGGAGTGCAATGCCAATCAGGGGAGTGTCTTTCCAATCTTAGTACTGTTATTGTTAAAAGAGCTATCATTCCGGATACTCTGGGAAGGTGTGGAGGGTTATCGTCTGAGGATTCCTGTATTTGTGAGCTTTATGGGTCCCTAGTTGATGAGAACTGTATCCAACGGTGCCAACCAAAATATAATCCGTACTGGGGAGGGTATCCTTTAGAGGATTATCATAGCATGGTAGGCAAAGTGTTAAATCAAACTGATTGCTGGGTGTGTTCACATGTGCCCCAGGGACAGCATAACGTAGGGTTGGTGCCATTTCCGCTGAATACCACGGAAATTTTAGAATTGCAAAAAGGGAAAACATTGGATGGAAAATTCCTCTCATCCAAACCACCTCATTTCAAACTCTATCAATTCCAAGTAGATAGATCACTTTTGTGTTTGAACATAACCAACCCCAATAAACCCGGAGGTTGGGAAGTGACGGGGAATAATCAGACGATGACCTTCTCACAAAGAGCTGATAATGAGTCCATAAACTATGATCTGCTACGCTCAATTAAATCCAGTGGGAAACTTTTTAGGTACCGGTATACATTGAGTTCCACCAAAGAAATGATTGGTAAAGTACCAGATGGTTATTGTGCTAAAATAATACAACCAGAAACTTGCATATACCAGATGGAAGAGCCTGAGATAGGGTTGTTTGCAAGAGAAATGTGTTTAATGATAATGATGCATACCATTCCTTATGTTCTCCCTGATAATGTATATTTTATATGTGGAAGAAAAGCGTATAAATGACTCTCCCCGAGTTCCGATGGTTTGTGTTACCTGGGAAGAGTAGTCCCAGAAGTTATGACCCTCACACATGTTGAAATGCTGAGTATACATAAAAACACACTGTCACCATATCTTCACACTCAATATGAACACAGAGGCAAGAGAAATATGATACCTGGTGATATGCATAAAGCCGCTCAGTTAATCAGTGAGACAACTGGCTTCCAAGTTTTAGTCGCCCTGGATCCCACCAGAATTGCGAGGGGTACATTAAATTTTAGATATATCCAAGAACTTGCTAAATTAATAGATAATATCACCGAGATGTACGATGACACATTCAGGTACACAGGGAGAGAATTGCAAGCGTACAAGAAAGAACTGGTGCAACACAGGCTAGTGTTGAATTATTTAACAGCTGTAACTGGAGGGTATTGCATAACATTGGCCACTCAATTTGGAGTAAAATTTTGCACCTATGTCAATGATACCAGTGACCCTAAGGAGGTGATAGACCGGAAGATGGATGAAATTCTGCAGCTAAAGTGGGAATTTCGCAAGAAGCATAACGCATCAGTGGCTGAAGTAGGGGAAAAGATAGAAGGATGGGTGTCATGGCTGAACCCAGTGAAATGGTTCTCGGGTCTAGGGGAATGGGTCCAGGAAGTGATCGCCAGCATAGGCAAATTCTTGATCCTTATACTGATTGTCATCATAGTAATTGGCATATGCGTCCGGTGTGTTCCTATTGTGTTGAAGTGTGGAAAATGTAAAAACAGAGTGAAACGAAGGAATTAAACTGTGATGGTGGTTAGAAATGATAATATGTATACCGAGGTAGATACAGAACTGCATTACAACCCTGAGCTAGGAAGTACCATCATTTAAGTGTATAATATTTAGACATGCATAGAGGATATTATTGAAATGTTATTTATAGAACACCCAGAAAATGTAAAGTCTCAAATTCCCCTTCAAGACTGCTGTTATAAGACTGATGCATTCCCACACCTGTCACATGATCTCCCAAGATCCGCGGTGTGCGTATAATAGTAGTTTTATGTCCCCACCCAGAGACACATTATTGATGGATTAAGAACCACCTTGTGCCATCCCATAATAACACAAAATAATATATATATAAATGTAAGCCTAAATTAAATCCTAACAGCAGATTGTGATAGCATGTTGTTTGCTATCAAAGGGTGGACTGTCGAACCTGAATAATTGGCTGAGACAAGTTCAGTTTAAAATTTAATCGCGACAACGCCATTTTGCGACTGGCCTCAAGACACCATCTTGTGAATGGCAGCAAGACTCCATTTTAGAAAAGAAAGCTTACACAAGCGCCATTTTGTCAAAAATACATAGTACACAATCCACAGTGCAAAATTGCTAAAAGTAGCAATTTTGCTACTCACAACGCAAAGTTGCTAAAAAGTAGCACGAACAGCTTTTTCACAATCTTCCCCAAACGCCTACCGACGGTGTTTAGCAGACATAAAATAACTTTGCAACACATTAAAATCACCACAAACATATTTGAGCAGTAGCAAAGTAGTGGTGTTTTCCCCTGCATTCACATTAACACATACGCGATGTAGCAAAAAGTAGCAAATTAGTGGTGTTTTCCCTGCACTTCATGTTAAACATAGGACAACGCAAAATAGCTATTTAGACGCACAGCCAGCTTTTTAGTGATCTTTCCAAAACCCATACTGGCATGCTCACACACATACACAGAAGCCTTTCCAACTTAGTGCTGGTCGCTAAGTGCCCCACAGACCCTTAAACGCACAACACAATTTAATGTCATTTCTCCCCGCATACACATTTAAAAGCAATGGTCCCGCAGCACGAAAGGAATGATTATTATTTGGTTTAATCGCAATGTCAGCATATAAAGAAATGAATATTTTCTGTAACTATGGTTTAGTAATGGCAATTGGACCGTGATTGGTGCCGTACTGATCTACTCGATTCCCACAGCGTTCCGGTGGCATCGGTGAGAAGACCAGAACATGCGGCTATGAAATATGAATGATAGAGAGAATAACTCCTTGAAATGTTGTATGCCATAGTTTAGACTAGATTTTCTTATGCAGCGGGAAAGTGGACACAATCAGGCTGTTAGAGGCTGGTTTGAGTCTTTGCACTGACCTATGAATTGTACCGTAACGGAAGAAGCAAGAAGAGGAACTAATGAGAACCTGCCAACGTATTCTATTGTATTGCTTATCCCAGTACGGGTATATATGTGGGTGCTCTGAAACGAGATGTCAGTCTGCGGTGGTCCTGTTATGCTGTTTTGACGAAGGTTTCATTACTGATGCCGGTATCTGGTCCCAGAGCGCACGCGTATGTATTGACTGTACCTTATGACCTAATGTTTGTACAATTTAGTTTGCGCTCATTGTTAGATCATAGCGTGGTAACATCTGTACTTTTACCTGATTAATAATGTTTAGCGCGTTGGACCGCTATTCAACTGTCTCAGTATTTCATTAATGGTATAATCAAACACAGCGCTAATTAGCGACATCTTGTGGTTTTAGAAGGTATAGGCAGGTTTTGTCTTAGAGGTTTTGGGCAGGTGAATCTTAGAGGTTTATAGGCAGGAATGTACTAAAGGTTCATTGCACGATTCAACACCCTCTTCACAATGCCGTTTTTACAGGCATTGTGAGGCAGGGAGCGGGGCTGTGATGATGCGATTCAGCGTGAATTGCGTCACTGGCCCGTCCGCTACCGGGATTTTTATAGTAAGTGCAGGGGGGGGGCGGATGGGTCGCTGGTGCCCGGGAGGCTTGCCTGCCTTCCCGGGAGGTCGGGAGCGGCACCCGATTTTCGGGAGGGTAGGCAAGTATGAACTATAGTGTGTATTTATGTGTGTCCATGGTGTGGCCGATATATTGTAGACTGTAAGTTCCCCTAGTGCAGGCACTGATGTGAATGACTAAATATTCCCTGTAAAGCTCTGCAGAATATATAGGTGCTTTATAAATAACAAAATAATAAGTGAGAGTTAACTTACCACTTTGCATAGTGAGGGGTCTATTCAACATCAGAGGTCGTATGGCCCCCGATGATGAAGTATCCACCTTGCTGCGGGGGATACTTATCACCGAAGTAATTCAGCATTGCTTCGGTGTGGAGACAGGTGCTCTGAAAAGCAGCTGTTTCCGTGATTAGTAACACTGCTACAGAAGTAGATTACCTTTCCCCGTAGCCGGCTTCTGCGTATCTGTGACCTGAGGTCACGCATACGCAAAGCAACTGGGGTGGCAGTGAGGAGGCAGTGGAGAGATCCCTCCTTGCATCCCCGGAACTCCTTCCCATAGGAAGGAGAGAAACTTCCAAGAACAAGCGCCATCTGAAGATAGCGTTTGTTCTAGCATGCAAACTCGGAAAACATTACGTTTTTGGAGTTTGCTGAATTTCAGGTGGTTCTATCGGACCCCTGATAATGAATGGCCTTTTACCTTAAATATGTATAACGGGCCCTTTTAGTTATGATGAATAGACCCCTCAGTCTCTTTAAATTTGCACATATTAATACCGCTGAGTTCTTGAAATATAGACTTTGCATGGTGACATCCACCAAAACTTTCCATTGTTGCCTAGTATAATAACTTTTGTTGGGTTGGGTATGGGATGCCGGCATTTGGGATCCTGGCAGTCAGAATCCTGACACCGGCATCCCAACAGGGTAAGGATAACGACTGTCGGTAAGTATCCTAACCATACCCCTAACCCTCTCTCCCCACAGCCTAAACCTAACCTCCCTCTCAGCAGCCTAAACCTAACCCTGCCCCCCCTAATGCATAACCCTAACACTCCTCTTGTGCCTAACCCTAACCTCACTCTTGTCGAGATTCCGGTGTCGGCATTCTAAGCACAGGCTTCCCGAAATCTGGGATTGAAACTACAGTACATCCCCTTTTCTTATATATTGGACAGGCTATGTATCACAGGCTAAAACTCCTTTTTTAGATGGGATGAAATAGGGCTTTTAACTCTTTTGTAAATGTGTCCCTTAATCCTTTATATTATTTTCACATTAACAATAGTGAATCCAGAAATACGGCCAATGGCTATAGCCATTTACACTGTTCTTTCACACAGAAATCTATTTCCAGCATACATCATTTGTAAATGCGTATTGTAACATAGATCTAAACAGGATCTGCTTTTATACCAAGGGAGAAATTTGCTTGACTATATTGTCAGCATTTCTCAGCCAATACAGGTTAAATATTGAAGCAATACTTTGGTTTGTTGTTTAAAATGAAGCACTTATCTTTCATTTCTGGTTGCTGCTCAATAATGTGTTCTTTGTGTGAGCTGTTATTCCTGTATTACTTGGTCTGCAGCCCTACTGTGCTGGGAGTTTGATTCATTACGGTCTAGCTCTGATATCATTGCTATCCTGGGGTTTAAAGCAGCAAGCAGAGTGTGAATAAAACAACATTATCGTTTCATGTCTTCCCTTCAGTGCAAGCCGTTTCTGCTACGCTTTAATACAGCAGTCTGTTTATTTTTGTCTTTTCTGCATTATTAAATCACAGTTTTAATAATTAATACCACCAACATACCACATGTAGCAATCAGGCATTTGGAAGCCATGCTAGTGAGATTAGAAGATGGTAGGAGAAGAAATGAGTCAACTTTGAAATCCAAAGCTTCACAGCAGGAAGATTTTGCCTGTCATAAACCAGACAGCGGTGTGCAGTACGGTAATCTCTACCCTATTAATTCTCAAACACATAATATCTCTGTAACATGTCACAGCAGAACCTGTCCTAATTACATTTTGAAAGCCAGCCACGATGGTTACAGGCTCACACATGGAGACTAAACTCCCGTAATCATGTTTCATCTCAGCCAGATGTTGTGTGACACTGAAGTATTATTGGAATATGATAACCATTTAATGTGCATTGACGCTTAGCATTTGGGGCTGCTGGGAAATCCTGTATGATTGCTCTCATGCTTCAGTCCTCATAGCAGCCCTGAACTTGTCTCTCTAGGGGCAAACCCCTAAGAATGTGCATTCTGAGAATACTTTCTCTGGAGAGTAACTGTATAATATTCCCATCTCCAATATGCCTCTCAAGAGACAGTCCAACTTTTTGCTTGTGGTCATTCTGTAGGATTTAATATAACATTTTTATTACACCGTGATATTGGCTATTGCTGTTAAACTAATCGTCACTCCAGGTATTATTGAATTTAGTAATATTTGTGTCTCTATTAAAGGCAGCCACATATAAATAGATTATGCCTGTGTACTCTTCTAATGTTAATTTCTAGTTCCTTATGCGTCTTGTTAATCAGGTAGTTACATATTTTTCAGACTCCGATAGTTAACATAATGAATAGACCCCATGGTATGTTGTGCCGTTATAATGTTCACTGATATCTGATTCAGCTATGATTTGTCTACAACTAATGCTGGCCACACACATAAAGATTATCTTTCAAACCAGCAAACTAGTTGGAACGAAAATCTGGTAATGTATGTGAACAATCGACAATAGAAAGTTTGCCCCAAAATGCCAGAAAATGGACAAAAACTGTCAGACATAATGGAGTTAACCAACTAGTCTGAATGACCAATTTCATAACTTTTCCGGTGTTTGTTAACCAAACGGCTGATTGTCGTTAGCTCCCATACATTACCAGATTACTGTAACAACCAGCGAACTAATTGGCTAGCTTGGAAAATAATTTTTAGGTGTGTGGTCAGCTTAACTAATGCAGAGAAACTGCTGGGTGATCATGTAGGCTCATCTGTGGTGTACACTTTGCAAATTGTGAGCAAATAAAAAGACAAGTGTGTTTTATGCCTGAAATGATATGTGACAGACAAACTAGTTGGCTGGTTGGACGATAACCGGGCAGTGCGTGGGAGCAAACGATAATTGGTCGTTTGCTCTGAAATGCTGGAAAATGGTTGTTCCAATGAGCAGGAGAAATCAAACATTTTATTTTTTACAAGCAGTTGGACAATAATCATTTCAGTATAGGGAGAAAGTTGGACACTTCCCCCCAACTGAATGATTTTAACAGTAGACACTCTGTTCACCTACTTCAGCTCCTCGCAGCATTTTTAAGCTGGGTACACAGCTAAAGATTTATCTGTCCAATCTGTCTGGTTGGAACGAAAATCTGGTAATGTATGGGAGCAAATGACAATCAGCCATTTGCTTCCAAACACTGATAAACAGACAATGATTGTACAGACAAATCGGTTAAATTAGTTTGATTTAACCAATTTATCCAAACAATAGTTTTTGTCCATTTTCCAGTGTTTGGGAGCAAATGGTTGATTGTCATTTGCTCCCATACATTACCAGATTTTCGTTTCAACCAAATAAATTGGACAGATAAATCTTTAGGTGTGTACCCACCTTAAGGCAGCTGAGTCATGCTGGGGCTTGTAGTTTGCCAGAGACAAAATGTATTACTATAATTAACAATTTCATTACCTGTACCCACCATCTTGGCGATTTCGGGGAAGAGCCCTGGTGCAAATGGCAACCTGGAGGGGGGAGGATTGCCCAAACCCTGGGAATGCCAGCCCTGGTGCCAACAAGCCTGGGACTGTCTGGAATTATGGTTGGGCGACCCTCACACTGCAGGAACTCCTTCTGTGGTTCCAGCAATCCAGGGTGGCAATGCCCAGTGCTGGTTGCTCCAAAATCATCGAGAACCAATGTAATTTTTTCCCCCTGATTTTGGGTTAGCTAACACTAAGCTGAAAGCACCAGTGATGGTTACAAATTACAGGGACCCCCACACCTTTTTTTTTAATGATTTATTTAGGCTTTTAACAACACTCTTCAGCACATACAGACATTCACATTTTTAACAACAAATATTTAATTATATTTATTTATCGAAAACATGCAGAAGTGGCAGACACTGTCCGCCTACTTCTGTGACATCTCAAGTTGGACAGACGTTGACTGATCTGCTGAAGAAGTTGGTTAGGTGTATGGAGCAGCGTTTTAGTTGGACAGACAAGTTGGATGCAAATTGGTCTGGTGTATTGCCAGCTTTAATCAAAATGGATTTACCAATATTCACAAGCTTTTCATTAGATTAGAAATATCAATAAACTGATCAAATATAATTAAACAGCAATATTCAAGCCTGACATTTTACCTAAAGAGATATTATTTCCAACACGAGTAACAATCTTGTGTGCACAATAATGGTATGAATATGTTTCTCTTGTTAGAAGTGCAAACTTTTCTATAACAACATTTCACCCAAATCATAGTATTTCACCAGCTGCTTGTTAGAACCAATTCGAAAACACAGCATTGACAGTGGGAGCCATGTGTCTGAAATATGACACTGTGTAGCTTTACCAGCCTTTCAAAAACATTTGTTATTTAATCTGTTCCACTGCATTGTCCTGCATGCCTATGCAGGGAGCAGCTTTTATTCATTGGGGCCAAGAAAATCATACCCTCCAGTCTTAACATGCAACAGATTTCTGGTTTAAAATTGGGGTCACAGTTTCTGAGTTGAATGGGCACACCTAATGGTAGAGCATTACTAACATAGTTACATAGCTATAGTATTAATTGACTTTCTGCATTATTTTTTGTAATTAACCATTGTGTTATATTTATGACTACTGTGTTGCAACTCTTATAGTTTGTGTCTCATGTAAATTACTGTATACGTAGAAGGTAATATTTTTATATGTTGTAGTGTCTTCTGCACTCTTCTTTATACATATGTGTTTTTACTGTATTATTTCTGGTGTACGAGTATTCCACCTCCTGCATGTTAGTGTCGTAACATAACAAACTTCTATGCGAGTTACTTGTCTTATGCACGGATAATGTATGATACACTTTGCCTGGGGACAATTATGAGTTCTGAGAATAAGTATCAGACTCTTTAAACCAGCCTGGCAGACAGACCTCAAAGTATAGGTTTAGAGAACTTTTGATGTTGGTGCACATTTTTACATTTTTCCCTTGTCCTTACACGCCCAGGACCAATTACACAAGTGGGCTCAGAAGATCGACCATGCCCACAGCTTGGGTCATCTGTGTATTGTTTCTAACTATGATTGAAAGATTTGATTGATCTTCACTTCATTTTGCATTTAAAATATCTACTAGGTATTGGAAGCATATTCAAATTTAAGTCTATATTTTTTATAACTAATTTAACATTTTCAAGTAAATTTACTTTACTTGAAACTATGGACCTCATTCAGACCCGCTCACAAGCGCCTGAGCGCTCGCAAGCAGGTCGATGTTTGGCTGTGCGCACGCGCAACGGCCGCACTGCGCTTGCGCAAGCCACGGAGCGAGAGGGAAATTCTCTCGCTCTGGGGCTCACTACAAAAGGAGCGGCTGTCGATGTTGATCAACAGCTTGCCCCGTTTTGTAGGCGTGGCGGTGGGGTGGATTCACAAACGGAGGCGTTCCCATGTGAACGCCTGCCGTTTGTGGGCGGCCTCTCTGACATCACCAGTGATGTCAGTGGGAGAGCTTCCAGCTCTATTGGAGCCGAAAGCTCTCTGGGGCTTGCGGCAGACGAGACCCTACCTCAAGAGTCTCGTCGCAAGCCCCGATGGTCGCGACCATCGCGACCATCAACCTGGTCACTCGCTAAGGCTGTGAGTGGCAACCCACAGCCTAGCGAGCGGCCAGGAGGCCGAAACATTTTTGACATGCGGCCTCCCTCATTCAGAGCAAGCGGCTCTGAATGAGGTCTTATATACAGTACTATATGTAAACAAAATCCCTATAAACACAGAAATTACTTTCTTGGCTGTACCCGTTCTCCTGAATTAGAATTATTATTCTGGTTGCCAGTAGCAACCATAATCAGTACCCTGCAGTTTAAGAGCCTGATCCTGATTTGCATGCACTGTCGATGTCGCACTTAGCGGAGCGCTATTTTTCTTCTGCGCATGCGTCTGTCACACTGTTCATGCACCCAATTAGCGTGCACATAGAATCGGAGTTGTGATTCAGGTGCACAGGAATCTCTGAAATGTCTTGAAAACACATTGGGCGTTCCTGAGTGGTGACCGGGAGGTGGCTTAGTGGAAGCACAGAGATGGTCCCTGTTAAGGGCATCTTATGGGAGTGTCACTGAAATAGAGATGCTCACCCGCTCACATAGGAGGCCATACTCGCTATATGGCTGGTGCAAGTTTCAATGGTGCGACCGATGGTACATACGACTAAAGACGCACCAATCGGTATTTCAGCATCTACGGTCACTAGTAGTGGGCGTGCCAGTCCTTGCACATTCGGATACATGGATGTACAACAGGGAATGTAATTGTAGTGGCATTTGCATAAAGTAGCAGCCGGGCAACCACCAAAAGATGCAGACATGGACACAGCTACATCTGACTCCTAAATGTGTATTTGCACCAATATCTTCAGAGCCATCCTAGCACTAATTATCATTTCCTTTGCACAAATATTTCAATGATTGGAGCTGTTAGTGCTGTAATTATTATCTTTTATTTATAAGGCACCACCCACCAAGTGTATGTAGCACCATACAGGGACAATTACAATTATATTCACAAATAATATAAATTAAAAAGTTCAGACAGACAATACATGGGCAAAAATCTTAAATATAAATAAAGGTACAACAAAATGAGAAATGTTATTAACCATAACACTCAATGACCCCATGCCCTGGGAAGGGCAGACAGAAAGGATCACAGTCAGCGAAGACAAGGATAGCACACTGAAGGACACTGAAGACAAGGATAGTACACTGAAGGACACTGAAGACAAGGATAGCACACTGAAGGCCACTGAAGACAAGGGTAGTATACTGAAGGACACTGAAGACAAGGATAGCACACTGAAGGACACTGAAGACAAGGATAGCACACTGAAGGACACTGAAGACAAGGATAGCACACTGAAGGACACTGAAGACAAGGATAGCACACTGAAGGACACTGAAGACAAGGATAGTACACTGAAGGACACTGAAGACAAGGATAGTACACTGAAGGACACTGAAGACAAGGATAGTACACTGAAGGACACTGAAGACAAGGATAGTACACTGAAGCACACTGAAGACAAGGATAGTATACTGAAGGACACTGAAGACAAGGATAGCACACTGAAGGACACTGAAGACAAGGATAGTACACTGAAGGACACTGAAGACAAGGATAGCACACTGAAGGACACTGAAGACAAGGATAGTACGCTGAAGGACACTGAAGACAAGGATAGTAAACTGAAGGACACTGAAGACAAGGATAGTACGCTGAAGGACACTGAAGACAAGGATAGTACGCTGAAGGACACTGAAGACAAGGATAGTACGCTGAAGGACACTGAAGACAAGGATAGCACACTGAAGGACACTGAAGACAAGGATAGTACACTGAAGGACACTGAAGACAAGGATAGTATACTGAAGGACACTGAAGACAAGGATAGTAAACTGAAGGACACTGAAGACAAGGATAGCACACTGAAGGACACTGAAGACAAGGATAGTACACTGAAGGACACTGAAGACAAGGATAGCACACTGAAGGACACTGAAGACAAGGATAGTACACTGAAGGACACTGAAGACAAGGATAGTATACTGAAGACAAGGATATTACAGGATGAGAACCAAGAGGCCGGGTGACTCTGCTCATGAGAACTTAACAGTCTAACCCCATTGGTTGATGCTTTATCTCCATCCACTATATCTCTCTCCAAGACTTGATACATAGACCGGAATGGGTATGTAATGCCGGCTGTCGGGATGCCTCCTGTCAGAATACCGACAGTGGCAACCCGATGGTGGGTATCCTGACAGGGGTCGGGTAAGTATACGTACCCTCCCCCCTAACCCTCCCTTCTTGTAGCCTAACCCTCCCCATACCGCACTCTGCCCGTTAGTGCCTAAACCTAACCCTCCCCCTTCGTGCCTAAACCTAACCCTCCCCCCTTAGTGCCTAACCCTAACCCTCCCAGTGGTGCCTAACCCTCCCCCTTAGGGATGCCTAGCCCTAACCTCCCTCCCTCAAAACTTAACCCTGCTAACGCAGCCTAAACTTACACCTCCCTCCCTACGACTAACGCTAAGGGCACCCCGGACTTACCTATTTCCGGCTAACGTCCTTCAGCGTTCTGGTGTCCGGATTAAGATAGGCTTTGGTATTTCTACACCTATCTTAAGTCCCTTGTTGGGCTTTCCCTGTCGGGATTGAGACCGGCCGCATTGCAGCCGCCGGTCCCATAACTACATCCCATATAGACCCCATAGTTGTTTACTAGTTTCCACAAAATCCTGCAGATAGCTAGTTGGATGAAATACCTGCAACCAGGATTAGCAACCTGTTCCTGCTATTTAAAGAGAACATGTTAGAGGTCATCTTTACTCAAGAAAGTCATAAGCCGATAAAAATTGTCATTTAGAAATTTGGGGTCGAATTTATTAGCAAATTGGATCTTATGAAGAAAAATAGTGTCTGCCTAGTAAGAGCTTTACTTCAGTATAAGGGCTAATACAGACCTCACAGGGGTCTCCCAGGCCAGTTACAGACATATTCATGAATAACTTCCAAGATAAAAGCACTTCTAAAAACAAGAACATTGCCGAAAACTAAACATTTCAAATGATCCATTAAGGGATCATAGCAATAACAAATTATACATGTGAAAGACTGTTCAAGGCAGATGGGAAGTGTGTAAGGGTTGATAGACAATCACCTATACACTATGCTGCTTGCAAAACGTAATTATCCTAGTCAGTAAAACCCATTAAACCAAACTAGTTCAAGTGTATATTACCACAACCCCTAATTGGTAAAATGGAAAGTAATGCTAGAGTGAGGATTTCCTCAGGTAGGATGTGGCCTAACCACATGCTTTATCATGATCTGAGATAAAGGCAGTGTCTGATGATGGAAATAGCCCCAATGGTAGTGGAAACAAGTATAACAATAGTAAGTGCGCATGTGGATTCATTTAAATATAAAAGGATTAATACCCTATTTTAAAATTGTTATGAAAAACTAGGCTATAATAACATAAGGGTCAAAGTTCATAACATAATCTTTTGAAGAGTCAGTAGGAACAGACAATTCTATTGTGTAAATACACAAGAGTCCAGCTAGATCAGTGTTGGCTAACCTTGACACTCCAGCTGTTGTGGAACTATATATCCCAGCATGCCCTGCCACAGTTTTAGCATGCCCTAATAGCAAAACTGTAGCAGTGCATGCTGGGTTATGTAGTTCCATAACAGCTGGAGTGTCAAGGTTAGCCAACACTGAGCTAGATCAACACATAACAAGGGTACCATCAGTTATAGTCAGTTCCAATATGCCAATGATTAAATGTACCAGAGTTAACCGAATAAAGGAAGCTACAGGATGGAATGGGACTCTCAGGTGAGAACTACAGTTACCCCAAGTGTGGCCCTCAGGGGAAATATTGAAAATTACCATGTAAACTTTTGTTTATTCCGTTAGTAATATGAGCATTACAGATAGTGGCCAGAGTACAATTTCTCTAAAAATGTGGATAAACCGAGTTAAACAGCACCAACTGGATGGAGATAGCTTTGTGAAAAGTCTCTGTTCATTTTTTTAGGACAAAATAATTCTTATAGCCTGAGGTATATCTAATTACACAAAGGCACTGTCTCAGGTGACTGCTTGGCCGATGAAAGTAGGGTTTTGAAAGCAAGAAATTGATTAACCATAACGTAGAGCTTCCAAATGCAAATGAGTTACGTTTTGGCAAGCTTACCTACTTTATAGAAGGACAGCCCATCATGAGCGTTCTCTAATTGTGGAGCTCTGCAAATTATGGCCCTCATTCAGAGCCACTCGCAAGCGGGCGCACGTACGTTAGGCGTACGTACAAAAATATTTAAATTCAAGGGCTCGCTCGTATTTTCGATCACATCTAAAAATCCTCCCCAAACTCAGACGACCCCTCCTCTAACTAACGAGCGTGCGAAATAGCGAGCGTACATCCCCGAAATGGCTTGAAGGGAACGCACGCACAAGTATAAACCGGAAGAGGCCATGTCAGATGTCGATTACCTGCTCCTTTATTCTGCCTACCTCCATCAATCGTATCATGCCAATCAATGTATCAATTAGCTTAATGTTTTTTTTTTTTCAACACAATGCAAGAAACTTTACTCTTGTCCGTGTTTGTGTTTACCCGCAGAATACGTACGGCTTAAACATTCGCTTTTATTGCTCAAAAAACATGTTAGCCACAATGAGACAATTGTTCTATTGCTGTGGATCCCCGCATATTTTCCGGGGTTCATTTCTTTATTTAAATTTGCTTACGCATGTCACTGCAGCAAGCCTATCATAACTCTCCAGAGATTTCTGGCCCTGTCGAACACATGACTCATACACTAACCAATCAAATTGCTCCTGTTAATTTCCAAGCTACATTAGCCAATCAGAAATTTTTGCCACACTTTATCAAAAATGAATTTTCAGAAAAACACCATTGCCATCATGAGAGCCTCCGCATTCACCAGGCGCGAGCTGCTGGTGCTAACGGAGGTGCTGGATCGGCGTATCACCAGCCAGCCTCCACCCATCACCAACCGGCAGAAGCGTTCCGCGTATGCGGAGGCACGGGCCCGCCTGCGCTCCTTCGGGTCACGCCGCAACATCGGCCAGCTGGAGCGCAGGTGGTCTGACCTGCAACGACGAACGCCCCGCTTGCTGGCATGCTTTCGCATGCAGATATTGGAAAGTAAGTGTTATGTATTGTGGTTTTCATGTTTGTCTTTGTGGGGCAAACTGCGTGTGCATGTTTTCATGTCTGTCCTATTTTTTCATTCTCATCATATCTGCATGTGCATGTTTTTATGTCTGTCCTATTTATTCATTCTCCTCATATCTGCATGACCATGTTGTCCCTCTATTCTGATATATTCATTCTACTCATATTTGCATGTTTTTTGTTGGTGGTGGGTGATTTTAAAATGTTATTTGGGCAGGATTTGGCCAGAAACTAACCACAATTTGTTTGACATCTTTTAGGGGGACAGGCAAGACTACGCCGTCACCGTCCGGCCAGACGGCGGTCCCGCCCACTCTCACCCACCCCCAGCCAACACTCCACCCCAAATAATTCCCCTATTCCCCCCTCCTCCCAAGCCTTCCAAGAGCCTCTCCCGGAACTGTCGGGCCTCCTTCCCCTCCGTCCCCCTTCCCCCTCTCCTCCAACCACCCCTCTTCCAATTACCCCCTCCCCGGAGTCCGTGATAACCCCGCCCCGTTCTTTGGGGAATGAAGGCTCCTCCGAGGATGAAGATGGAGGGACTTCGGGATCTGCCGTTTTGGCTACTGGTATGTTTTTATTTTGCGTATTTTTTAACCACAAACTGTTTGTATGTAATCATGTGTCGTTCCTTTATTCGTGATTTTTGGGTTCTTTTTTGGTGATTTAGCAGTTTGCCTTTACCTATTCCTGCTGATTTCAACATACACATATCACACCTGTGGGTATTTCTACATAGGCCTTGTAATTTTTGCAGCACCCCTTTTTTTTTAAATTTTGGTTTTGGAGTGATTTCGTTGTGTTTTTGTTTTTTTAATGTGGATTCCCTATTGTTTGATTAATCCACACACTTTTCTCACCCACAGAGGAACAGAGGCGTCGGCAAGAGGTCGAACATTATGTGGCACACATGCGCCAAAATGTAATTGGGGTGCTTGTGGCCCTTGACCGGCTGTCTGGCATCCTTCGCCAGTAGTTATTTTTTGTTTTTATATTTTTCAAAATAAATTGTTTATTTCTAATATACGTTCTGCCTCATTCGTTTTTTCAAAACCAAAGATAGTTAACCCTGACATAAGTAGACTGTTCCTGCAAGGTTTTGCATTTTTTAAAAATTAGAGTGGGTTTGGTATTTGTATGTAAAACACCCTCAAGAAACACATAACAGTAACAATGTCATTTCCCTTTTTGTGTGTAGTGGCAATTAGATATTTCTACATTTTACAGGTTCCTAGTTGGTGGGCAAGCTGCTTAGGCGAATCTTACAAAGCCAAATGATTGGACAGGCTTCCTTTTGGTGTGGGTTGGGAACCTGAAAACATATTTCATTTTTGCTCAACTGGCGTCAGTACTGGATTACCCCTTAGTCAAATGTAAGGTGTGTTACGTCCAAAAAAAGGAAGAACATTTAACTCTCCAAACATTTATTCACAACATAACTGAGAAATCAAAGTGGTCACTCACAAAAAAAACACACAGTGAGAATCTCAAATACAACACATACCCAATAAAAAAAAAAACAAAAAAAAAAAAATCAAGAACTGGTTGAGGAAGGACCATGCCAAAATGATTCCACAAACATGGCGTTGCGATATGGGTTCCAGAATATATTCCCAAAATGAGCAGATCCAGGTTTGGTAAGGGTAGCATGAAGTAGTGAGCGTTGTAGGGCCAACAAACCGAAGATGTTGAAAAAAAGAAAACAAAATTAGATGTTCGCAAACAAACACATACACATTAGGTTAAAACACTGTTTTGTTCAAACTTACCTAAAAAATCTGCCCACCACATCATCGCGTATGGCCCCCCCACATACTGACCTCCGACCAACCTCGGGGGGGCCATCCTCAGGTAAGGCATCCTCTGGCTGCATTGGGACACCACTCCTTATGGCGATGTTGTGAAATATCCCACACAGGACCACAATTTTCGACACCATATCCGGCAAATACATGAGCTCGCCACCAGAGCGGTGGAGGCATCTGAATCGGCCTTTTAAAAGGCCGATACAGCGCTCCACCACTTGCCTGGTGGCTGTAAGTGCGGAATTATACTCACTTTGTGGCCCTGGTGTGGGAGCCAAATAAGGAGTGAGCAGCCAGGACATGCAAGGATATCCACTGTCTCCTATGGAAAAGAATTGACAACATCAGGAACACTGTGTATCAAGCTTAACATTGTTATGTACTAAAGGTCTCCACTTACCCAGAAGCCACGCATCACCAGCTTGTAGGTTGGTTAATTTGTGCCATATCCCTGATTGCCGGATGACGAAGGAGTCATGTGCACTTCCGGGTAATTTAGCATTCAGGGACAGGATCTGGAGGGAGGCATCACATACCACCATTACATTCAGGGAGTGATAGTGTTTCCTGTTTCTAAATATGGCCTCCAGCCGGGCTGGAGGCTGAAGTGGTATGTGAGTACCATCCACAACCCCTATGATGTGTGGGAAGGCAGCTATTTGGTAAAAATTGGCCTTGGCCACACTAAGGGCACCCATATCCAAAGGCATTTGAATAAAATGATGGAGGTGCTTGAAAAGTGCCTCCATCACTGCCCTCAGGATCCGGGAAAAGGAGGATTGGGAGATGCCCGCCACTATTCCCACCGTTGTTTGAAACGATCCTGAGGCACAGAAATGTAACACCGCCATAAATTGCGTAAGTGGTGGTATTGCTGTTGGACTGTCAATTTGCCGCTCAAGATCACTTTCTATTAATGAGAGAGTGTCTATGATGATTTTGGGAGGTAGACGGTAGCGTCTTAAAACCTCATCATCGGGCATTCCAAAAAGGGTGACAAGTGTTCGAAATATCTGGGGCCTTGCATGCCTACGATGCCTACGCCTGGGACGAGATTGAGGTTGGTCGGCTTCCGGGAGCATGGCCAGAACAATCCGCCCCAGATCAACCTGAAATTCAAAGATTTTAAAGTAAGGCTTTTGACCCACCCCAAAACTATATTAAAACAACTTAGCTTGATGATACCATCCATTGCTGCTTACATGCCGGGGTATTGTCATGATACGTCCAAACTGAAAATAAACACCAAAATTACTTGACACATTTCACTCTGTGCATTTTTGTTTACAAATTTTGTGCTAGACCAAAGTGAAAATATGCCAAACACCCATTTAGCAAAACAGCAAAGCGACATTTAACACAGTACATCAAAATGGGTCGAAATGTTGGCCCAAAAAGCGAAAGAGAAACCACCAAAAAGTTAGAATGATTATTAAGCTGTTAAAAATGCGCTAATTAGTTCGCTAATACAAGTCACAAGAGTAACTACTAAAAATGCACTAATTAGTTCGCTAATACAAGTCACAAGAGTAACTACTAAAAATGCGCTAATTAGTTCGCTAATACAAGTCACAAGAGTAACTACTAAAAATGCGCTAATTAGTTCGCTAATACAAGTCACAAGAGTAACTACTAAAAATGCGCTAATTAGTCCGCTAATACAAGTCACAAGAGTAACTACTAAAAATGCGCTAATTAGTTCGCTAATACAAGATAAAAAATGGACTTACCAAGAGCAAATATATAAGAGTCAAAAACAAAAGGTCTTTTGGGTCGAAAATAAACAAAATCTAAAATAGAAGAAATTATGGATCCAAAATTAAAAAAAAATAAGAAACACAATGAAACAACAATCGAACAAAAGTTAGACTTCACAAAACTTACCAAATCAAGAAACGAGGTCCCAAAAATATAAACCAACAAAGATAACGGAGAAAAAAAATGCAAATCAAACCAACAAACGAATCTACAACCGCCAACTCCTTTCTACGCAATCAATAAACTCCAGCCAAGATAACCTCCAACAATCCAAAAACGCCACCTCGACTTGAGACACATAAATAGTGTTTCGTTTCCCGCACAAATTAAGGAGGGATCATAGGGCCGCACAATCAATGATGCGGCCGCAAAATAAGGACGCATGTATAAATACGTCACGAAAACACATTCAAATTCTGTTGTATTTCTTGTTTGGACCTCAGACATGGCGACAGACCAGGGAAAAAATGCCCAAGAGTCAGGCGGTAAGTCTTTCATGCATTTTCTATCAACGATTAATTTGAAACATAAGATTAGGCAAGTTGTGATTTTGTGAATTCTGTAAATTTACACAAATAGGTGAGGAGGATGACATGGAAGAGGCTGCTGGGCCCAGTATTCCGGCCAAAGCGGCCAAAAAAAAAAGGCAGCCACATTTCACAAGAAAGGAGATGGAGGTTTTGATCCAGAAGTGTGTGGACATCCTGCCACAGGCAGACAGGAATATGAGTGTAAGCCAGAAGTGGAGAATGTGGGAAGAGGTAGCCGTTGCTGTCAATAGGGTGGGTGATTATGTCCGTCTAGCCCGGGATGTCAAACGGCGGTAAGTAAACCCTTGCCCCCCCTAAAAACAAACCCCATTTTAAACCAAAGGATAATGGCTTCCATTTTTTCCCACAGATGGGGCGACTTCAAATATCGCTTAAAACAAAAACTCACGGACAGGGCTAGGCATGCAAGGGGGACAGGTGGGGGTCCCACCCCTGTGTCATTGGAGTTGACGGATTTAGAAGAGCTGGCACAGGGGTGTGTGCAGCCTGTGGAGGTGTTTGGCGTGTCCAACATGGATACGGACATGCCAGACTTTGCGGCTCCTCATGTTGTCCCAGGTAAATCTTTGGATGTCATCAACTCTGAAATGTTATTGTGCCAATATGTAGATTGTAATGTGAGGCTTTTCTCTTTTTTCCTAACAGAGACACAGGCGGATGAGTCTGCTCCAGAGGGGAGCCTTGGCCGCCGAATTTCTGCTGGCTCTGCAGGGGAGGAACCAGTACATCCGGCTGAGGACCCTGCAGAAGCCAGTCCAGGACAATCCCCCTCGCAGGCAGTGGCCCTCCTCACAGAACTCAATTTCAAATCGGATTCCCATACGGAGATTCTGCAGAGGATGGACGCCAGTCTGCTACGGGTGGCTGAGGCCCTGGAGCAAAATGCTGCGGCCAACGAGACCATTGGTCAGGCCCTGGCGGAAAATACCAGGGCCAACATCCGCATCGCCAATGCCCTGGAGCAGCTCGTTCGCCAGCACATGGTGGAGCCGACCTCCCTTCCTGCCGGAACATCAGGATCCTCCACCTCTGGCACAACATCAGCCAATCCTCCAAATGTGCCTAGCCCTGTGCCTAGTCCAGAGGCCACAACATCTGCCTCTGGACAGGCCAGCCCGATGACATCCCGGACCCGGTCTGGCGCCCTCCCTCCCCCATCCAAACGGGTGAAAAAACGGTGACAGCAATGGTGACTTTTCCCACAATCCTTCTGTGCTTGGCTCATATTCCTTTCGGGTCAAAACTTCCCTCTCCTTTCTTGTGAAATGTTTTTATTTTTTTGATGTATGTTTATGTCAACAGTTATGTTGGGCCAATTTGTTTGATTTGGGAACATATCTTTGGGCAAAAAAGATGTCCCCAAAATTTAAAAAAAAACTTTTTTTGTTTGAGCAATAAATTGGAAATTAAACAATGACATTGGATTGTGAAATTATTGTACAAATGGGTTACATTTAATCCTGGGCCAAAAGGCAAAAACTCGGCCAAAAAAAAAAAAAAAAAAAAAAAGGGCTCTTTAAGGAACGTTTAAAAATTCATATAATTCGGCAAATTCAAGAGGCACAAATAAAATGGTGCGAAACTGAAAACATGATGAAATTATTGTTACAATAGGCCCTAACCACCAAATTGCTGCCCAAATAAACCCCCCCAAATGTACGCAAATTGACTGTGTCATCCTGACATTAGCAGCTCTGAGTTCCACCTGCGTACGTTTTGTGCTATCCCAAAAAACTGATTTCAAAACACATACCAAGCCGGTTCTCAATCCAACACTAATTGCTTTTCTGCCCTCCCGCGATTAATCGCAACAACATCGTGGAGTCCAGGGACGGAGGAGAAGGCCATCGCCAATGTGGTCGAGTAATCCAGACCCTAAGCTGTGCGAGCATTTGGAAGGGAAAGAGGATCATCCAGTGACGTAGGAGTCGGTCCGTACACATTTTACGCTCGCATCTGCTAATGTATGTACGCCCCAAAAACGCCTCGCCACGCCTGCGTTTTTCCATCTCCACCCTCGTCAACACCCTAAAACGCCCTGTTCTGTCAATCACATTTGACATGTCACTTCCTGTACGCTATTTTAATAACGAGTCCCAAAAAACTCGCAATCTGCAGTACGCACATGCGCAGTGTTACTCCGACGCATGCGCGGTTATTGAACATCGGAACGCAACGAGCGTACTGCTGTTAACGAGTGGCTCTGAATCAGGGCCTATATATATATTCAGAGAATGACACTAATAAGTGGGGTGAGCGGGTTCGGTTTTACTCGGATTTACTCGGTTCTTATCGTCACTTTACCGCAAATTCGGATTTATTATATTGGCTATCCAAAACACATGATAGGCGATAGCCAATAAAATGCCGCTTAAAGATCCGAGTAAATCCGAGTAAAACCGAACCCGCTCACCCCTAACTCACAGCGCTGAAAAGGTAACTCGTCTGTTCATATCAGACAGATTTTTAAAAATAATAATAATAATTTAGAACTGTAACAAAAATACTTAGTTACAGCCCTTTTAGAGATGTTTCAAACAGTGGGGGCAACAAGAAAGTGTGAATCACTTTTGTAAAGTTGAAACTATATTTTTCTTCAGCAAGGTTTATTTCATACTTCATATGATTGCCCATGCTAGTAGTAACAAATAACTAAAATGATGTTTTAATAATCTCTTCAGATCCTAGAGTCTCCCCTCCTGTTCCCTGCTTGTAATGTTCCTTATAGTTATGTCATTGATAGTCGCTCCCGCCGATGCATGCATCATTACAGATTGCAGCATGCATTCCCAAGCCTCCTCCTGAGTTGCTCAGTTGCCACAGTGATGAGCGCTCTTTACAATAAACGCAGAGGGACTGATGTCGGCGTAGCAGGACATATACTTTTTTTCTTTAACATTTAATTTTTACAGGCATAGCAAAATTACAGTTGACCAACAGGTAATAGACACAGCTAACAGAACTGTTAGAACTGTGGGCCTGATTCAGAAAGGAACGCAACTGCTAATGAAATTGCTAATACGTACGCAGTTCCACTGCGAAAGTATGCTAATCCATTGCGATCACTATGCCCTCGCAGCACTACCTAAGGACGCCCACGTTACCTTACACACATCCGTAATACTTAGCAGAATAGCGAAACTATTGGTACAACCGAGTACCATCACAGCCTCACGCACACTTGCACAAGCCCTGACCTTACTCAGAAATTGCTAACTTCAGCGCACGCTCTCAGGCCTCAGGTTTCGTAGGCCCTCGCAGTGGATAATTTGTGCACCCCCCCCGTCACCAACCACAAACGGCCCTTCCTGTCGATCACTCTGCAATAAGTCTGCGTAGTCACTGCAATCGCAGTCCTTTGTGAACAGCGTGTGGCATACAATGAGAGGCACGTATTTGTTGGCACTGTGGGTGCAGCGCATAGCATGCAGTGAGAGGCACGGATGTGTTGGCACTGTAGGAGCAGCACATGATGTGCAATGAGAGGCACGGATGTGTTGGCACTGTGGGAGCAGCGGGTGGCATGCAATGAGAGGCACTGATGTTTTGGCACTGTGGGAGCAGCGGGTGGCGTGCAATGAGAGGCACTGGTGTGTTGGAATTGTGGGAGCAGCGGGTGGCGTGCAATGAGAGGCACTGATGTTTTGGCACTGTGGGAGCAGCGCGTGGCGTGCAATGAGAGGCACTGATGTGTTGACACTGTGGGAGCAGCGAGTGGCGTGCAATGAGAGGCACTGATGTGTTGGCACTGTGGGAGCAGCGGGTGGCGTGCAATGAGAGGCACTGATGTGTTGGCACTGTGGGAGCAGCGCGTGGCGTGCAATGAGAGGCACTGATGTGTTGGCACTGTGGGAGCAGCGCGTGGCGTGCAATGAGAGGCACTGATGTGTTGGCACTGTGGGAGCAGCGCGTGGCGTGCAATGAGAGGCACTGATGTGTTGGCACTGTGGGAGCAGCGCATGGCGTGCAATGAGAGGCACAGATTTTGGATTGTAATTTAAAAAAAAAAACTATCTTTACACCTAGGCTTACGCACCCTCAATGATACACCTCTTAAGTCATAGGCAAACGCAGGGGGGGTTCCGTCTGCCTGGAAACCCCGCTCCCCAGCACATACCATGACCACAGTACAAATAGTAATATAATAGAATTTTACTAGTGCTTACATGTTCTTCTCAGTATCACAGATTCAATAATTAGCACCACCTGTGGATCTTTTAACATGTATCAGCAAGTAATAAATAACCGGTGCACCAACTAGGAGATCTGGAAAACATGCACTGTTAGGGATGCACTGCTATAGAGCCCAATATGTACATATATGTCCAGGGCAGTGCCTAGGTTCTTCTGCTGCTCCTCCGGGCTCCCTGACTTGTTCCAATGGTCTGGAATGGTGCTTACATCGAAACTAAAAACATTCAGCTCAGGCAGGATGGCTTACTGCAGCATCAAATGACTTACTATGACGCATATTAAAACTGGTTAAGTACTAATTCTACCCTCTTCATGGACTGGCCACACTTGCTCTAAAATCAAGCATTTGCAAACTCCCCTCTAGAAATCCTGCGTTTGCCACTGTCTTAAGTGGCAAAGTCTATCTAAATTGTATCTTCAGGTGGTGTGCTACCAGTGGCATAACTAGGGTATTTGGAGCCCAGGGCAAAATTAAAAATGGAGGCCCCCCTCTTAAACTATCTGGGCGTGGCCACATGTCACAAGGGGCGTGGTTACTGGAAAATGGGGCTTGTCAACATGACACTCCACCATTTCTCCTCACTCTGGGAGCATTCCTTTCCATGCCATGTGCACATTACCTATGTGGTGGTTTCTCACAATAGGGAATTCAGGAAAAATGTACCCTCCCTGGGTAGTCGGCGTCTTCAGTTGGTATTCACTATTTATGTAGGATATCATCAGTGGCGGTTCTAGGGGCGGGCAAGCAGGGCTATTGCCTGAGGGCGCAACCGCTGGCACCATCTGATCTGATGGTGTCCGCCCGCTCTTGCCGCCATTAGCGCCATGCTATGTTATACAACTGTTGCCTGAAAAGAACCCTACTCACCCTCCTCCCACTGTCTACCACACCAGACCAAAATGCCGCCGGTGCTATATGACGTGGTCGTGGCTGCACATGACATTCTGGTAGCGGCCGCGGAGGAGTGAGGAGGGTTACGGAGGACTGTAGCAGCGGCGCACCTCGCGGAATCGCGTCCGAGTCATCAAACTCCCTTGCCATGAGGTCCTGACGCTGTGGAGAAGTCCCCTGTCCTCAACACTTTTCATCCTCCCTGTGACAGGCAAGTTCAGTCCCCAGCCCCAGCATACATACATGCCCGAGGGCTCCTTTATCCCCACTGCATGAGTCCTGTCTGCTCTTTATTAACAGCACAAAGTGTGCTCCTAAAACCAAGAGACACACAGTACCTGGGTCTACTACTTCACTGGTCAAACTAGTCAAGAGTTTATAATACCAGCTCCCCCATTCCAAACAGAATGATGCCCTGAGCGGAGTTTCTACACAGGACATAGCTGTCCCATTAGCTTACCCCTGACTGCACCCAACTGTCTGCAGATGTGAGAATCCTGGTCCTTTGTGCAGACTGTAATGTCAGGAGTATCAGTACATATATTTCCTTCCTTAGCGAGGAGTATGTGTGTATACTTATATATATATATATATATATATATATATACACACATATATGTATTAGATATGAATATGATATTGGTTATGAATACGGATGTGTTATGCAGATATTGATCAGATGCATTTCTGAGATGCTGTGATTGTACTTTTCACAGTCACTCTGGGATAGATCACCTGCTAGGTGACATTTTATGTTCAGCTATTAATTGCGATTTGCATATGACCACTATACATTTTGTAAAGTAAAGTAAATGTATTCATTGACCTTACACTACTGCAGTATTTTTATTGAAAATAAGTTTAGGATTGTATTCAACATAGGATTGTTTTCAACATACGTCTTCTCTACCCTTCTGTTTTTTTTAGGCTTAAATACAATGCTGACAGCTACTATATAGAACAATGCATTAGTTAACAATTAAGGGTAATCTATGGGCACTTGGTGGTGCTAGACACAGAATTGGTACGAAATACCAATGGACAGAATGCCGGCTGTCAGTACACTGACAGTGGCATTCCGATGGTTAAAATCCCGACAGGACAAGTGATGTTCCCGTCCTATTTACCCCATAACCCTCCTTTCCTTCACTCTTATACTAACCCTCCCTACCCCACACCCTATCCCTAACCCTCCCAGTAAGTGCCTAAACCTAACCCTCCCCCCTTAGTGCCTAACCCTCCCCCCTTACTGCCTAAACCCCTCCCCCCATGTCATGGGACTGCCAGAGAAAGATAGGAGCAGAGTAGCCTAGAAAACAGTCATGTAGACAACTACATAGGTGAATGTCCATGTATTAGATTTGCATGTTACATGTGTTAGATTTGCATTTTTTTCATAGCCCACTGCTTACTTCTCTCCCCCATGTTTGTGTTTTAGTGTTTCTTCCTATCCTCCTTCCCCCTATGGCGAGTCTGTTACCCACTTTAACCTATGCTTTACTTTTTTCAGACTCTCAGCTCCATGTAGTGCGTTAGTGTCTGTTACCCACTTTACCAATTTGTGTTATTTTTTTATAGTGTTCCTCTTTCTGATGTACTGTAGTGCAGAGCAGTAATATAGTGATGTTTTACAGTGTAGTGTAGCTTATAGAGGGGTCAGTAATGTAGTGTAGGGTATAAAGGGGTCAATAAAAATACTAATCGTAAGTACTTAGTACACTATTATTGAATTAATAGGAAAGTATGCAATCTGGGTAAAAAAAAGGCAAATGTCATAGGCCCGATACGAGTGACCCGCGCAATGCCTTGCACCACATATTGTTATGCTTAAACTGATACATGTTCATTTATTATATGGGGGGGGCGCCAGAGGAGATTTTTGCCCTGGGCTCTACTTGGTCTAGAACCGGCCCCGGATATCATGGTCCAGAAGATTCCTGTTTGTGTAGGAATATTACCAAGGTCATCATCATACAACAGCGGATCAGCCAGACTCATGCCCCCTTTGCCACTTCCTGCCCCCAGCGTCTCTCAGCCATGCTATCATCGCTCAGCCACACCATCATGTCCACCCTGCATCCTCTTAGTACACCATCATCTCCTCCCTGAATCATCTCTCAGCACACCATCATGTTCCGCCTGCATCTCTCACCATCCCCCTTCACTCCATGGGCTCTATTTATTAACATTATTTTTACTAAAATAAAGTGAAAAGGGTGTTTTCACACCCTTTTCACATTTAGTATCACCTATAGTTATTACAGGGCAATTGGAGTAGAATTCGTAAAATTCTACTCCAACCCCTAAGTATCACTTATTTTTAGTAATCAGATCGCATTTCCCATTATTGTAATGGGAACTGTGATCTGCCTGGTAGTTGCTAAAAATAAATAGTTAAAAAAAAATACCGGGGAAAGCCCTGTGATAATAACACCACCTGGAGGTGGCGTTATCCAGGGTCTCCCCCGAATACCGGACTCCTGCTCTGCTGTAACGGGGAGAGCAGAGCCGGGAGCCGGTCCCAGTGATCAGCTGTGTGGTCTAAACAGACCGCAAGCTGATCTCTGCTAAAAGAAAAAAAAAAGTAAAAAAAAAAATTTACTTATCTGAGTCCATGGACCGGTGGTCGGGGCTCCGGTGATGTTCTCCCTCCGGTCAGCTGGTGTCCCATGCTGCACTGCGGCCCGGTCATCAGGTGACCATGTCCCAATGCAGTATGGGATGTCAGCTGACCGGAGGCATGGAAGACATCACCGGAGCACCGATGACTGCAGGTAAGTGCTATTGAGGGAGGGGGGGTCGCGGGGGGCAGGGCTTAGCGCTGGGGGGTAGCAGCGGCGGACGGTCGCTGCATGCGCGGGCACTTTGTCAAGGTATTTTTTACAAAAATAGCGTGACTAGTGTCCAGAGGGGATTCGCAGGGACAGAGCTTAATAGCAAGCTCTGTCCCTGCAAGGGATTTGTAGTGAATCCCTGTGATATTGCCTGAATTCGCAATGCAAATTCAGACGGTGATATCACACTACAATCTGCATTACAAATGCGGTTTGTAGTAAATAGAGCCCTTAGTCTCCCCCTCCCTTCACTCTGTGTCAAACAGCCCCCCCCCCCCTTCATTCTGTGTCTCTCTGTGAGCATGATGTCACGTGGGGCTGGTGTCGCTCTCCCAGCAACAAGGTGGAAGGTGCAGTCATGCCGCCGAGCACCATGGGCCTTGCTCGGCGACGCAGTGGCGAGTCTGTGGGGTGCGGTACTGGGAGCTGTGTTATTCCCCCTCATATATGACTTCACGGTCCCATCTCCCCTATGTGGTAATACCACATATCAGTGCGTGCTGGGAGCTGTGTTATTCCTCCTCATATATAATTGTACAGTTCCCTCTCCCCTATATAATAATAATACCACATATCAGTGTGTGCTGGGAGCTGTGTTATTCCCCCTCATATATCACTGTACGGTCCCATCTCCCCTATATAGTAATACCGCATATCAGCGCGTGCTGGGAGCTGTGTTATTCCTCCTCATATATAATTGTACAGTTCCCTCTCCCCTATATAATAATAATACCACATATCAGTGTGTGCTGGGAGATGTGTTATTCCCCCTCATATATCACTGTATGGTCCCCTCTTCCCTATATAATAATACCACATATCAGTGAGTGCTGGGAGCTGTGTTATTCCCCCCTCATATATCACTGTATAGTCCCTGCACCTCTATATAAATTAAATATATACAGAACACGTTACCTGGCTCCGGTTGTGTCAGGACATGACAAAATGGCAGCTAAAGCCCCTGTGGCCCCGCCCCGCCGGCTCTACTCTGTGCCTGGTAGACTATAAGAATATGGCCACCGGTCACCATACATGAGGGGACCAGTGATGAAGCTGTGAGTGGCAGGTGCAGGAGGCTGCTATTTACAGGACGTACTCGATACTTTGTGCCGCCTGATCAGCTACTCGCTGCTATCAGTCACTGATTGGTAGCAGTGCGGCAAACTGCATTTTTATGCACTGTAAATGGACTGAAAATGTGTAACACTAAAGAGTAGATTTACTAGAGCTTCTAAAACTAAAACGTGTGCACTTTTAAGTTTAAGAAGCTAAATCTACCCACAAAAGAGGCCCATAGGAATTGTCCATTTAGCTAAATTGTACACCGTTCCAGTTAAGTTTTAGAAGGTTAACACAGGTTTTTTTTCTTCCTATACGGAGCAGACTTCCTGTAAGTAATACAACTGACGGATTCTGCTCAGGCAGAATAGAGAATAACTTGCACTCAACTGCTCAGCTTGTCTTCCCTGTTTAAAAAAAAATGGCTTGTGGAAAAAGTGAAATATAAGTTAAAAAAACATACCCATTTTACTGCTCCTTCAACTCCCTAAGATCTGGGATAAACGTAGACATATCTGGTGTCCCTGTACTCCATATTATTCAAACAAAGGTCTTCAGTTGAAGTATCTAGGATTGCTCTGAGTAAGCATGAGAAGAATCATGGGATAGTGTAGTATAAGTGTTACCAAAATAAAAGCTTACTTGATTGACCAAGAATAAGTAATTCCTGGTAAAACTAACAAAGTAAACCATCTCTGGTCTGGAAGGTGTTAGCTTATAGAGCATATGTGATCAGAAAATATACTGTACCCAGCAGTCTCAAAGAAAAAAAGTAGTATTAGTCAATAAACAGAGGCACTATCAGGTACAAACATTTCCAGTGGCAAACAGGAAAAAATTGGGACAGTCTATTTCAAGGGGTATATTTACTAAAGTGCAGATTTATAGAAGTGGAGGTGTTGCCCATAGCAACCAATCAGATTCTATGGGCCAATGGGCATATGTATTAAAGCTTGATGTGAGATAAAATTGTGAGATATATATCACCAACCAATCAGCTTCTAACTTACATTTTGCAGGCTGTGTTAAAAGAAATTATAGTTTGGAGCTGATTGGTTGGTGATATATATTTAACAATTTTATCTCACATCACGCTTTGATACAAATGTAATAGGGTGAGAGATTAGAAAATGTGAGAGTTTAGCAGTAACCTCTCACACTATTACATTGATCGTGTTGTAGTTTTAAAATGGGAAAACATCTGGATGAGAGTTTAAATTGTGAGAGTTTTTTGAGTCTGAAAAATGCGAGTTTGTATGTTCTCGGACTCTATTACATTGGCCGAGTTTAAAAAGTGTGAGAGTTTTCAGTCACATTTTCTAAACTCTCGCTCTGTTACATTTGGCCCTAAGTATCATTTATGTAGCACCTTCTAGAACAGTGGTTAGGGAACAGGGGTAAATTACCCCACATGGGGTAAAAATGAAATTCCTGGGGGTAATGGGCAGACAGCCGGGCATGCATATGAATCATTCTATAATATACAATGTACATATGCATGCCCGGCTGTGCCGCAGGGAGGCTCTAAGCCAGACGCCCGCTGAGATGTTATTACCAGCGAGCGCCCGGCTCCTTCCCTGCAGCGCCGCGTTAGCCGGAGGCTGGAGTTCTCTTCTGAACTCCAGCTTCCGCCTCTCTCCATGCGCACTATGGGAGAGACGTCATGACGTCTCTCCCAAAGTTCCGAGGAGCAGCCGGGCGGACAGGACGGCGGCGGATGCAGGAGCGGGGATTAAGGTAAGTGGTTTTTTTTGTACAAGCGGCACTACAGGGGCACTATATGGGGGCACTACTACAGGGATATTATGTGGGCCACTACTACAGGGGCATAACTATGGGGGCACTACTACAGGAGCATAACTATGGGGGCATTATATGGGGGCACTACTACAAGGGCACTATATGGGGCATTATATGGGGCACTACTGCAGGGGCATTATATGGGGGCACTACTACAGGGGCATTATATGGGGGCACTACTATATGATTTCCTTCCTTTCAAATCAAGGGGTTAACGTCGGTGTATCTAAATATATTTTGGAGTAAAAGGTAAAAAGGTTCCCTGACTCCTGCTCTAGAAGGTAATAGCTAGAATTTGGTTGGGCAACACCTCCACTTCTATAAACCCCGCACGTTAGTAAATATGCCCCTAAAAATTAGGGATGGTTGGTAATTGGTATGGACAATTTCTAAGGTCATTTGTTTTGGTTAAGTGTAGATGCAAGATCTGAGAGCTCATCTGCTTCCCATAAAGCTTCTTTCAATTTCTTTGCATGTGTGTTCTGATCCAATAGGTATAGCTTCAAGGAATGAGAACAGTTTATAATTGAGGGTTCTCTTTGATCCCATATAATCCCTATTTGCCTCATTCTGTCAGTCAGGCTTGAACCCGATGAACAGAAATTTGACTGGTTACTCTCTTCTTTAATACAGTTCCTTCTGCAACAGGCACATTTTTTTAAAGCATTTCAAAGCTGATATCTCAGCACCCTTCTGATGCGTTTAGCAGACTCTGAATTCAGACGGGAGCCACAAATCTTCTAAAGCAAAAGCTGCTAAATGTAAATGCAGGGTAGTTCTGACAAGCTATTCATGCAGGCAGGGATAAAAGACTTCAGACCGATTAGATGTTTTTTAAGAACCACTAAGAACCACAGAGGCAGAGAAGATAGAGAACAAAAATAATAAAAATAGAGAGGGAAAAATACAAAAATGACATGGCACTAGGTATGCCCATGGAAACCACTGATCATCTGCTGGAGAAGTGGTTCACTGCTCAGTAAGCAAGTTCCTTCCAACATTTCGATGGGTTTGGATGAGAGCTCAGTGATGTCATGTCTATATGATACCCCCAGATGATGTCACATTCACTGTGTAATAAACACCGATATTCTAAGTACATACTGCGGTAATCAACCACGGTATGTACCCGATGAGCGGCGGGATGTATTGCATTGCGGATGCGATGTTTAGTACATCCCGTCCTTTGGGTCAGTTATATGGTGGTGGGCAGGGATGTGCTTCTGTTTCTCCACATTATTATTATTATTATCCTTTATTTATATGGCGCCACAAAGGTTCCGCAGCGCCTTACACAGTACATAAATGAGCACACAAGAAAAACAGTTAATAGTAATACAAAACAATGTAGGCAGGGGCTGGCTGGAAACTTTTAGCCTGGGGGGCAAATGCAATCCAGTGACCCCGGCTTTTCTGCCAGCGCACTGCAACTGCAAAATAGTTGTTTGGATGCGATTTAAATGTGTAATGAAATATATGAAAAATTATTTTGTCTAAAGGCACACAGCCACTTACAGATATGAAAACGACTGCACGATTACGACATTGTAACCGTGCAGTCGTTTGTCAGTCTGTGATGTGGCTACACTTAACGAGCAGTCGTTCAGTGCAGGCTCATCAATCATCTGAAAGCATGCTGAATCTGATGATATCGTCAGGTTGTTCAGCATTTTTGCCCGATGATAGATGTCTAAACAACCATCGGGAGCGCGCATCACTGGTCGTTTAAGACATTTTTGCAAATGATTTGCAACCGATTTATGAACGATTTATGAACGATTGAACGATAACGTTATCTTTCAATCGTTCAGATAAATCGTCTAGTGCAGAGGTTCCCAAAGCCGCCATTACAGTCCACATTTTAAGGATATCCATGCTTGAGCACAGGTGACTTAATTAGTACCTCAGTCAATTTGATTTAACCATCTGGACTCGAGCATGGATATCCTTAATACCTGGACTGTAACGGCAGACTTTGGGAACCTCTGGTCTAGTGGAGGTGTGCCTTAAGAGTTATAGTCAAATACATCACCTACCAGCCCTGATTGACAGACTATTCTAGTGACCGATATCAAATATAGGAAGCAATATATGTACCTGACAGCCCCTCCAAGGTCCACCTCACATCATCACATACTGCCCCGTCCCCGATTACTCTCAGTGCACAAAAGCAGAACCACAGTAATGCTGGGTACACATTATGCAATATATTGATAGTACAGCCGACAAACTATATATTAAGTTTGTTTTCTCGAGTGTACACACAATATATATCGTGTCTGCTGTGCAGCATGACAGATGCACTATATCTTGCACATCTGCTGGTATGACCCACCGACCGACTCATACACTGACCGGCAGGAAACGCTGACACTGACATCACAACTGGGCGGGTAAATTTAAATGCACACCCAGTTGTGATGTCTGCCAGACAGATTGAGCATCCCATTGGTAAGTGTGGATACTTACCAAAATTGACCGCTCGGTGGGTTTGTCGCTTAATTGGGCCGTTGGCGTAGTGTGTACCCGGCATAAGTTACTGTGATTGTGGCATTTGGGAAAGTAGCCTAGATAATGGTCCATAGGGATATGTCTGTAACTTAGTACACTGCTGCTAGGAATCACAGCCTACCAAAGCCGGGGTATGGTGGTGTGCTCAGGGCTGCGCAGTACTATGATGTGCCCAGTGCTGCACATTACTATGTTGTGCCAGTGCTGCCCAGTACTATGGTGTGTCCAGTTCTGCACATTACTATGTTGTGCCAGTGCTGCCCAATACTATGGTGTGCCCACTGCCAGTGCTGCCCAGTACTATGGTGTGCCCAGTGCTGAATCTCACCTGCTGTCAGTGTGGACCCAGCAGGATGAACATTCCTCTCCCTTTACAGGCAGCAGCAGCAGCAATGGTTAATCTGGGGAAGGCATGAGCAGCAGGAGTCCCGATAAACTCCATCAACAAGCCCCGCCCCCTTTTTTGACTCTCCAGCCCCTTGGGTTCCTGGGAAAGGAAACCTAGCTCTCTATTGGTTGGCGGCGGCCATGGTTTTGAAGCCTGCTGTAGGGGCAGCCATTTTTGGTTAGCCACTGCAGCTTCACTTTACACATATAATAGCACAAAGCAGCCCTGAATCACTTAAATTGTGCCGGCCTGGGGGGCAGATGGCACCCTGCCCCCCGGCCCAGCACGACCCTGAATGTAGGACAAGGACATGGTTTATAAACATAGCTGCAGGACATAAGCAACCAGGTGTTAAGTGCCGTTGTGGGTAGTTAGGAGTAAATCATACTATAAGTAGGTGGAGGAGAAGCACGTGAGGGACGAGGGCCCTGCTCGTGAGAGCTTACATTCTAAAGGGGAAGGGCAGACAGACAGGGGCGACACAGATGGGGTAGATAGTGAGGAAGGAGCATGGAGCAGTGGGTTAGGATATGTGCTGTGGAATGTATGTGTTTAAGATGACCTGATGTTATGTCAAAATAAGTCCTTCATTCATCTATCTCTATGACAGAAAATAGATTTTGATTATGTGTTATTTACATGAGAGATGTATAAAATAAAGTTGTAGCACTTTAATTATTATGTGTTACATTTTAGCATCTAAATACATCCTGATAAAAAATGGATATATTATGGGACTGTCCCGCCATCCTAATACAGTAGTGAGTACTTTAGTCCCAGCTGCTGGGTGCTATGCCATGCTCCTGTGAGTATCTCACATGCTAGACCCACTCACAAATGGGTGCAGCCATCCCCAACATGCTGTGGTCCCAAAGGATGTTGCAGTACCCGGGCCCGGAATTTCTCTTGGCAGCCTGGTAGGTGACAGGCAGAACCAGGTGGGCATAGTGGTGGGGTAGCAAGGCCATAGAGGGAGGGAGGTGGCTGAGAGTGGAGGAACAGGAAATGCGGGGGAAAGAAGCAGAGGGTTGGAAAGCAAACTGATGAGAGAAAAAAGGGGGAACAGCAAGTGGAGGAGACAAGAGGGGTGGGATAGATTGGTGGTCACCAGCACTGGTTTTGCATATCACATTGACCATTTGATTTGGTCCTGGATCACCAACCCGTGGCACCCCTGAAAGTGTCCCGTGGCACCAAGTTTGGAAATCACTGGCATATGGCATAGTGCTATGCTATTAAGTCACTGCAATTATATCTGGTATATTAGTTTGAGTCAGTGCTGTACAATAGTTTTCATATTTTCCATCCATATGCTGGCAGGACAGACCCTGTTAAAAATGATGTCATATAGTAAAAAATACAGATTTGTCAGGCAGGCAGGGTTACACATGAGGCCCAGGTCTCAGGCTGCCAGTGTAAAAGTCATTAAAACTGAATTTCTTAGTAACTTAAACATTATGATAATGCCCAGTGTCTAGCTTATGTGTTCTGCCCAGTTGCTAAGTAGGTCATGCACAGTTTTAATGGGATTTGAAAGTTTCTTGTGTCCCAAATCTCAGGTTTCAGAATTATAAATTGCTCTGTGCATCGCCAACACTTTTCATCCTTCCAGAAACCTGAGTTCAGGTTCATGAAAACACATTAAGGCCCTAGGAATTTGGCTATTTTATTCTCATTCCATGAGTCTTCATTGAAAGCTGAAAGCAAATTTTCTTACACAAAAGGAAGGTAGGAGAGCAAGCTGGTGATTCATCCCGCCTCCTGCTGCACTGTACAGATTGTGTTTCCATGCTCTGCAAGTGGATATAATAATCAGGCGAGCAGGAAGTGGCCTGTTGTGGCAGGCAGCAGATTGAGATTGTTTAGGCGTTTGGAAGAACAGACAGGTTCCATATTCTAATGTGCTTCACGCTTTCATGGCCCCGTGTGCTTGGAGAATTATTCTTCAAGATGTGTGCAATTGGTTTTGTCCTGTTAATTCTCATATTTACCTTTAGGAAGACTTGGTTAGCTTATAGATAGCGTTCTTTAGCTATATGTATGTATGTAAAAAAATTGTAAAGTAATTGCCATCAAATGCTTTTGCGTTACGACACATGGGAGTATGTTTACTAAAAGTCTATGGACCTCATTCAGAGTCGGTCGAAGCGGCCACACGGTCGTAAGGGAAAAGGGGCCGGATATGCAAATGATTCCCTCGCAAGTTGCGTCCCTAAGTTCGGATCGGTAGCTGTCCGACCAAGGGGAGGAAGCGGTCGGAATTCAAAAAAATACGTCCCCTTCTCGTACACATTGCACGTCATCTCCGGGCATATAAGGATTAATCGAGACCATCAGGAACCATCGGAACTGGTCGTAGAGCTTAAGGTTGACCATACCCTCTCTTAAGCTCTACGATCATGTCAGTGTAAAAACCTCCCATGTCACATGTGCCATGATGCTACTTTGTTAATTATGCACTCCCATAAACCGTATGCACTCCCATAAAACGCCATTCGCATAATTAGGCACGCCTGCGTCCGGATCTCCACTTCCCCGTTTTCAAGCACCTTCCCCTGTTACCACCCACAAACGCCTCAATCTGTCACTCAAACTACCGACCTGGCTGTGTTCAAGGAGAGAGAAATTTCTGATCGTAGCGGCTAGTTTGCGCACGCACATTGCGAACTTTACGCATGCGCAGTATAGCAAACATCGGTGGCGTACGACCGTGCGACCGCTTCGACCGACTCTGAATGAGGTCCTATGTTTGGTCGATTTTGTGTTTCAGGGTTTAAATCACACATTTACTAACACATGATTTTTTTATGTCTTTTTTTTTAAAACGAAGTGAAAAAAATAATCTCTAAGTAAATGTGTGTAATTTAGACACAAAATCGACCTTTAGTAAATATACCCCAAGGTTTTGTAATGAAGACCTTATTACAGTTATGCTGTATGCATGGGAAATTTTTAAAGCAGCAGGGAACAGACCTGGTGACATGTTATCTGCTTTTTTTTTTACAGTCTACTCTATGGGCTAAATGTATTACACTGCGAACCGGCAGTGCTGCGAGAATACATGCGAGTATGCTCGTATTTTTAAAGCATGGGTTGGAGAACAAAACAATTCTTTGTGGTCTATTCATCATCACTTAATTTCTACAAAAGCAAATGAACATTTTCACCAGCAATTGTAGAAATTAAGTTTTGGGGCCATTCTTCAAGAAGGTAAAGCAGGAGATATCACAGATATTTCCTGCTTACCTTTCTCTCGCAGAATGGCCCACTGTCCCCACACATTAGTATGGGGACAGAATTCATCAAACTCTGAAAATACAATATTTTCGCAGCTTGACCACAGGAGCATTTGCCATCTTCAGATGGCATTTGATCCCACTCGCGACTCATAACCGGCTCATAATCGTATTGATCCCTCCACCCCTGTATGGCTCCTTCCGCCGGATGTCGGGGCTCCAACAGGTCATGCATGCGCAATTGTCTCACTGCTTCGAAAGGAGCGGTGAAGCCACTCGTGGAGACAGCTGATATTCGGATCAACTGTCTCCGTGCCAGAGCAATGATTAATTGCTCCAACGCTAGTTAGTATATTAATTATCGGGGTCCGTTTAGTGTTATTGATGTTAATAATGCTGTAGTAACAAAAAGTAGTTAAAATTACATTATTTCAGCTGTTTTTACACATTTTTAAAGAAAACCAAAACACTTGAGGGTGGTTTTGGCAAAACCAAAACACAATGATAAATTTGGTCCAAAACCAAAAGATGGGGGTCTGCGCACATCTCTAGTTCTATTGCTGCTAACATATGGCAAAATTTTGGTTTGTCAACTTGTGTGGGGTCACCAATCAAACATATTTGATACAGAATGGTAAAAATCTGTGCTAGCTGCAGTCGCACCAGTTGTATACTGTATGTAATGTCAGCATTCAACCAAGTATGCGGACAGAGATTGTGGTGGCAGCGCAGCTGAGCATATGACAGTGTAAGTGGAGCACATACATTGTGGCCACATTGCTCACTGAACTAGTTGCTCGTCAGTCTTGCCTGATTATAACTGCAGGTATCTCAGCAGCTACAGGGTCCACAGGGTGGAGGCCCAGAAATCATGTATACATTTTATGTGTTCCATGTTTCATTTAGTTCAGCTTAAAGCACTGCCAATTGCACATTTATATCATCCTATTCAGGAAAACAGTCAGATGGCTGTGTAACATTACTAGGTAACAGATAAAGAGACGAGTTACCCTGTATTGTTCTTTCTTGAGGCTGATATATAGTAATGCTGAGTACACAATTGTGATCAATTGATTGGCCAATATATTGTGTGTCCATCGGCCAGTGTGTACCAGCGATATGTCTGCGAACAGTCATATTGCGTCAGCTGTGCTGCACAGACGATGGCAGATTTATCTGTCTATCGCGCTGTGTGTACGGGTGGTCAGCGGGACGTGCGGCCAGATGACAGATGAGGGTTATTCAGTGTGTATGAACAACCATCATCTGCAGATATATCTTTTAGGTGTGTACCCAGCTTAAGGTTCTCACTAAAGCAAAATGCATTATTGCACACAGGGAAACAATTTGACTAACCATACTAAGATTAATAAGGTCCTTCACTTGTAATAGATATTACGAGGGAGGTGCTTCTCTATCTGGGATAGTGTGAGTAACAATCTCTGCAGAAATGCTCTATGTGTATATTTATACAGCAGCAGGGTCATTGTTGGAAGCTTTTCATCTTGTACTACAGCCGGTTAGGACACGCTCCTAAATATGTGGGCTGTGACTTTAGCTGCCGAATTGGTGTGGCACCATAATACTATATCATACTATTCTTACTTACACAGCTGCAGTAGAATGTGAGGGTAACATCAGCTCTGTATTTTAAAGTTTTGTGGTCCATAATATTGAGGTCAGACAACTTTGCTATTAGAAAACGTAACCCTTACAGTTCCTTGATTTTTTTTTTTCTCAGAAGTTCACTTAAAACACAATTTTACTGAGACAGATCTAACAGATCTCAGAGAAATCACATTAACTCACTTATTGTTGGAAGCAGTGGCATTGTCGGGGTTACATAAACACTGGTAATATACCAACATATGCAGAAATCTCATAACCTCTGTGTCCGTTCTCTCAGATACCAGACTTCCTGCATAGATATTACTTTCCTTCCATAGCAGTATCACTTTGTCTCTACTGTTTCCATCAGTTTGAGAGTTATCTTTTACAACATGAGTTAAATTTCAGCCACTTTCCCATTTCAGCAAAGCAGTAATCATGGGTTCTGCATTTTGCAAATTAATAGTTTGAGCATGTAGAAATGCAACATGATACTGCAAGGCTTTGCTCTCTGGCAGTGAAGGGTTTGAGTGGGGGAGGAGTGATGGCAAGTCTTCAATCCATCACATCACATAAAGCTGGAGATTCCAGAAGTAAGCATAGGGCACCAAGGGTTATCAGGAAAGCTTTGCTTTCTATACAGAAGTATTAATAATGTTTATTAATAAGCATCTCTATTCACTCCATTTATGAGTGTTTTTATCATTTCCATGACAAGCCCTTCTAAAGCTGTTTATCTCTAAAACTGACCCTCAACCCATAAATGACTGCTGAGTTCTCTGTGGTCAGATGCAGCAATGTCAGATCAATAAATTGTCTGCACTGTGCTATGGTGTGTGCTATGGTGTGTGCTATGTTGTGTGCTATGGTGTGTGCTATGGTGTGTGCTATTAACAAGCTGAGAAGACGCAGAAATGGAGGGTGCATTGAACACTTTATATGGCAATCACGATGGGCCTGACTTTGAGTTGGGAGTAAAGCAAAAACAGCAAGTAACTGCGCCAGAACAAACCAGGCTGCCAGGGGCGTATCTATAATAGGTGCTCCGTGTGCGGTGCACATGGGCCCCTGGGTGCAGGGGGGCCCACACCGCACACCCTGCACCCATTTATTAAATACTTTTTCTCAGTGACCTGCGCATGCGCAGTAGACTCTGGCAGAGCACTACTAGAGTTTACTCTAGTGCTCAGAGTCTGCTGCGCTCAGTGTGCTGCCGGCAGCCGGGAGGAGAGGAAGGGGCCCAAGACAGAGACTGCACACAGGCCCCCTCCTCTGTTAATACGCCCCTGCGTGCTGCAATACAAAGAGTGCAAATAAATTCATTTTGTGTAGGCAGAGTAAATAGTGGGTGATTTTGCATGTAGCCTACAAACTGGTTGGGTACGGAATGCCGGCGCTCAGGATCCCTGTGGTGAGGATCCCGACACCAGCATCCCAACTGGGTTAGGATGTCGACACCTGCAGGTAAATATCCTAACCCTCCCCCTAAACCTCCCCTAGTGCCAGCCGCCACACATATGCATAATAAATTTGCGACGCACATTCTGTCTCTGACGTCCGCGCTGGCCAATTCTCTTCTGCTCATGTGTGATCCTTCGATAGTTAAAGCCATCCATGGTACCGCATCATATAGCTTATTACAATCAATGATTCCTGACGTTTTCACCATCGATGGTAACCATTGATGGAGGCCACACCGATAGCTATAATGAGGACAGTAGGGCTCTCTATTTCACCAAGGCACATAATGTCCTTAGATGCTCTTGGCCAGCAGCAGCGTGCCCATGTCAGTGATTCTAATATTCTGGCAACTTTAATATTGTATCATGTGGGCAGCTTTAGTTTAATCGTATTGAGGTAACCTTTGGGTATGGGAGTAGGTGTTCTCTATTAGTGATCCTTTGCCAGAAAAATGAAAACAATTCTGAACACAGAACAAGTTATAACAGTATAACTTTTTAAAGTGTTCACATATTTGTTTGTCTAAATAGAAATGTAATTATGTACAGTCATTATTACTCCTCAAGATCCATTGTCTGCTGAAACACAAATAATCTTTTATATATTCCCTCTGTATTTACTTTGTGACTAAAATATACTCCGCATTCAAACCACATTACTATTTCTGTGTCCTATAATGAAACTGTTACTACAAAAATAAACAATACCTTAGTAACCACTGTTAGAAATCCGTCTCAAGTTTTATTATGACCCTGTGATTCTTTTCACTCTCACCTTTGCCTATATTGACACCGAGGACCTGACTCAGAGATGTACGCGATGCCAATACTTCCGCAGTTGAGCGATTACCGGCCAACTGAGCATGCGTCACGGTCACACTGTGCACGCGCCAAGGTATCTTAGCGATACCGCTCGCATTGAGGATTTCTTTGCAAAGTGATGGACAGTCAGGGGCCGTTTGGGGACGGTTTCAGGAAGTGGCAGCAAAAACGCAGGCGTGACGCAACCGTTATAGGGAGTGTCTCAGCCTACAACTGCGATCCCATATGCAGAAAACATGGAGCCAGTGTCTCAGTTCCCGCGGCCATTCTGCGCGACCATAGGCTTACTCAAATGGTTGATTATCGAAGGATCTGCGTTCACCGCTGTTTGTACGCATTTGCTTGGATCTGAGAAGCCGCCGTTGGGCGTCTCAATACATTTCCAGCTGGCTACGGCATGAGAATATATTCGCACAGCAGCTGCACATGTATGAGCGTCTATCTCTGGACAGGCCCTGGGAGTACTATAACTGCCTGCTGCTTAGTTAGATGGAACGTTAGGTCATTTATAAACTAGACGCATTTCTGAAGCTTGTGGTTACTGTCATATGAAGGTACTTATAAATGTTAGTGAGTTCACTTGTATATCCGATAATGTGCACACGTGCATAGTTCTTATCAGCTTCATCGTAGTATGAGATCTGCCGAATGTAAAATTGTGTATATACTATAAAATTGGCTAGTGAAACATTTGTGTAGATATATATTGTTAGAGCACATATATTGTTAGTGTAGTTTGTCAGTGGCTGTGACAGCTTGCTGGTAATGTTGTAAACAAGTGATTAAAGTAAACATTCTTTAAAAATAAATTATTGCTTTTAAATAGAGATTATTGCTTTACAGTATGACAATCAAGTGACAGCTTTTTGGATGGCAAACTCTGCACATAAGAGCAAATATCTAATTTGCCATTCCTTGCTTATTAAGTAAGCAACTGGTCCGTTTTTTTTATATATTTATTTATTTTGAGGCAAGATGGAATTAAGAAATGTTTGTTTAACCTCTCACTCCTAATCCTCGGTGTTCTTTCTGTTTACATCACACCTGCCTTCTATTGTAACACTGTCTTGTCATAAATACTTAATAATAAACCCAGCACTGACAAATCCTACTGTTTTCACAACACATACATTCCAATCTTAATACTTATAGGCTACCTGAGGCTATACAACATGCAATAGCCTAACTATGTGTACACATTGCCCTGTTTAGGCATTTGTTGTCCAAAATGGTTGAGCGGTGTTCAGATGCTGGCTGGCTGCTACTCAGACCTTAAGCTAGGTACACACTGGAGCCGTGGGCATTCAGGGCTCCCGGGGGGACTTAGGGTTAGGCACCCCTCTCGGGAGGGTTAGGGTTAGGCAGCCCAGGGGGTGTTTAGGGTTAGGCACCCCCCCTGGGAGACTTACGTTTAGTCTGCGGGGATGGGGGGAGTTAGGTTCAGGCACTTAGGGGGGGTTAGGCACTAGGATGGGGAGGTTAGGGTTAGGCACCCCTAAGGGAGGGTTAGGGTTGGGGGGGTAGGATTAGTATAACTTACTGAAATTCGCTGTCGGGAACTTCATCCCTGCCGGGATTTCATACGGCCGGTGGTAATACATACTGATTCCATGGGTTGTGTGTGTACTTCTTCATAGAGGATAATTAGCCTTATTTGACCTCAGGCTGAAGTTGTGGTCAGCAAGTAACAGAACATGGCCCAACCTTCCTGGACTGTGAGCTCTGAGAATGTGTGCTCAGCCTGAAATATAAAAAGATAACTAAATCAATTGTCTCTTAATTAAGAATAATCCAATTATAGTACCATTCAGGGATGGATTGGATACTTAAAGTGGCACTTGAAAAAATCTGAAAGTGGCCTCCTGTAGGCAGAACTAAATCAACAATAGGCGGTATCAACAGACAAATAGGCAGGTTTTAAATATGTTACTTAGTAGTGTGAAAGAAAAAATAAATCACATTGCTTGCCTACCTGTACCAAAAGCCTACAGCATCCTAGTGACATACAATGCAAAGACCATCCTAGTTACTGCATTACAATTCAGGAATCTTCTTAGTGATTGCCATACAATACAGAGAGCATTTTAGGGACTTATAGCAAATGCAGGAAATATTCTAGTGACTGACATACGATGCAGACATCATCCTAGTGATCACCATACAATGAAGAGAGCATGCTAGTAATCAACGTATAATACAGAGAGCAACCTAGTGAGAATGATACAATACAGAGAGCATTCCACTGACCACCATAAAATATAGAAAGCACCCCATTGTAGAGAGATACATCGAATGGTTCACCATTGATAATGTCCATAGGTGGCACAATCAGTACCTTCCATCAATGGCAGGAAGTGACTGATGTAAAACTATCAATAGTTTGAACCATCACTGGGCAGCTCAAGTCTGGACATGTGACCACAGTGGGCCAATCAGAGGAGAGCAAGGTTAAGGGATGGCCAATAGGGTGGGACTAAGCGACATGTGACAAAGACTCACTGCATCACCACTAAAACTTGGCCATCAATGTCCAAGGAACATTGCAACTATCCTATTGAAATAAATTCAATTCAGAATACTAGTGGCCAAATATTCAATACAAAGAGCATCCTAATGGCAGATATTCAATACAGAGAGCATGCTAGTGACCATCATACAGCATCCTACTGACCACCATACAATAAAGCGGATATCCTAGTGACTGCCATACAATACAGAGAGCAACCTAGTAATCACAATGCAATTTACACAGCATCTTTGTCACGACCAGGGGTTCCATACCGGTAGGTCCGCGGTCTTTGCCCGTTAGGGCACTCTGGCGTGGGCCATTTGGTGGCGGTGCTGGAGTATGGAGACTGGCACGGGGTGCATCTAATGGTTCCTTGTTGGTAGGCCGTGCCAGCATGGGAGTGTTGCACAGTATTCCCAAGCTGCAGTTCTATGGGCGCCACCATCTTGCATTGGGCCATGTGTCCTAGGGAAGCAATCCCCTAAAGGTCAGCTGTTCTCTCCGGCCAATCACGCTCTGCTGTTGGGGATTTAAGGGAGTTCACAGATTCCTTACTTTGCTAGTGCAATGTGTATCAGCCGAGTCTGGTCACACTTATCTGAGCTCCTCTACGCAGCTGACTTCGGTTCTGCCTAGCTCCCTGCCGGTTCCAGGTAGCCTCAGGATTCCCAGCACCTACCAGCAACTCCTCCTCCCGCTACTGTTGTAATCCCACTCACCAGCCAGACTACCTTCTTACCGCATCGACCCCTGTCTACAGTTTGTTTCCCTCTGAACATACCTAAACATTATTGCTCCACTCCTGTTACCTTCATTCTGGATTTTATTATTTGCTGCTGGACTTATTATTTGACTCTGACCCATCTCCACTTTTGCCCTGGACTTGTTTTTTTTCATGTCTACTGTGATACTTGGGGTAATTAGCTTGGTAGACTAGTGTCAGTGGTGCAGTGATTTGGTGCAGAATCAGACTCCACACATGGCATTCCAGTAAAACAAGTGAACGTGGTGCTTTACTTCAGCATAATCAGGAAACAAACAGAAAATAATAAATGCCTAGCCCTTTCTTAGGGCACTAGCTCACTTCTTGAACTCTCTCTACAGAAGCAGCTACTCTGCATGAAAGTCTCTCACAGTCTCTGAGATTGGTGGTCCTTCCTGCCACATGCAGGACTGGACACTGGCCTCCTGGCCTGGTATAGCTTCCTTAGTTGGCATCTGCCGCCTCTCACAGTCTGGCCTGCTTCCTTGCAGGTACCATAGCTCAGTCCCAGAGTTGGATAGCCTTCCCTGTATCTCACAGGTCTAGGCTCATGCCTCCTGGCCCTCACTGGCTTGCTAGCACAGTGAGCTCTGTCTGACTGGTCTGCCTCAGTCCTCCCTGGACTGAGGGCCTGATTCAGAGCCGGACGCTCTGACCAGAGTGCTCGCTCTGAATCAGGGCCCTCCTACATGAAAATGGAGCGGCCTTATGGACGCTCGCATAGCTGTTGGTTACCACTCACAGCGTATGCGAGCGTCCATGATGATGGTCAAGACCATCGCGACCATCGGGCTTGCGACGGAGACCCTGCGGTAGGGTCTCGCTGCCGCAAGCCCTGGAGTGATTTTGGCTCTATCAGAGCCAAAATCACTCCCACTGACATCACTAGTGATGTCAGTGGGGCCGGCTTCAGATGGTAGGCGTTCCCATGGGAACGCCTCCATCTGGCAGCCATGCCCCCGGCATGCCCACCAAAGGGGGCGTGCTGTCAATCAACATCGACAGCATGCCCCCTTTGGTGCGAGACACGGAGCGACGGAGAGCCCGTCGCTGTCCAGGTCTCGCACATGCGCACGACGGAGCTCCCTCCATTGTGCGCATGCGCAGTGGGGCAACATCGACCCACTGGTGAGCGTCCTGCGCTCGCGAGCGGGTCTGAATGACCCCCTGAGTTCACTCGGCAGCCCTTACACCTCTTCCCAGAATCCTTTTCTTCTCTGTGTGGGCGGATCTCTCCTGCCCCACACAGAATCTGCTGCTCACCAGCTCCATCTCTGGTGATACTGCCACACTACCATTCCATTCATTAAACATCCCAAGTTTTTCTACAGTGCTGATTCTGTGACCCCTCCTGTATCCACCCCGGGTCCACAAAAAAACCAATCCCTGACATTCTTATTTAATGTAGCCACACAGCGAATTACCTGCCTGAATCAAGCCATCTTTACTCATATGTCATTGCCTTCTTCCCTCAACTACAGTGCACCAGTCCACAAAATCGAGTGTGGATTGAAAGATCTACAGTAAAAAGGTAGACAATGTTTTGATAGACACCAAATGTTAGACAGTCAATAGGTCGACAGGGACAAAAGGTCGACACGTGGTTTGTTTTTCCTAACCCTAATTTTCGCCATAACCCTCCCCTTGGTGCCTAACCCTAACCCTCCCTCCTGGTGCCTAACCCTAACCCTCCGGTAAGTGCCTAACCCTGCCTCCTGGTGCTTAACCGCCGAGGTAAGTGCGTAACCGCTGGGGTAAGTGCCTAACCCTCCGGGAAGTGCCTAACCCTAAAAAAACTAAGCAAAAAAAAAATCATGTGTCGACCATTTTTGTGCCAACCATTTTCATGTCGACCATTTGTACATGTTGACCTTCTGACCTTTTGTCCCTGTCGACCTATTGACTGTCTAACATCTGGTGTCTATGTAGACATTGTCTACCTTTTTAATGTAAATCTTTAGACCGGATCCCCACAGACTCCACCATCCTTGCCATGGATGGCGCTCACCAATATTCTATCATACAATGGGAACTGAGAGCAGTGAAACTGAGTTATCCTCTTCCTTCTACTACTTACTTCTCCTGTTTTCCTACCCTACCCTTTATCCTTCTTCCTCATCCTCCTCCACCCCCTTTTTCCTCTTCCTTCATCTTTCTTCCTGCTCTACCTTTTGCTCAGTCTACATTACTCTTTTCTCCTTAATTCAGCATCAGTCATTTTAGGCTGAGCATCTGAGGTATGTGTGCTGAGTCCCAATTGGAGGAGCTGGTGCATGTACTTACTGTGGTTTTTGGTGCACAGCAGGACATGTACATGCCCAGCTGATCTATGGAGCTGCCTGCCAACATGGCAGTATACCAGCAAAGTGTGCATTGTACAGGCTGCCAGTAGCAGGAAGCCAGGAGAACAGATCACCATTTGGCTGATCCATGGCACCTGTAAGAAGGTCGCTAATCGTGGGGAATTGCCAGCCATGAGAAAACAGAACAATGTTAGGGCAGGCCCTGATTAGTTCAGGCTGGAGGCAGGTCCCCACTCACCCACCCCTATTGAAAAATAAATAAATAATGGAAAGAAAATAAATAATGGAAAGAAAACATCAGGAAGCCACATATTTGGTGGGAGTAAAGACTTACTAGTTTAGTGTGTACCGTCTTCTTTAGTGTGGGACTAATGATAGGCGTCTAAATACTGATGTCTATCATCAGCCCCACGCTGAAATCCCGGCACCCGACATACCAATAATAAGTAAGCCGGGCATCGGGAGCGCTTAGCCGCACGGGGGGGGAGGGGTAGGATTAGGGACTCCCTGGGGGACTTAGGGTCAGGCACCCCCCTGGAAGGGTTAGGTTTAGGCTAGGGGAAGAGGGGGTTAGGGTCAGGAACCACCGAGGGGAGGTTAGGCTTAGGCGCCTCCGGGAGGGTTAGGTTTAGAGTTCTAGGTTGGGGTTTAGGCACCCCTGGGGGGAGGTTAGGATTAGGCACTAGGGGGGGAGGTTAGGGTTAGGCACCCCTAAGGGATGGTTAGGGGGGTAGAGTGGTAGGGATAGCCTACTTACCTCCCCTGTCGGGATATTCAGCTGCCGGCCTTCCGGCGTCGGTATTTCAATAGCGGGGTTTAGGTCCGACGGTGATTCATACCGATTCCCTGTCTTCAAGCAACTTTTGCTTCAAAAATCCCTTTAATACTCAAAAAATATAAATTGTATTTTTTGTCAGAAAATGCTAAGGCCCCCATACACCTACGCACAGATTGCGCGATCCTGCGATCGGATCGGAAACACAGAGCCGCCGGTCGGCATTTCCATTGATATTCCCCGATCCGTTGATGGATCAGTGAAATTATACATGTTGAATTTCACGTATTTGCAAATCACAATAATATTTTGATCGTGATCGGCAAATCTGTGAAATCCAACATGTTGGATTTCACAGATCCCGAGATGCCGAGTTGCAGGATCGCTGCGATCCATCGCAGATGTGTAGGGGCCTTAAGTCCTGTGATAATAAGGGGTTAATGAATTTTCCTATATTAAGTGACAGCTGCGGCGGATTTGAGCTGGATAGTGAAATATATGATATTTGAATGCCTCATCTTGTTCAGTCCCTGCAGGAGTCAGTATAAGATTTGTCATGCAGGAGTCAGTATAAGATTTGTCATGCAGGAGTCAGTATAAGATTTGTCATGCAGGAGTCAGTATAAGATTTGTCATGCAGGAGTCAGTATAAGATTTGTCATGCAGGAGTCAGTATAAGATTTGTCATGCAGGAGTCAGTATAAGATTTGTCATGCTTATCAACAGATGCCAGGTATTTTCTCTTTGTCCTGAATATTCTCCTCTGTCCTACTGCTGATATGATGCACCCAGTGGTATCACCTTCTAGCATTCTCTCAGGTCATGTGTGTCTCTGCCTTGCAGCCTTGCACATGGCCATCTGGCATCAGTCCTCTGGCACTCCCCTCACACTTACACAGCTGAGCAGCAGATGTGCCATATAAAGCTACATTCAGCATCTATCAGTGCACCAGCAGTGTCTGGCTGGTGGGGGGGCATGTTCTGGGCTTGGCTGACTTTTGGTGCAGTAATGCTGAGTTGCTTTTAAATAATGAGAATACTTATCATCATTTGCCAACTGTAACAGCAATTCCTAACGCCTATTTTATAAGTGCAAATTTTATTTCGACTTTTTGATTGCCAAATCTACCTGATCTTTTGGTGGTTTTAGGTTTTATTGACAGCTCTGATTGTTCAACGTCTTCATCAGTGCAATACTGTATTAATGTTACATAGAAAATTGTGTGGTTTTTTTCTAAGATCTTGTTCTGTGTGAATTACTTGTGCTTTATTAGCTTGTCTTCTAGGGCTGAGGGGTATATTTATCATAGGATGAAAAGCCCTATTGCCTGTTAAAACGGGAGTGATAGGGTTCCGCCGTATTCGTCAAGGGCCTGATTCAGCAAGGATCACTATTCTGCTTATACGCACGCAACTGTGTTGCTAATATCAGCGGTGATATGTAAATGCATTCACATTGCGATCACAGCTTACCATAAGGACGCCTACTTCCCCTTACTCACATCCTTATACTCGGTCAACATAGTGAAACAATCGGTAACATCGAGTAACATCGGACCCATACGCACAATTAAGGTAGGTCAGACCTCACTCAGGAATTGCTAACTACTGCGCACGCTATGAGACCTCAGGAGACATCTGGTATCGCAGTGGCTAATTTATGCACACCCATGCAATGGCGTTTAAATGCACTGGCACGCCCTTGTTCGCTTGACCACCCCCTCTCACCACCAACAAACGGCGCTTCCTGTCAATCACTTTGCCATGAGTCTGCGTAGCCTCTGCGTACGCAGTTCTGAATGCAGCATCTGACTCGGGCATGCGCGCTGCAATGCATGCGCAGTACAAATTAATCGACCGATTGCATGCGTAGTAGCAACTGCGTTCCTTGGTGAATCAGGCCCCAAGGTGGTACCACCTGCTATAGGCTAACTTTTGACTATTAGAACTTCCCCATGCATCCTATTTATCAAACTTTGCAGCTGTACTTATGTCACTAATCTTGTTCTATTTTTCCCATCTTTGAAGACTATTTTTTTTATTTTTCAAAATATGTTTTTTTAAAAGTTTCTTTTATTTTTTTCATAGTGATACTGAAAGTCAAAAGTCAGGGTTTTCAATTGCACTGTGCTAGTTTGGTCATGCATGCTCACATCCCGTGACCCTGGCCCAGAGAAGTGATAGGTTAAATCTAAAATTGTATTATTATTTTTATTTATTAACAGTTTCTTATATAGCGCAGCATATTCCATTGCGCTTTACAATTGGAACATTAATAGAACAAAACTGGGTAATAACAGACAGAATTCTATGAGTTTCCCATCAGTTTGGCCACATACCCTCTAGACCACGATTTGCGGCAATATGCCATGAGGGGTCAGGGCCTAATAATGTAATACACCTGATCCCGCCCCTATCATTGATTGGCTGCATATCTCTTCTGAGTTTCTCCTGCAGGGGAGGAAAGTGATGTCGGGAACTATGATTATCTTGGGGAAACATTTACAATAAAATGTTTCCCCAAGATAATCATAGTTCCCGACATTACTGCAGGTCCAAGCAGGAGGGACTGTAATGACAGCTATGGGGGGCACTCAATTAAACCCTGCAGCTAATTGCAGCTCTGGAGCTATTCAATTAGCGGGGATTACTCCGCGTACGAGTCCCCACACAGTTCACGAAAAGAACACCAAAGCGGGCTCGCACGCGGGGAAAAAAACCATTGATTCTGCAGTTTACGCGGAATCAGTGTGTTTACGTGCGGGAGTCCCGAGTTTTCGTAGTGGGAGAAAGGCTATTTAATTAATTAAATAGCCTTTCCCCGCGCCGCAGGGATTTTGCCCAGTAGACCCTGCAGCTAATACCCCCCTAAGTGTAAAAATCAAAATGCAAAGAAAAGAGGAGAACATTCAGCATTTTGGACAAGTACAGAAGTGTCTATAGATTGATGTATTACCCATGGGCCTGGATAGCCAGATCAGCTCCTATAACACACTGGCAGGCCCTTTGCCCTGTATTTTTAGCAGGAAGCTATAAGCACACTAGGCCCACAATCAACATTTGGCAAACAGCTGTGCACATTTGAAAGAAACCTAATAAAAGAGTGTGAACCGAGAGTCCTGAAACATCCTCGACACCCAGCTCCTTTGTCCCTTTACTACCCCAAGATGTTTGAGCACGAGTGAGGGGCAAACAAGTGCATACTTTACATTGGTAAAGTTTATGCAGTGGGGGAGGAGAGGGGTGGTTAGAGGTACTTATGCAGGCAGGAATTTACCCATGTCATGCCTTTGTCTATTTGACTTAATAACAAAGCATCAGTGACAATATTCTCCCATCATCCCACATAAACAAGAACTGAACATAGAAGATGATTGTTATTAGCTCCTACAACGTGTTGCTGACATTTGACACACGAACAGGCCTTCAGACCGGCAGAGTAACTTACTTATGCCTCACATTTTAAGTCAGTATAGTGTACACTCACTACTGAGGGAACATCATAGTCAAACAAACAATGGAATTACAATTTCCTAATAATATAGTGTTTTTGCCATAAGAATAAGGCAATTGTTGGCAGTGGGATTTGTAAATAGGAGAATATTCATATCAAATATTTATTACCAGTATATCAGGGCTGTAATAAGGCAGTCATGCTTACCATTGCACCATCCGTGCTGCCCAAAATATGAGATATAAATATCTATTTATTTTGTTCATAGCTAGCATAACTTCCCATTCAGTGTGGACTCACGAAAACAGTATGTATAAGTATAAGTAGGATTGCCTCATTCATTTGATTTTAGCTACCATGTGATCTTGATGGCAGCCTTAGGCACACTCTATTTCTCCTACAAGGCCAGAGTTACTTAGCTTCTGTCTCCCTTGGGTGGTGATGTCACCCTCACAAACCATCTGCCCCCTCCATGGCTGCTATTACTTTTCTTTTTTCTGGTGATCCAGGGAGATTATAACCTCCTACTGATGAGAATAAATACAGGGAAAGATTAGATGTGGCACAGAAGTTAAAGGGGACATATACTGTATATTGCTCAGTTCCCAATTCTATTCATTGTTTCCTATTTAAGGCCTGAATCTGAGTCATACGTCATGAGAACACAACTCAGGATGCTCGCTGTGAACCCAAATGCAATGCTAATGCAACTATAATGCATGCATGACACCGGAGAGTGAATTACTCTGGCTACACTCCCACAACACACTCACAAGACTGTTCTCTTGCGTACGGTCGCATTCTAAGATGCATACGGCTCTGATTTATGCATAAGTTTGCAAATATGCATATGCAGTATGACATGCATGTGCAATATGTGTATAATCACTAGATGCTGGCCCCGCGACAGGGGGTTACAAAGGGGATACTTCTACTGGGCCTTGAGATTTTGAGGGGCCTCTCAGGAATCTTGGGAACCCAGTTCATGTGTCCCCCTTGCCTCTGCTGTTATCAGAGAGAGGGATGCTAGCAGCCCGGTGCAGTGCGTGCGACGTCATGACGTTGCACCGCTGGATCAGAGAGGAGCCGGATTCAAGCTGCCAGGGAAGAGGAACAGCAGGCAGCAGGTAAATGTTGGCTTGGCTGGGCTAGAGAGACATGGGTCGGGCAGTGGGGGGGATGGAGCTGAAGACACATGACTCAGGAGACCCATGGGCTGGGGAATGAAGCTGAGAGACACAGGAACTGGGGACTAAAGTTGAGAGGCACAGGGGCTGAGGAATGGAGCTGGGAGACACGGGCTGGGGAATAATGCTGAGATACACAGGGGCTGGGGAATAATGCTGAGAGGCACAGAAGCTGGTGAATAAAGCTGAGGGAGATACACGGGTTGGTGAATGATGCAGAGAGAAAAGGGGCTGGGGAATAAAGCTGGGAGACACGGGCTGGCGGATGAAGCTGAGACATGGGCTGGGGAATGAATCGGAGAGATACAGGGTGGAGAATGAAGCTGAGAGATACAGTGGATCAGATGGAGCTGAGAAACACGGAAAGGATGATAAAGCTGAGTGACGGGTGGGGGGGATAATGATGCTGAGAGACATGGGAGATGATTGGATGGCTGGAGATGGAGAGACACAGGGGGATGAGGCTAGAGACAGGGATGGTGCTGGAGCAATAGACTATATATATATATATATATATACACGCCAGAGGAGGGGCCAGCCCGCGGTTACTAGCCACTGTAGGGGGTCAGAGCTAGGTGGAGGTGGGAGGGGAATAGCTCTGTGCCCAGCCCCATGGTAACTCTGCTCTCTACAACCCAGCACATATACTGGCGCCTCCCAAATGTTGGTGAGATGAGTTGCTCCCCTTGTCCCCTTCCCGGTTCCGGCTGGGCTGATTGAAAAGTAATAAGACTGGCTTTGTTTTTTCTGTCCCATAGGTAGATGTGGCAATGATATGCTAGTTATTGTGAAGCTCATGCATTGATGTGTCTGAACCTGCGGTTGGACTGTCATAGTCTTCTTTGTTTGGTCACAGCGATGGAAGATCTTCGTACATTTTGTCATGGTGGATGAGGGAGACGTGTCTGTGAGATTACGTCAGAGTTGTCTGATTGAATTTTGTGTTAAACTTGGAAAAAGCAGAAATGAAACTCATGAAATGTTACAGCAGGCATATGGTGGAGAAGCAATTAGCCGTGCTGCAGTATTTTGGTGGTGGAAGCACTTCAAAGAGGGTAATATGTGAGCGACTGACAAAGTGCATTCTGGAAGACCATCCACCGCAGTTACGGATGTCAACATTGCAGAAGCTGCAGAGTTGTTGCAAAATGACAGAAGGTTAACTTTACGTGAACTTTCAGATTTACTTTTACTCGGCATCTCATTCAAACAGGTTCAGCGTATTGTGACAAAGGACCTGAAAATGCATCACATGTGTGCCAGGTGGGTACCCCGAAATCTCAGAGAAGAGCAGATGTAACGACAAGTTGAATCATGCAAGGACACAGTTCGAATGTCGGAGAGGATACCCGATTTCCTGACATCGATTGTAACGTGATGAATCGTGGATTCATCATTAATATCCGAAATCCAAACAACAGTCCAGTGTATGGAAACACACGAATTTGCCTCCACCAAAAAAATCCTATGTGATTCCTTCGGCGTGTAGTCATGCTTCTGCTGTTGTTTGATGTGCATGGTATGATCCTACAGCACTGGGTTCCCCGTGGACAGACAATTAATGGTGACTACTATGCAAACGTCCTGAAAACCCATTTGCGTGGAGCCATGAGTAAGAAAATATCACATTTGCTTAAGAAACAGTGGTTTTTGCTCATAGACAATGACTGACCACATGTTGCTGCTGTTGCATTGGCAGCACTGACTGAAATTAATGGGACAACACTGGAACACCCTCCATATACCCCGGACTTAGCGCCCTGTGATTTCTGGGCATTCCCAACCCTGAAAAAACACCTGCACGGGAAGTAGTTCTCAACAGATGATGAAATGATAAATGCCACAGCTGTAACACTAAAAGTGATGTCACAGAACAGTCTACTGCTCGTCTTTGAATCATTGTTGAAATGCTGCAGAAATGTATTGAATGTGAAGGACTCTACTTTGAAAAAGAAAATAAAAAGCGGTTCCTGCCCTCTTACCTGAGGGGGGCTGCTGCTGCTTCTGGTCCCAGCGCCTGCACAATGAATGTCAGGCACCGGTACTTGCGCATGCACATGAGCGGCAGTAGCGCCGCGCATGTGCATAACACTAGACCAGCATCTCAGGGCTGCATTGGTAGCAGCCCCAAGAAGCCCTGTAGGGTTGTTCAAAAGGCAGAGCAGCGGCTTCCACTGGAAGCCGCTCTCTGCTTATGGCAGCCCGGACTGGCAGTCCCAGGGGGAGAAGACACCTTCCTCTGGGGCTGCCTGTCCTGTGCGTGACTGGCAGGTGGCACTTCCAATAGGAAGGAACCTTCAGTCACAGTCTAGCCAGTGCAGTCACGGACTTCACTGGCTCACTGAAGTGGAGGATTTTACTGGGGGGGCTGCAGCCTCGCTGCCCCTAGGTAAAATCCAACACTGGTTCAGATCCAGTGGGGTCATCTGATTCAGAATAAAAAAATCAGTCTCATTACTTTTCAATCAGCCCTCGTGTATGTATATATATATATATATATATATATATATATATATATATATATATATATATTAGGGATGTGCAGGCTCGGATAGGTTCGAGTTTGCACGTGGAGTTCGGATTTTTCCCTCCAAAAAAACGGAACTCAGAACGAGGCAAAACGTCATCTTACATGGACGAACATCATCATTCCTGGACAAAAGACCAGGAATGATGATGTTCGTCCATGTAAGATGACGTTTTGCCTCGTTCTGAGTTCCGTTTTTTTGGAGGGAAAAATCCGAACTCCACGTGCAAACTCGAACCTATCCGAGCCTGCACATCCCTAATATATATATACTGTGCTATATTGTGGTGAGAGGGGTGGTCTCTCACCTGAATTGCCCACTTTCTTCTGGGATCAGCTCCCTCCAAGGGAGGCTGGAGTGAAGCCTATGCATTCTGCATTAGCACTGGAGGTGTGGAATTCCAGGTTGTCACAGTGGGAGAGGAAAACAAGACCGACACATTCTGCAGCCAGGGGCGTAGAGAGCAAAGCCAGGGGGGGACCCGATCAGTGTGATCGCTCCCCCCTCAGGCTTAGGAGATTGCTGTGGCTGCTGCTTAGCAGCCGAGAGCAATTTGGAAGGGAAGGGGGGCGGCGCCGGACCAGGGCCCCCGCCGGGCCTCTCTGTAAGCCCGGGCCCGGTAAATTGTACCTGCTCCCCCCCTCTCTGCACCCCTGTCTGCAGCTACAATAGAATATGTAACTCCAGGTGTTCCAGGTCAGCAGGAAGTCATCAGAACAGGAAGGGGTTAAAACACCCACACCCCTGATGCGCCTTGCTTCTGATGCCGGACAAGCTGGCCAGTCGATAAGCCGGGGGTGGTGGTTAGCATTAGGGTGCGAGAACCTGGAGGGTCACACGGAGTTTGTAACTGTTGACTGTTAAGCACAAGGAGTGCAGGGATATTTACTTTTATGTTTATTTGCTTATTTTCTGTTATGTGCCTGTGTATATCCAGGCCTATGCTCATGTATGCTAAGTTGCAGAGTTTGCTGCTATTAAAAGCCACAGCATTACCAAGTAAATGCCTGTCTGGAGTCCTCATTTCTATACCCTGTGTTGATATATATATATATATATATATAGATATATAAGTGGTAGTTCCAGGTAGGTGCACAAAGTATTCACCCCAAATGTTTTTTTGGTGCAAGTAACTTAGTGTGGAGTTTGTATCCAAACAACACGTATGTCCTTCTGGTAAAGGAGGCAGCAGTCGTTCCGTGTGTCCGTATGGCAACCGGATGGATGTGATCTGGAAAAAGGGGTTGGAAAGGGCATGCGCCTAATAGTGTGATAAATTATGAGTATTGTGCACGTGCTCTAAAAGTAGTGTGCGTACCGAATAAAAAATCTTTATAGCTTATCTGAGACTTTGGTGATTTCAGGTAGTGGGATGAACCCGGAGTTCCGGTAGCTGGAAGACCTTTATAGGAGGGGCTCCAAACAGAGCCAGAAACAAAATAATATAGTGTAGTACTTCCTTTATAAGTTATATGGTAATATTCATAGATATGCGTACCAGAAGAACCCTTGCAAGATAGCATATACTCATATGTTCCCGATCGCTCCTCCAGTATCCCTTTATATCCCCACACGTGTCAGTGATGGGCTTTCGGCCAAGAAGAAATGAACCATCATCAGTAGTGGTATTTCAAAAGGGTTTTTTTATTACAATACAACAAGAGAATATGTAAACACAGGAACATATTAAAGATTGATTATTATAGATAAGATAATAAAGAAAGGTGCTTATCTGCAAGTGGCTAATGTCCTTGAGAGAGGCTGGTGCAACCCAATGCAATGCATTTCGTCCTGATGGGCTTCCTCAGGGGTGATGGTAGGTCTCTGGGGATGTCCCTTATATGCCCTACTGTTTAGGTAATCACTTTAGAATTAATTTGGCGCTATTCGCAGAACGGGTCAAAGTTCTGCCCAGAGTAACGGGAGATCTGACCAGAACTTCAACCACCTAGTATGTCTTCTGGAATCCAATGTTACCTCTCTGTGAAGTTTTCATCCAAATTATGTGATGTCATCCAAATCCATCTAGTGGAAGGCCTAGAACAGGCTCCCAGCATCCCCGGGTCAAAGTTCTGCCCAGCATATACCAACGGCATGTCTGACCGGGCCCCTAACCCCCCTAACACCTGGCCGGATCCAACTGGACCACATGTCATTGGTTTCATCTCAATCGGTGACAAACAAACTGACTAATGAATTTTACATATAAGATTATATATTTATACACACACACACACAAACACACAAACACACACACACACACAGTACTTTGCAAAAGTTTTAGGCGGGTGTAGAAACAATGCTGCAAAGTCAGAATGCTTTCAAAAATAAAAGTTTTAATAGTTTATTTTTATCAATTAACAAAATGCAAAGTGAATGAACAGAAGAGAAATCTAAATCAAATCAATATTCGGTGTGACCACTTGCTTTGCCTTCAAAGCAGCATCAATTCTTCTAGGTACACTAGGGAGGTTGTTCCAGACATCTTGGAGGGAGGTTGTTCCAGACATCTTGGAGAACTAACCACAGATCTTCTGTGGATGTAGGCTGTTTTGCTATTTAAACCCCTCCAAGTACTTGATCATTCATCTGGATTTTCCCTGCCTTTTAACTTGTTCAGGGGGGTGAACATTAGCACTAAAACAGAAATTTAGCAGCAATTTTGAAGACATTGAGCTGGTGGGGCAATGTACTAAATTGCTTTAAACACCACAAGTTATGATCGTAGTTAGAAACAGAATGTTATGTGTGCAAAGTATTGAGAAGCACAATCCTTTTTTTAATTTATATTTGACCTCCAGATACTTGTAGCAACAGCAGTGGTATTTGGAGCCAAGGGCAAGATGAAACACGGTGCCCCCCCAAGTATGAGCACCTGGGAAAGTGTGTGTAGCCACATGCCACACGGGGCATGGCCACTGACAAATGGGGGCGTGTCAACATGACACACCACTGTTTCTCGTCACTCTGGGAATATTCTTTTCCATATGCACCTTAATGCCCCCATTAGTAGTGCCCATTATGCAATACCACCAGTAGTAGTGCCCCTTATGCAATGCCCCCAGTAGTACTGCCCCTTATACAGTGCCCCTTATGCAATGCCCACCTGTTATAGTGCACATAATGCACTGCCCCTTATGCAGTGCCTGTTATATAGTGCCCCCAGTAGTGCCCCTTTTACAGTGCCCCTTACATATATAACATAGTGCCCATTACATATATAACACGCAGACACACACAACACAAAACACTGAATCCCCAGTGGTGGAGTGTTAGGTTTAAGCAGCGTTGGGGTTGTTTTTTGGGGGGATAGGGTTAGACACTCCTAAGGGGGAGGGTTATGGTTAGGCACCACTGGGGGGGTTAGGGACAGGGCCGCCATCAGGGGGGGACTGCCAGGACTGGAGTACCGGGCCCGGGCAGAGAGGGGGCCCGCCCACAATCCCAGTCCCCCCCCTTGCCTACAGATCCATCGCTGCCGCTAAACGAGTGTGGTTTTTTTTCTGTGAGACGGAGATTCTTGTCTCCATCTCACTGGAGTTCCCCATGCGTGCCTGTCAGCGAAGGGAGCTACCGTGCATGCGCGGCAGCTCCTCGTTCTCTCATAGCCACAGAGAGATCACAGAATGAAGGGAGCTAATGATGTGGTACATAGCTCCTCCTAGGCAACTCGAGAGGTGAGGTCCTTTGGTTACAGTGCTCGGTCAGCCACTGCACCTACTCCAGCTGCAGGTAATGCACACCTTTATAGTTATACATTGGGGGATTGGGCTGTGAGTTGTCACATGTTGGGGGGAATCATCAGAATAAATAACTGGGCACTGTGGGGAGCATGTGTATGTATATATTGCATGCAGTATGTATGTATGTGTGTGTATATATATATATATATATATATATATATATGTATATATATATATATATATATATATATATATAGCAATATCCTGACAGTGTGGGCAGGATATATATTTCTCTCTCATATATATATATATACATATCTCTCCCGGTAATACCATACCACCATCAATACAGTATTAGAGAAATGGCGACACTCAGGTACTATCATGTAAGACTTCACACAACAAACAGAGGGCCTGATTCAGAGCCGCTCGTAAGCGGCCGCTCGTTCGCTCTGAGCAATGTTCGCACAACTGCGCATGCGTATGGGTCATATAATGCGCATGCGCAAACCAGTCATTTTGGTCGGAAATCGAGCGCTCGCAAAACAGCGAATGCCTGCTAATTTGATTGACAGAATGTACAGTTTGTGGGTGGTAACAGGGGAAGGTGCTTGAAAACGGGGGAGTGGAGATCCAAACGCAGGCGTGCCTAACGGTAAAAAGGGCGTTTAATGGGAGTGTATAATTAGTAAAGGAGCGTCATCGACCACGTCACTTGGTTGTCTTTTAGTCTGAACTGCTCGCAGTGATAGCGGTAAGAAAATCCTACCACAAGCACTGCGAGCAGTTCAGATGCCTTTCGATGTACCCGATTAATCAAATAAATACCGGAGATGACGTGTGATGCGAACGGCAAAGTGGCGTCTTTACAAAATAGCGAGCGCATTTTTCGTTCGCTCGCTCAGACATAGAGGCGTCAACAAACCGCAATGAGCGAGCGCACAATTTAAATAATTGGCCCCTTTTTTTGAACGACCGTCCGCAAATAGCTTCCGGGTTTGAATCAGGCCCTCAGTCTGTGCCACCATTTCAGTCCATCCAGGCTTTTATTAAGAATATCCTTGCTAAAAGTCCAGATGGACTGAAACTTTGGGTAAAGACACTGTTTGAATTCCCTTCAAGTAGTACCCATGAGCGATGGCGTTTGTCCAATACTGTATAATATATATATGTATATATATATATATATATATATATATATATATACACACACATACTGCCAAGTTATTGCTTATGTATACGTATATATATATATATATCCAAATAAATGAGGAGGCACTCCGAGTCTTGCGTGAAAAACGTGTATTAGGAACAGTCAACGTTTCGGGGACAGTCACCCCTTCGTCAGGACACATGCTTGTGACACACACATTGTGCATTAAATAGCATACATTAACATACATTAACAAATCAGGACTCACCCGTCCTCCCGCGGGTCACCGGCGTCCTGCAGCTGCCGCGCCTCTGGTCCCGGAAGTGACGTCCACCCGAAAGTGACGTCATACGGGCCTGACCCGGGGAGCAGGGGTTTCCATGATGCCATAGTATCCATAACAACGGATACCAACGTGAAGCAACAAACAACGATGTTCTGCAAAACACAAACACACATTCTTAAAAAATTGTCAATATATCACAAATATTTAACATCAAAAAATATAACTGTTACAATAGTTTGCAGCTTATACATATACAGTGAACGCACCATGCAAATTACTACGCATCATACAGTACTATTGGCACACATTCTACTACTATTAAGACAGATGGAAACCATCTGAAAAAATGCAAAAAACAAACAAACAAATATTGTATTGTGTGGAAAAGATACATAGTCATATATTCATGTGACATTTGAACGCTGGTGTGAACCACATGTGAGATATCCCAAAAATATTATTTATATATATATATACCCTCCTTAATGCGAGACAATGCCAAAACTTACACCTTAAAAACTACATCAATTATTTAAATCCTGCTATGTAGCATGCAAATGCCCTCCATATGTACTTTAGATGTTATCATAAATTAACTCTATGTTGATGTAATTTTTAAAAATTAAACTAGAGATCTATCAATTCATCTAGTCCAATGCCAACTGTACAAACATAATTACTATAGAAAAGCTAGAATGTCAAACAATTGTAATCCAGTTGTGGTAACAACTCTGAACAACATCTCCTTATGCCAGTATGTAAATATTTGTTATTAACTAGGGTATATAAGCCTGATGTAATACCATCTAGAGGAAACAACTGAGACTCAAGGCCTCATTGAGACCTCTCGGGCTTACTGTATCCAATCGGAATATCCACCTACATTCTAATTGTAGGAGTTTCCTTGACCTGTCACCCCTCCGTAAGGACGGTGGTACATGGTCAATGATCCGATATCTTAGCGTAGCCATGTTGTGTCTGGCTTCCGCAAAGTGTCTGGCTACAGCTTGTTCACTGCTGCCAGCCACTAATGCGGCACGGATTGCAGCTCTATGTTGTGCCATCCTCTCTTTAAACTGCCTATCTGTCTTGCCCACATAGTTTAAACCACATGGGCAAGACAGAAGGTATACCACAAACATGGATGAACATGTCAGGGGATACTTAATAGAGAAGGATTTGCCTGTATGCGGATGCGAGAATGTACTACCTGCAACCATGTACGTGCATGTTGCACAACCTGTGCACTTGTAACAACCACCTTTCTTCAAGGTGGCAGGATTTGTTTGCCAACCGGATATATCCGTATGCACTACAAGGTCTTTGATGTTGGGTCCCCTAGAAAAACTGGGCATGATTTTAACTTGTTTTAAACTCTGTAGCTCTGGGTCAGTGGTTACTATATGCCACAACTCTCTAGCCTTTTTGTTGGTATAGTGACTTTTGTTATTGAACCTATTCACCCAAGGCAAAACCTTATTTTCTTTCTGTGGGCTTGGCCTACTACATAACAGTTCTTCCCGTTTTTTTCTTTTAGCTTTCTGCATAGCCTGTTTTAACAGTTTGCTGGGGTAGCCCCTTTCTGTAAACTTAGTGAACATTAGATCAAGTTGGACATCTCTTTCTTGTAAATTACTGGTACTTCTGCATACTCACACAAACTGAGAATATGGCAAACTTGCAATTGTAGATCTGGGATGGAAACTATCGAATCTGAGTAGGGTATTGCGATCCGTAGGCTTGGAGTATAATCTAGTCTGTAACGTGCCTGCCTCAATGGAAATATTTACATCCAGAAAATTAATGTCTGTTGGACTCATCAACAACGTTAACTTTGCTGGACAATTTGATAGATTGTGATCATCAATCAGAGCACTGAGGATTTCAGATGGACCATTCCACAAGACCAAAATATCGTCTATGTACCGATAATATTTATATACCCTACTTCCAATTTTAGAGTCCGCAAAAAATAGATCTTGTTCAATTTCGAACATATATGTGTTCGCATAGGACGGAGCTACGCACGATCCCATAGCGCAGCCCGTTAGCTGAATGAAAAATTGCCCATCATATATGAAAAAATTATGTAGTAAGGTAAACTCTAATAGATTCATGAAAAAATCTATATCTGGACCTGTGTATTTGGTATTACCCATAATGAGTCTCCTTACTGCCTCCAATCCTCTGCCGTGCGGTATGCACGTATAGAGGCTGGTGACATCAATACTGGCCAATACTACCTCATCAGGCACTTCTCTCACCTCATTCAATGATCGAATCAAAGTCGATGTGTCCTTAAGATGTGTGAAAGTGTCCTGGATGCAAGGTTGTAAAAAAGCGTCTAAATATGCTGCTATTGGTTCACACAGAGACCCCATGGTTCCCATTCTATATGCTATACCCAAGATTCATAAGGACGCACAGAGGCCCCCTGGCAGACCGATTATCTCTGCCAGGGGGTCTCTGTGTGAACCAATAGCAGCGTATTTAGACGCTTTTTTACAACCTTGCATCCAGGACACTTTCACACATCTTAAGGACACATCGACTTTGATTCGATCATTGAATGAGGTGAGAGAAGTGCCTGATGAGGTAGTATTGGCCAGTATTGATGTCACCAGCCTCTATACGTGCATACCGCACGGCAGAGGATTGGAGGCAGTAAGAAGACTCATTATGGGTAATACCAAATACACAGGTCCAGATATAGATTTTTTCTTGAATCTATTAGAGTTTACCTTACTACATAATTTTTTCATATATGATGGGCAATTTTTCATTCAGCTAACGGGCTGCGCTATGGGATCGTGCGTAGCTCCGTCCTATGCGAACACATATATGTTCGAAATTGAACAAGATCTATTTTTTGCGGACTCTAAAATTGGAAGTAGGGTATATAAATATTATCGGTACATAGACGATATTTTGGTCTTGTGGAATGGTCCATCTGAAATCCTCAGTGCTCTGATTGATGATCACAATCTATCAAATTGTCCAGCAAAGTTAACGTTGTTGATGAGTCCAACAGACATTAATTTTCTGGATGTAAATATTTCCATTGAGGCAGGCACGTTACAGACTAGATTATACTCCAAGCCTACGGATCGCAATACCCTACTCAGATTCGATAGTTTCCATCCCAGATCTACAATTGCAAGTTTGCCATATTCTCAGTTTGTGCGAGTATGCAGAAATACCAGTAATTTACAAGAAAGAGATGTCCAACTTGATCTAATGTTCACTAAGTTTACAGAAAGGGGCTACCCCAGCAAACTGTTAAAACAGGCTATGCAGAAAGCTAAAAGAAAAAAACGGGAAGAACTGTTATGTAGTAGGCCAAGCCCACAGAAAGAAAATAAGGTTTTGCCTTGGGTGAATAGGTTCAATAACAAAAGTCACTATACCAACAAAAAGGCTAGAGAGTTGTGGCATATAGTAACCACTGACCCAGAGCTACAGAGTTTAAAACAAGTTAAAATCATGCCCAGTTTTTCTAGGGGACCCAACATCAAAGACCTTGTAGTGCATACGGATATATCCGGTTGGCAAACAAATCCTGCCACCTTGAAGAAAGGTGGTTGTTACAAGTGCACAGGTTGTGCAACATGCACGTACATGGTTGCAGGTAGTACATTCTCGCATCCGCATACAGGCAAATCCTTCTCTATTAAGTATCCCCTGACATGTTCATCCATGTTTGTGGTATACCTTCTGTCTTGCCCATGTGGTTTAAACTATGTGGGCAAGACAGATAGGCAGTTTAAAGAGAGGATGGCACAACATAGAGCTGCAATCCGTGCCGCATTAGTGGCTGGCAGCAGTGAACAAGCTGTAGCCAGACACTTTGCGGAAGCCAGACACAACATGGCTACGCTAAGATATCGGATCATTGACCATGTACCACCGTCCTTACGGAGGGGTGACAGGTCAAGGAAACTCCTACAATTAGAATGTAGGTGGATATTCCGATTGGATACAGTAAGCCCGAGAGGTCTCAATGAGGCCTTGAGTCTCAGTTGTTTCCTCTAGATGGTATTACATCAGGCTTATATACCCTAGTTAATAACAAATATTTACATACTGGCATAAGGAGATGTTGTTCAGAGTTGTTACCACAACTGGATTACAATTGTTTGACATTCTAGCTTTTCTATAGTAATTATGTTTGTACAGTTGGCATTGGACTAGATGAATTGATAGATCTCTAGTTTAATTTTTAAAAATTACATCAACATAGAGTTAATTTATGATAACATCTAAAGTACATATGGAGGGCATTTGCATGCTACATATCAGGATTTAAATAATTGATGTAGTTTTTTAAGGTGTAAGTTTTGACATTGTCTCGCATTAAGGAGGGTATATATATATATAAATAATATTTTTGGGATATCTCACATGTGGTTCACACCAGCGTTCAAATGTCACATGAATATATGACTATGTATCTTTTCCACACAATACAATATTTGTTTGTTTGTTTTTTGCATTTTTTCAGATGGTTTCCATCTGTCTTAATAGTAGTAGAATGTGTGCCAATAGTACTGTATGATGCGTAGTAATTTGCATGGTGCGTTCACTGTATATGTATAAGCTGCAAACTATTGTAACAGTTATATTTTTCGATGTTAAATATTTGTGATATATTGACAATTTTTTAAGAATGTGTGTTTGTGTTTTGCAGAACATCGTTGTTTGTTGCTTCACGTTGGTATCCGTTGTTATGGATACTATGGCATCATGGAAACCCCTGCTCCCCGGGTCAGGCCCGTATGACGTCACTTCCGGGTGGACGTCACTTCCGGGACCAGAGGCGCGGCAGCTGCAGGACGCCGGTGACCCGCGGGAGGACGGGTGAGTCCTGATTTGTTAATGTATGTTAATGTATGCTATTTAATGCACAATGTGTGTGTCACAAGCATGTGTCCTGACGAAGGGGTGACTGTCCCCGAAACGTTGACTGTTCCTAATACACGTTTTTCACGCAAGACTCGGAGTGCCTCCTCATTTATTTGGATGTGCAAAAGGGGTATGGTATACTCTTAAGGAAGGCACCCAAGCATATATACTCAAGGTGTTAGCTGCCTCAGGAGTGCCGGGTGATATTGATTTATATATATATATATATTAGGGATGTGCAGGCTCGGTTCTACTCGGTTCCGTTCGGTTCTTTTTACCGAATCTTATTGGCTATCCAAAACTCGTGACAGCTGAAACCCAATAAGATCCGGTAAAAAGAACCGAACGGAACCGAGTAGAACCGAGCCTGCACATCCCTAATATATATATATATATATATATATATATAGTAAACCCCCTCTTGCAGCAAATCCTGCAATCCCACTGCCCGCCCACATCCCTGCCCGTCACACCATGCCTCTGAAAGGGAGGGGTGTGTCACATAAGGAGTAGGTCTCTGAGCAACAAGAACAAGGTAAGTGTGGAGGCTGCCTGTAGACAGAAGGTGGGCTCGCATGATACACAGCAAAAGGGGGTCAGGCTGGGGAGACAGTAGGGGGGCTCACTGGAATTGGAAAAACACTGCATGGCAAGAGTTGCAGAAACATGGGGTGGTAGGGAGGGCCCTGCCTATTTTGTCAGTCCCGGGCCCCACAATTTCTGATGGCAGCCCTGGTTAGGGATAGGCACTAAGTGGGAAGGTTAGATGTAGGCACAAAGGGGGGAGACTTAGGTTTAGACACTGAGGGTTAGGGTGCGGGGTGGGGAGGGTTAGGGTTAAGCTACAGGAAGGGAGGGTTAGGGGGGGCAGGGGGGGGGTTAGTATACTTACCGGACCCCTGTCGGGATACCGACCATTGGGATGCCGCTGTCGGCATTTTGACAGGAGACAACCCAATTGTTGGTATTAGATACGGATTCCGAAGTAGATACTAGAAGCACGCAATTTGTGTCCACCAGCAACAGATTCACTATATTTGTGTGTACTAGACCCTAGCCACCTTACTCACACTCATCATGTTTACTTCATACTGTCCTAGCCAGCCACTCCATTCTTGGCCATTAGATAGTAGCAATGACTGTAGCTTTATTCCTATCCACTAGATACTAACACTGGTTACTGTTTTCTTTACAATATACTAACATTATCAGTCACTTCAGTATTGTCTGCAGGTGTGTACTGTAACTGTATTGTGACATTTTGCTGTTTTCATAAAAATTGTGAAGTTTTTTTTTACTTGTGTAATAATTGTATTTATATTTGTTACTCAGACATAACTTTATGTAAATGAATCATTTCATTCATTTACAGTACATCTTAATGCAAAACAATCTAATATTTAAAATAATCTTTTCTATAAAGTTTCTATGAATTGTAGTTTAGAAACACCTCATTGTAGATGCTTTGATTGACTATTTGCAGTCCTATAGGATGATAGGTTGAATATGCCAACAAAAGTAAAAGTACTTATCTCTTAATCGTGAGTAAATTTTTCACTTGCATTGGCATTATGAGGGATACAAAAGTCATCTCATAAAAGTAGTTTCCATTCCTTCAAACTCATTTGAATATCTCACAAACACAAAAGGTGCAATACTGCGACTAGCCCGCATTCAACAAACAACACCCATATAACTTTGCATTATGGTGCCATCTCCATCTTACCAACCAAGCTATGGGCTTACCTACTTTGTACAAATTGGTAAAACTAATAGCATGATGTTATAATACAATTATATTTTATGTCTGCATTTTTCCTAGTTTATAAATGGCCCTTTAGGACTCAAAAAGTGATGCCTGTGAAAGAAAACTCCAAACACTGATTTTTTTCAGTTATATTTGGAATAATGGTTCTAGTATGCACACGCATTACAAACACTGTACAGCCCTGTCTGAACTATTGATCAGGGTTATATGTGCTTTGTCAGGAGAAGAGACATTTATACACAGACATATGGACTACAGAAGGATTTATTATAGCACTGTAGACTCCATTAGTAGAAACTTCCATATAGGGTCCACAGTTATAAATATACTCATACTAATTGGCTAATGAACATTATATCTCGTGTGTGATACAATTTATTTTCTGTGTATATCTTCCACTGATCCGCCATAACATTAAAACCACTGACAGCTGAAGAGAATAACATTGATTCACAGTGAAAATCATTCCAACGTGAAAATAGTTACTTCTAATTGATTTCAGCATGCAAAACATGACATTTATAACTTTCAGTTAGCTCTCAGTTTCCTAGATACAGCCCATGCATGATGATTTAGGGTTATTTTGTTAAATATTAGGACATTTTGTCATCTAGAGAATATATAGGTTGGCAAACCTGAATACAGGAATGCCGAGTCATTGTAGGTCATGGAAAAAAATGTCCATCATCATCCTCTGGCTGATCGAAGCAAAACTCTCCTGCCCCCTTTACACATCAAACTGGGACTTATGAAGAAAGATGGAGAAGCGTTCAAGTACCTGAGAAGAAAATTTCCACTTCTGAGTGATGCTAAAGTTATGGAAGGACTCTTTGTTGGTCCGCACATTCGTCAACTTCTTAAGGATGAAAACTTCGACTGAGTCCTCCAGATTAGTGAGAAGGTGGCTTGGGATGCCTTTAAAGATGTTGTTCATGGCATCTTGTGTAATAGAAGAGCTGGAAACTATGTTGAGATTGTGAACAACATTCCAAAAACTTATCAACAATTAGACTACAACATGTCAAATCTTCTTTCTACTCACATCTGGCCTCTTCTCTGACAACTGCAGTGCAGTGAGTGATGAGCACGGTGAGTGATTCCACCAAGACATTTCCGATATGGAAGGAAGATATCAGGGTAGGTGGAATGCTTCTATGCATGCTGACTGCTGTTAGACAGCGACAAGAGATGCCTCAATAGAGGAATAAAAGTGACAAGCAAAGAAAAAGAGCTCTCATGAATAGGCCACTATTTGATATAGTACTTTCAGTTACTGAATGTTGTTTTATTTTGTGTTCTTATTTGCGATTGACTGCAATTGAAACAACTGTTATTTATGTTGTAACAAGAAAATATCAGATTATTTTGAAATTGTTTTTCACTATAACTATATAACTGAAGTACAGTAATGCAAGTAGTGTAGCTCAAACACTAAAGCTATTAAAATCATTCTGAAGTCATATTTGTTTTTCTTGATCTCAAATTAGTAAAGTATGACTTTTTAGACATGAAACAAGTTAAAAGTATTTCTTTGTTGTACAGTGTATAATGGCACCTGTCAAGGTATATTTTATTCAGCAAGTAAACACTCAGATCTTTATGATGATGTGTTGGAAGCAAGAAAAATGGGTACGTGTAAGGTTTTGAGTGACTTTGACGAGAGCCAAATTGTGATGGCTAGACGACAGAACAAGAGCATCTCCAAAACGGCAGGTCTTGTTGGGTGTTCCTAGTACCTACCAATAGTGGTCCAAGGAAGGACAACCGGTGACAGGATCATGGGCACCCAAGGCTCATTGATGCATGTGGAGAGTGAAGGCTAGCCCGTCTGGTCCTATCCCGCAGAACAGCTACTGTAGCAAAATTGCAGAAAAAGTTAAAGCTGACTATGATAGAAAGATGTCAGAACACACACTGCATAGCAGCATGCTGCATATGGGGCTGCTTTACCACACACCAGTCAGGGTGCCCATGCTGACCCCTGTCCACCACCATGAGCATCAGAACTGGACCATGGAGCAATTGAAGAAGGTGGCCTGGTCTGATGAATCCCGTTTTCTTTTAAATCATGTGGACGGCTGGATTCATTTGCGTTGTTTACCTGGGGAAGAGATGGCACCAGGATGCATTATGGGGAAAAAAGACAAGCCAGCAGAGGCAGTGTGATACTCTGGGCACTGTTCTGCTTTCACATGCACCAGTACCAAAACATTGTTGTACCCCTTTCATGGCAACACTATTCCCTGATGGCAGTGGCCTCTTTCAGGAGGACATTGCGCCCAGTCACACTGCAAAACTTATTCAGGAATGGTTTGAGGAACATGACAAAGTGTTCAAGGTGTTGACTTGGCCTCCAAATTCCCCAGATCTCAATCCAGTCGAGCATCTGTGTGATGTGTTGTAAACCTGGAGGCCACACTGCGCAATTTACAGAACTTAAAGGATCTGCTGCTAATGTCTTGGTGCCATCAGAGGTCTTGTAGAGACCATGACTTGACAGGTCAAAGCTGTTTTGGCGACACAAGCAGGACCTACACAATATTAGGCAGGTGGTTTTAATGTTATAGCTGATGGGTGTGTATATAGACCAGCAACTGACAGTTGTTTGGATATTGGAAGACTAAAAGGTCCTCTTGCCACGCACCTCATCTGATTATTAACTGGAAGTGGCGAGTCACAATTATAGTATAATATATACAGCCATGGCCAAAAGTTTTGAGAATGACACAAGTATTGGTTTTCACAAAGTTTTCTGCTTTAGTGTTTTTAGACCTTTTTGTCAGATGTTACTATGGTATACTGATGTAACATTACAAGCATTTCATAAGTGTCAAAGGCTGTTATTGACAATTACATTAGGTTTATGCAGAGTCAATATTTGCAGTGTTGACCCCTCTTTTTCAAGACCTCTGCAATTTGCCCTGGCATGCTGTCAAACAACTTCTGGGCCACATACTGACTGATGGCCGCCCATTCTTACCTAATCAATGCTTGGAGTTTTTCAGAATTTGTGGGTTTTTGTTTCTCCCACCCGCCTCTTGAGGATTGACCACAAGTTCTCAATGGGATTAAGGTCTGGGGAGTTTCCTGACCATGGACCCAAAATTTTGATGTTTAGCTCCCCGAGCCACTTAGTTATCACTTTTGCCTTATGCCATCATGCCATCATGCTGGAAAAGGCACTGTTCATCACCAAACTGTACTAACAACAGGTCCATTGTGATTTCTTGTCTTGTGAAGACGTCTTGAGTGCTGCCTTTTGTTGTGTATGTGTGTCCTCACCTGCCAGGGTGAGTTAAGTTGGAGGGCACCGGATACAAGTATCCAGCAATCAGCAGAGGAGTGCCCCGGATGATTTCTCTTTCTCTCTCTCTCTCTCTCTCTCTCTCTCTCTCTCTCTCTATATATATATATATATATACATATTTCAGAATGTTTAAAAACGATACCCATAAAAGCATTTTAGGGTAAGTTATCTGGGTCTCACTTTGACCACTAGGACCTGGACAGGTGTGGAGGTTGGACATTATCTATGCCTTTGGTAACTGGCATTGGCATTGCGCTCATGATACATGTGTGTCCGCACGCATAGATCATTTCCAGTTACCAATTGCTACAGCTAGACTTGGGGGAGTCTAGGATTGGGATTTGCAGCACCTTCTTTTTCAATCACCTACCCCTTGATTATAAGCAAGCGCCGATCCAACCCATCTATTGTATACGTATTATCTATGCCTTGCCTAGTGGAGTTTCCAGTGATGCCAGTTTTCATACTACCTCTTTAGTGTTAATGGGTCAAAGTATCTTCTTTTATGTAGTAGTACAATGCAGTAGCTTATTAGGCTCCTTTGCATGCTGTAACTACACAGTTATGCCATAACATTGATAACATATCTAAGCATAACAAGTGCATGGTCTATTTTTGTCACCAAAAGTTCCTAAACTATGTTGAAAACTATGTGTCCCCACCAGCCCCCCTTTGTCATGTGCATCCATCTGTAGTGCACACAGCAGATTAATAGCAGCACCTTGGAGTCAGACTTGTTGTCGTTCGCAGTATAACCCGCTTGGTCAGTTACTAGTTTGGTGATTAAGCTTTAAGTTTGGCTTAATTAGATCTGACAGATCATTGTATTTGCTCATTTATCCGGGGTGAGCAGAGGTTTGGAGAGACGCTTTCAGGCTGATTGTTAAAAAGGTTTCTGTTAAATCTGAACCTCTTCCTCTACTGTCTGGAGATTCAGCTTGGATAATATATATCATTATAATGAAATCGTATTCATTCCTGGCAATTCCTTTGCCAGTCCTCACTGCTGCAAAGACAGTTTAGAGTCATTGTAGCTAAAACAAATATATCTGAGTGGCATATTTTTTTTTCCTCATTGCTGTCTATAATTGTTACATTTAGTATCTTATCTCTAATGAAAAATTGTGTCGCTAAATAGTTCTGATATTACTTGATGGGATTGTTGCAGAATTGAATGAACGGCAGCTTGTAGAGAGTATCATGCACATTTACACACTGCATGTACCAGAAAACGTACACATTTATGAGTGATACAGAGATGTACGCATTCAGTCACAACAATTACACCCAGCATACTGAGTGTAATGGGTGTAAGCAATGTTCAGAGACAGCGACTTAACGGAATTGTGGGTGATGCATAGTAAGACAGAAGTGTAAATGCCATTCAGACTGCTGTAAGTCTGACATGATAATGGAACGTGTTATGGATAATGGCAATCTGGTCACATGGAAACATACATTTCTGCATGCGGATTTGTTCCCATGCATGCAAATCCGGGCAATTTTGGCGTTCAAACCTGCATCAGTCCAATTGTTTTTAATAGTAATATTTAATAACCTGAATTATTGGAACCTACATATCTTAAAAAAAAACTCATTAGGAATCGGTTTATGTTCTCATAAGATGGGGCGTAGCCACAACTTTGTGGGCCCCACAGCAATATTTTGGAGGACACCCAGCCTAATGATTTTAGAGAGACACCTCATCATTTGTTCATTTTATGCCCATAATAGTGCCCTCGTACATTTTATGCCCCACTGAAGTGCCCTTGTTCATTCTTTTTTATCTATTTATTTATAACACCAACAAAAGAAGAAATCAAACAATATGAAAGTGGCTATACAAATAAACAATGCAAGCCCTCGTAAATTTTATGCCCAACAGTAGTGCCCTAGTTCATTTTATGAACCATAGTAGTACTATAATTAATGGTATGTCCCATAGCAGTGCCCTAGTTCATACTATGTCTATTTGGGGTTGGGTACGGGATGCTGGCGGTCAAAATACCGACAACAGCATCCCGACAGTTAGAATCCTGGCGTCTAACAGTAAGTACCAGCACTGGCGGAGATGTGTGTGCAGCAAGCAGCAGCCTGAGCCCGCCTGCCTCCCACCCTCCTCCTGGCGCTATTGGGCAAGCGCTCAGGGGGAGGGAAGGGGCTCGGCTGTGCAGCACAGGACCGGCGATGGGAAGCCTAGCGCCGGTCCTGTGTAAATGTGTAGCGCTGACTGCACTCACTGCGGTCGGCACTACACTGGGTAACAAGGACAGGCCGGTACCGCGGCAGGCGGCGCCCCCCCGTCTCTGGTCCCACTGTGCCCCGCTCACCCTGCCCTAGTTACGCCACTGCTTGTGTATTGTATGTTTTGTTGAACAAATAATGGTTAAGTAAATGTTATGTGTTATTTGTCACATGATTTTGTGATGACTTGATTGTTACTAATTTGTAAAAGCACAGATCTATAAGAGGAGTTGGGTATGAAATGCCGACGGCTTAATAGATGACTCCACAGGATTTAAACATTTTTATTTTTCAAAATTCACATTCAATACATTTTTTGCAGCGTTTCAACGACTTAAAGACGTGCAGTAGACTGTTATTGTGACATTACTTTTAGTGTTGCAGCTGTGGCATTTATTATTTCATCATCTGTTGAGAACTTCTTTCTGCGCAGATGCTTTTTCAGGGTTGGGAATGCCCAGAAATCACAGGGCGCGAAGTCCGGGCTATATGGAGGGTGTTCCAGTGTTGTCCCATTAATTTCAGTCAGTGCTGCCAATGCAACAGCAGCAACATGTGGTCGGGCATTGTCTATGTGCAAAACCACCATTTCTTCAGCAAATGTGATCTTTTCCTCCTCATGGCTCCACGCAAATGGGTTTTCAGGACGTTTGCGTAGTGGTCACCGTTAATTGTCTGTCCACGGGGAACCCAGTGCTGTAGGTCATACCATGCACATCAAAGAACAGCAGAAGCATGACTTTACATGCTGAAGGAAATCACAGAGAATATTTTTTGTCTGGAGGTGACATACACCGGACTGTTGTTTGGATCCCGGATCATAATGATGAATCCATGATTCGTCACACGTCACAATCAATGTCCAGTATCCTCTCCGACATTCGAACTGTGTTCTTGCATGATTCAACTCGTCGTCACATCTGCTCTTCTGTGAGATTTCTGGGTACCCACAATAACCATCATAGCGTTGCCGCGTCTACCGATAGGACAGAAAAACAGAGGCAGTCTCATTCTCAATCAGCCCTCGTATGTATGTATATATTATATACTAGTAGCGATGCAGCCAGTGCATTGCTCTGGGCCAGCTGCAATGAAGGGGCCCGCAGCCAGCCACATTATCAGCAGGCCAGCACTGTAGCCACTCAATGGGGCCCTGTGGGGCGGAACAACTGAAGCCCCCAAACAATGAACGCGTGACAACGCATCTGCATTGGCCAGCTGGCTTCCTGGCCTGTGTTCCACTGAAAATTTAAAAGTTTGTAACGCCAAGAACCATCTCGTAATTCTCGCAATACTGTCCTTATTTTCGGACATCCACTTCAGAGGGGCATGGTCAGTGATCAATTTGAACTTTCTTCCGACCAAGTAGTACCTGAGAGCCTCTAACGTCCACTTTATGGCCAACGCCTCCTTCTCCACTGTGGCATAGTTTCTCTCATGTACATTCAACTTTCTGCTTAGATAGAAAATAGGGTGTTCCTCACCCTCCTTGTTCTGGGACAGGACCGCTCCTATACCTACTTCTGATGCATCGGTTTGTACTATGAATTCCCTGTCAAAATTAGGAGTCACCAGGACTGGTTGGGAACACAACGCTACTTTCAACTCCTGAAAAGCTTTTTCTGCCTCAGGACTCCATTCCACCATGACTTTTTGTTTGCCTTTGGTCAGGTCAGTCAGTGGGACTGCCATGGTGGCAAAGTTGGGTATAAACCTCCTTTAGTACCCCGTAATTCCCAAGAAGGCTCTCACCTGCTTCTTATTCAGAGGCCGTGGCCAGTTTTGTATGGCATCAACCTTATTGAGCTGAGGCTTTATCAGGCCTCTGCCAATGGTGTATCCCAGATATTTTACTTCCTCCATGCCTAGACAACACTTTTTTGGGTTGGCTGTCAAACCTGCCTTATAGATGGAGTCCAACACTGCTTGTACCCTGGGTAAGTGAGACTGCCAATCAGGACTATGAATGATGTTGAATTCGTCAATAAACCTTTTAATATATTCCTTCCTATAAACCTCTAAGATTCACCTGCCTAGAACCTCTAAGACAAAACCCTGCCTAAAACCTCTAAACAGAACACTAATTGCGTACGCAGTTTAACCGCAAATAAGGACAGGAGTGGAATCTGTGTTTCCAACGCACAAGTATTATTCAGGTAAAAGTACAGTCAGTTACACGCAATCTATACATACACAAGTTAGGCGTAAAAGGAAATAATACAGACCCAAGTACGGTTATACATACGCTGCGCCTCTGGACCCAGAGATAGACTTCTGACTAGATATCCTCAGTTCACCCAAAATTCAGCATGAACTGGCAAACCAGTGTTCGGACACATGTATTTATTCCTCCCCAGACTGAAACAGGACAAAGGGGGAACTTCCTGCTGATCTCATTGGTTCCCAGAGGAGAAGCATATGTAACGACACATTTAACAGGTTGTTTCAAATAGACTTTCCCTGCCTCTAACAGCCGGAGTCTTTCTGGTAACGCCTCCTGTAACATTCCATCAACTAAACATTTTGTTGCTTGTAAGTTCTGCGATCCGTAACTTGAGTTTGCATGATGCGATCTCTCCACCGATAACACCGGGATTCTGTAAAAAGCGTACGCATCAGAACGAAACCAAACACACCTTGCTTATCATGTATAATACCTTAGATATCAAAAACCTCTATTTCTTAGCATTTAAACTAACTTAACCAACTTGAATCATACAATTTGATGCTAATGGAACCTTGTGTGCGAATATGTAGTGTGTGAGTATTCGGGGTTTGATATAAGGACGCTAGTTATTAATGGGTGAGATTTAAGTGCATAATTTCTCATACACGAAGTGAACATCCAGCAGTGTGGATGGCTGAGGGTTGTAGTTCTACATGCCCTCTGTCAGCAGGCCCCCACCTGTTGTGTGTTCAAAGGAAAACAAAACCTCTTTTGTTCTCACAGACTCTTGTGTGAAATGCAAATGTATTACCACCTTAAGCTGTGGAATTTTGGGGCCATCCTGTCTAGGATTCAAACAAATCCAATTGTGTAGATATTATATTACAATTGCCACAACTATACTTTATCTGCATCCAGGGATTCCCAATTTGTATGTAAAAATACCCATTGTCTCTTCTTATTTACTTTTACTCAGAAAGCTTGTTTTTCCAGTTGCCCTTGGTAGGTTAACAAAAACATTGCCATCTGTTCTTAGCTCCTGAGTTATAACTTGAATTGACGCTGACCACAAAAATGGTGTCTTGCGATCTCATTTCCAAAATGGAGTCTTGCGGCCATTCGCAAGATGACGTCGCCGCGATTTATTTTAAACTGAACTTGTCTCAGCCAATTATTCAGCTTCGACAGTCCACCCTTTGATAGCAAACAACATGCTATCACAATCTGCTATAAAAATTTATTTTGGGCTTACATTCACATATTATTTAGTGTTATCATGGGATGGCACAAGGTGGTTCTTAATCCATCAACAATGTGTCTCTAGGCGGGGGCATAAAACTACTATTATACGCACACCGCGGATCTTGGGAGATCATGTGACAGATGTGGGGATGCACCAGTCTTATAACAGTAGTTTTGAAGGGGAATTTGAGACTTTACATTGTCTGGGTGTTCTATAAATAACATTTCAATAATATCTTCTATGCATGTCTAAATATTATACATTTAAATGATGGTACTTCCTAGCTCAGGGTTGTAATGCAGTTCTGTATCTACCTCGGTATACATATTATCATTTCTGACCACCATCATAGTTTCATCCCTTCGTTTCACTCTGTTTTCACATTTTCCACACTTCAACACAATAGGAACACACCGGACGCATATGCCAATTACTATGATGACAATCAGTATAAGGATCAAGAATTTGCCTACGCTGGCGACCACTTCCTGGACCCACTCTCCTAGACCCGAGAACCATTTCACTGGGTTCAGCCATGACACCCATCCTTCTATCTTTTCCCCTGCTTCAGCCACTGATGCGTTATGGTTCTTACGAAATTCCCACTTTAGCTGCAGAATCTCATTCATCTTCTGGTCTATCACCTCCTTAGGGTCGCTGGTATCATTGGTGACATAAGTGCAACACTTTACTCCAAATTGGGTGGCTAACGTTACGCAATACCCTCCAGTAACAGCAGTTAAATAATTCAACACTAGCCTGTGTTGCACTAGTTCTTTCTTGTATGCTTGCAATTCTCTCCCTGTGTACCTGAATGTGTCATCGTACATCTCGGTGATATTATCTATTGATTTAGCAAGTTCCTGGATATATCTAAAATTTAATGTACCCCTAGCAATTCTGGTGGGATCCAGGGCGACTAAAACTTGGAAGCCAGTTGTCTCACTGATTAACTGAGCGGCTTTATGCATATCACCAGGTATCATATTTCTCTTGCCTCTGTGTTCATATTGTGTGTGAAGATATGGTGACGGTGTGTTTTTATGTATTCCCAACATTTCAACATGTGTGAGGGTCATAACTTCTGGGACAACTCTTCCCAGATAACACAAACCTTCAGAACTCGGGGAGAGCCATTTATACGCTTTTCTTCCACATATAAAATATACATTATCAGGGAGAATATAAGGAATGGTATGCATCATTATCATTAAACACATTTCTCTTGCAAACAATCCTATCTCAGGCTCTTCCATCTGGTATATGCAAGTTTCTGGTTGTATTATTTTAGCACAATAACCATCTGGTACTTTACCAATCATTTCTTTGGTGGAACTCAATGTATACCGGTACCTAAAATATTTACCACTTGATTTAATTGAGCGTAGCAGATCATAGTTTATGGACTCATTATCAGCTCTTTGTGAGAAGGTCATCGTCTGATTATTCCCCGTCACTTCCCAACCTCCGGGTTTATTGGGGTTGGTTATGTTTAAACACAAAAGTGATTTATCTACTTGAAATTGATAGAGTTTGAAATGAGGCGGTTTGGATGAGAGGAATTTTCCATCCAATGTTTTCCCCTTTTGTAATTCTAAAATTTCCGTGATATTCAGCGGAAATGGCACCAACCCTACATTATGCTGTCCCTGTGGCACATGTGAACACACCCAGCAATCGGTTTGATTTAACACTTTGCCTACCATGCTGTGATAATCCTCTAAAGGATACCCTCCCCAGTACGGGTTATATTTAGGTTGGCACCGTTGAATACAGTTCTCATCAACTAGGGACCCACAAAACTCACAAATACAGGAATCTTCAGACGATAACCCTTCACACCTTCCCCGAGTATCCAGAATGACAGCTCTCTTAACAATAACAGTACTAAGATTGGTCAGACACTCCCCTGATTGGCATTGCACTCCTCCTGACTCCACTCCATCAGCTCCGCCATCAGCTCACATCTCCTTTATCGGTCCCCCATCACAGACACTGAGTATCCCCAAACAGATCATCATGACAAAAACTCTGGAAAGAAAAAGAACTAGGATGACCACAGCAGACCACTCCATTGCTGGAAGCACTCTACACATTTCTTTAGCTCAGATATCTCACCGTCACCTTTTTAATCCTTCAGGCACAAGCTCGCAATCGACAGGTCCACGTTATCGGCCTTGTCTCTGCCTTGTATCTTCACCGGTTGGTTAACCTCCCTATAGTGAGTGGAATGGACCCACGTATCTTCCCCGGCCACCCTTTGAGGATGCTGTATCGTCAGATACGGACCTTTCCACCGATCAGTCAAACAACCTGAGCTAAAAAAAATTTGGATCATAACAAATTCTTCCAGATTTTGACATCATGAAAGTTTGCATTAGACATGTTAGTTAATAACACTTTCAATTTCGGTTATTCTCATTCATCTTCGTGAGACCCTGCACAGTAACCTCATTATCATATTTTCACATGAGGCTGTCTGTTTGGACAGTATCTCAAAGGGGGGGCAAATAAAGGAAAAGACAATCTGGGATAATCTCAGTGTTGTTACCCATCATCTTACACATGTTCTTGGAAACGTCACCTATAAAATAAGTCCCCCTATCATTTTTAATAATTCTAGGGATATAGTATCTGCATACAGGTTCCTGCAATTAAATCTTGTTATCAATAGCTACTGCTCTAAATAATGCCTGTGCCACTGGGTTGGATAGTATTCCGAGTAGTCGACCTCAGCCTGGCATGGCTGCCGTTTCTCCTTAGCAACCTTGTGTCCTATGAGTGGGAGATAAAGCAAAACAGTTTAATATCATTTAAACATGCAACAATAAATCGTCCACATTTTTCATTAGAACAGATCCATTGATAGGTTGAAAAGATTGTAAACAGTCATATAAGGCCTGGGAGAAGATACTGGGGTTACCTATGAACCCATGGGAAACTCATGTTCCTGTGTGGTGCTCTTCACTTTGCAGTACTTACTTATGTGTCCCACTTGGTGACAGTTAAAACATAATTTTGAACGGGGTGGATGAAAAGATTGTTGTGGGATTTGAGCAAGAGGGAAAGGTGGTGGGTATGGGTAAGGATAGGGAGGGTAAGGATATTGTGGGGGATATGAGTATGGGACCTGTGGTTGTGTATGATATGTGGGGTAAGGATGTGTTTGCTGTGGTGTGGGATTGGTGATTACGTGTAATTGTTCAGGTGCAGGTGTGTGTGTGGGTGCAGGTGTGTCGGTTGGCTGTGATGTTAACATCATTCTCTCCAGAGCTTCTATACTGACAGCCATTAATTTTTCGCTCTGGGTCTCCCTCTTTTTTTAGATGTTTTTGTCATGTTCTATGGCAGACTCTATGAGGTTATCTATTGTAAGTCCCCGCCAGCCAGGCTGTCAGGTCTGAACCCAAATCTTTAAATCGTCTTTCAGACCGTCCATGAGTACCGTGACTATCATTCCCCTGTGGTGAGTGCTATCTTTAATATCTTCTATCCCAGTGTACTGGGTGATAGCCTGCAGAGCCCGGTCGCAATATTCTTCTGCAGTTTCACTCTCTTTTTGTTTGATTGTGAAGATTTTGTTCCAGTTAACTACTACTGGAAAATATACACCCAATTGAGTCACAATGCGGGAAATGTTACCTTGGTTTACTTGGTCTGTTAAGGGAACGTCGCCATCCAATACACAGTCCGTGATAAATTTTGTCACGTCGGTATTGCGTGGTAGACAGGCCCTTAACACCACACGCCAATCTTTATTAGTGGGCTCATGAGAACTACCCAAATTTCTGAAAAATCTTTGACATTTGGCTAGTTCCTTTTTGGGATTGGGGAAATCATTTATGATGGAATTCAGTTCTGCTCTTGTCCATGGACAATGCATTACGACTTCCCTCGTGGGCACTACACCGTTTGCATCTGCATTTCCATTTGGAACAGTTATTGTCCGAATGGGATGCAGACCGGCAGCGTTGCTACCTCTGACCTGGTTACCTGGCTGGGGGTTTAATCTGCTGCTGCTACGTATGGTATTAACAACTTCCTCAATGGGTGCCGAGTGTATTAACACTTCCCTTGCTGTTACCGATAGAGATGGCGGCACCACCCGTGATTGTGGTGATGCAGCATCTATCATTTGCACAGCATGGGAAATGGCAGACATTACAATAGGCTCATCTTCTACATCATAAACATTTTCTTTATGGTTACTTAAGAGGGGGTACAAATTACTTGTTACATTTTTATTGGTATTTTTGGTAACTGTACTTGCACCTCCATCCACATAAGGTGGGGGAGGTGAGCGTGAACTGTTGGCAATACTCTCCACGACACTACTTTGCCGCCCGTGTGCGCCAATTTGCGGCTCACCCGTATTGCAACTCAGCGTCGCGGATGTATTTTCTGGCAATGCGTTCGCAACGCTAGTTTGCGTCGTTTGCACATTTTTTAAGCCAAGCATCCCCTTCATGCTGCCATATTTTAAAACATTCAAAATACTTAATCTTTTTCTCTCGGGATCACACCATACTGATGTGATCCTGGACATTATCTAACACATTTTTGTCAAAACTACCAATTCTGGGAAACGGTCTAACACTCTTTCTCGTCATATTAAACCATATATCACAATACCTTATTGCATAAGTACCATACTTAGTATGCATAATACGACGGGCTGATCCAATCGGAACCTCCATTAGCAGCACATCATTGCTTAACATTTCTACCGTTTGCGTGGCTCCCATTTTGAGACAACTCCTACGCTTTTCAATAAAAATTTAAACTGGTGAAAGACAATCAAGATACTTTCACTTATGATTTAAGTCGGCGGCGCCCACACACCTGGATAAGATTTCGTAAGGCCACTTCCACACCTAGATAAGTTTTGAAACAGGCAACTTCCAGACCCGGATAAGCTTTAGTAAGGTAACTTCCAAACCTATGAGAGTTTGTATGTCGGCTACTCTCACGCACCTCTATACAACAAAGACAACATGTACACCTGCTACTGTGTTTAGAACGGTAAAGCTGCTTACCGAGCGAATAGGCTAACCCTTGCACCTAGCCCTTAAGGATCATACGGTACCCTTAACTTTAGGGAATAAATTACCCCTACCAACAATACACACACTGTTACACACTTTTTCTCTGCGCAGAAAATAAACGTTTAACCCAGATATTGGTGGATAGAAAAAAATGTAAACCTCAATGGCTTTGTTCAAACACGTGGCAGCAGAACCTGAAATGCGTATACGCTTATTGTGCGACCGGCCGCATACACAATTATGCGACTACCACACAAGTGTATAATTACTTTTTAACTGCGTATGCAAAAATGCGTCTCAGCCGCATACTCAATACTGCGGCACCCCTCTAAAGGTAAGGTTCTATCAACAGAGAAAAACAAACTTTTTTTTTTCTCTCTTGTCCCTGGATTCTGATCAGCGCTTCCTCTACACAATAACCAGCAGTACGCTCTCAGCAACACTGTGGTAATGAAAGACTAATGCGTCTCCCAAAAGGCGCCTCCACCCTTTTGCTGAGAGAGGACTGACCGAGTGTTATCGTGTATCAGATAGTGTGATAAACCGATGAGCCCCCACTGTTGAATTCATCAATAAACCTTTTAATATATTCCTTCCTATAAACCTCTAAGATTCACCTGCCTAGAACCTCTAAGACAAAACCCTGCCTAAAACCTCTAACCAGAACACTAATTGCGTATGCAGTTTAACCGCAAATAAGGACAGGAGTGGAATCTGTGTTTCCAACGCACAAGTATTATTCAGGTAAAAGTACAGTCAGTTACACGCAATCTATACATACACAAGTTAGGCGTAAAAGGAAATAATACAGACCCAAGTACGGTTATACATACGCTGCGCCTCTGGACCCAGAGATAGACTTCTGACTAGATATCCTCAGTTCACCCAAAATTCAGCATGAACTGGCAAACCAGTGTTCGGACACATGTATTTATTCCTCCCCAAACTGAAACAGGACAAAGGGGGAACTTCCTGCTGATCTCATTGGTTCCCAGAGGAGAAGCATATGTAACGACACATTTAACAGGTTGTTTCAAATAGACTTTCCCTGCCTCTAACAGCCGGAGTCTTTCTGGTAACGCCTCCTGTAACATTCCATCAACTAAACATTTTGTTGCTTGTAAGTTCTGCGATCCGTAACTTGAGTTTGCATGATGCGATCTCTCCACCGATAACACCGGGATTCTGTAAAAAGCGTACGCATCAGAACGAAACCAAACACACCTTGCTTATCATGTATAATACCTTAGATATCAAAAACCTCTATTTCTTAGCATTTAAACTAACTTAACCAACTTGAATCATACAATTTGATGCTAATGGAACCTTGTGTGCGAATATGTAGTGTGTGAGTATTCGGGGTTTGATATAAGGACGCTAGTTATTAATGGGTGAGATTTAAGTGCATAATTTCTCATACACGAAGTGAACATCCAGCAGTGTGGATGGCTGAGGGTTGTAGTTCTACATGCCCTCTGTCAGCAGGCCCCCACCTGTTGTGTGTTCAAAGGAAAACAAAACCTCTTTTGTTCTCACAGACTCTTGTGTGAAATGCAAATGTATTACCACCTTAAGCTGTGGAATTTTGGGGCCATCCTGTCTAGGATTCAAACAAATCCAATTGTGTAGATATTATATTACAATTGCCACAACTATACTTTATCTGCATCCAGGGATTCCCAATTTGTATGTAAAAATACCCATTGTCTCTTCTTATTTACTTTTACTCAGAAAGCTTGTTTTTCCAGTTGCCCTTGGTAGGTTAACAAAAACATTGCCATCTGTTCTTAGCTCCTGAGTTATAACTTGAATTGACGCTGACCACAAAAATGGTGTCTTGCGATCTCATTTCCAAAATGGAGTCTTGCGGCCATTCGCAAGATGGCGTCGCCGCGATTATATTTTAAACTGAACTTGTCTCAGCCAATTATTCAGCTTCGACAATGACCACGTCATCCAGATAAGCAGCCGCATACTGTCTATGGGGCCTTAGAATCCTGTCCATCATTCTTTGGAAGGTAGCAGGTGCCCCATGTAGCCCGAAGGGCAACATCTTGTACTGAAACAAGCCCTCTGGTGCTGAAAAAGCTGTCTTTTGTTTGGCGTTCTCGGTTAACGGTACTTGCCAATACCCTTTGGTTAGGTCAAGAGTGGTTAAATACCTCGCCATCCCTAGTCTCTCAATCAGTTCATCCACTCTTGGCATCGGGTAGGCATCGAATTTTGAAACACTGTTCAACTTTCGGAAGTCATTGCAGAAATGCACACTCCCGTTGGGCTTTGGAATCAACACAATGGGACTTGACCATTCACTATGTGATTCTTCAATAACCCCTAACTCTAGCATATTTTTTATTTCTTTCGACAACGATTCTCTTTGTGCTTCTGGTAACCTATAGGGCTTTAGATTAACTTTAACCCCTGTGTCAGTGATTATGTCATGTTTAATGACCGAGGTTTTCCCAGGTACGTCAGAGAACAGCACCCTATTTCTGATCAGAAACTCCTTGACCTCTTGTTGTTGAATTGCCGACAGGGCTTTTGCCACTGTCACTTCGGGAACTAAGGGCCCTGGATTTACTGGAGGGGCTCGGATGGCCGACAGTACCGTTCTATCTTTCCAGGGCTTTAACAGATTTATATGGTATATCTGTTCCGGCTTTCTTTTCCCCGGCTGGTAAACTTTGTAATTGACCTGTCGCACTCTTTCTAAGATTTCAAAGGGCCCTTGCCATTTAGCCAAAAGATTATTTTCCACAGTGGGAACCAACACTAACACTCTGTCCCCAGGAGCAAAGCTGCGTAACCGAGCATTGCGGTTGTATACCCTCTGTTGTGCCTGTTGAGCCTGTTCCAGGTGCTCTCTCACTATCGGCACTACCGCAGCAATTCTCTCCTGCATTTGAGAAACATGCTCAATCACCGTTTTGTAAGGACTAGACTGCCCCTCCCATGTCTCTTTGGCAATGTCTAGTAACCCCCTTGGGTGTCTCCCATACAACAAGTCGAAGGGTGAAAACCCGGTGGAGGACTGGGGAACCTCCCTTATGGCCAACAATAAATATGGCAATAAGTAATCCCAATCCCTACCATCCTTGTCGACCACTTTCCTAAGCATGTGTTTTAACGTCTTGTTAAACCTCTCGACCAGCCCATCGGTTTGGGGGTGATAAACCGAAGTTCTTAACTGTTCAATTTTGAACAGGCGGCATAACTCTTTCATGACTTTTGACATAAACGGTGTACCCTGGTCAGTTAGTATCTCCTTAGGTATACCCAGCCTGCTAAAGACATGAACTAGCTCTCTGGCAATGGTCTTGGTTGACATATTGCGCAACGGGATCACTTCCGGGTACCTGGTAGCATAATCCATTATGACCAGAATATACTGGTGTCCCCTGGCAGACTTCATTAAGGGTCCAACCAAATCCATCGCTATTCTTTCAAACGGCACCTCTATAATAGGCAATGGAACTAGTGGACTCTTAAAATGTGGTCTGGGAGCATGATACTGACACTCAGGGCAGGATGCACAAAAGTCAGATACCTCTTTATGGAGCCTGGGCCAGAAAAACCTCTGCATTATTCGCTCAGTGGTTTTCTCTACCCCTAGATGGCCTGCCGTTATATGACCATGGGCCAGATCCAACACTGTTCTTCTGTAGGCTTTGGGAACTATTAGTTGTTCCACAATATCTTCCCCCTTCTTAGTCACCTGATATAACAAATCCTGACACATTGCCATGTGGGGATAGGACAAAGGACTATCAGGGTCTACGGGTTTACCATCAACTACTTTTACATTCTCCCTGGCTTTTACCAAAGTAGGGTCATTCAACTGCTCCACGGCAAAGACCTCTCTTCTGACCTCTAAATCAGGCAGACGATCAACTGGCCCAACAACACTTCCCACCTCAGTGGGAGGCACATCAGTTGGCGGGCCACCGTCACGCTCCGCATTCTCTAGTTCGCCAATCATAGTAGAAAAAGGGAATAACTCTGACTCAGAAGAAACTCCCTCCTCCACTACATTGACAACCTTCTCAAATGGATCGGGGTTGTTCACTTCTGGAACAAAACGGCTTTCCCACAACTTCCAGAAGTGAGCAAAGTCTCTCCCCAATATTGCATCATACATCAGACCATGCACCAAACCCACAGAAACTATAGCAGAACCACATGGTGTCTCGATGTTCACCTCGGCAGTAACATAATATCGAGTATCCCCATGTATGCAGGTCACACCAACAGTTTTCCCCTTACGTCTCAAGGGGTTCACCAGCTCAGCTTTCATAAGTGTCACCAAGCTACCAGAGTCTAGCAGTGCCTCTACTCGGTTGCCATCTACAGTGAGTACACACATGTGCTTATCAGTCTCAGCCTGCCGGTCAGCCGTACAGGCTGTCTGTGCAAAGAAAGACCCCCTGCTGTAGACATGAGCAGTATCACATTGCATAGGTTCAGTTGTAAGTGAACAATTAGCGGCAATATGGCCGAAGCCACCACACCGGAAACACTGAGTCATATTAATGTCTAGTCGTTTACGGGGCAAGAACCTTCCCGGCCTGGCAGGCCTGTCTCCAGGTTCTACACCCTCAGTCTTAGGTACATTCCACCGCCCAGCACCCTTCTCCCCTGGAACAGTCTTACCAGTGTCTGTGCGAGTTCGCCGGTGCACCATCGGGGCTCGGTGGGGCATACTCATCAGCTCCTCAGCCGCCACGTACCTCTCCACCAGCTCGACCAACTGGTCTGCAGACTTAGGGTCTGCATGGCTCACCCACTTGCGCAGAGTCGCAGGTAACGATCGCAGGTACCGGTCCATCACGACCCTTTCCACGATCTGTGGTCCCGTCAGCGTCTCGGGCTGTAGCCATTTTGAGGACAGATGGACGAGGTCATGCATCTGTGAACGTGGAGGCTTGTCCATATGGAACTCCCAGCGGTGGACCCGATGGGCATGAACAAAGGTGGTGACTCCCAAGCGAGTTAGGATCTCCTGTTTTAGTTTTTTATAGTCCTTGGCATCAGCCAGGCATAAGTCGTAATAGGCCTTTTGTGGCTCCCCAGACAGAAAAGGTGCCACCAGACTTGCCCACTGCTCCTTGGGCCAACTCTCCCTTTCGGCCGTTCTTTCAAATGCGGTGAGATAGGCCTCCACATCATCGCCCCCGAAGTCATCTTTTGGAGGAAGTGACTGGCTCGTATGGAGTGAGTGGTGGTGGGAGGACCAGTAGTAACATCTCTGGGCCGAGCGACCAGGTGCTGTACCACCTCTTTTATGGCCTGGCTGTTTTCCGCTAAGGCCTGGCGGGTTTCCTCGATGGCGACCTGTTGTTGCCTCTGGGCTGTCTCCAAGGCTAACAGTTGCACCTTGGTGGATTCCTGCTGAGCCCTGGTAGATTCCTGCTGAAGTTTGTTTGTCTCCTGCTGAGCTGCTGTAGCTTGGAGCAAGGCCTTAATAATGTCCTCCATTTTGTCCTGGGGTGTAGGTTGGAAGCTGGACCTTGCCTCTCTGTGCATTGGCTGACGCCTCCTTTATGGGACTCCAAGAACACAGCGTTATTTCCACACTCACAAATTGGGTGTCTGTCCCTTTAATTTTTAAACGGAAAGTTTTCCTCTCGCTGCAACTTCAGTGTGTGTGGGTGCCTGCATTCTCCACCATATTGTGACACAGTCAGATTAGGGGTCCCTCTGCTGGGTAGAGGACTCCTTCCTTACACACACAGCAGCTGGGAAACAGTACGCCAGTCTGGATTCGAGTACAAGCTGGTCGGCGCCAGTCTTTATTGTGCAAAACAGAAACAACATAAAGAAACCATAAACGTAAATCCTAGCCCTGGCTGGGCTCTAACTTTACAGGTGGTTCCCTCACTATAAGAACCTGGCAGGGCCTAATGCCCTCACCAGCAACAAAGGCACAGCACAGCACGTACAGATAGGTTTTTCAAGTGTCTCTGAGCAAACTTCCTGCCTGCTCTCCTAGGTGAGACACTCAGCCTTAAACAAACTAGGCTTATATTGGCCACTCTCAGGTGGAAACACTAACAAGCCTGTTACCAGGCTGCAAGACCCAAAACCTGGAGTGGCCGTGGGTGGAGCCCTCCCTCTCCTCTCACCCACAACCCCCACGTCCCAAACCGGCTTTTCAAAAAGCCGAGACTTAAGCCTGCTACACTGCAGACTTTCTCCTGGGGGTTTAAAACACATAAGACAGGAATCTGGGACAAATGTACCTGTCACAGACCACTTTACCAGTGATCCTATCACAATATATATATATATATATATATAATTTATTTCATTTTTTTTAATATATATTTTATCTATCTATTTCTCTATGTTTTGCATACCTCCCAATTGTCTAGATTTCAGCCGGATAGTCCCGCGGCCGCAGTGTCCTGTGAGCAGGGGGTGGGCCACTTAGCTGTTAATGGATGACGCGCGCATGTGTCATTAGCACTGTGCCGGGTGAGGGTTGCCCAGAATTTCCCCGAGCGCTGGGCAGGCCCCAGCATGACGAGAATGGGGACAGCGCAGACATGCCACCAAAATGAGTTTTCAGGGGGCATAAGACCACACCCATTTTTCGGACATGCACCAAACGCACACTCACAAGAGTCCCTGCACCATCCTCCCCAATGTTGGGAGATATGCTTTGGTGTGTGTTGGGAGAGGAGGAAGAATATTTTTGCACCTGGGAAAACCACTCACCTGTTCTGCCACTGTGTATAGGTTATCTGTGCACAACATACCTGTCCATGTGTTCTCAGCAGCACCTGCAGCTAATCCGGTGCTTCGTATCACCCACACCAAATCTTACAGATGAGTAGTAATAGTGTGTGCATGCATCTCAAAGTGAGAACGGTTATACAACACCAGACCCTGAATGATTTAAACATCCATTATAGATTGTACTGCCTGAGCTGGTACTGTTGCTGACATTAGCAATGTCCACCTTTCCTTGCTGCCTGCCCTGACTTTAGTGCCTGTTAGTGTTTAGAACTCTGTATTTCGGGGCGTGGCCTAACTGAGCACCGGAGCAGACGTGCCTTTCTCTGGCTCCGTCTGACCGGCAACAAAAGCAGTATATTTTGGAGCCCCTGCTTACTGCTGACTCTCCCCAGAGGGCTCCTACACCTTACCGGCTCCCAGAGACCCTGCTGTGCCTGTCGCGGATCCGCAGACGCCCGACCGCCGCTTCGGCCTACTCTGAGGGTGAAGCCGCGGCCTCAATTTTGGCTCTGTCCCCGACGCGACCCTGCCAGCGGCATCGCGCCTGTTGGATACCGCTGCCGCTCCCCTCGGGTGATTGCCGCGACATCCCTACCCTCCTCCGGATCCTCACTGGCTGTGGCTGAAGAGGTATATACCCCCAGAGACCCCTAGAAATACCCGCGGCCGGAACCGCGAATCGCGGGAGGCCGCCATTTTGTGAGCCCCGGCTGCACTACAGAAGTGCAGGGCCTTTGCTACCACCTCTGGCTGCCCCTCTTCTTCCGGACCTGGTCCTCTGCCACTGGCTGCCCCCTTCCCGTTGGACCTGATCTACTACTGCTGGCCTGTTCTATTATATACAGGCATCTGGAGACCTCTCCTCTCTTGCTGGGCCCTCTCCCCTTGTGTGCTGGTCACCTTGGACTGTTGCAAAACACCGCCGGCTGGGGCCCCCTCCTGCAGTCTAAGGAACATCCACTGCTTCAATCCACAGCTCTCTCCCTCCTGCTGGATTGGGTCCTCCGCTGACGGGCTACTTTCTCTCCATCTGCTGTGACTGGGACCTTGTTGCTGCCTACATAGAGATCTCCATAAATTACTAGCAATTGGGCCCCTTGACGCCCTTACGACTCTTACTACAGTGGCCGAGATTGATATACAGTTTACCCTCCCGACCTGACAGCTACAACATGTACTAACTGATTTCATCCCCTCCCACCCCTAATTAGTACACGTGGAGTTTCTTTTACATTTTTTTTTTTTGCTCCCTTTTATACATCGATATTCATAATGCCTAGAACGGCGAAGAAATCCCTCGCAGGAGACCTTACACCATATCTTTCACAACCTAAATCCTTGCCTGATGCTAAAGATATTGCACCAGAATCAGCTCCTGACCACTCCAACTCCGAATCGGAAGAAGATGACCTCTCTCCCATTACTTCCTTTTACTGTTCAAAGAACTCAAAGATGTGAAAAATTCTGTTCAGGCTCTTCATGCCATGCAAGCGGAAATTTCTGCTATTGGTTCCAGAACAGACCAACTAGAACGTAGAGTTGAGGAGGTGGTTACATCCCAACAATCTTACGACGCCGACCTTACACAGTTACGCCAAGATGTTGCTCAGCTTCAAGACGGTCAAGAAGATCAAGATAACAGGGCCCGACGTAACAACATCCGCATCAAAGGTATTCCCGAAGACGTCGAGCTCCCCCACCTTGAGCTCTATCTCAAAGACCTGTTCATGCAACTCTCTCCCTCTACTCAGGAAGATCACCTGCTCCTAGACTGAGCCCACCGTGCGCTAAAACCGCGCTCCCAATCTTCTTCTCAACCCCGAGACGTCATCCTACGTGTGCACTACTTTACAGCCAAAGAGACTATAATGAGAGAAGTTCGCAAGCTCTCTTCAGTCACTTTTAGAGATGCTACTCTCCAGATTTTTCAGGATGTTTCCCCTCTGACTCTTGCTAAATGTAGGGACTTTAAGCCTCTTACCACCCTGCTACGTCATCATAATATTAGATACCGTTGGGGTTACCCCTTTCGCATTCTAATATGGCACCAGAACCAATTACATATGGCTCGGTCTCTCCTCGAAGCTCAACATCTTCTTTCAACACTGGGCATATCCGAAGAACTTGGTCCTACACCTTCCGCCTCCCTCCCTCAAAGGTCTCGACAACTGACTCGACGCCCCCCTCCATCTGAATGGTCTACTGTTCCTAAGTCTTCCAAGTCCTCCACTCAGATCTCTGAATCCTAAGACCTTCTAATAGGTTCATTGTTGCATTATTTTTGTGATTTCGTGATGGGGTCCCTCCACTTGTGAGGATGTCCCCCATTACGAATATTTTACATTAACGTCTCATTATATGTATCTGGAACTCATCTAGCCTATTTTTGATATTTTTATAGAAGTTTATGTAATTAAGTTTTGATGAGGTTCCATCATAATGAATATAAGATACATCTATATATGTTCTTATCTTAGCTGTTCATTTATTATAATCTTACTGAGATTTTGTTGATTTGTCTGTATGTATATATATATATATATATGTATATATATATATATAAATCTATGAACATATATATACTCTGTTTATTGGTTGGCATTTCAGTGTTTTTTGGGATGATTTATCCCTCGATTTACTCCTCGATTTATTCCCATCTCTTGTTTATTAATTTTTATATTTCTGTTTTTATTGTATTTTCTTCTCCCATTTATTTGTTCCCCCCCTTTTTTTTTCTTTCCAATCATATTGTTTTTTGATTTCTATTTTTAGGTTTATCTATGTTTTTTTTTTTTGTTTTTTTTTCCTATACTCCATTTGTACGATGTTGTATTTTTCTTTCCATATATTTATTATATTTGGGGCTTGTGGGAGGGCTCTATATGTATATATTTTTTCCTCTCTATGACCTCTTTATGGATAAACGATCTACCTCTGCCGCGCCCCCCCAGGGTCTTGTACCCATCTGCTGACCTATGTGCTTCATTAGTGCATAGTTCCCCTCCCCTTTGTCAGCACCCATGGCCTTGGACCTCTGTACCATTTGGCCTACCTACCTTCCTTTTCCCTTACCGGTTTTCCTTCCTTCTCAAACAGAACGACTTCTTCCTTTTTACATGTCTGATGATGTGTCACTTTTGCTTACCTCTCCACTTTCAATTGTTTTTTGTGTTTTTTTTAGCTGTTTTCTCAACCATAGCGCATGGGTCTTAAGGTACTCTCCTTCAACGTGAAGGGCCTCAATAGCCCACAAAAGCGTAGCAAACTTTTTACCACTCTTAAGTTATATAAAGGAGATTTAGTATTTCTCCAAGAAACTCATTTCCTGCGAAATCTCCATCCAGAACTTCGCTCTAAATCCTATCCCACCACATATCATGCCTGCGACTCTAAGCAGAAGAAACGAGGAGTTGCTATCCTATTTGCCCGCCACCTCACTTTTGATATGATCGATTCTTATGAAGATAAAGAGGGTCGCTTTCTTATTCTTGTGGGTACTCTTAATAATATTCTTTGCATCATTGTTAACATATATGCCCCTAACCAAGCCCAACCAGCTTTTTTCACTAGACTAGACACCCTCCTCTCTCGTAAACGGCAGGGCTCCCTTATTGTATCTGGTGACTTTAATGCAGTATTGAACCCTTCATTGGATAGATCTACCTCGGGAGCCACTAACTCCAGCAGGGCAGACCTCCGTAATTCCAAGGCGCTGCTTGATCTCATGAAATCCCAGCTTCTCTATGATTCCTGGCAGGTTCGAGAGCCCCTCACCCGAGACTATACTTTCTTCTCCTCTGTCCACAACTCCTATTCCCGTATAGACATGATCCTGCTCAGCCACGACCTAGACCTGCAACTTGTGGATGTTCATGTCCATCCTTTGATATGGTCTGATCACGCTCCTGTTTCAGCCGATCTATCTTGTATTACTGAACGTCCTCGTCCAATGACATGGCGCTTAAATGACACCATTCTTCATTCTCGCGATACGATCACCCATCTCAAAACCCTACTTACGGAGTATTTTCAATTAAACGCTCTCCCAGACACCTCTCCCTCCACTCTCTGGTTGGCTCATAAAGCTGTTCTACGGGGACATTTGATTAGTATAGCTTCCAAAGCTAAAAAAGATTTTCAAACCCGTACTAACTCCCTCTCAATTCGTCTTCAACAACTAGAGTCACAGCATAAACAGTTCCCTAGCCCTTCCCTCCAACAAGAGCTCCTTACTGTTCGACACTCCCTCGCTCTCCTTTTTTCCCAACACACAGCTAAACGTCTAAAATGGCTGCGTCAAACCTTTTACGAAAAAGGAGATAAAGCTGATAAGATTTTGGAATCTAGGCTTCGTACGGCACGAACCCATAGAAATATCCTTATGATTAAAAATTCCAATAATCATCTTCTTCACGACCCGGCAGCTATTCGATCTGAATTTCAAAATTTTTACAATAAATTGTATAACTTACATTCTTCTTCATACCCTTCTTCTATCCTACCTACTGAGACGGCAATCCAAGAATTTCTTTCCACCGCCAATCTTCCTCAGCTATCTCAGGAGGCACTCCGGGGTTTGAGTGAGGAGATCTCAGAAGAGGAAATTATAACTTCTATTAAACAACAGAAGTCTGGCAAGTCCCCCGGACCTGACGGCTTTACAGCTGCATACTATAAAAAATTCATGGAGCATCTGGTTCCCCACCTGCACTCCCTCTTTAATACTGTTTTACAAGGGGGCTCCTTCCCTGCGGATATGTTAGAAGCCAGAATTGTCGTGATACCTAAGGAGGGTAAGGACCCGCACAATTGTGCTAGTTATAGGCCTATCTCCCTTCTCAATCTAGATATTAAAATATATGCTAAAATTTTAGCCAATAGACTCAACCAGGTCCTTCCCTCCTTGGTTCATTATGATCAGGTTGGCTTTGTGCCGGGTCGTCAAGCTCAGGATAATACCCGTAGAACCATAGATTTAATTCATACCATAAACTCCAGGAGATCTCCAGCTATTGTTCTTTCTCTCGATGCTGAAAAAGCATTCGATAGGATCTCTTGGACCTTTATGTCTCAGACCTTATGATCGTTTGGGATGCCGGGAGACTTCCTGACTGGTGTCATGGCCCTCTATTCCACTCCCTCTGCCGCTGTTTCCATCAATGGAATCCCCTCCAACCGTTTCTTTATCTCAAATGGCACCAGGCAGGGATGCCCTTTGTCCCCTTTGATCTTCGCCCTAGTGATAGAGCCCCTGGCCGCCCTCGTCCGACTAAACCCTAGCATTCACGGAGTGCAGGTCGGGAATTCATCTTCCAAAATCGCCCTCTTCGCTGACGACATCCTACTTACCCTCACTCAGCCCCGGATATCTTTACCCAACCTTTACAAATTATTAGACCATTATGGTGTCCTCTCTGGATATAAAATAAATTTTTCAAAATCTGAAGCCATGCCCCTCCACATCCCCCACCAGGATGTTGAGACCCTTAAATCCTCCTACAGTTTTAAGTGGCAATATAAAAAAATTAAATACCTTGGGGTCTTCCTGACATCCCGTTATGATCTTTTATTTCAGGAAAATTTCCCCCTACTTTTTGCTAAATTACAAGCGGATCTGACTTCCTGGAAACGGCTTATACTCTCGTGGCTGGGCAGGATCATCGCAGTAAAAATGAATATCCTCCCCAAATGGCTCTACCTTTTCCAAACCCTCCCAGTGGTGGTACCCCTTACCTTCCTTCAAAACCTTCCGAAATCAGTCAACCGTTTCATCTCTAATGGTAAGCCACCTAGGTTGTCTTCGTCCATCCTTAAAAAACCTATTTCCAAAGGGGGTAGAGGTCTCCCAGATTTTAAGCTCTACTATTTAGCCTCACATTTTTCCCAAATAGTGTCCTCCTACTCCCCCCATGGAACGTCCTCCTGGCTTGATATTGAATCTAGCTATATCAATTCCCCAGACCTTTCTTCCCTATGGGGCCTACAAAAGAAACACCGTCCTCCTCCCTCTAACCTTCCTCCAACACTCAAATTCCTCCTCCACATATGGGTCTTATATTCACTTAAATTTAATATTACCACCCTTATATCTCCTCTTACCCCTATATGGTGTAACCCCAATTTCCCCCCAGGTTTACATGCGACCCACATGACGTCGTGGAAAACAGCATCCCTCAAATTTCCTGCTGATTTTTGTTCACAAGGGCTCTGGCTCTCTCTTTCAGACCTACAACTGCAATGTCCAACTCAATCTTTAAATCCCTATGAATACCTACAAATACGACATTTTTTAGGCTCCCTACCACAGACCCCGCTTCTCCGTGACCTCACTCCCTTCGAACGGCTCTGTAAATATTACCCTATGTCCAAAGGGATGATCTCTCAAATATACGGTATCCTCATTGTTGCTGCTCTGCCTACTAATAATCCCCATGAATCCTCATGGGAGATAGATCTTGGCCCTCCACCTGATGAAGAGGCTTGGGACGACATGAGACTGGCAATTGCTAAAACCTATATCTCTACTCGCCTTAAAGAAACTTCTTATAAATTGTATTACCGTTGGTACTATACTCCAGTACGGCTCTCCCATATGTTCCCTTCTGCTTCACCTCTCTGCTGGAGAAACTGTGGCCTCCGAGGTACTTTAATTCATATCTGGTGGACCTGCCCGACTCTTGAACCTTTCTGGACCTCTGTTCATACTCTCCAAAATACGGTCTTTGCAGAACCGATCCCAAAAGACCCATGGACTTTCCTTTTAAATTACCCCTCTCCTAATCTCAGCAACCGCTCTGTTAAGCTGTTGTCCCATATTCTAGTTGCTGCTAGAAGTCTGATTGCCCGTAATTGGAAAAACCCTCTTCCACCGACTCTCTCTGCCCTAAAATCACAAATACGGCATATAGCGGAAATGGAAAATATTACCTATTATCTTCATGATAGAGGCCATATATTTTCTCAAGTTTGGGCTCCATGGCTCTCATATGACAACACTTCACTACCTCTGCTCCCTGCGCTCACTACCCATATGTGACTCATGCGCGGTGATTGAGTTTGATTTCCCTACCCCGACTTCCCTATGCAAACCTCCGTAACTGACTATTCTTTTCTCCTGTTTTCCAACTAGCATGTTTTTCTTTCTATCTTTATAACACTTTTTGTCTAGTATTTACTTATTATAAAGGAGAGAGGGAAGGGGGAAAAAAAAAAAAAGGAAAGACATATTTTGTTTCTCTTGATAGTCCTGTTCCCGATCCCCCCCCATTACCCTCCCACCCCTTCTGCTCACCCCCTCCCCCCATATGTTTATTGCTATTTACTTTATTGAAAAATGGCTCATGTATACTGTTTATTATATTTGTGGGGTTTTTTTATGTTATCTTTTTAATGAGCTTTCAAAATAAAGAATTTAAAAAAAAGAACTCTGTATTTCTCCTGCTGTGTTCGTACAGCTCTTGTCAATGTACAGTATGGCTCACTAACTCTGCTCACTTGCCCTTCTATTGACCACTAGATTTAGTCATAATGGTCAGTGATTACAGCCATCTGTACAAGACCAGAGGGAACTGCTATAAATGAAGACCACTATCTGACTACAGTCAATGCCAGATTAAGGTCCACATGGGCCTGGAGCTGAAATTTCTGAAGGGCCTATTGTATGCCGCAGTTATGTATGTTTGTGGTCTATACAGGGGGCGGGATGCACTAACATAGGGCCGTACATACCGCCAGACATCGCATTCGTACTGATCGCATATGCACTAACATATGCAATCAGTACAGCAAAGGACAGCTCTTCCGATAAGAGCTGTCCTTTGCGATCAGCGCTGTGCCCTGGACTTCTGGGTTTATGACCCGGGAGTCCATCTGCGCATGCGCAGAGTGACGCAAGGTCCGTGGGGCATGCTGGGAGGGATCCGATGGGGTAGAAGCCCATAAACTTCTATAGCGTAACGGCAGCAAAAGCGTAACCCTCCACTTCGTAGCCCCGGCGGCCACCCAATAGTGCATATGGAAAATGCAGTAAAGCCCTGAAAACAGGGTTTTTCATTGCATTTTCATTAATTTAAATATATATATATATATATATATATATATTATATATATATATATTTTTTATTTTTTATTTTTTTTTAAAGAAATCGGTTCTCAATTAATGGAAGTTCAAGTCATTATTTAATATTCTATGTCCTGGTGGGAGGGAGGGACAGGAGCACGCATAGATAGAGAGATAGATAGATAGATAGATAGATAGATAGATAGATAGATAGATAGATAGATAGATAGATAGATAGATAGATAGAAGATCAGTGCTCAATTAATGGAGGTCATTATTTAATTAAAATCTTTACAGATTTAACAGGTAGTTTATGTTAGCATACCTCACACTCCATTGGTATTTTGGGAGCCCTGGTTCCAGTCAGGCTGTTCACCAAAAGAATGCCTGATTAAACATTACATCTCCGTCTCCTGCCTACCTCCTCCTGGCTCCCTTTAATGCCTTTATAAAGACAACAGGGAAGGGTGCGCGCTGCAGTCAGTGTGGCAACACAGATACACCGACTGACTGAGCCTGCGGCTGCGCTGTATAGGTGAGCCGAGGCGAAAGACAAGAGCCGCGGGTTGCGTCCCGCGGCGCCGATGAAGGGTGATGATGATTGCTCATCAATCATCACCCTTCCTTTTAAATGAGCAGAGTGACTCAGCTGCAGTTACTCACCGGCCGGCACCGACCGCACTCCTATCTGTCACCGGGCACTGAGCAGAGGCCGCATGGGAGATGCTGAAACACTATTCGGCGCAGGGAGGGCTTTTGAAATCTCCCACTGCGCCGCCATCTGTGTGACGCCCAGCTTGGATGGGTGGCCGGGATTTGTTTGTGTGGGGACAGCCTGACGAGGGTTCTAATGGGCGGAGCTTCGGGGGCCGATTGTCATGCTCTTAAAAAGACAGGAAAATAAATGTTCCTGTCTGCAGCAGCACACCAATCCCGTGCTGTGGGCCTATTTTGATGGGCGGCCTGGAGCTGTAGCTCCATCCGCCCCATTGCTAATCCGGCCCTGACTACAGTGGCTGACATGTATAGTGACTGGGGTCCATTCCAATGTGTGTTTGGTTTTCATCTGACTTTTTTTTATAACTTGTGTGCGGTAGGACTGTAAGAATTATATTAATAATAATTTATCTAAATTGGGTCCAGTAGAGGAAACAAAATTAACATTAGGGAGAGTTTGGAGTACAGAGTCACATGAACACAAAACATCCTTTGTTTAGGACTTGTGGTAGGACAGCTACTATGAGGCTCTGTATATTAATCAGCGTAGTAGCACATGCCAAACATTTATGTGAAAATCATCAGTGTGGTAAAAATGATGACCATTAAATGCATTGAATACATGCCAGAGGTTGTAAGAGAACTATAGGAAATCCAACCAGTTTTGTACCACACCCATGTCAGACCAATGCTTATTAGAGGAGCAAGAGTCCCACAAGCTTTGCCTTGTAATTTATACACTTGTAACATGGTGTGGTGCGCAGTCATTGCTGTCACTCTGTATTATTTATACACTACGTTCTACCAACTCTCCTGTAACCAGGCATGCTGTATCTCTCCCCTTTGATGTCATGCTTGTTATTTTCCTCACTATTAAACTCATCTCCCCCTACTATGACAGAAATACCTCAAAAGTGAGATTTCTTATTTTCAGTTTTAAATTAACTATTTTAACAAAGAAAAATGTATTTTATTTCAGTTGACTTATTGACTGCTATAACAGGAGATACATTAAATCATTGTTTCTTTTTCCCGTAGGCTTGCTATTTGTGTCATACGCTCCTTATTTTGGCCAGTAATGTAGTGGGTACAGAATCTCCATCCCCAGAAAATGTGGTGAGTGCATGTTTCCAATATCAAACTCCTTTGTGATGTTGTAATGAGTGGGGTACTAGACACTATTATTAATTTAAGATTAAGCCCTCTTGGGACTCCCTCTCCTCAGGATGAATGCCGATAACACATCCTCTTGTTTTCTTAACTGCTGCTGTATGATGTTATTATAGGAACCCTGTAAAGGTGGCCAAATACTGTATATTGTTATTGAAGAAGCTATAGCCATCCTGGGCAACTCTTGGATGCTAAGGACTTACCCGAACTTTCCTCCTCTAGAGAAAATAAGTGTTGACTGCAACCAGTTACCATGACATTGCACACTAGTGTTTTGCCACAATGGACCAGAAGTGGTGGCCAGTCCATGACTCATAGATACCTGAAAAGAATCTAAAGGGTTAACTCTAGGGCAGTTACTTAACTAGGGTATTTGGAGCCCAGGGCAAATTTTATAATGGAGCCCCCCCCATGTATGCGCGGCAAAAACTGGGCGTGGTCACAAGGGGCGGGTCACTTAAAAATGGGGCGTGTCAACAAGACACATATACCCCTTTCTCGTCACTCTTAACATTCCTTTCCATATGCACCTTAACACCTGTAGTGCTCTTTATACAGTCCGCCCTATGCAGTGCCCCCAGTAGTGGTCCCTCTTATGCAGGCCCACAGTAGTGCCCCTTGTACAGTACCCCCAGTATCCAATGTCCCCAGTAGTGGTGGCTCTTATGCAGGCCCCCAGTAGTGCCCCTGTACTGTACCCCCAGTAGTGGTCCCCCTTATGCAGCTCCCCATTAGTTCACCTTATACAGTGCCCCCAGTAGTGGTCCCCCTTATGCAGGCCCCCAGTTGTGCCCCTTATACAGTGCCCCCAGTAGTAATCCCCTTTATGCAGCCCCCCAGTAGTGGTCCCCACTATCCAGTACCCCATGTAGTGGTCCTCCCTATTTAGTGCCCCCAGTGCAGTGTCCCTTGTGCCTCCAGTAGTAAGCCCCTTATATAGTGCCCCCAGTAGTAGACCTCCCTTATGCAGTGCCCGTTATATAGTGCCTCCAGTAGCAGCCCCCCCATGCAGTGCCCCCAGTAGTGGTCCCCCTATGCAGTTCCCTTTATATAGTGCCCCCAGTAGTGGTCCCTGATGGAGTGCCCCCAGTAGTAGTCCCCATGATTAGTGCCCCCAGTAGAGGTCCCCCAGTGGTACCTCCAGTAGTAGTTCCCCCAATTAGTGCCCCCAGTAGAGGTTCCCCCCAGTGGTGCCCCCAGTAGAAGTCCCCCCGATTACTGCCCCCAGTAGTAGTCCCCTCGATTAGTGCCCCCCCAAATACACAGCAAAAACATATAATTAAAATAAAACTTACCTGCATCCACGCTCCTGCTCCCGCCGCCGTCGTACGCACGCCAGCTCTCCCGGGCTGGCGCGCTCTGCATTATGGGAGAGACGTCATGACATCTCTCCCATTACCCACTGCAAGATCCCGGAAGGCGGAGCTCATGAGTGAGTGCTCTGCCGGTCCCACTGCGCCCAGGGCACGTGCCCCGCTCGCCCTGCCCTAGTTACACCACTGCTCTAGGGGGTATATTTACTTATGTGCGAGGTTTTAGAAGTGGAGATATTGTCCATAGCAACCAATCAGATTCTAGCTATTATCTTCTAGAAGGTGCTAGATAAGTGTTAAGTAGAATCTGATTGGTTGCTATGGGCAACATCGCCACTTCTATAAACCCACACTTTAGTAAATATACCCCTAGGACTATAACAAGACTCTTTTCCTCTATGATTTATCACTTTGCTGGATAACATCAATTGTGCATCCCTCTTATCTCTAAACGTTGGATAGAGGGTCCCAGAGTATGGGAGACAGATGCTAAGCGCAGATGACAAGTACTGCAAATCCAGGAACCTGAAAGAGCATAAGAGACAGTCTATGTACTAAGCCTTGGAGAGAGATAGAGTGGATGAAGATAAAATAAAAAAATGACAGTTAGGAGCCGATTGGTTGGTACTTTATCTCCCTCCAAGGCTTAGTACATCAGTATGCTGCTCATTGTGTTGAATGTTTATATATGATATGATGTCTATTGTATTATTGTAATGTCATTATTCTATAAAAGTAGTATATCCATTTTGGATACTTAAATAACTGTTTAATGATGTCACAAGATAGTTCCCTAGGTGTAAAACTTTGCACACACACTCAGGGGCGTCTTAAGAGAGGAGGTGGACCCGTGTGCACTCCCTGTGCGGGGCCCCCTCCTCTCTCCCCGACTGACGCGGCTAGCCAGCCACCGGAGCCTTAGTAGACTCCGGGCACTAGAGTGTGCCCAGAGTCTACTGCGCATGTGCAGTACGCCGGAAAATGGCCGCGGCGGCCATTTTCCGGTGTTCTTAGCAGCGCAGACACGCGACGTGGGACTACGGACAGGTAAGTCTAAAATAATATGGGTGCAGTGTGTGCGGTGCCCCCCTGGACCCGGGGGGCCCGTGTGCCCTGCACACACTGCACCCATTATAGATACGCCACTGCATACACTGCAGGCACCATGCTTAGCAGGGGACGTCGTTGTTCCCGTGTAATTCCGGGTGACACAGGTAAAGGAGCAAGTAGGGATTTAGGACCTAATTCAGAGATAAATGCTAATGCTGTGGCAGCTGCAAATTTGTACGCAGCAGCTGTACGAATATATGTAAATGTCATAGTGCCGGAATTTGTATGAGACCCCCACCGGTGGCTTCACAAATCCAAGCGACTGCGTACAAAGACGCAGGTTGATCACAGGTCAGTCGATTATCAGACTTCTGAGTCGCCCTATGGTCATGCAGAATGGCTCGAGAACTTAGACGTCGGAGCCACTTTTACTGCGTACAGGATCACAGTTGCAGACAGAGACACGCCCCAAAAGTTGTCACGACGCGCCTATGTTTAAGTCACTAACTCCCCGTTGCCGCCCACAAACGTTCCCTGTCCCTTAGTCACTTGCAACATCAGTAATGAAACATGACGAGGTGCGAATCAGAAGCATGTGCTGACCACAGATAATCACTCACCTGTGTGTACATCGGCATTGCGTCCATCTGTGAATCAGTGACATATGTGCCATTGGGAGAACCTAGTTATTCATATAGAAATATAGACTTTATTGCCAGTATATCTAGTCCAATTAGCTCTGTAATATTACTCCATATACTGATAGGGTGCGGTTCCCAAAAGATCGACAATTTGTAGGGTGACACAAGTTAATCAACAGTCAAAAGGTCGACAGGGACAAAAGGTTGACACACAAAAGATCAACATTGTTGTAGATCAACAGGTACAGGTGGAATGGTCGACACAAAAATAGACAGCACATGATTTTTTTTCTACCCCTAATCTTCACACTAACCCTCCCATTGGTGCCTAACCCTAACAGTCCTAGTGCCTAAACCTAACCCTCCGGTAAGTGCATAACCTTAACCGTCCCACCTAGTGCATAACCCTAACCCTCCAGTAAGTCCTTAACCATCCAGTAAGTGCCTAACCCTAACCGTCCTTCCTAGTGCCTAACCCTAATCCTCCAGTAAGTGCCTAACCCTAACCGTCCCTCCTAGTGCCCAAACCTAACCCTCCAGCAAGTGACCATCCCCATCACCATTCCAATGTCGACCTACATCTATGTCTACTTTTTTCTGTGTTAACCTTTTGTCCCTATCGACCATCTGGTGTCAACCTTTTACTATTGATCTTTTAACCGGAACCCAAACTGGCAATGTTGATTTAGTGACATTACTACATGTATATGAATTTTGTATACACTGTAGCAGTATACTTGATTTGCTAATAAGCAAAATGATAATGAAAATTATTGGTCAATATTGTCTGTATGCACAGATTGAGGCATCATAGAGAAGTTGCCATTCAGGAAATTATGTCATTTTCCCCCCCAAATTTGATTCCATTCTAGGATACAGAATAACCACTGAGAATACCTGACATACACTAGTTCTAGATTATACACCTGGGTTTTGTTGTTACTAAAACTCCCTCATGTTGCTGCATTTACAGGGTAATCTGCATAATGTTTGTGTCAACCTGCAGAGACATATTTCTAGCAATATCCGAGAGTACCCAGGTTACATGTACCGCAGCACACTGAAGAATCTGGCAACATGTCTTCATGTGAGATGGATGGAGATGCTCCCCAAATACTCACCTCAGGTAACACTGTCATACTCAAGTATTTCAAACAGCCAGGGCTGCCATCAAAAATTGTGGGGCCCAGGACTGAAAACAGGCAGGGCCCCCCTTCCCCGGTGTTTCTGCAACTCCAGCCCTGCAGCGTCTCTACAGTACCAGCCAGCCTCCCTTCTGTCTCTGCCAGCCTGTCCCCTTATGTCTTTGCCAGCCCCCCATTGTCTCTGCCAGCCAGCCCCCCCTTATGTCTCTGCCAGCCAGCCTACCCCTTTAGGTCTCTGCCAGCCAACCCCCCCCCCTTAAGTCCCTGCAGGACATGAAAATTACCTTCTCTTCAGGCTGGAATGGATGCTATTCGCATGTTGCGAGCCGCAGCTTATCCTCTCCATCAGCGACATGACGCGCGTGCCGGCTCGACGTGCTACAAAAAAAAATAAAAAAAAAACATTATTGCACAATGCACAGCGGCCATCGGCCAGGGCAGTACAATGCAGCGGGCCCCCTGTCACTGCAATTGCACGGTGACGGTGGTACCCGTTGCTGGTGAGTGGGTGGTGGGCACGCGTTGTTCGGAACGGATTGGCCGCCCTTCTCTGACTGTGTGTCCATGCCCGGTACTAGAGTTCCAACAGTCCCCCCTGATGGCGGCCCTCCAGACAGCTCATGATATGTACATTAGCTTCATGGGGCAGAAGTATGCCTTGCTGTGTGATCAACTTATCCAGTCATCCTAAACAGCAGTTGTAGTTTAATCCCTTGTTTAGAGGGAGTGTTGGAAAGTGTTCTCTAGAATGAGACCAGACACATTCCCAAGATTTTGATATAAAGAAGTGCAGGCCTTATTCCGGCAAATGTATTTCTCTTTACACGATAACAGCCTCATTAACAATTGGACATATTTTGCAACACAAAATGGCACATAATAATTCTGCTGCATAAAAAATATGTAAATGTGTATATATGTTCAGTTACACATCTCAGGATGTATCACTAACTCAAAATATAGCATTATTTATGCATCATGCATACATATACACACACTTACGGAATGGTTATGAAGTCCCGGCGGCTGAATAGCCCGGCGGTTCATATCCTGACGCCGGCAGCCCGAAGGGAGAAGATCCTGACAGGGCGGGTAAGTACCCAACCCCTACCCCTCTCCCCCCCTAACCCTCCCTTAGTGGTGCCTAACCCTAACCTCCCCCTTGCCGCACCCTAAACCTAACTCTCCCGGGGGGGTGCCTAACCCTAACTTCCCCCTGGGTTGCCTAGCTTTAAACCCCCCCAAACCTAACCCTTACCCCGGGTGCCCCAGACTTACCTCGTTCGGGCTGGCATCCTTCGCCGTTCCGGCGTCCGAATTAAGATAGGCGTCGGTATTTCGACGCCTATCTTAAGTCCCTTGTCAGGATTCCGATGTCGGTATTGAGACCGGCGGTCTCATAACTACATCCCCATACTTACACCCCAAGCTATAGTACATGTCCCACAATTTTGTAGAGATAAAGCTTGACAGTGCGAGTAGTAAATATGAAAGCTAGATTTCCTTATTTGTACAATGTATAATGTAATGAAGTGGCATATACATAAGAAAGAGTAGCAGGGGCGTTTTAAGAGAGGAGGGGACCCATGTGTAGACTCAGTGCGGGCCCCCTCCTCTCTCTAGTGGTGCCGCGGTGGGTGCAGTAGAGTAGATTCTGGCTTAGTGCCCGAATCTACCGTGCATGCACGGGTCTCTTGGAAAATGGCCCGCGCAATTTTCCCGGGGACAGCAGTACTGCGCATGAGTGAGTCACCGGGAAAATGGCCACCATCATTTGCCCAGTGATTTTTGCTGCTCTGCAGTGCAGGCTCTGCGCTGCAGAGCAACACTGTGGAGACAACGGACTGGTAAGTATAAAGACTATATGAGTGCAGGGTGTGCGGAGTGGGCCAACCTGGTCCCATGGGCCCACGTACACTGCACACCCTGCACCCATCATAAATAGGCCCCTGGAGAATAGCATTTTGACAACTTTATTAATAAATGTCTCAGTCACATTTCCTTTCTAAAATGTATTAATTTGTATTTCATGTATGAAATTCCTATGTGTTGCAAATTGGTCCAGCCAGACTGCAAGGCATCTTGTTGGGCTGTGAGATCCAGTTACACAGAAACATTAGCCCGGGGACAAAAACCAATGGCACTGGGTTTTGCTATTCAATTAGGTACTGAAAATGGGATGCAGTGATTTCTATAGAAATTTATGCAACGTTTTTTCTCGCACCTCCAGAGAAAGTCCCGTCCTCCCTCCCCCAAGGACTAATTAAGCAATTGGAAATTATCCTAAATGGTCCTTAATTACTCACCTTCCGAAGTGGCATATTTTTGCATCGCTGCTGCGTCCAAAGATGCGGCAGCCATGCTAATAGCTTACAATTCTGAATCCCTATGTGAGGCACTGCAGACCCCGTGTGGTGCTGTATAAATAACAGATAATAATGTTACAACAACTGACAAAGGGGGTCATTCAGACCCGCTCGTGAGTGGCAGTACACTCGCAAGCGGGTCGACGTTCCCCCACTGCGCATGCGCACGACAGAGGGAGCTCCGTCGTGCGCATGCGCGAGACCCGGCGAGTGACGGGCTCTCCATCGCTCCGGGTCTCGCACCAAAGGGGGCGTGCTGTCGATGTTGATTGACAACACGCCCCCTTTGGTGGGCGTGCCTGCCAGACGGAGGCGTTCCCATGGGAACGCCTACCGTCTCAAGCCGGCCCCACTGACATCACTAGTGATGTCAGAGCCAAAATCACTCCAGGGCTTGCGGCAGCGAGACCCTAACGCAGGGTCTCCGTCGCAAGCCCGATGGTCGCGATGGTCAAGACCATCGCGACCATCATCATGGACGCTCGCTATATCTGTGGGTGGTAACCCACAGCTATGCGAGCGTCCATGAGGACGCTCCAAAAAAAGGTAGGAGGGCCCTGATTCAGAGCGAGCGCTGTGGTCAGAGCGTTCAGCTCTGAATCAGGCCCAAAATGTCCAACTCTAGATGATGCTCTAGGAAATAGATTTTATATTCAGGACAAGTTCAGCTCTACATTTGTACCTCAGATTACCTGAATGTAACATCTGGTTTATAGTAATGACATTTTCCTTATATTCAATATGAGCAACTAATTAATCAAATTAAGCTTGGAGCGCTAGAATGAATAGTATACTGTTGTAAATACATTATAAAATCGTATATATCATTTCTAGGGATGGTAATTCCAGCTGCTGGTGTAGAGGATCCTGCAGTGCTCTTATACTAACAAAGGCACAACAAGGACAAAAGGAAGCACATCGCTAGAGACTCCAACCTGTGATATCAATCCCATAGAAATGTTATAGATGGGCCACATTTTAAAACCATAAATTTCTCGGATAACAATATTTCACTAATAATAAAAATACAATATCAGTAAGAGTATAAAACCAGAACAAGACCTTAGCCTAAAACATATGACATTCACATCTGGAACTTATAGCAAGCTGTTTAGACTAGTAGCAACCACAGTGTAGTGTGATATATAAGCCTTCAAAACTCTATAAACATGAATGAGGCAGGTTATTATCACACAGTGGTTCAATTCTTTCAGTAGAAAATTCCCTGTAAAATGAATTGTCAGCTCAGCAGCTCCTTACATTTATAACAAGCCAAATGCTATTTGGGCTAATGATTTTGTATATATTACAACCACAGTGTAGTAAAGTAAATATGCACTCAGAATCCATAGATTGCATTAGAATAATGAATGGATTGGGTCAGTTTTCGGTTTAGGTGAAAGCTAATGCAGCTGCAGTTTATTTCAGATTCACAGCTGCGATAATAATATGCAAATGCTAGTCTCAGCCTTCCCCTTGTGTACTTGCCAGCACCGGACATTGCAAGCCCTGAGACGCCCACTGTCAATGTCCATGGACAGTGCAAATCCACTGGTGGCCTCAAATACTCCACCATCAACGCGCCATCGCAATCACTATCAACACGATGCCCTATGGTTGGCGCAGTCTCTCCTTCTAACCATGGTCGCTGTGGCAGCCGCAATCACTGGCACGCCCTTTTTTGCGTTCACTTCAAACCACCTTCCAGTCACCTCCTAGTAACGCCCATAGCTCTCCAACCTCAGCTCAAATGCATTCGGTATGGGATCCCGGCTGCCGCATGACCGGCAGTTCGAATCTCGGCTGCGGCAGCCCGACAAAAGAACAGGGCCCAGCAGCGGAAGCCCGACAGCGCTGCAAATCCCGATCATCCCTGTCCCCCGGGGGTGCCTAACCCTCCCCCCCGCGCGGCTGTCCGCTCGTGGCGCCCGGCATCCCTTCGATCGGGATGCCGGGCGCCTTTCTCCCGGCGACGGAAAAATGACAGTCGTCTACATTTTAGACGCCCGTCATTTAACCCTAGGCGGGATAGAGGATTTGGGAAGCCGGCAGTCAGGATTGTGGCCGCCGGCTTCTTAAACATATCCTGCTCAAATGTGAGCGATCTCTTACATAACAGAGATCTCTGTGTACACTCAGTGGTACACATGCACCGTAGGGGGTTCCAGGAATTTCTGGAGCTTGAGCAGTAGCAAATAATCGCTCAACCATCAACATAGTGTCCACCTATGAATCCGACCCTGAATATCAAAGCCATCAATATGGTGGTCAGAAAACAGACAATTGATATCTTATAATGCGAGATAAGAGTAACAGTGTACAAGTAGGGGAAAATGTGACAAGATTTGTGAATATTCATATTGTTAAAGTGTGTGACAGTAGTAAGGCTAGGCAGCAATAGTAACCATCACCTGATTCACTACGGATCGCAGTTGCAATTATGCACGCAGTCTGACTGCGATGATATGCTAATCCATTGTGATCGCTATGCCGATGCAACACTACATCTGGGACGCCCACCTTACCTTGCATACATCTGTAATACTGTGCAAGACTGCGAAACCATCGGTAACATCGAATACCATCGGAGCCTCATGTACACTTGCATAAGGTCAGACCTTTCTCAGAAATTGCTAACCTTCTGTTACCCAGCTCAGGCTGCGTATGCCATCACAGTGGATAATTTATGCACGCCTCTGCAACAGCGTTCGAATGCACTGCCACACCTGCATTTCACCGACCACCCCTCCGTCACCTCCCACAAACGGCACTACCTGTCAATCACTCTGCGATGGGTCTGCGAGGTCACTGCAATCGCATTCCCGATCGCAATGGCTGGTTCGGGAACAGCGATGCTTACGCATTCGCAGAACGCAATAATCGGAGTGTATGTACTCGCAGTTGCGATCCATCCTGAATCAGGCCCTCTGTGCTGTGCAGAAGGGACCCAGCAGGACAGGGGTATAGGGCCTGATTCTGATTGGGGAATAAAGCAAGAGCAAGTAACTGTGTACCTGGACAAGCCAAGCTATGTAGCAATGTAATGGGTGCAAATACATACATTTGTTTTGCATGTGGGGTAAATACTGGCTGCTGTTGCATGTAGCCCACAAATGCTGCACAGCTTTATTATTACATGCCAATGTAGATGTCAGTTTGGACACACCCCTCCCAAATCTAAATCTCTCTGCACATTATAAATCTGCCCCACCTGCAGTGCAGCATGGTTTTACCAGGATGCACAGTTACTTGCTCTTTCTTACTCTATTCCCAACTCAGAATCAGGCCCATAGGCGGGATGGACAATGTGTGAGCAGCAGTTCTCTGTCCATCTGCATACTGGTCAGACCGGATGGTGAGCAGCAGGACCTTCCAGTTCTACAGGCTGCAAGCAGGCATACTGACAGATTCATACTGTGCATTGTGCACCTCTGCATCCGTCCTGCTCTTAGAGGTTACAGGCTCCCAGGACCTGCTCACTGTCTCTCTCTCGTACTGCATCATTTCCTCTTGGTCTATTTATGATATTGCACAATGCCTCGGTGATAGGGTTGTATATTACAGCTCCGTATAATTAGGCTTGCCATATCATCCCTCTAATTCGGGACACATGTGAATTACACAGGTTCTGTGGCTGAATAAAACCAGGTGAAATGGAGACCTGAAGTCAGCCAACCACAGAACCTGTGTAATTCATGTGTCCCAAATTAAAGGGATGATATGGCAAGCCTACCTATAATCCAAGTGGTTACCCTTGGCGAAGCCAATATAACAAATAGTGCATTGACACTTGTAGCTATTATGGCAACACAACCCATCTTAGAATAATGTATTTTTAACACATTAATCAGGGTTACAGACTTTCTGGCTGCCTTTTCCGGGAGGGGGCAGCTAGATCGGCAAATCAAGGGGACGTGGCCGGCATTTGTGGATGTAGCGGAGGCATGGCCACGCGATCGCATCATTTTGGCCTTGCCCCCGCTGCACAATGACGAGATTGCTGGCATTGTGAAGCAGGGCCAAAATGACGCGTCACCGCCACCCCCCCCTTATTACTCTCTTATTACTGCTGGGGGGGGGGGGGCCAGAGGGGTCGGGCCTGGCTTTCCAGGGGACATGGAGCGGAACCTGATTTTCGGGTGACTCCCGGCCGGTTCGGGAGGGTAGGCAAGTATGACATTAATGATGAAAAATATGTAATCTTCAAAATAACTAAAACATTTTTTATAGGGGGTGGGGGTGGAGGGGCTCTTTCCATTCTTAGAAGCTCCAATCTGTGCATTCAGTTCCATTGTGCATGCTTTCCTATGTACACAACTGCAGGGACTGGCCATGCGAAGTTATCTCTTACTATAACTTTTACTAGTGGCGGGCTGGGCGCCATGTGCCCCCGGGCCGCAGCGCCATGCGGGCCGCAGGCAGTCTGTGTCTGTGTGACACAGCTGCACCGCGCGTGTAGAGCTGACAGGACGGAGTTCGGTCAGCGCTACACAGTTACAAACACACAGCCGCCGGCTCCGGCAGCTGTGTGTTTGTTTTTAATGGCAGCCAATGAGAGTCTGTCAGATTCTCACTGACTGCTGCTGCGCCCACTGCAGGAGCCGCTCCATCTTCCGGCTCCTGCAGTGGGTAATGGGAGAGACGTCATGACGTCATATGACGTCTCTCCCATAATGCAGAGCGGCCCGGCCGGGTGGACAGATGAAGGAGCAGATGGCGGCGGTGGGAGCGTGGATTCAGGTAAGTGGGTTTTTTTATTATTTATTACGTGTGTGTGTACTGGGGGGGGCTACTACTGGGGCCACTACAAGGGGGAGAGCACTACTGGGGACACTACAAGGAGGAGAGCACTACTGGGGACACTACAAGGGGGATTACTACTGGGGGCACTACAAGGGGGGCTACTACTGGGGCACTACAAGGGGGGGGACTACTACTGAGGGCACTGCATAGGGGGTACCACTACTGGGGGCACAAGGGGCACTGCACAGGGGGGACTACTACTGGGGACACTATATAAGAAGCTTACTACTGGGGGCACAAGGGGCACTGCACAGGGGGGACCACTACTGGGGGCACTGTATAAGGGGCACTGAATAGGAGGATCACTACTAGTGGCCTGTATAAGGGGGTCCTCTCCTGGGGCACAGGGGGTACTGCATATGGGCACCACTACAGGGGGCTGCCCCATATCTTTATTTTTACTTTACATTAATGTCATATGTACCCGCCTCCTCCCTGGAACACTTGAATGGGGGGGGGGACGCCTAAGCACACACGTGCTCCGGGCACCCTGGCTACACGCTACTCCTCTGCCAGGGCCACCTGCATGCATTTGCCCCCCAGGCTAAAAGTTGCCAGCCAGCCCCTGACTTTTACAGTACTTCTAAATGAATGTTTATTGCTGTGATAAGATTTAAAAAAAAAATCATACTTGTCACAAAATGGACACTGCTAATAAATAGGCCAGTAAAAGAGGCCGATATTCAAATACTTGTGTTCTCATCTCCACAGTGACTCATAACTAAAACCTCCTAGAGACTAGAAAAGTTATCTCCCAAGGACAATTTATCTGCCCTGAGAACTGGTTGCCAGGCAAGGTCTGAACAGAAAATTCAGCGTCCTAATCATTAACCATCGTACTCAGTTATCTTCTACAAAATGAGGCTTAAAGAAAATAGTTTACACCAATAACTGCATAACCTGTACTTTAGGAGTTGCATTCTCAGTCTATTGCATACAACCGAGCTTCATAATGTCCCTTTACTATTGCACAAGAATGGGAATTTCATCATTGCAAGACGTGGGACAGTTCGTAAAAGCATTTAACATGCAGCATATGTAATAATTATATACTTTTAAATATAGGTATGTTGGACTGAATGGAGTCATTTTACGTGTATTCACCATGTGCATCCACAAACCTGTACAGCTCAGCCCAGAGTCCCAGAGGCCGGATTCAGATGTGCACCTTATAAACAATTGGGTGAGCTTGTGCAGATAAAGAAGCTGTGCAGCTCTGCATTTATTATGGATGGTTCACAACTGGATCTCTCCCGTGGTTTATATTACAGGGTATAATACATTAATGTGCAGCTAAAGTACTAACATCATTAAATATTTCCATGATGAGCATCGCACCTGGAATAGGTCTTAACTAGGGGTGTGCACCGGCCACTTTTCGTGTTTTGGTTTTGGATCTGGATCTTTCTTCGTGTTTTGGATCTGGATTGGTTTTGCCAAAACCACCCTTCCGTGTTTTGGGTTCTGGGTTTTGTGTTTTGGATCTGTATTTTTTTTAAAAAAAGCATAAAAACAGCTAAAATCACAGAATTTGTTGGTTTCTCTGCTCCTATGCTATTATTAACCTCAATAACCTTAATTTCCACTCATTTCCAGTCTATTCTGAACACCTCACACCTCACAATAGTGTTTTTATGTCCAAAAGGTTGCACCGAGGTAGCTGGATGACTATGCTAAGCGACACGAGTGGGCGGCACAAACACGTGACCCATCTAGGAGTGACACTGCAGTGGCAGACAGGATGGCAGTTAGAAAAACTAGGCCCCAAACTGTACATAATGCAAAGAAAAAAAAGAAGTGCAAGATGGAATTGTCCTTGGGCCCTCCCACCCACCCTTATGTTGTATAAACAGGACATGCACACTTTAACAAATCAATCATTTCAGCGCCAGGGTCTGCCACACAACTGTGGCTGAAATGATTGGTTCGTTTGGGCCCCCACAAAACAAGCTGGCAATTAATGTGTCCCTGCACAAACTGGCTCTACGGAGGCAAGATGTCATCCTCATCCTCCTCATCCACCGATTCCTCACCCTCTTCAGTGTGTACATCCTCATCCTCACAAAGTATTAACTCGTCCCCACTTGAATCCACCACCACAGGTCCCTCTGTACCTTCTGGAGGCTGGTCTCCCTGGAAGAGCTGATAATTCATTTTGATGAACATCATCTTCTCCACATTCTGTGGAAGCAACCTCCTACGCCTTTCGCTGACAAGGTTCCCGGCTGCACTAAACACTCTTTCGGAGTACACACTGGAGGGGGGGCAACTCAGGTAAAATAGAGCCAGCTTGTACAGGGGCCTCCAAATTGCCTCTTTTTCCTGCCAGTACAGGTATGGACTGTCTGACATGCCTACTTGGATGCTGTCACCGATGTAATCCTCCACCATTCTGTCAATGGTGACAGTATCATATGCAGTGACAGTAGACATGTCAGAAATTGTTGCCAGGTCCTTCAGTCCGGACCAGATGTCCAAACTTGGTCCTGCCTGCCCTGCATCACCGCCAGCGGGTTGCTTAGGATACCTAAGTTTTTTCCTGGCAGCCCCAGTTGCGGGACAAAAATGAAGAAGGAGCCGTTGACGTGTCACGTTCCGCTTCAGCTGACAGTGTGTTCACCAGCAGGTCTTTGCACCTCTGCAGGCTTGTGTCGGCCGGAAAGAGAGACACCACATAGGCTTTAAACCTAGGATCAAGCACGGTGGCCAAAATGTAGTGGTCTGATTTCAACAGATTGACCACCCTGGAATCCTGGCAAAGCGAATGAAGGGCTTCATCCACAAGTCCCACATGCCGAGCGGAATCGCTCCGTCTTAGCTCCTCCTTCACTTTCTCCAGCTGCTTCTGCAAAAGCCTGATGAGGGGAATGACCTGACTCAAGCTGGCTGTGTCTGAACTGACTTCACGTGTGGCAAGTTCGAAGGGCTGGAGAACCTTGCACAACACGGAAATCATTCTCCACTGCGCTTGAGTCAGGTGCATACCCCCTCCTTTGCCTATGTCATAGGTGGATGTATAGGCTTGTATGGCCTTTTGCTGCTCCTCCATCCTCTGAAGCATATAGAGGGTTGTTCCACCGCGTCACAACCTCTTGCTTCAGGTGATGGCGGGGCAGGTTCAAGAGTGTTTGCTGGCGCTCCAGTCTTCGGCACGCAGTCGCTGAATGGCGAAAGTGGCCAGAAATTTTTCGGGCCACCCAAAGCGTCTCCTGCACGCCCCTGTCGCTTTTCAGAAAATTCTGCACCACCATGTTTATTGTGTGAGCAAAACATGGGACGTGCTGGAATTTGCCCAGATGTAATGCCCGCACAATATTGGTGGCGTTGTCAGATATCACAAATCCCCAGGAGAGTCTAAGTGGGGTAAGCCACTGGGCGATGATTTCCCTCAGTTTCTCTAAGAGGTTGTCGGCGGTGTGCCTCTTACTGAAACCGGTGATACACAGCGTAGCCTGCCTTGTAACGAGCTGGCGTTTCTGAGATGCTGCTACTGGTGACGCTGCTGCTGTTGCTGCGTAAGGTGATACATCTACCCAGTGGGCTGTCACAGTCATATAGTCCTTAGTCTGCCCTGTTCCACTTGTCCACATGTCCGTGGTTAAGTGGACATTGTGTACAACGGCATTTTTCAGGACACTGAGGACACTTTTTCTGACGTTTCTGTACAGTCTCGGTATCGCCTGCCTAGTGAAGTGGAATCTAGACGGGATTTGGAACCGGGGACACACTACCTCCATCAATTGTCTAAATCCCACTGCACTAATGGCGGATACCGGACGCACGTCTAACACCAACATAGCAGTCAAGGCCTCAGTTATACGTTTTGCTTCAGGATGACTGCTGTCGTACTTCATCCTCCTCGCTAAGGACTGTTGGAGGGTCAATTGTTTAGTAAAAGTAGTGGTGTTCCTACTTCCTCTCTGGGATGATGAACGACTCCCAGCAGCAGCAACAGCAGCAGCGGCAGCAGTAGGCGTAGCAATGCAGGATCCTCCAGAGGAATCCCGGATAGGAGAGTCAGTCATGCCAGTGACATGGCCTGCAGGACTACTTCCGATCCTGACTAAGGAGGAAATTGACGAGGAGGGAGTTGACGGTGTGGTTTGCAGGCGCTTGGATACAACAGGACAACGGGATTTAGGTGTCCCTGGACTGCTTACGGTCTTAGCCAAAGTTTCTGAACTTGACAGTAACTTTTTATGAACGCACTGCAGGTGCCGTATAAGGGAGGATGTTCCTAGGTGGTTGACGTCCCTACCCCTACTTATTTCACCTTTACATATGGTACATATGGCAAGACAGTTGTTGTCCGGATTTGGATAGAAATATTGCCAGACCAAAGAGGTGGAATGTTTGGTCTTCTGCCCAGGCATGACCATGATGGGCTTTTTCATCCCACGGACAACAACTGTCTCCCCCGGAGCCTGATTTAAACAAACCACATCACCATCAGAATCCTCCTCGCCAACTTCCTCCTCAGCGCCAGCTACACCAGTATCCTCATCCTGTTGTACTTCAACAGTGACATCTTCAATTTGCATATCAGCAAGTGGACTGTGGGTGCTCCTTTCAGCACTTGCAGGGGGCGTGCAAATGGTGGAAAGAGCCACCTCTTCCCGTCCAGTGCTGGGAAGGTCAGGCATCGCAACCACCACCACACTTGGACTCTCCTTGGGGATTTGTGATATCTTCTTAGAAAGCACAGTTCTTCGCTGTGCTTTTGCCAGCTTAACTCTTTTGATTTTTTTAGTGGGAGGAGGGCTTCCATCGTCATGTGAAGCTGAACCACTAGTCATGAACATACTAGGGATCGACCTTAGCCGTTCCTTGCCACTCCGTGTCGTAAATGGCATATTGGCAAGTTTACGTTTCTCTTCAGCTGATTTAAATGTCTTATTCAAGGTCATTTTCCTGAACTTTGCCATTTGGGATTGTATGTGCCCTCTACTATGACATTGGGCATCGGCCTTGGCAGACGACGTTGATGGCATGTTATCGTCTATGTCATGACTAGTGGCAGCAGCTTCAGCACTAGGAGGAAGTGGTTCTTGATCTTTCTCTATTTTATTTTTATCGGAGAAAGTTTGGTCCTCCATTTATGTTATATCGATTTGATATATACGTGCGGCTAAACACAGAAAATAATTTTTTTTTTGGTTTGGACTGGAGTGTACTTTCGGGGGTTACAGCACCCTTAACGGTCAAGCCAGCCGGCCCTTTACTTATGACACAGGCGCACGCTTGGCACTACTTTGTTGATGCACGTGCGGCTACTGCGCACACAATTCACAAACACAGAAAATAATTTTTTTTTGGGTTTGGACTGGAGTGTACTTTCGGGGGTTACAGCACCCTTAATGGTCAAGCCAGCCGGCCCTTTACTTATGACACAGGTGCACGCTTGGCACTACTTTGTTGATGCACGTGCGGCTACTGCGCACACAATTCACAAACACAGAAAATAATTTTTTTTTTGGTTTGGACTGGAGTGTACTTTCGGGGGTTACAGCACCCTTAACGGTCAAGCCAGCCGGCCCTTTACTTATGACACAGGCGCACGCTTGGCACTACTTTGTTGATGCACGTGCGGCTACTGCGCACACAATTCACAAACACAGAAAATAATTTTTTTTTTGGTTTGGACTGGAGTGTACTTTCGGGGGTTACAGCACCCTTAACGGTCAAGCCAGCCGGCCCTTTACTTATGACACAGGCGCACGCTTGGCACTACTTTGTTGATGCACGTGCGGCTACTGCGCACACAATTCACAAACACAGAAAATTATTTTTTTTTTGGTTTGGACTGGAGTGTACTTTCGGGGGTTACAGCACCCTTTAACGGTCAAGCCAGCCGGCCCTTTACTTATGACACAGGCGCACGCTTGGCACTACTTTGTTGATGCACGTGCGGCTACTGCGCACACAATTCACAAACACAGAAAATAATTTTTTTTTTGGTTTGGACTGGAGTGTACTTTGGGGGTTACAGCACCCTTTAACGGTCAAGCCAGCCGGCCCTTTACTTATGACACAGGCGCACGCTTGGCACTACTTTGTTGATGCACGTGCGGCTACTGCGCACACAATTCACAAACACAGAAAATAATTTTTTTTTTGGTTTGGACTGGAGTGTACTTTGGGGGTTACAGCACCCTTTAACGGTCAAGCCAGCCGGCCCTTTACTTATGACACAGGCGCACGCTTGGCACTACTTTGTTGATGCACGTGCGGCTACTGCGCACACAATTCACAAACACAGAAAATAATTTTTTTTTTGGTTTGGACTGGAGTGTACTTTCGGGGGTTACAGCACCCTTAACGGTCAAGCCAGCCGGCCCTTTACTTATGACACAGGCGCACGCCTGGCACTACTTTGTTGATGCATGTGCGGCTACTGCGCACACAATTCACAAACACAGAAAATATATTATTTTTTTAGCACTTGGGGGGAGCACCCCTGATGGACAGAGCACCCCCTGGACAACACTACAGCACCCCTTTAGGACTGGGACACTGCACAGGACTTTGGAGTGGACACAGCCCCTATGGAGAACTGACTGCACAACACAGTCCAGCCAGCCCCTATGGACTTTGAAGTAGTGGACACAGCCCCTATTAACAACAGCAGCACAGCACAACACAGCCAGCCCCTATGGACTTTGAAGTAGTGGACAACAGCAGCACTACACTACACTACACTACACAGCCCTAACTCCCACCCTCCCTCTTCACTGTCCACAGCCGAGTGAGAAAATGGCGCCGACGCGGGTACCTTATATAGGATCCAAAACCCGCGAGACTCGGAAGGCGGGATGATGACGTTTTGCCTCGATTTCAGATCCGAGTCAGGCGGGAAAAGTCGAGCCTGACTCGGATCTGCCTCGGATCGGGGGGGCTCGGGGGGGTTCGGATTTCAGAAATCCGAACCTGCTCACCCCTAGTCTTAACACTCCTCATTTTTGGTAGTACCCCCTGGAGATGCGAGGAAACTCCTAATTAATCGAATCTCCCCTTAAAAACGTGCTGCAAGACTTATTTAACAAGGATTGTCAGTGTATAGAGCAGAGGTTCACAAACTTTTTTGAATCACGGTGCCCTAGAGTACCAGCATTGTTTTCACGGCACCCTAAGCCAAAAGTTTGTTATTGGGAAATTCAGAAAAAAATGTAGTGAAGTGATACAGTGCAGTAAATGGTGCTGACCTGTCATCCTTAGGCTCAGTTATGTAGTAGGTGACAAGTAGGTGCTTCTGTTTGTGCTCATATTTACATTACATTGACCATAAATCATTTGATTTGGTGCTGGACCACCAACCTGGGGCACCCCTGCAAGTGTCCCGAGGCACCCCAGGGTGCCGTGGTGCACAGTTTGGGAATCACTGGTATAGAGGATACTTCTGTTCCTGTTCATGTCCCTATGATGTCGCTAGGTCCTGCTAAAGTGAGAGGCTGAATATGGTCCATAAAATGCCTCCACATGCGCAGGTAACACTTACACTCTAATACACAATGGGGGGAATTCAATTGAACGCGCTATTGACTAGCGACGGGAGGGACTCCCGAAGCTATTCAATACACTGCGCTGTTTGGGCGCGCTAAGGATTTCTTCTCGCACCCCCCTGGGGATGCGAGGAGAGATCCGACCAAAGTGCCGGGTGCGCAGCAGTTTTTCTGCATAGCGCTGGGCTAACAGCCGCGCGCCCGGCACTTTGGTCAGAGAATGCCGGTTAACGTGCTTTAACACCCTTGTTAAGGCGCGATAGGCGCATTAACCAGCAATTCTCCGACCACACAGCGCAGTGTATTGAATAGTTTCGGGATTCCCTCCCGTCACTATTCAATAGCGCGTTCAATTGAATTCCCCCCAATGTGTCCACCCAGCGATGGCACAATGTGATGGCAAGATACGTCGCACCACCTGTAACCAATTATCCTTGAGGACTATATATTGTGAGTATGTGTTTACTAACTGATTGTATAAGATTATGAAGGTATATCCATAACATACTACTGCAACGCTCCACATATATTTCACCATTCCGCCTCCCCCCCCCCCCCCCTCTTGTTTCCATGCTTCCTGCTAAAAGATTTCTGGGAACAGGGTTAATCTAGTATGGTTCTGACTCCCTGCCAAGCCTAGTCCTAGAGCTCATAGTACGCAGTTACAAGTGTGCTGTACTTTCTCATGAACCCATAAGGCCATTGTGTTGCTAACACTTTGACATGTGACCCTGCTGACGCCAGCTCTAACATGCTGCAATGACTTTTCCATCAAAATGCAGAAGATGAAGTATGATTTATTTACTAGTGATGCTTTGGACACATTCTCATTCATTTAAACACTGGTTAAGTAATGTCCCTCATTTTACTGTAACTATAGGCTTCCTGTTATTCAGCTAACATTAGGTTTTCCCATTGTATATGGGATATTGGAATCTGTTTAACAATAAATCGAAATATTGGCTCAAATATTTTTGTTCAAATATTGACGCAATTATTAGTAATTTTGACCTACTGTACCTCTCTCTGCTATGCAGCAGAAATCCTCTCAGGGACAGCGGTTGCGTTAATACGCTAGGGTTAGGGTTAGGCACTAAGGGGCAGGGTTAGGGATAGGCACCAGGGGGAGGGTTAAGGATAGGCACTAGGGGGAGGGTTAGGCACTAAGGGGCAGGGTTAAGGTTGGGCACTAAGGGGGAGGGTTAATCACTAGGGGGAGGGTAAGGCACTAGGGGGTGGGTTAAGGATAGGCACTAGAGGGAGGGTTAGGGTTAGGCACTAGGTGGAGGGTTAGCACTAGGGGGAGGGTTAAGGATAGGCACTAGGTGGAGGGTTAGGCACTAGGGGGAGGGTTAAGGATAGGCACTAGGGGGAGGGTTAGGGATAGGCACTAAGGGGGAGGGTTAGGCACTAAGGGGGAGGGTTAAGGATAGGCACTAGGGGGAGGGTTAGGGTTAGGCACTAGGAGGGTTAGGCACTAGGGGGAGGGTTAAGGATAGGCACTAGGGGGAGGGTTAGGGATAGGCACTAAGGGGGAGGTTTAGGGTTAGGCACTAAGGGGGAGGGTTATGCACTAGGGGGAGGGTAAGGCACTAGGGGGAGGGTTAAGAATAGGCACTAGGGGGAGGGTTAGGGTTAGGCACTAGGGGGAGGGTTAAGGATAGGCACTAGGGGGAGGGTTAGGGTTAGGCACTAAGGAGGGGGTTAGGCACTAAGGGGGAGGGTTAGGCACTAGGGGGAGGGTAAGGCACTAGGGGGAGGGTTATGCACTAGGGGGAGGGTAAGGCACAAGGGGGAGGGTAAGGCACAAGGGGGAGGGTTAAGGATAGGCACTAGGGGGAGGGTAAGGGTTAGGCACTAGGGGGAGGGTTAAGGATAGGCACTAGGGGGAGGGTTAGGGATAGGCACTAAGGGGGAGGGTTAGGCAATAAGGGGGAGGATTAAGTCATACCTGCCTACCCTCCCGATTTGGTCGGGAGCCTCCCAGCAGCTGCCAACCCCTCCTGCCCCCCCCCCCCCCCCGCAATTACATGAGAATCCCTGGCAGCAGGGGGGGGCCTGTGACACGATCACGTCGAAGTGCCTCATTTTGGTTCCGCCCCCTGCTTCACAATGACGGGATTATCAGCATTGTGTAGCGGGGGCGGGGCCACACCCCCCGATTTTGCCGATCTGGCTGGCCCCACCCGGAAGGGCAGCCAGAATGTCAGCATCTCTGGGTTAAGTTTAGGCACTAGGGGGGAGGATATGGATAGGCACTAAGGGGCAGTAGCAAACGCAGGGGGGGGATTCTGAGTACCCAGAAACCCCCCCCTTGGCATGGGAAAGCAAGCACCACTGTTATTAAGCCCCACCCCCTCGCAGCAAAGTGCCACAATTCGCAAATCAATGGGGAGGAGGCGGAGCCAATATGATGCAATAGAATTAGATTTGCATCGTTTGACTCTGCCGCCTCCCAATTGACCCGTATTTTGCAGCAAGGGGGCAGGGTTTATTGACATGGTACCTGGTCCCCGTATCCAACCTGCAGCATGGTAAGTGTGTGTACGTGTGTGTGTGTGTAATAGATGTGTGACATATGTGTGTGTGTATATAACGCCACATTCAGGTGGTGTTATATAAGGTAAGGTTTTAAGGATTTTATTGCTTGCTGCATAACAGAAAACGTTAAGTGCTGTAGAAAGCAATGGCCTGCTCTCTACAATGTGATGTTGTAGGAGTTGGGCATTAATAGAGAAAATAATTTCATTATAATCTCCGTTAACCCTTTCCTACATAGCTGTGATCCTTTCATTTGCACATGTCTTAAGAGCTGAAATACTTTGTTAAATAGAACCCAGTGCACCATAGCTGCATAAAACAAGGAGATACTTTCCATTACCATGTAGATCTACGTGGCAGGAGAATGCGTGCTTTTATGCTATTTTACTGTTTGCAGATATTAAAAAAAAGCATTTTATACTGTAGTTATAGTACTGCAAGCAATGTAATAAAATGTCTGTAACTGAGAACCACAAGACATTTCCCTTTCATCCCTGATAGGCAGTGCTTAGAGATGCCTCCGCACTAGAATGCTGGGGTTGGGCACAGGACGGGCTAGCCAAGATGCCGGAAACTCCTGTCACATGAAAGAAAGTATTCGGTACATTTATGCCCTATACAGCTGTGCAGATAAGCGGAACCATCTGCACAAGAGCAATAATACATACAGTATATAGGTGCACTGCACTTGTACATTATAGAGGACAATCAATCACAGCTAAAACTCCCTGACAAGTATAAAATGAATGTACATTAGTTTATGTATTATTAAATGGACATTAGATGGTCATAGCCCTCTTTTTTATTCATGCTAAGTAACTAGTCTGCAGAGGACACAATGATAAGGAGGGGTGAGGGGGATAATAAGGAGGCCTCTTTATTATTTAGTCTAATAATAACAATTAATTTCTCATTGATTAGCTCCGATTTATTATATGTATTTAACAATGCTCGCTTGCCAGGACAGCACCTCCGAACAGTATTCTGAAAGCGTCTTCACCACTAGCTAATCGCAGCAGCTAAGGACTTCACTTCCTGATTGCGCATTCACTAATGGTAATGCTCACTGTTGTCGGAGATTTACCAACAGGAAATTGTAGCGCACTGGCCACCAGGGGAAAAGTTGGGTCGTTTTGCCATCCCCATTTATCAACGTGCATTTGAGGTAAACCTCAAATACTAAGTATCCCCCGAATGTATGAAGGAGGGACCGCGGCAGGTATCTCCGATACCTGCTGCGATCCCTCCATTGCCGCCGGCAGCCGCCTCCCCCATAGGTTTCTATGGGGGATGCGATGCTGCCAAATGTATCAATATCGGGAATGCGAAGCATTCCCGATATTGACCCCAGCAGCTAACGCCATCTGAAGATAGCGTTAGCCGCTGTGTCCTATGGGCACTCACCGCATTTCAGCCAGCGGAGGGATCTTCCAGATCCCTCTGCCGGCAATGGGCGCCGCTCATGTGCAGTCCTCGGGACTGCGCACGCGCATTAGCCCGGAATGCGCTCCGGCCACATCGCAGGGACAGGCTCTTTTCGGAGCCCGTCTCCCTGCATGTGCCGGGTCATACATTCGGCCAGTATGATCGCATTTTGCAATGCGATCATGGACGATACTGCATGCCCTGATCGCATTGCAAAATGCGATCCTTAATAAATGGGCCCCATAAGGGGATGAAGGTATCTGTCAATTATGTAAGCGTTGAAGAAATCAGTAACTTCTCTGGCGTTGGGGGTTTATTAAATAGTCTTGATCTTAAAATTACCCCTTTTCCAGTAAAAATGGACATTTCTCCAGAGTTTTTGATAAATAGGTCTCTAGTATAATATCAATGATGAGAATTATACTGCATGACCACTTATACAGCAACCTGATGTTGCCTGTTACTCCAACTTTTCAAAATATAATTAACTTGTAAGTAATTTTACTTTATTTTAAAACTCTCTTTATATCATATCATACTTTGTATTTATTCATATGTCAGCGTATTGGGACCGTACAATAGCACAATGCAGGAGATTTCACAGAAATCTCCGGCAAAGTGTTAATTAGCACTTCAGATCGCAGTCCCCATTATTATTGATAGGGACTACAATCTGACTCCTATGCCCCGGTAGTTTGATTGATAATCTCTCTCTCGCAGCCCCCAGCTGGCTTCGGAAGCTGATACTGTGCACATGTGAAGTGTCAGCTTCCCCCAGAGAAGTCTTTCACAAACGTGAAAGGCTTCTACAATTTGCTGGGGATATAACTCACAGAGACAGGAGTTACCGCAACCTCTGTCCCTGCGAGTTCCCCTTTGTACACAGCGGGGTTATTTTCATTAAAAATGAAAATATCTCCTGCGATATGGATAGATAATAATCGCAGCAGTTCCATGATTATTAGTACATAGACCCCTAAATGAGCTCAAGCACTAAATGTAACATTCAACAAACTAATTAGTTGAATGTTTAATTCACTGCATGTGAAAAACGCTGCCAACTACATTGTCTACTGGATGACATTCCCTCTGTATGAGCTACTCTGGAAAGATAAACCACATCAGTGGTATTGGGAGGCATTTCACACATTTAATGTGAGATTAATTAGTAAACATACCTTTCTGTGACTGGTAGGTTGTCATGGGGTCCATCCCATCACCCACATAACAGATAGTCTTCTATACATGAAAGCCAGAGTTTAGAACTAAGCAGTCTGTCAGCTAGCGCACTAATGATCCCTGTAGACATGCTTGCTGTTTAATTAATAAAGCTAATTAGGCCATTTCCATTCATTTGTTTTGCTCTCACTTAGCAGATCCTTTATATCATGTCTTTCTGGTGTTGAGGTTGTCAGTGTGCGTAGCAGGTGGTCCCTGGCATGTAACCCATTCTCTGGCAGGGTAGTCTCTCTGCGGAGCACTCTGAGCTGCAGTGCCTTCTGACAATCTGACACTTACTGCTGAGCACTTCGCCCATGACAGATAATTACAATGCCTGTGTGTCGTATCCTATGCAAAAGCATATGAGGTAATAGAAAGAGTTAAAAGAAAAACCTAAATAGCATTGTTAGCCCTGCAATATAGATTTTTAGTAATTACCAGATATGTAGCAAATTATAAATTTTTCACAGCAAAACAAATGTAGGGGTGTGTTATATAGATATATATATATTTTATTATTATTTTTTTTCCACAAAGTGGATCTGAAAGCCATGTCTGGTCTGGCAAAGCAGTAAGTGAAGTCTTGTTGCTTACAGCCAGTACAGCTCTGGCAATATTTTAATATTAAGGGGTCTATTTGGCAGGCAAAGTTTAACTTAAATCATGTGGAAATGAACGTTGCTGCTGAGCCTTCACTATATTTAAGGTAAGTTCTCATCAACTCACATGTGAGTGCTTTCTTTTTGTCTATGTCTATGTAACCCAGTTGTTCCCAAACTCGGGCCTCAAAGCACCCTAATGCTGCATACACACTAGACGATAAAACTGAACATAACGATATATCGTTCATATTGCCCAGAGAGTGTATGCACAGAACGACGAACGATGTGTGCTCCCGTGGGACGTTAACAATATCCTACGTCGGCTGTACATGCAGCTCAAACAGGGGATATTGTTAACGATGCCATGCTGCCGAATACAGCATGGCCACGCTCCCCCCTCGCCTTAGTTCGTAATGGCTGACTTCGGTGTGTATACAATTACCGATGTCGGCACCCCTGCCGGGTCCCACCGCTGACGATATCGCTGCATACACACATCGTCTAGTGTGTATGCTGCTAACCAGTCCAGGTTTTAAAGATATCTATGCTTGAGAATAGATGGTTAAATCAAATTGACTGAGGTACTAATTAAGCCACCCTGTGCTCAAGCATGGATATCCTTAAATCCTGGACTGTTAGGGTGCCTTGAGCTCCTGAGTTTGGGAACCACTGATGTAAACATATACTTCGTTGTGTTTTTGCTGTGCAACTGGACCATTAAATTACAGGGAGATTTGTGTCTATGTGATAGAATTACACAGATTCTGGGGCTGTTTGACTTCAAGCCTGCATTTCACCTGGTTTTATCAGCCACAGAACCTGTGTAATTTATGAGTGTCCCGGTATAAAGGTATAGTATGGTAAGCCGACAGAGAGATTATAATTATTCCGACGATATTGGACGAAAATATTTGAGCCAATATCGCAATTATTGATAAATAGACCCCCAATTTTCAGCAACCCCCCCCCAGATTTTCTGCTGCTGCTATATGCAGAGTAATATAAAGGGACCTTATTAGTTTTGCTCAGTAATTGCATTTGCTGCCCTTCGTACTGTCACTTGAAACTAGGGTTGTCACCTGTCTGGACATTCAGGTTTTGGTAGATAACTGTTAAGGCTACAGTGGATGTGTAAGTCATTAACAGGAAACTTACGTAGTTTTAGCAAGTCACTTTTCTTTCACCATAGAACACAAGTCTGTCTCACTGCTGTAAACCCTGAATACTGGTGTAACCTGTATTGGCAAGAGCTACAATTGGACTGGCACCAACCCGTTTCACTTCTCTAAGCCTGGTGCCTGAGCATTGCACAGTGTTGGTAGGAGTTAGAACTGCCAAAAGCATATACTCACTGTTCTAAATCCTGAGCCACATCTCACTGCTGAATGTGTTTTCTATACAAAGTACTGTAAGAGAATGGCACAGATCATAAATATTTCTATTGCTGACCACTGCTTAATCCACAGCACTGGTAGGAAAGGGAGAACTATACAGATCACTGCTTAATCCACAGCACTGGTAGGAAAGGGAGAACTTTACAGACCACTGCTTAATCCACAGCACTGGTAGGAAAGGGAGAACTATACAGACTGGGGGGCCTATTCATTAAACATTAAAATTCTCTGGAGATAATTAGCTTTAGAACTCTCATGGAGTTCTAGCTAATTATAGGTGGAATTCATCATTCCACCTCTCCATAAGTATCTATTCCGAAAAGCTGTCATTTTTGCGATGACAGCTTTTCGGGAAATAGATACTTTTCCCTCTCTACACTACCTTATCGCGTCTGGAAACAGTGCTGGGCATGCGCTGTTACATCTGTAAAACCAGCGCATGCGCAGCACTGCCTACAGATGCGTTAAGCTTCGTACCCCCCCCCCACACCCCCCTCCGCTCAACTCCCCCCCCCCCCCGACTTACCTGTCCGCGCAGCAGCCTCCGGCTACGTCCTGCTGGTCTGTCATGTGGTTTCCCTGCAGACCACATGACAGATTAGAAAAAAAAATAAAAATTTTTCTTATTCTAAACTTTCTTGTGCTCTGCTGGGGAGCACACATGACAGACCAGCAGGACGGAGCCTGAGGACGGTGCAGAGCGCCGGAGGGACTCGTCGGGGGACCTGCACACGCGGATACAGGTAAGTCGATTCTGCTATTCGCCACCTCACAGTGGCGAATAGTAACTGCATCAAATTCCGAAAATTGATAATTTTCGGAATTTGATGAATGCCACAATTTCCACATCCCCATACTAATGTATGGGGAGTGTGGAAATTAACGCAGGGGAACTTAGCAAGGAGATATCTGTGATATGTCCTGTGTTAAGTCTGTTCATGAATACCAAAATAACGTTATTTAAGGAAAATGTCCTTAAAAACTTTATTTTAGTGTTGATGAATAGGCCCCTGGGTGTCCCGACTAACACCAATATAGCAAAGGAGAAACAGAGTCACACACGTGGCAATATGCCTGGGGTCCATTGTTGGTATCCTTGCCTTGGCTGTAAATATGTTTGAAATTATTTCACAGACAAAGTTTTAGCACCCTAAATCAGTATCCCTAGTCACACCATACCTGGCTACATGGCTAATGTACAATTCTGTATTTTCATCAGCATAGTCTATTTGAATGTAGCTCCCTTCACCTCAGTAATATACAGTATATGTGTTAAAAGCAGCCTTTACATATAGCATATAAGTATGTGATACCACATGTACAACTTTTCCATGTTTCACTGTTTATGGGGGAGATTTAATAAAGCTTGGAGAGAGATAAAATTGGAGATAAATAGCACCAACCAATCAGCTCCTAACTGTCACTTTTCAAACACAGGATGTAAATTGACAGTTAGGAGCTGATTGGTTGGTGCTATTTATTATTATTATTTATTTATTTATTAACAGTTTCTTATATAGCGCAGCATATTCCGTTGCGCTTTACATTTGGAAACATTGATAGAACAAAATAGGGTAATAACAGACAGACATAGAGGTAAGAGGGCCCTGCTTGCAAGCTTACAATCTTTAGAATTTTATCTCTCTCCAAGCTTTATTAAATCTCCCCCTATATAAGAAATATTTGTATCATTTTGTAATAATGCATATAATTTCACAGCACCACTGTAATTGGATACTGCTTTGAAATTAAATCTGTGTGTATCTGTGTGTGAGTGCTAAACAACACAAGTTGTGTATCTTTAGATCATGTACAATGCTACATTCGGTGAGGCCGGATTCTGCAGGATCATACTTGCCTACACTCCCGGAAGTTGCAGGAGACACCAGAATTTGCAGGCAGTGTCCCGCATAGAGTAGGCAGTCCTCCTGCATCTTGCTTAGTTCCTAATGTAGTGGGCACTATGGGGAAGATAATGCCGCGTGTAATTGGGGAGGGAGCAGAGCTGTTTCTATGCAAATCATGTCATGTTGGTCCCGCCCCCTCACGAGTGACCTGCAAATCTTGGCATTCCCTGTAGGGGCGGGGCCTAATGTCGCATAGTGCCGCCCCCACCTCCAGTCAGCTGCTTCTCTCCTATGGGCTCCAGGAGGAGAAAGCTGAAAAGTAGATAAGTATGTACAGGATACATATTCAATCCACATAAAAATACAGATTCATACTAAATTTGCACAAAAAGTGTGAATATACCCCCATACCGCTCAACTCCTTTGTAATGATAATTGGGATTCTGTCGCGCACCTGAATAGGGGAAATGGCATCATAACACGGGGTGTGGCCTTGTGGGAAATGCTGTCCCCGCGAGCCATGGCCCCGTTTTCAGCATTTGTGGACTACATGCAATAGCAGCCAGTAGTTACATGCATGCAAAAAAATAAAATGTATTTGCACCCCTTGCATTGCAACATGGTTTGTCCAAGTAAAGAGTTACATGCGCTTTGCTTTGCTCCCAATTCAGAACTCGCCCCTTAGTGTAGATATGCCCTTTTCTGCATATTTAGTGTGAATGCAGATTTTTCTGCATATTTAGGGCCTGATTCTGAGTAGGATGGATCTATGGGCCTGATTCTGAGTAGGATGGATCTATTGGCCTGATTCTGAGTAGGATGGATCTATGGGCCTGATTCTGAGTAGGATGGATCTATGGGCCTGATTCTGAGTAGGATGGATCTATGGGCCTGATTCTGAGTAGGATGGATCTATGGGCCTGATTCTGAGTAGGATGGATCTATGGGCCTGATTCTGAGTAGGATGGATCTATGGGCCTGATTCTGAGTAGGATGGATCTATGGGCCTGATTCTGAGTAGGATGGATCTATGGGCCTGTTTCAGACCCGGTCGCTAGGCTGCGTTCGCACACAGCCAGCTGATGCGAAAATATGCTAATGAACCCATACGCAATGTAACCGCAGCACAATAAGTAGACACCCAACACTGCATAATGCCGCCTACTTCCCTTTACTTACATCCTCGCAAGACAGCGAAAACATCAGTAACATTGAGAACCATCGGACCCACACGCACAGTTGTGGTTGACCTGACCCTACCGCAGACATTGCTAATCTTTATGTGTGTAACTAGACGTTAGGATGCGTATACCGTCGATGGGGCTTAATTATGCACGCCCCTGTAACGGCGTTGAAACGCACAGACACGCCTCCGTTTCTCTGACCATCCCCTGTCACCACCCTCAAATGGTCAGGTCCTGTCAATCACTGTGTGAAGGCTCTGCGTGCTAGCTGTGGACGATTTCCGATCGCAGTGGGCGGTTCGAGCACGCGCACTGCGTCTTATACGCATGTGCAGAATGCAAACATCGGCAGGCTGCGTGTGAACGCAGCCGTGCGATCGGGTCTGAATCGGGCCCTATGTTCAGATGCAAATGACGAGTTTTTGCATATAGCGCATCCACAGAAGCGACTTTACACATATTTGCGTATATATCTGTCCTATTCTGAGTTGGACGGAACTTGACTGGAGATGTCTTTCCGTGAAATAGGGAGCTTCATGGCGGAAACTGGGCAGTGACAATTCAATCACACATAACTGCCCTGACTTGTAGGAGTGTATGTAAAGCTCTGTGCTATTCTGAGTTGTGCTTTTGGGGAAAGGAAGCTTGGATCTGATGCATCTCTAGCATTGGGCTGATGTGTGTGTGTGTGTAATGTGTATATGCGTATATATATATATATATATATATATATATATATATATATATATATATATATATACATTAGCACAGATCCAGCTTTAACCCTTTTCTGCTCATCTGTAATATGTATAGTAATGGGTTGAGCTGGCACGTCGCATTTTAACTAGGGATGTGCAGGCTCGGTTCTACTCGGTTCCGTTCGGTTCTTTTTACCGAATCTTATTGGCTATCCAAAACTCGTGACAGCTGAAACCCAATAAGATCCGGTAAAAAGAACCGAACGGAACCGAGTAGAACCGAGCCTGCACATCCCTAATTTTAACCAATCAAACTGCACAGTAATACGTTTCTTGGCTGCAGTGCGGTTCTCAATGAAATAAATAAATTATAAATTTGATAAAACTAAAACAAACTTATTCAGCCTGTTTGTTTTCCAGCAGAGGTACAGCAGCTGGTGGGGCCCCTGCATGGTCACAGACGCCTCACGAAGGGAAGACGATGGTGGTGGCGAAACTGTATAATAATTGCGATCCGGTTCATGAGTCACAAGAAGAAGATTGACAGCATATTGTTTTCTACACAATATACACAAATAAATATTCTCCAAGTGTCTCTGACGTCTTCTGTCATTTAGGTGGTATTTTCTCATAAACACATTGTGACATTTCTGCAAATATTCCAGCTGCAGTAACAATGCTGATGAGAGAGGTCACATTTTACATAGTCTAATGCTTTATTACTGGAGAGGTGCTTTGTAATTACTGGCATTAGTAACATTGCCTAATGGAAGTTTCTCCGAACCATTCAAGAGGACGGCGATGGTGGGGGGTGGTTTGGCAAAAGTTATCCTTGCTCCCATCTGTGAGCATGTGCAAGTGCACACTCCCAACCTTTGAATGTTTTTGTAGGCCGGCACTTTGCAGGCCCTGGCTTACATTTAGCAGCGAACTCTAAAGGTGCCCATACACAGGGGCCTATTCATCAACACTAAAATAACGTTTTTAAGGACATTTTCCTTAAATAACGTTATTTTGGTATTCATGAACAGACTTAACACAGGAGATATCACAGATATCTCCTTGCTAAGTTCCCCTGCGTTAATTTCCACACTCCCCATACATTAGTATGGGGATGTGGAAATTATGGTATTCATCAAATTCCGAAAATTATCAATTTTCGGAATTTGATGCAGTTACTATTCGCCACTGTGAGGTGGCGAATAGCAGAATCCACTAACCTGTATCCGCGTGTGCAGGTCCCCCGACGAGTCCCTCCGGTGCTCTGCACCGTCCTCAGGCTCCGGAGGCTGGTCTGTCATGTGTGCACCCCAGCAGAGCACAAGAAAGTTTAGAAAAAGAAAAAAAAATTTTTTTTTTTTTTTCTAATCTGTCATGTGGTCTGCAGGGAAACCACATGACAGACCAGCAGGACGGAGCCGGAGGCTGCTGCGCGGACAGGTAAGTCGGAGGGGGAAGGTGAGCGGGGAGGGGGTTTGGGGGGGGGGTACGAAACTTACCGCATCTGTAGGCAGTGCTGCGCATGCGCTGGTTTTACAGATGTAACAGCGCATGCACAGCACTGTTTCCAGACGCGATAAGGTAGTGTAGGCAGGGAAAAGTATCTATTTCCCGAAAAGCTGTCATCGCAAAAATGACAGCTTTTCGGAATAGATACTTATGGAGAGGTGGAATGATGAATTCCACCTATAACTAGCTAGAACTCCATGAGAGTTCTAAAGCTAATTATCTCCATTGAATTTTTACCTTTAATGAATAGGCCCCACAGTGCGATGCACCGTGTAGGGCGACTGCCAAACCATCGGCAGATGGATCATGCTGTCACCGCCGGCAATCGTGCGGGCCCCATAGACCGCACGATATGCCGGCTTCCCCCTCCTTCATCTGAATGGGATCGTACATTGCATCCCAGATCAGATGGTTTTGCAGGAAGATTTGGGGATGCGATGTACGGCCCCGCGTATATCGTGCCGTGTATGGGGGCCTTTACTCATGACGCCTCTTTTTTTCAGGTGACATACTGTATGTACATGTTCATTTCATTGGTTAATAAGCACGTATAAATGTAATTTTCATAAAAGTAAAATAGCACAAAAGAAGTAATGAGCTGCCTGCCATCAGCACCTGAAAGGACATGAAAATACTAATTTAGGACAGGGTAGCCTACCCTCCCGATTCGGGCGGGACCCTCCCGATAAATGGGTGCAGCTCCCGCCCCCCCGGAAAGGCAGGCAAGTCTCCCGCCTGCCGCCGATCCCCCGTCTCCCCCCCCGCCAGTATCTGTTAAACCCCCGCAGCGGGGGGGGCGCTGTCGCGATTCGCGTCATTTTGGCCCCGTCCCCTGCTTCACAATGCCTGTTTTTCGGAATTGTGTAGCGGGGCGGGGCCAAAATGATGCGATCGCTTGGCCCCACCCACTGTTACACCCGCAAACTGCCTTCAGCCTGCCCGGCCACGCCCCCTTTTGTCGGCCACGCCCCATGTTCTGCCGATCTGGCTGCTCCCTCCCGGAAGGAGCAGCCAGATAGTCGGCAAGTATGATTTAGGATAAAGCAAAACCAAAAGGAAAAAAAATAAAAGTCAAAGGTCTCAGAATAACGAAGTCTAATGCAGGCAGCTGACATCAGCCACTCGCACTGCTCTGAGAAGCATAGAATGAAAACTAAGGCAATAGAAATTGGGGGTGAGCGGGTTTGGATTTCTGAAATCCGAACCCCCCCCAATCCGATGCCGATCCGAGTCAGGCTCGACTTTTCCCGCCTGACTCGGATCTGAAATCGAGGCAAAACGTCATCATCCCGCCTTCCGGGTCTCGTGGGTTTTGGATTCTATATAAGGTACCCGCGTCGGCGCCATTTTCTCACTCAAATGTGTACAGTGAAGAGGGAGGGCTGGCTGGGCTGTGTAGTGTAGTGCAGTGTTGTGTTGTGCTGTGCTGCGCTGTGCTGCTATTGTCCATAGGGGCTGTGTCCACTCCTCCAAAGTCCATAGGGGCTGGCTGTGTTGTGCTGTGCTGCTGTTGTCCATAGGGGCTGTGTCCACTCCTCCAAAGTCCATAGGGGCTGGCTGTGTTGTGCTGTGCTGCTGTTGTCCATAGGGGCTGTGTCCACTCCAAAGTCCTGTGCAGTGTCCCAGTCCTAAAGGGGTGCTGTAGTGTTGTCCAGGGGGTGCCCTGTCCATCAGGGGTGCTCCCCCCAAGTGCAAAAAAAATAAATATTTTTTCTGTGTTTGTGAATTGTGTGCGCAGTAGCCGCACATGCATCAACAAAGTAGCGCCAAGCGTGCGCCTGTGTCATAAGTAAAGGGCCGGCTGGCTTGTCCGTTAAAGGGTGCTGTAACCCCCAAAGTGCATTCCAAACAAAATAAAAAAATATTTTCTGTGTTTGTGAATTGTGTGCACTGTGGCTGCACGTGCATCAACAAAGGAGCAGCGCCAAGCGTGCGCCTGTGTCATAAGTAAAGGGCCAGCTGGCTTGTTCGTTAAAGGGTGCTGTATCCCCCAAAGTGCACTCCAAACAAAATAAAAAAATATTTTCTGTGTTAGTGAATTGTGTGCACTGTGGCTGCACGTGCATCAACAAAGGAGCAGCTTGTGTCCCATAAGTAAAGGGCCGGCTGGCTTGTCCGTTAAAGGGTGCTGTAACCCCAAAGTGCGCTCCACAAAAAATAAAAAATTCTCCTTTTTTTTCTGTCTTTGTAAATTGTGTGGGCTGTAGCTGCACCTGCATCCTCAAAGCAGCAGCGACAAGCGTGCGTCTGTCTGTTAAAGGATGGTGTAACCCCCAAAGTGGGCTCCAACCAAAATAAAACATTTTCTTCTGTGTTTATGAATTGTCTGCACTGTACGTGCATCCTCAAAGCAGCAGCGACAAGCATGCGTCTATCTGTTAAAGGGTGGTGTAACCCTCAAAGTGCGCTCCACAAAGAATAAAAAATTCTTTTTTTTTCTGTCTTTGTGAATTGTGAGGACTATAGCCGCACCTGCATCCTCAACGCAGCAGCGACAAGCGTGCGTCTGTCTGTTAAAGGGTGGTGTAACCCCCAAAGTGGGCTCCAAACAAAATAAAATAATCTTTTTTTCTGTGTTTGTGTGTGAAATGCGCAGTAGCCGCACCTGCATCCTCAAAGCAGCATCGACAAGCGTGTATCTGTCTGTTAAAGAGTGGTGTAACCCTCAAAGTGTGCTCCACAAAAAATAAAAAGTTCTTTTTTTTCTGTCTTTCTGAATTGTGTGCACTGTAGCTGCACGTGCATCAACAAAGGAGCAGCGCCAAGCGTGCGCCTGTGTCCCATAAGTAAAGAGCCGGCTGGCTCATTTCTTAAAGGGTAGTGTAACCCACAAAGTGCACTAGTCTCCAACAAAAATAAAAAATTATTTTCTGTGTTTGTGTGCACCTTAGCCGCACGTATATATCAATATAACATAAATGGAGGACCAAACTTTCTCCGATAAAACTAAAATAGGGAAAGATTAAGAACCACTTCCTCCTAGTGCTGAAGCTGCTATGTTGGTGTTAGACGTGCGTCCGGTATCCGCCATTACTGAAGTGGGATTTAGACAATTGATGGAGTCAGTGTGTCCCCGGTTCCAGAATCCCGTCTAGATTCCACTTCACTAGGCAGGCGATACCGAGACTGTACAGAAACGTCAGAAAAAGTGTCCTCAGTGTCCTGAAAAATGCGGTTGTACCCAATGTCCACTTAACCACGGACATGTGGACAAGTGGAACAGGGCAGACTAAGGACTATATGACTATGACAGCCCACTGGGTAGATGTATCACCTTACGCAGCAACAACAGCAGCGTCACCAGTAGCAGCATCTCAGAAACGCCAGCTCGTTCCAAGGCAGGCTACGCTGTGTATCACCGGTTTCAGTAAGAGGCACACTGCCGACAACCTCTTAGAGAAACTGAGGGAAATCATCGCCCAGTGGTTTACCCCACTTAGACTCTCCTGGGGATTTGTGATATCTGACAACGCCACCAATATTGTGCGGGCATTACATCTGGGCAAATTCCAGCACGTCCCATGTTTTGTTCACACAATAAACTTGGTGGTGCAGAATTTTCTGAAAGGCGACAGGGGCGTGCAGGAGACGCTTTGGGTGGCCCAAAAAATTTCTGGCCACTTTCGCATTCAGCGACTGCGTGCCGAAGACTGGAGCGCCAGCAAACACTCTTGCACCTGCCCCGCCATCACCTGAAGCAAGAGGTTGTGACGCGGTGGAACTCAACCCTCTATATGCTTCAGAGGATGGAGGAGCAGCAAAAGGCCATTCAAGCCTATACATCCACCTATGACATAGGCAAAGGAGGGGGTATGCACCTGACTCAAGCGCAGTGGAGAATGATTTCCTTGTTGTGCAAGGTTCTCCAGCCCTTTGAACTTGCCACACGTGGTCAGTTCAGACACTGCTAGCTTGAGTCAGGTCATTCCCCTCATCAGGCTTTTGCAGAAGCAGCTGGAGAAAGTGAAGGAGGAGCTAAGATGGAGCAATTCCGCTCGGCATGTGGGACTTGTGGATGAAGCCCTTCATTCGCTTTGCCAGGATTCCAGGGTGGTCAATCTGTTGAAATCAGACCACTACAGTTTGGCCACCGTGCTCGATCCTATTTTTAAAGCCTATGTGGTGTCTCTCTTTCCGGCCGACACAAGCTTGCAGAGGTGCAAAGACCTGCTGGTGAAAACACTGTCCACTGAAGCGGAACGTGACACATCAACAGCTCCTTCTTCATTTTCTCCCGCAACTGGGGCTGCCAGGAAAAAACTTAGGTATCCTAAGCAACCCGCTGGCAGTGATGCAGGGCAGGCAGGACCAAGTTTGGACATCTTGTCCGGACTGAAGGACCTGGCAACAATTTCTGACATGTCTACTGTCCATGCATATGATACTGTTACCATTGACAGAATGGTGGAGGATTACATCGGTGACAGCATCCAAGTAGGCATGTCAGATAGTCCGTACCTGTACTGGCAGGAAAAAGAGGCAATTTGGAGGCCCCTGTACAAACTGGCTCTATTTTACCTGAGTTGCCCCCCCTCCAGTGTGTACTCCGAAAGAGTGTTTAGTGCAGCCCGGGAACCTTGTCAGCGAAAGGCGTAGGAGGTTGCTTCCACAAAATGTGGAGAAGATGATGTTCATAAAAATTAATTATCAACTCTTCCAGGGAGACCAGCCTCCAGAACGTACAGAGGGACCTGTGGTGGTGGATTCCAGAGTTGACGAATTAATACTCTGTGAGGATGAGGATGTACACAACACTGAAGAGGGTGAGGAATCGGTAGATGAGGAGGATGAGGATGACATCTTGCCTTGTAGACCAAGTTTGTGCAGGGACAGATTAATTGCCAGCTTGTTTTGTGGGGGCCCAAACGAACCAATCATTTCAGCCGTGTGGCAGACCCTGGCGCTGAAATGATTGGTTTGTTAAAGTGTGCATGTCCTGTTTATACAACATAAGGGTTGGTGGGAGGGCCCAAGGTCAATTCCATCTTGCACCTCTTTTTTTTCTTTGCATTATGTACTGTTTGGGGCCTAGTTTTTCAAACTGCCATCCTGTCTGCCATTGCAGTGTCACTCCTAGATGGGCCACGTGTTTGTGCTGCCCACTCGCTTAGCATAGTCATCCAGCTACCTTGGTGCAAACTTTTGGACATAAAAACACTATTGTGAGGTGTGAGGTGTTCAGAATAGAATGGAAATTTGTGGAAATTAAGGTTATTGAGGTTAATAATAGCATAGGAGCAGAAAAACCCACAAATTCTGTGATTTTAGCTGTTTTTATGCTTTTTTTAAAAAAAATACAGATCCAAAACCCAGAACCCAAAACACGGAAGGGTGGATTTGACAAAACCAATCCAGATCCAAAACACGAAGAAAGATCCAGATCCAAAACCAAAACACGAAAAGTGGCCGGTGCACACCCCTAATAGAAATACATAAGGATGGACATGTGTCCTGATTGTGTTTGTACAGGATCTCAGTAGCGATTTCAGACCGATGCATGCAGAGGCATATTAAAAATGTATTGGGCGGTGACAGGTAGGCGGCTATTCTGATGCTGGCTGCCAGAGGCAGTGGAGTCATTGGCCTCCAGGAGCCAGCTGTCAGGGGGCCACCGTAGAGCTGGCCCGGCGACAGATGGGGTACAAGGACCACACAGATAAATTCATCTACAACCACTGCCTGCACCTTGCTGATCACTGCAGCGGCACAGGCAGCGGTTATAGATGGATCTATCTGTGGGGTCCAGGGAGCAACTGTCTCTTGTCTTCAGGCACTGCCGGCAGCCGGTGCAGTAAAGTTTTATTTTGTTTATTGCAATAAACAAAAAAAACTTTATAGCACCAACCACCAGCGGTGTATCAAGATTTGAAATGCGGGGGCTGGAGTTGGAGAGACACTGCGAGGCAGGCTGTAGCTGGAGAGACACTGGGGATATTAGGCTGAGGAGAACTGGGGGCAGTGGCTGAAGATTATGCACAACTGGCAGGATTACTGGCTGACTCCCTTTGGCCCCTGCAAGCCAGAGCCACCGGGAGCTGGGAAAGGGGGAGCTACCATCATCTATTTCACCCCCGGACAGCTGGCATGATGCCCCTGATGCTTGGAGATGGTCCATCTTATGGACGTGTTATGAGAGTGTCACGAGTGTGTCACTGAAGTTGTTGGATACACAGGCACTTAACAACTCACTTTGGAAGCCATACTCAGATGGAAAATCTGCACCTAGCACAGGGCTGGTGCAAGTTCCAATGGTGGCATCTAAAGACACACCAAGCGGTACGCACCAAGCAGTACGTGAGCATGTAAAGACATGCCAAGCAGTACATGAGCATCTAAAGACATGCCAAGCAGTACGTGAGCGTCTAAAGACATACCAAGCAGTACTTGAGCGTCTAAAGACACACCAAGCAGTACATGAGCGTCTAAAGACATGCCAAGCAGTATGTGAGCGTCTAAAGATGCACCAAGCAGTATGTAAACATCTAAAGACACAACAAGCGGCACATGAGCGACTAATGACACACCAAGAAATATGTGAGCATCTAAAGACACACCAAGTGGTACGTGAGCGACTAAAGACACACCAAGCGGTACGTGAGCGACTAAAGACACACCAAGTGGTACTTGAGTGTCTAAAGATGCACCAAGCACATGACAGCTTGCTCTTTATGTGTGTGAGGTTATTAACTGAGGTGGGTCATCTTTCTGATGTGCTTATTTGTCACACAATGAGCTGGTTTAAGAGATTTCCCTGGGATTACATACCTCTGGGTTGGGAAGGTATGAACTTCACCAATAAATATCCAGCAAGACCCTCTATTAGGAACCTAAATATAGAAACGTACAATGTGACTGGAGATGAGGACCATCTGACTCACCAGACTCCCTTCTTTTTTACCTTGTAATTGATGCTCACCTACTAATTCTAGGTCTTGAATTCATGAGTGCTCTTTTCCTGAACAAAGCAGTTTTAATTATTCCTCTTTACTATTTTTAGGTGACTGCATTATACTTGGACAAAATGTTAATTATCTGTTCCCATTTCCTATACTATTTGCCTAACTAAAACTAAAAAACAGCAACATTTTCATATATAAAGCATGTAATTTAAATGGAATATTCCATTTCCGACTACGTACATAATGACCACACACGTCTATTTAAGTGGAGATGAATAGACATTTTGTTGATATAAACACTGATTGGGACCCCCTGATTGACAGCACCCCTATTCTGCCACAAGTGACCTTGGAGATTCTCACTAGTACCAAGTGGACTGGACATCTTGCAGTCAAATGACAACAAACTGCTCCGTCATCTAAATTACGGCCTTTACAGCTGATAAGCGCGGGACACAGATAGACTGGTGTGCAGTCTGGCCCGGCTACGGCTGCCGCTGAAAGACATATCGGAGACTAAATCCATCTTCTGGCGTCATTTGTCCAGGATACGCTGACTACAGTTGTCCGTAGGCACTATGCGTCACCATTCTGTGTGACTTAATAGTTTGTTCCATTCATATGATACATATGGACAGTGTTGCAGTATTTTACTAAATTGGACCCAACATCACCATATTGAAATCCTTTTAGGGGATTTTTCAGAGGAATATGCATCATACTGTTTTATAAATAACTAATTACTGATAGTCAACAAATTATATTTTATTGTATGTTATTGCTTATATATACATTGATGGTTTTTATGCGATTAAATGCAAATATATTTTTTAATGTGCGGAGCCGAGACTGTTTCATTTTCTGCTGCCTCACAATTTACAATCAGATTATTATTAGAGCAGTTCCCTCCCTTTTTCTTATGTTATTTGGTTGGGAAGGTATGGGCTTCACCCAGCAAATATCCAGCAAGACCCTCTATTAGGAACCTAAATATAGAAACGTACAATGTGACTGGAGATGAGGACCATCTGACTCACCAGACTCCCTTCTTTTTACCTTGCAAATGATGCTCACCTACTAATTCTAGGTCTTGAATTCATGAGTGCCCTTTTCCAGAACAAAGCAGTTTTAATTATTCCTCTTTACTATTTTGAGGTGACTGCATTATACTTTGACAAAATGTTAATTATCTGTTCCCATTTCCTATACTATTTGAATAACTAAACTAAAAAACAGCGACATTTTCATATATAAAGCATGTAATTTAATGGAATATTCCATTTCCGACTACGTCATAATGACCACACACGTCTATTTAAGAGGAGATGAATAGACATTTTGTTGACATAAACGCTGACAAAAGGCTCTATCATTGCAGGCTGCTATTTAACAAAGGCAGGACCGTATCTAGGGTAATGCGGCCTGTGCCATGGCACAGGGCACCGCAGGGCAGGGGGCGCTGTTTGGGCCTGTCAATTTTCTGTTTATTATCATTTTAAATTGTAGCTTCCTCTTTTTTATCATCAGCATCTCCTGGCCTCCCCTCTCTCTTCCCCGGCTTTTCCCCATGAGTCCATGGCCCTTTTTCAGGTCTTATGTCCCTATTTGAAAAATAGGGGGGGCGCCAATGCTCTTTCTGGCACAGGGCACCAAAACGTCTAGTTACGGCTCTGAACAAAGGGATAACACCAGAGACATCAGATGATGACAGATGCATCAGAACGATTTCATATGGGAGGGGGGCTCCCCCTCCCTCCAACTTACCTGTTGCTGGGTGGAGGCCGGTTGGTAGCACGGGGGAGGAGGAGGCCAGCACCACGGAGGAAGGGAAGGGCGGGACCACCAGGGAGCAGGAGGTAGGGGCTGTGCATATAGCAATAGGCTGCACAGTTCCTGCACAGCACGGAGGAGGGGGAGGTATAATGTGTGCGGTCTATTAACTTAAAGGCCGCACATTACACCTCCCCCTCCTCTGTGCAGTGCAGGGGCTGTGCAGGCTATTGGTATAATTCACAGCCCCTGACCGTCTGCGGCCCCTGCTTTACTGGCGCCTCAGAAATGTTTTCTGGGAGAAGAACCGCCCCCTGTTCCGACGCCTATAGATGAAGTTAGGTATTGGAGACCAACGAAGCCGGAGGGGCTTTGCGGAATCCTTCCCGAGTCAATTAATTACTACTCACTGACGTTAGCGTTCACGCGTGTATCATTGTAGCCTTTCACTGACAGTAAAAGGCTGCCGGAGAACGTAAGAAAACCTTTGCAGATTAGCAGAGTTTTTTTTTTTTGTATTCGATTATTGAATATAAATGATAACACAATAATTTGTATAAGTGATGTATTGGACAATATTATTCAATAGCATATCAACAACAGTCAGATAACGACACTTGCCACAGAGTGTACGGATATATAATAATCAAAAACCGTTTATAATGTAAGTATGGTGGGTTAGAAAAGGGACTAACAGAGAGTAGGATTAGAAAGGATTTATGTGAGAGGGAGGAAGGGGACAAACAAAAAAAAAACAAAGGGGGGAGAGAAGTATAAGAGAGTGAGCCACAGGTATATAGTATATTTATGTATAATTATATGAGGAACGTCAGGCCGGAACTAACAAAGACCTGGGAGAGGTGAGTTTTGAAAGGTATACCAGGAATTCCACACGGTATGGAACTTCCGGACAGCATTGTTTTGTAGACTGGTGATATATTCCATATTTGCTATGAACCAAATTCTGTTCAGAAGCTCCTGACGGCTGGGAGTGTGTGAAACCTTCCAATTGCGGGTGATTTGAAATTTGGCTGTGCAGGAGATATGGAGGATTAGTTTATTTGTAGTGTTGGGGATGGAGTCCATTGGAGCACAAAGTAGAAGAGTAGCTGGGGTAGGAGAGATCGGGATGTTAACAATTCGGGACAGTAGGGTATGGACCATGTTCCAGAATGGGACAATCAAGGGGCATGACCACCACGTATGAAAATAAGTTCCGAGTTGGCTGCACCCTCTCCAGCAGAGATTAGAGGTCCTGGGGTAGATCTAATGTAGCCGTTCTGGCACTAAGTACCATCTGGTGTACACCTTATATGAATTCTCGCGGATGACCACATTGATGGAGCATTTAGAAATGATCAAGTGTATAATATCCCATGCTTCTTCCCCAAGAAAGAGGCCAAGATCCGTTTCCCAAGCCTGTTCGTGTGTTTCAAGCGGAGGAGGCTTCAACGCCAGTATGGAGTGATAAAGGTATGAAATAGCTCCTTTGTCGTTAGGTCTATAAATGCATAATCTCTCTATGGGTGTGGGGTTAGGAGGGGAGCGAGTGGAGGTATTTGAGCTGGCAAAGTGGTGGATTTGTAGATATTGATAGTGGAGTTTATTGGGAAGTTTATGTTTGTCTTGAATATCTGAGAAAGATCTAGGGGAGGATACTTCAACTACATGATGTAGCCTAGTGATGCCTGCTGATATCCAGGGGCAAGCCACTGTTTGAGATAGACCACGGGGGGAATGCAGGGTTGTTCCAAGTGGGGGTTAGAGGGGAAGGGTGTGGAGAGAGATCCAGTTTTTTGTTAAGGGAGTCCCAGTTACTAAGTGTCAGTGCTATAGTGGGGAATAGAAGAGTGGATCTAGGTCTGTGTTTACGGGGCAGCCAGGGTAGATAAGAGACTGAGTGTACTTCCACTAAGTCGCTCTCCAGATCAACCCATCTCTTAACATTGCGGGTTGAGTGCCAGGCGGCCATCTGACTCAACCGGGTTGCATTATAGTAGCGGTGCAGTGAGGGCAACCCCAAGCCCCTGTCCCAAGAACGCTTAGTGAGTATATCTCGACGAATCCAGGGTTTTCGGTAGTTCCAGATGAATTTACAGAGTACAGTTTGAAGTGTGTTGAGGGTGTGGGAGGGAATAGGAATAGGGAGAGTTTGGAATAGGTATAGTAGTTTGGGGAGAATGTTCATTTTTACGGCATTAATGCCACCTACCCATGAGAGAAAATGTGTTTGCCACTGTTGTAGGTCCCTCTGGATTGAGCTGATGAGGGGAGGGTAGTTGGCTTTATATAGGGATTCATAGGATTTAGTGATGAATAACCCTAGATATTTGAGGGAATCTTTTTTCCATATGAAATTAAAATTTGATTGCAATAACGACTTCATATTGCCGGGTAGATGTATAGGAAGAGCTTCGGATTTGGTATGATTAACTTTGTAATCTGAGAGGGAGCCATATATAGAGAGTTCTCAAAACAAATTGGAAAGAGAGGTGAGTGGTTTTGTTAGCATAAAAAGTATATTGTCTGCGAACAGAGATAGGGTATATTGAGAGTGTTTAACCTTGACTCCAGTAATGTTGGGATTGGCCCGTATACGAGTAGCAAGTGGTTCAATAATAAGGGCAAATATGAGTGGCGATAAAGGGCATCCCTGCCTGGTTCCATTTGTTATTGAAAAGGAGTCGGAGAGTAGGCCTCCTGCTGAGACCGTAGCAGAGGGATTGGTGTAGAGGGCTTGGATAGCTTGTAAGAACTGTCCTCGGAACCCGAATTGGCGCAATGTTTGGAAAAGAAAAGGCCAGGAGACCCTGTCGAGGGCCTTCTCCGCATCCAGAGCAAGCACCAGAGAGGGAAGTTTGTGGGTATTGATATAGTGAACTAGATCGATTGTACGTCTAGTATTGTCCAGTGCTTGTCTGGACGGGACAAAGCCCACCTGGTCGGGATGGATTAATGAGGGAAGGAGGGGGTTGAGCCTATTTGCAATTACCTTAGCAAAGAGCTTTAGATCAGTATTGAGTAGTGAGATGGGACGGTAATTAGACACTAAAAGGGGATCCTGATTAGGTTTCGGGATGACAGTTATGGTAGCTTTAGTCGTGTGTGGGTGAAATGGGGAGCCTTCTAAAATACAATTGAAAGCCACAGTAAGGTGAGGTATCAAGGAAGTTTGAAAAGTTTTATAGTAGGACATTTAAGTCCGTCGGGACCGGGTGCCTTTGAAGATTTTTGTGTTTTGAGAGCAGAAACAATTTCTTCTGCAGAGATAGGGTCATTTAGCGCGGAAGAGGTGGCGGTATCAATTCGGGGGAGATTACAGGAGGCCAAATAGTCTGCGGTTGAGGTGTCCGCGTTGATGTTATTTGTTGGAGGGAGATTGTAAAGGCATTCGTAATAATTCTTCACTAGAGAATTGATGGTGGATGGACTATAGTGGCTAGTGCCGCGGTTGTCATTTAATGCTGGAATAGCGGTCCTGGCTTTCCAAGCTTTCAATCTATTGGCTAGTAGGGAATCAGCTTTGTTGCTCTTTTCAGAGAATTTTTGGTTGAGCCAGCGTAGGGCCTGCTCAGTCTTTTCAGCGTTAAGAGCATTAAGGGCCATCTTGGAAGAAGTCAGTTGGGTGTACAGTGAATGGGAGGGAGTACATTTATGAGCGGTTTCTGGACGTTGAACCTCTGCGGTCAGGGACTTTATTTGGGACCTACGTTCTTTATTTCTAAAGGAGGCATAATTAATGATGTGCCCACGGATAACAGCTTTATGCGCTTCCCACACCAAAGGGGTGCAGGTAGGATCATTATTTAAAGAGAAATAGTCCTCGAGGGCGGACCTCACCCTTCCTGAAACTTTGGAATGGTGAGTAAAGTTTCATTTAAATGCCACGGGGGTCGTGAGGGTGGAACATCAAAAAAATTGAAGGACGCAGTGACGATAGAATGGTCTGACCAAGCATTAGACAAAATAGAGGAATCAACAAGGTGTTCGCAAGCTGGTGTGCTACATAAAATAAGATCTATTCTCGAATAGGACTGGAGGGGTATTGAGAAGAAAGTAAAATCCTTGGATGAGGGGTTGAGGGCCCGCCATGTATCAAATAGGCCCGATTCACGGAGGTGCTTGTTTAGGGAATGAGTTGCTGGGCAGGGTCGTGTTTTGCTGGGGGTAGGACCTTTGTCAAGCTCGTGGCTAAGGACTGCGTTGAAGTCTCCGACAATGAGGCTGCCTATCCTATATTTGTTAATTTTAGAAAAAATGGAATTGAAGAATGATGATTGATCTGAGTTGGGAGCATATATATTAGCAATTGTGCATTCTAAACTGCCTAGTTTGCCTGTCAAATTAATATACCTTCCATCTGAGTCTGTATGTACTGTGTGTAGGGAGAAGGGGATTTTGCTATTGATCAGTATCGCTACTCCATTGTGTTTAGACCGACTAGAGGAGTAACACGCGGTGGGGAAACTCTTAGTATGTAGTGAGGGATGTGACTGCGCTTTAAAGTGGGTTTCCTGGATCAGGATAATCCCAGCTTTGAGATCTCGAATAGTTCGGAAGAGCGATGAGCGCTTCTGAGGGGTATTTAAACCCTTGGAGTTAAGGGAGGCAAAAGTTAGCAACATTTGGCTGGGATGCAATCCTCAATATAAGTAATAATGTAGATGGAAAGTTCCTGATTCGCTAAGGGGAAGAGGGAGAAAGAAAATAAAGAAAGAGGGAGATTAGAAAGAGAAAGATAAAGAGAGAAGAAATGGGAGGGGGTTAAAAGTGTGGGAGATAGGGGAGAGAGAACCGGGTGGGAATTCCCCGTGTCCAGCAGGGGAAAATACACTCGGAGAGTGGGACGAAGCAATCCAGAAAGGTAGAAGGCAGGAGAATCCGAACTACCTTTAGGTAACTAGTTAAAATGGATTAGAAAACAAATAATCTCATATACCGGAAAGTACTGAGTTTGTATTGAGGGAAGAAGTGAGAGTGTCAGAGAGCATTAGCCCTCTGTTTGTGGTTGTGTAGTAGAGGTAAATGAAGACCTGGTAAACATTGCAGAGATGTCAATGTGAGTTGTCAGAGGGGGGAGAGAAAGCATATAGTATGAGGGCTCATATAAGGGTATACTTATCAATTACAAATTACAAAGTCAATTATAACTAAACATATAACATGCAGAAATGGTTCAAATATGTTCGTCAGATATTTCTAGGAACACACGAAGAGTAGGGTAATATTACTCGCGTTGGACCCACATGCGGTGTCCTGATGGGTAGAGCATTCTGGGAGCTCCGATGGAGTCATAAGCTACTAAAAATACAGCTACATGAAATAAAATAAACATATATTCATAACTTACTACTATAAAACAGTAGAACAGATGAAACATCTACAAATTTCATAACACGTAGTTATATGACTGAGAAAAAGGATATGAAATGGCTGTCTATACTGAGACTCAGGGCCAAGGTGAGGGTCCCATGACGGAGGAGGGTAGTCTCTGCTATAAAGTAGGATGTTTCTCAGAAGAGTGTCCAGTTATCGTGGGTAAACCCAAATGGGAAGTAGGAGTAGTATGTAACCTTAATCATATTATATGTCCTCTGAAGCGGTTGGAGGGGGGCCGGAGTCTTCCAGATGGGAAAGAAAGTCTTTGCCTTCTTTAGGGTCTCTGATGATAATTGTTTTACCGTTGAAGTCAACCATTAGTTTGAAGGGGAAACCCCATCGATAATGGATCCCCGTGCTCGTAGTGCCCTCGTTAGATCCTGAAGTTCTCTACGTTTCAAGATTGTAATGGGGGCTAGATCTTGGAAGAATTTTAATTTGATGTTATCATAGAGAATATGGGGTTTTCCACGTGTCGGGGCCAAGACTCTTTCTTTATCCTTAAAGCTTAAGAAGCATATGACTACATCTCTTGGGGGTTCACCATCTCTGGGTTTAGGTCTGACAACAGTCAGATAACGACACTTGCCACAGAGTGTACGGATATATAATAATCAAAAACCGTTTATAATGTAAGTATGGTGGGTTAGAAAAGGGACTAACAGAGAGTAGGATTAGAAAGGATTTATGTGAGAGGGAGGAAGGGGACAAACAAAAAAAAAACAAAGGGGGGAGAGAAGTATAAGAGAGTGAGCCACAGGTATATAGTATATTTATGTATAATTATATGAGGAACGTCAGGCCGGAACTAACAAAGACCTGGGAGAGGTGAGTTTTGAAAGGTATACCAGGAATTCCACACGGTATGGAACTTCCGGACAGCATTGTTTTGTAGACTGGTGATATATTCCATATTTGCTATGAACCAAATTCTGTTCAGAAGCTCCTGACGGCTGGGAGTGTGTGAAACCTTCCAATTGCGGGCGATTTGAAATTTGGCTGTGCAGGAGATATGGAGGATTAGTTTATTTGTAGTGTTGGGGATGGAGTCCATTGGAGCACAAAGTAGAAGAGTAGCTGGGGTAGGAGAGATCGGGATGTTAACAATTCGGGACAGTAGGGTATGGACCATGTTCCAGAATGGGACAATCAAGGGGCATGACCACCACGTATGAAAATAAGTTCCGAGTTGGCTGCACCCTCTCCAGCAGAGATTAGAGGTCCTGGGGTAGATCTAATGTAGCCGTTCTGGCACTAAGTACCATCTGGTGTACACCTTATATGAATTCTCGCGGATGACCACATTGATGGAGCATTTAGAAATGATCAAGTGTATAATATCCCATGCTTCTTCCCCAAGAAAGAGGCCAAGATCCGTTTCCCAAGCCTGTTCGTGTGTTTCAAGCGGAGGAGGCTTCAACGCCAGTATGGAGTGATAAAGGTACGAAATAGCTCCTTTGTCGTTAGGTCTATAAATGCATAATCTCTCTATGGGTGTGGGGTTAGGAGGGGAGCGAGTGGAGGTATTTGAGCTGGCAAAGTGGTGGATTTGTAGATATTGATAGTGGAGTTTATTGGGAAGTTTATGTTTGTCTTGAATATCTGAGAAAGATCTAGGGGAGGATACTTCAACTACATGATGTAGCCTAGTGATGCCTGCTGATATCCAGGGGCAAGCCACTGTTTGAGATAGACCACGGGGGGAATGCAGGGTTGTTCCAAGTGGGGGTTAGAGGGGAAGGGTGTGGAGAGAGATCCAGTTTTTTGTTAAGGGAGTCCCAGTTACTAAGTGTCAGTGCTATAGTGGGGAATAGAAGAGTGGATCTAGGTCTGTGTTTACGGGGCAGCCAGGGTAGATAAGAGACTGAGTGTACTTCCACTAAGTCGCTCTCCAGATCAACCCATCTCTTAACATTGCGGGTTGAGTGCCAGGCGGCCATCTAACTCAACCGGGTTGCATTATAGTAGCGGTGCAGTGAGGGCAACCCCAAGCCCCTGTCCCAAGAACGCTTAGTGAGTATATCTCGACGAATCCAGGGTTTTCGGTAGTTCCAGATGAATTTACAGAGTACAGTTTGAAGTGTGTTGAGGGTGTGGGAGGGAATAGGAATAGGGAGAGTTTGGAATAGGTATAGTAGTTTGGGGAGAATGTTCATTTTTACGGCATTAATGCCACCTACCCATGAGAGAAAATGTGTTTGCCACTGTTGTAGGTCCCTCTGGATTGAGCTGATGAGGGGAGGGTAGTTGGCTTTATATAGGGATTCATAGGATTTAGTGATGAATAACCCTAGATATTTGAGGGAATCTTTTTTCCATATGAAATTAAAATTTGATTGCAATAACGACTTCATATTGCCGGGTAGATGTATAGGAAGAGCTTCGGATTTGGTATGATTAACTTTGTAATCTGAGAGGGAGCCATATATAGAGAGTTCTCAAAACAAATTGGAAAGAGAGGTGAGTGGTTTTGTTAGCATAAAAAGTATATTGTCTGCGAACAGAGATAGGGTATATTGAGAGTGTTTAACCTTGACTCCAGTAATGTCGGGATTGGCCCGTATACGAGTAGCAAGTGGTTCAATAATAAGGGCAAATATGAGTGGCGATAAAGGGCATCCCTGCCTGGTTCCATTTGTTATTGAAAAGGAGTCGGAGAGTAGGCCTCCTGCTGAGACCGTAGCAGAGGGATTGGTGTAGAGGGCTTGGATAGCTTGTAAGAACTGTCCTCGGAACCCGAATTGGCGCAATGTTTGGAAAAGAAAAGGCCAGGAGACCCTGTCGAGGGCCTTCTCCGCATCCAGAGCAAGCACCAGAGAGGGAAGTTTGTGGGTATTGATATAGTGAACTAGATCGATTGTACGTCTAGTATTGTCCAGTGCTTGTCTGGACGGGACAAAGCCCACCTGGTCGGGATGGATTAATGAGGGAAGGAGGGGGTTGAGCCTATTTGCAATTACCTTAGCAAAGAGCTTTAGATCAGTATTGAGTAGTGAGATGGGACGGTAATTAGACACTAAAAGGGGATCCTGATTAGGTTTCGGGATGACAGTTATGGTAGCTTTAGTCGTGTGTGGGTGAAATGGGGAGCCTTCTAAAATACAATTGAAAGCCACAGTAAGGTGAGGTATCAAGGAAGTTTGAAAAGTTTTATAGTAGGACATTTAAGTCCGTCGGGACCGGGTGCCTTTGAAGATTTTTGTGTTTTGAGAGCAGAAACAATTTCTTCTGCAGAGATAGGGTCATTTAGCGCGGAAGAGGTGGCGGTATCAATTCGGGGGAGATTACAGGAGGCCAAATAGTCCGCGGTTGAGGTGTCCGCGTTGATGTTATTTGTTGGAGGGAGATTGTAAAGGCGTTCGTAATAATTCTTCACTAGAGAATTGATGGTGGATGGACTATAGTGGCTAGTGCCGCGGTTGTCATTTAATGCTGGAATAGCGGTCCTGGCTTTCCAAGCTTTCAATCTATTGGCTAGTAGGGAATCAGCTTTGTTGCTCTTTTCAGAGAATTTTTGGTTGAGCCAGCGTAGGGCCTGCTCAGTCTTTTCAGCGTTAAGAGCATTAAGGGCCGTCTTGGAAGAAGTCAGTTGGGTGTACAGTGAATGGGAGGGAGTACATTTATGAGCGGTTTCTGGACGTTGAACCTCTGCGGTCAGGGACTTTATTTGGGACCTACGTTCTTTATTTCTAAAGGAGGCATAATTAATGATGTGCCCACGGATAACAGCTTTATGCGCTTCCCACACCAAAGGGGTGCAGGTAGGATCATTATTTAAAGAGAAATAGTCCTCGAGGGCGGACCTCACCCATTCCTGAAACTTTGGAATGGTGAGTAAAGTTTCATTTAAATGCCACGGGGGTCGTGAGGGTGGAACATCAAAAAAATTGAAGGACGCAGTGACGATAGAATGGTCTGACCAAGCATTAGACAAAATAGAGGAATCAACAAGGTGTTCGCAAGCTGGTGTGCTACATAAAATAAGATCTATTCTCGAATAGGACTGGAGGGGTATTGAGAAGAAAGTAAAATCCTTGGATGAGGGGTTGAGGGCCCGCCATGTATCAAATAGGCCCGATTCACGGAGGTGCTTGTTTAGGGAGCGAGTTGCTGGGCAGGGTCGTGTTTTGCTGGGGGTAGGACCTTTGTCAAGCTCGTGGCTAAGGACTGCGTTGAAGTCTCCGACAATGAGGCTGCCTATCCTATATTTGTTAATTTTAGAAAAAATGGAATTGAAGAATGATGATTGATCTGAGTTGGGAGCATATATATTAGCAATTGTGCATTCTAAACTGCCTAGTTTGCCTGTCAAATTAATATACCTTCCATCTGAGTCTGTATGTACTGTGTGTAGGGAGAAGGGGATTTTGCTATTGATCAGTATCGCTACTCCATTGTGTTTAGACCGACTAGAGGAGTAACACGCGGTGGGGAAACTCTTAGTATGTAGTGAGGGATGTGACTGCGCTTTAAAGTGGGTTTCCTGGATCAGGATAATCCCAGCTTTGAGATCTCGAATAGTTCGGAAGAGCGATGAGCGCTTCTGAGGGGTATTTAAACCCTTGGAGTTAAGGGAGGCAAAAGTTAGCAACATTTGGCTGGGATGCAATCCTCAATATAAGTAATAATGTAGATGGAAAGTTCCTGATTCGCTAAGGGGAAGAGGGAGAAAGAAAATAAAGAAAGAGGGAGATTAGAAAGAGAAAGATAAAGAGAGAAGAAATGGGAGGGGGTTAAAAGTGTGGGAGATAGGGGAGAGAGAACCGGGTGGGAATTCCCCGTGTCCAGCAGGGGAAAATACACTCGGAGAGTGGGACGAAGCAATCCAGAAAGGTAGAAGGCAGGAGAATCCGAACTACCTTTAGGTAACTAGTTAAAATGGATTAGAAAACAAATAATCTCATATACCGGAAAGTACTGAGTTTGTATTGAGGGAAGAAGTGAGAGTGTCAGAGAGCATTAGCCCTCTGTTTGTGGTTGTGTAGTAGAGGTAAATGAAGACCTGGTAAACATTGCAGAGATGTCAATGTGAGTTGTCAGAGGGGGGAGAGAAAGCATATAGTATGAGGGCTCATATAAGGGTATACTTATCAATTACAAATTACAAAGTCAATTATAACTAAACATATAACATGCAGAAATGGTTCAAATATGTTCGTCAGATATTTCTAGGAACACACGAAGAGTAGGGTAATATTACTCGCGTTGGACCCACATGCGGTGTCCTGATGGGTAGAGCATTCTGGGAGCTCCGATGGAGTCATAAGCTACTAAAAATACAGCTACATGAAATAAAATAAACATATATTCATAACTTACTACTATAAAACAGTAGAACAGATGAAACATCTACAAATTTCATAACACGTAGTTATATGACTGAGAAAAAGGATATGAAATGGCTGTCTATACTGAGACTCAGGGCCAAGGTGAGGGTCCCATGACGGAGGAGGGTAGTCTCTGCTATAAAGTAGGATGTTTCTCAGAAGAGTGTCCAGTTATCGTGGGTAAACCCAAATGGGAAGTAGGAGTAGTATGTAACCTTAATCATATTATATGTCCTCTGAAGCGGTTGGAGGGGGGCCGGAGTCTTCCAGATGGGAAAGAAAGTCTTTCCCATCTGGGGTTTTCCACGTGTCGGGGCCAAGACTCTTTCTTTATCCTTAAAGCTTAAGAAGCATATGACTACATCTCTTGGGGGTTCACCATCTCTGGGTTTAGGTCTGACAACAGTCAGATAACGACACTTGCCACAGAGTGTACGGATATATAATAATCAAAAACCGTTTATAATGTAAGTATGGTGGGTTAGAAAAGGGACTAACAGAGAGTAGGATTAGAAAGGATTTATGTGAGAGGGAGGAAGGGGACAAACAAAAAAAAAACAAAGGGGGGAGAGAAGTATAAGAGAGTGAGCCACAGGTATATAGTATATTTATGTATAATTATATGAGGAACGTCAGGCCGGAACTAACAAAGACCTGGGAGAGGTGAGTTTTGAAAGGTATACCAGGAATTCCACACGGTATGGAACTTCCGGACAGCATTGTTTTGTAGACTGGTGATATATTCCATATTTGCTATGAACCAAATTCTGTTCAGAAGCTCCTGACGGCTGGGAGTGTGTGAAACCTTCCAATTGCGGGCGATTTGAAATTTGGCTGTGCAGGAGATATGGAGGATTAGTTTATTTGTAGTGTTGGGGATGGAGTCCATTGGAGCACAAAGTAGAAGAGTAGCTGGGGTAGGAGAGATCGGGATGTTAACAATTCGGGACAGTAGGGTATGGACCATGTTCCAGAATGGGACAATCAAGGGGCATGACCACCACGTATGAAAATAAGTTCCGAGTTGGCTGCACCCTCTCCAGCAGAGATTAGAGGTCCTGGGGTAGATCTAATGTAGCCGTTCTGGCACTAAGTACCATCTGGTGTACACCTTATATGAATTCTCGCGGATGACCACATTGATGGAGCATTTAGAAATGATCAAGTGTATAATATCCCATGCTTCTTCCCCAAGAAAGAGGCCAAGATCCGTTTCCCAAGCCTGTTCGTGTGTTTCAAGCGGAGGAGGCTTCAACGCCAGTATGGAGTGATAAAGGTACGAAATAGCTCCTTTGTCGTTAGGTCTATAAATGCATAATCTCTCTATGGGTGTGGGGTTAGGAGGGGAGCGAGTGGAGGTATTTGAGCTGGCAAAGTGGTGGATTTGTAGATATTGATAGTGGAGTTTATTGGGAAGTTTATGTTTGTCTTGAATATCTGAGAAAGATCTAGGGGAGGATACTTCAACTACATGATGTAGCCTAGTGATGCCTGCTGATATCCAGGGGCAAGCCACTGTTTGAGATAGACCACGGGGGGAATGCAGGGTTGTTCCAAGTGGGGGTTAGAGGGGAAGGGTGTGGAGAGAGATCCAGTTTTTTGTTAAGGGAGTCCCAGTTACTAAGTGTCAGTGCTATAGTGGGGAATAGAAGAGTGGATCTAGGTCTGTGTTTACGGGGCAGCCAGGGTAGATAAGAGACTGAGTGTACTTCCACTAAGTCGCTCTCCAGATCAACCCATCTCTTAACATTGCGGGTTGAGTGCCAGGCGGCCATCTGACTCAACCGGGTTGCATTATAGTAGCGGTGCAGTGAGGGCAACCCCAAGCCCCTGTCCCAAGAACGCTTAGTGAGTATATCTCGACGAATCCAGGGTTTTCGGTAGTTCCAGATGAATTTACAGAGTACAGTTTGAAGTGTGTTGAGGGTGTGGGAGGGAATAGGAATAGGGAGAGTTTGGAATAGGTATAGTAGTTTGGGGAGAATGTTCATTTTTACGGCATTAATGCCACCTACCCATGAGAGAAAATGTGTTTGCCACTGTTGTAGGTCCCTCTGGATTGAGCTGATGAGGGGAGGGTAGTTGGCTTTATATAGGGATTCATAGGATTTAGTGATGAATAACCCTAGATATTTGAGGGAATCTTTTTTCCATATGAAATTAAAATTTGATTGCAATAACGACTTCATATTGCCGGGTAGATGTATAGGAAGAGCTTCGGATTTGGTATGATTAACTTTGTAATCTGAGAGGGAGCCATATATAGAGAGTTCTCAAAACAAATTGGAAAGAGAGGTGAGTGGTTTTGTTAGCATAAAAAGTATATTGTCTGCGAACAGAGATAGGGTATATTGAGAGTGTTTAACCTTGACTCCAGTAATGTCGGGATTGGCCCGTATACGAGTAGCAAGTGGTTCAATAATAAGGGCAAATATGAGTGGCGATAAGGGCATCCCTGCCTGGTTCCATTTGTTATTGAAAAGGAGTCGGAGAGTAGGCCTCCTGCTGAGACCGTAGCAGAGGGATTGGTGTAGAGGGCTTGGATAGCTTGTAAGAACTGTCCTCGGAACCCGAATTGGCGCAATGTTTGGAAAAGAAAAGGCCAGGAGACCCTGTCGAGGGCCTTCTCCGCATCCAGAGCAAGCACCAGAGAGGGAAGTTTGTGGGTATTGATATAGTGAACTAGATCGATTGTACGTCTAGTATTGTCCAGTGCTTGTCTGGACGGGACAAAGCCCACCTGGTCGGGATGGATTAATGAGGGAAGGAGGGGGTTGAGCCTATTTGCAATTACCTTAGCAAAGAGCTTTAGATCAGTATTGAGTAGTGAGATGGGACGGTAATTAGACACTAAAAGGGGATCCTGATTAGGTTTCGGGATGACAGTTATGGTAGCTTTAGTCGTGTGTGGGTGAAATGGGGAGCCTTCTAAAATACAATTGAAAGCCACAGTAAGGTGAGGTATCAAGGAAGTTTGAAAAGTTTTATAGTAGGACATTTAAGTCCGTCGGGACCGGGTGCCTTTGAAGATTTTTGTGTTTTGAGAGCAGAAACAATTTCTTCTGCAGAGATAGGGTCATTTAGCGCGGAAGAGGTGGCGGTATCAATTCGGGGGAGATTACAGGAGGCCAAATAGTCCGCGGTTGAGGTGTCCGCGTTGATGTTATTTGTTGGAGGGAGATTGTAAAGGCGTTCGTAATAATTCTTCACTAGAGAATTGATGGTGGATGGACTATAGTGGCTAGTGCCGCGGTTGTCATTTAATGCTGGAATAGCGGTCCTGGCTTTCCAAGCTTTCAATCTATTGGCTAGTAGGGAATCAGCTTTGTTGCTCTTTTCAGAGAATTTTTGGTTGAGCCAGCGTAGGGCCTGCTCAGTCTTTTCAGCGTTAAGAGCATTAAGGGCCGTCTTGGAAGAAGTCAGTTGGGTGTACAGTGAATGGGAGGGAGTACATTTATGAGCGGTTTCTGGACGTTGAACCTCTGCGGTCAGGGACTTTATTTGGGACCTACGTTCTTTATTTCTAAAGGAGGCATAATTAATGATGTGCCCACGGATAACAGCTTTATGCGCTTCCCACACCAAAGGGGTGCAGGTAGGATCATTATTTAAAGAGAAATAGTCCTCGAGGGCGGACCTCACCCATTCCTGAAACTTTGGAATGGTGAGTAAAGTTTCATTTAAATGCCACGGGGGTCGTGAGGGTGGAACATCAAAAAAATTGAAGGACGCAGTGACGATAGAATGGTCTGACCAAGCATTAGACAAAATAGAGGAATCAACAAGGTGTTCGCAAGCTGGTGTGCTACATAAAATAAGATCTATTCTCGAATAGGACTGGAGGGGTATTGAGAAGAAAGTAAAATCCTTGGATGAGGGGTTGAGGGCCCGCCATGTATCAAATAGGCCCGATTCACGGAGGTGCTTGTTTAGGGAGCGAGTTGCTGGGCAGGGTCGTGTTTTGCTGGGGGTAGGACCTTTGTCAAGCTCGTGGCTAAGGACTGCGTTGAAGTCTCCGACAATGAGGCTGCCTATCCTATATTTGTTAATTTTAGAAAAAATGGAATTGAAGAATGATGATTGATCTGAGTTGGGAGCATATATATTAGCAATTGTGCATTCTAAACTGCCTAGTTTGCCTGTCAAATTAATATACCTTCCATCTGAGTCTGTATGTACTGTGTGTAGGGAGAAGGGGATTTTGCTATTGATCAGTATCGCTACTCCATTGTGTTTAGACCGACTAGAGGAGTAACACGCGGTGGGGAAACTCTTAGTATGTAGTGAGGGATGTGACTGCGCTTTAAAGTGGGTTTCCTGGATCAGGATAATCCCAGCTTTGAGATCTCGAATAGTTCGGAAGAGCGATGAGCGCTTCTGAGGGGTATTTAAACCCTTGGAGTTAAGGGAGGCAAAAGTTAGCAACATTTGGCTGGGATGCAATCCTCAATATAAGTAATAATGTAGATGGAAAGTTCCTGATTCGCTAAGGGGAAGAGGGAGAAAGAAAATAAAGAAAGAGGGAGATTAGAAAGAGAAAGATAAAGAGAGAAGAAATGGGAGGGGGTTAAAAGTGTGGGAGATAGGGGAGAGAGAACCGGGTGGGAATTCCCCGTGTCCAGCAGGGGAAAATACACTCGGAGAGTGGGACGAAGCAATCCAGAAAGGTAGAAGGCAGGAGAATCCGAACTACCTTTAGGTAACTAGTTAAAATGGATTAGAAAACAAATAATCTCATATACCGGAAAGTACTGAGTTTGTATTGAGGGAAGAAGTGAGAGTGTCAGAGAGCATTAGCCCTCTGTTTGTGGTTGTGTAGTAGAGGTAAATGAAGACCTGGTAAACATTGCAGAGATGTCAATGTGAGTTGTCAGAGGGGGGAGAGAAAGCATATAGTATGAGGGCTCATATAAGGGTATACTTATCAATTACAAATTACAAAGTCAATTATAACTAAACATATAACATGCAGAAATGGTTCAAATATGTTCGTCAGATATTTCTAGGAACACACGAAGAGTAGGGTAATATTACTCGCGTTGGACCCACATGCGGTGTCCTGATGGGTAGAGCATTCTGGGAGCTCCGATGGAGTCATAAGCTACTAAAAATACAGCTACATGAAATAAAATAAACATATATTCATAACTTACTACTATAAAACAGTAGAACAGATGAAACATCTACAAATTTCATAACACGTAGTTATATGACTGAGAAAAAGGATATGAAATGGCTGTCTATACTGAGACTCAGGGCCAAGGTGAGGGTCCCATGACGGAGGAGGGTAGTCTCTGCTATAAAGTAGGATGTTTCTCAGAAGAGTGTCCAGTTATCGTGGGTAAACCCAAATGGGAAGTAGGAGTAGTATGTAACCTTAATCATATTATATGTCCTCTGAAGCGGTTGGAGGGGGGCCGGAGTCTTCCAGATGGGAAAGAAAGTCTTTCCCATCTGGGGTTTTCCACGTGTCGGGGCCAAGACTCTTTCTTTATCCTTAAAGCTTAAGAAGCATATGACTACATCTCTTGGGGGTTCACCATCTCTGGGTTTAGGTCTGACAACAGTCAGATAACGACACTTGCCACAGAGTGTACGGATATATAATAATCAAAAACCGTTTATAATGTAAGTATGGTGGGTTAGAAAAGGGACTAACAGAGAGTAGGATTAGAAAGGATTTATGTGAGAGGGAGGAAGGGGACAAACAAAAAAAAAACAAAGGGGGGAGAGAAGTATAAGAGAGTGAGCCACAGGTATATAGTATATTTATGTATAATTATATGAGGAACGTCAGGCCGGAACTAACAAAGACCTGGGAGAGGTGAGTTTTGAAAGGTATACCAGGAATTCCACACGGTATGGAACTTCCGGACAGCATTGTTTTGTAGACTGGTGATATATTCCATATTTGCTATGAACCAAATTCTGTTCAGAAGCTCCTGACGGCTGGGAGTGTGTGAAACCTTCCAATTGCGGGCGATTTGAAATTTGGCTGTGCAGGAGATATGGAGGATTAGTTTATTTGTAGTGTTGGGGATGGAGTCCATTGGAGCACAAAGTAGAAGAGTAGCTGGGGTAGGAGAGATCGGGATGTTAACAATTCGGGACAGTAGGGTATGGACCATGTTCCAGAATGGGACAATCAAGGGGCATGACCACCACGTATGAAAATAAGTTCCGAGTTGGCTGCACCCTCTCCAGCAGAGATTAGAGGTCCTGGGGTAGATCTAATGTAGCCGTTCTGGCACTAAGTACCATCTGGTGTACACCTTATATGAATTCTCGCGGATGACCACATTGATGGAGCATTTAGAAATGATCAAGTGTATAATATCCCATGCTTCTTCCCCAAGAAAGAGGCCAAGATCCGTTTCCCAAGCCTGTTCGTGTGTTTCAAGCGGAGGAGGCTTCAACGCCAGTATGGAGTGATAAAGGTACGAAATAGCTCCTTTGTCGTTAGGTCTATAAATGCATAATCTCTCTATGGGTGTGGGGTTAGGAGGGGAGCGAGTGGAGGTATTTGAGCTGGCAAAGTGGTGGATTTGTAGATATTGATAGTGGAGTTTATTGGGAAGTTTATGTTTGTCTTGAATATCTGAGAAAGATCTAGGGGAGGATACTTCAACTACATGATGTAGCCTAGTGATGCCTGCTGATATCCAGGGGCAAGCCACTGTTTGAGATAGACCACGGGGGGAATGCAGGGTTGTTCCAAGTGGGGGTTAGAGGGGAAGGGTGTGGAGAGAGATCCAGTTTTTTGTTAAGGGAGTCCCAGTTACTAAGTGTCAGTGCTATAGTGGGGAATAGAAGAGTGGATCTAGGTCTGTGTTTACGGGGCAGCCAGGGTAGATAAGAGACTGAGTGTACTTCCACTAAGTCGCTCTCCAGATCAACCCATCTCTTAACATTGCGGGTTGAGTGCCAGGCGGCCATCTAACTCAACCGGGTTGCATTATAGTAGCGGTGCAGTGAGGGCAACCCCAAGCCCCTGTCCCAAGAACGCTTAGTGAGTATATCTCGACGAATCCAGGGTTTTCGGTAGTTCCAGATGAATTTACAGAGTACAGTTTGAAGTGTGTTGAGGGTGTGGGAGGGAATAGGAATAGGGAGAGTTTGGAATAGGTATAGTAGTTTGGGGAGAATGTTCATTTTTACGGCATTAATGCCACCTACCCATGAGAGAAAATGTGTTTGCCACTGTTGTAGGTCCCTCTGGATTGAGCTGATGAGGGGAGGGTAGTTGGCTTTATATAGGGATTCATAGGATTTAGTGATGAATAACCCTAGATATTTGAGGGAATCTTTTTTCCATATGAAATTAAAATTTGATTGCAATAACGACTTCATATTGCCGGGTAGATGTATAGGAAGAGCTTCGGATTTGGTATGATTAACTTTGTAATCTGAGAGGGAGCCATATATAGAGAGTTCTCAAAACAAATTGGAAAGAGAGGTGAGTGGTTTTGTTAGCATAAAAAGTATATTGTCTGCGAACAGAGATAGGGTATATTGAGAGTGTTTAACCTTGACTCCAGTAATGTCGGGATTGGCCCGTATACGAGTAGCAAGTGGTTCAATAATAAGGGCAAATATGAGTGGCGATAAAGGGCATCCCTGCCTGGTTCCATTTGTTATTGAAAAGGAGTCGGAGAGTAGGCCTCCTGCTGAGACCGTAGCAGAGGGATTGGTGTAGAGGGCTTGGATAGCTTGTAAGAACTGTCCTCGGAACCCGAATTGGCGCAATGTTTGGAAAAGAAAAGGCCAGGAGACCCTGTCGAGGGCCTTCTCCGCATCCAGAGCAAGCACCAGAGAGGGAAGTTTGTGGGTATTGATATAGTGAACTAGATCGATTGTACGTCTAGTATTGTCCAGTGCTTGTCTGGACGGGACAAAGCCCACCTGGTCGGGATGGATTAATGAGGGAAGGAGGGGGTTGAGCCTATTTGCAATTACCTTAGCAAAGAGCTTTAGATCAGTATTGAGTAGTGAGATGGGACGGTAATTAGACACTAAAAGGGGATCCTGATTAGGTTTCGGGATGACAGTTATGGTAGCTTTAGTCGTGTGTGGGTGAAATGGGGAGCCTTCTAAAATACAATTGAAAGCCACAGTAAGGTGAGGTATCAAGGAAGTTTGAAAAGTTTTATAGTAGGACATTTAAGTCCGTCGGGACCGGGTGCCTTTGAAGATTTTTGTGTTTTGAGAGCAGAAACAATTTCTTCTGCAGAGATAGGGTCATTTAGCGCGGAAGAGGTGGCGGTATCAATTCGGGGGAGATTACAGGAGGCCAAATAGTCCGCGGTTGAGGTGTCCGCGTTGATGTTATTTGTTGGAGGGAGATTGTAAAGGCGTTCGTAATAATTCTTCACTAGAGAATTGATGGTGGATGGACTATAGTGGCTAGTGCCGCGGTTGTCATTTAATGCTGGAATAGCGGTCCTGGCTTTCCAAGCTTTCAATCTATTGGCTAGTAGGGAATCAGCTTTGTTGCTCTTTTCAGAGAATTTTTGGTTGAGCCAGCGTAGGGCCTGCTCAGTCTTTTCAGCGTTAAGAGCATTAAGGGCCGTCTTGGAAGAAGTCAGTTGGGTGTACAGTGAATGGGAGGGAGTACATTTATGAGCGGTTTCTGGACGTTGAACCTCTGCGGTCAGGGACTTTATTTGGGACCTACGTTCTTTATTTCTAAAGGAGGCATAATTAATGATGTGCCCACGGATAACAGCTTTATGCGCTTCCCACACCAAAGGGGTGCAGGTAGGATCATTATTTAAAGAGAAATAGTCCTCGAGGGCGGACCTCACCCATTCCTGAAACTTTGGAATGGTGAGTAAAGTTTCATTTAAATGCCACGGGGGTCGTGAGGGTGGAACATCAAAAAAATTGAAGGACGCAGTGACGATAGAATGGTCTGACCAAGCATTAGACAAAATAGAGGAATCAACAAGGTGTTCGCAAGCTGGTGTGCTACATAAAATAAGATCTATTCTCGAATAGGACTGGAGGGGTATTGAGAAGAAAGTAAAATCCTTGGATGAGGGGTTGAGGGCCCGCCATGTATCAAATAGGCCCGATTCACGGAGGTGCTTGTTTAGGGAGCGAGTTGCTGGGCAGGGTCGTGTTTTGCTGGGGGTAGGACCTTTGTCAAGCTCGTGGCTAAGGACTGCGTTGAAGTCTCCGACAATGAGGCTGCCTATCCTATATTTGTTAATTTTAGAAAAAATGGAATTGAAGAATGATGATTGATCTGAGTTGGGAGCATATATATTAGCAATTGTGCATTCTAAACTGCCTAGTTTGCCTGTCAAATTAATATACCTTCCATCTGAGTCTGTATGTACTGTGTGTAGGGAGAAGGGGATTTTGCTATTGATCAGTATCGCTACTCCATTGTGTTTAGACCGACTAGAGGAGTAACACGCGGTGGGGAAACTCTTAGTATGTAGTGAGGGATGTGACTGCGCTTTAAAGTGGGTTTCCTGGATCAGGATAATCCCAGCTTTGAGATCTCGAATAGTTCGGAAGAGCGATGAGCGCTTCTGAGGGGTATTTAAACCCTTGGAGTTAAGGGAGGCAAAAGTTAGCAACATTTGGCTGGGATGCAATCCTCAATATAAGTAATAATGTAGATGGAAAGTTCCTGATTCGCTAAGGGGAAGAGGGAGAAAGAAAATAAAGAAAGAGGGAGATTAGAAAGAGAAAGATAAAGAGAGAAGAAATGGGAGGGGGTTAAAAGTGTGGGAGATAGGGGAGAGAGAACCGGGTGGGAATTCCCCGTGTCCAGCAGGGGAAAATACACTCGGAGAGTGGGACGAAGCAATCCAGAAAGGTAGAAGGCAGGAGAATCCGAACTACCTTTAGGTAACTAGTTAAAATGGATTAGAAAACAAATAATCTCATATACCGGAAAGTACTGAGTTTGTATTGAGGGAAGAAGTGAGAGTGTCAGAGAGCATTAGCCCTCTGTTTGTGGTTGTGTAGTAGAGGTAAATGAAGACCTGGTAAACATTGCAGAGATGTCAATGTGAGTTGTCAGAGGGGGGAGAGAAAGCATATAGTATGAGGGCTCATATAAGGGTATACTTATCAATTACAAATTACAAAGTCAATTATAACTAAACATATAACATGCAGAAATGGTTCAAATATGTTCGTCAGATATTTCTAGGAACACACGAAGAGTAGGGTAATATTACTCGCGTTGGACCCACATGCGGTGTCCTGATGGGTAGAGCATTCTGGGAGCTCCGATGGAGTCATAAGCTACTAAAAATACAGCTACATGAAATAAAATAAACATATATTCATAACTTACTACTATAAAACAGTAGAACAGATGAAACATCTACAAATTTCATAACACGTAGTTATATGACTGAGAAAAAGGATATGAAATGGCTGTCTATACTGAGACTCAGGGCCAAGGTGAGGGTCCCATGACGGAGGAGGGTAGTCTCTGCTATAAAGTAGGATGTTTCTCAGAAGAGTGTCCAGTTATCGTGGGTAAACCCAAATGGGAAGTAGGAGTAGTATGTAACCTTAATCATATTATATGTCCTCTGAAGCGGTTGGAGGGGGGCCGGAGTCTTCCAGATGGGAAAGAAAGTCTTTCCCATCTGGGGTTTTCCACGTGTCGGGGCCAAGACTCTTTCTTTATCCTTAAAGCTTAAGAAGCATATGACTACATCTCTTGGGGGTTCACCATCTCTGGGTTTAGGTCTGACAACAGTCAGATAACGACACTTGCCACAGAGTGTACGGATATATAATAATCAAAAACCGTTTATAATGTAAGTATGGTGGGTTAGAAAAGGGACTAACAGAGAGTAGGATTAGAAAGGATTTATGTGAGAGGGAGGAAGGGGACAAACAAAAAAAAAACAAAGGGGGGAGAGAAGTATAAGAGAGTGAGCCACAGGTATATAGTATATTTATGTATAATTATATGAGGAACGTCAGGCCGGAACTAACAAAGACCTGGGAGAGGTGAGTTTTGAAAGGTATACCAGGAATTCCACACGGTATGGAACTTCCGGACAGCATTGTTTTGTAGACTGGTGATATATTCCATATTTGCTATGAACCAAATTCTGTTCAGAAGCTCCTGACGGCTGGGAGTGTGTGAAACCTTCCAATTGCGGGCGATTTGAAATTTGGCTGTGCAGGAGATATGGAGGATTAGTTTATTTGTAGTGTTGGGGATGGAGTCCATTGGAGCACAAAGTAGAAGAGTAGCTGGGGTAGGAGAGATCGGGATGTTAACAATTCGGGACAGTAGGGTATGGACCATGTTCCAGAATGGGACAATCAAGGGGCATGACCACCACGTATGAAAATAAGTTCCGAGTTGGCTGCACCCTCTCCAGCAGAGATTAGAGGTCCTGGGGTAGATCTAATGTAGCCGTTCTGGCACTAAGTACCATCTGGTGTACACCTTATATGAATTCTCGCGGATGACCACATTGATGGAGCATTTAGAAATGATCAAGTGTATAATATCCCATGCTTCTTCCCCAAGAAAGAGGCCAAGATCCGTTTCCCAAGCCTGTTCGTGTGTTTCAAGCGGAGGAGGCTTCAACGCCAGTATGGAGTGATAAAGGTACGAAATAGCTCCTTTGTCGTTAGGTCTATAAATGCATAATCTCTCTATGGGTGTGGGGTTAGGAGGGGAGCGAGTGGAGGTATTTGAGCTGGCAAAGTGGTGGATTTGTAGATATTGATAGTGGAGTTTATTGGGAAGTTTATGTTTGTCTTGAATATCTGAGAAAGATCTAGGGGAGGATACTTCAACTACATGATGTAGCCTAGTGATGCCTGCTGATATCCAGGGGCAAGCCACTGTTTGAGATAGACCACGGGGGGAATGCAGGGTTGTTCCAAGTGGGGGTTAGAGGGGAAGGGTGTGGAGAGAGATCCAGTTTTTTGTTAAGGGAGTCCCAGTTACTAAGTGTCAGTGCTATAGTGGGGAATAGAAGAGTGGATCTAGGTCTGTGTTTACGGGGCAGCCAGGGTAGATAAGAGACTGAGTGTACTTCCACTAAGTCGCTCTCCAGATCAACCCATCTCTTAACATTGCGGGTTGAGTGCCAGGCGGCCATCTAACTCAACCGGGTTGCATTATAGTAGCGGTGCAGTGAGGGCAACCCCAAGCCCCTGTCCCAAGAACGCTTAGTGAGTATATCTCGACGAATCCAGGGTTTTCGGTAGTTCCAGATGAATTTACAGAGTACAGTTTGAAGTGTGTTGAGGGTGTGGGAGGGAATAGGAATAGGGAGAGTTTGGAATAGGTATAGTAGTTTGGGGAGAATGTTCATTTTTACGGCATTAATGCCACCTACCCATGAGAGAAAATGTGTTTGCCACTGTTGTAGGTCCCTCTGGATTGAGCTGATGAGGGGAGGGTAGTTGGCTTTATATAGGGATTCATAGGATTTAGTGATGAATAACCCTAGATATTTGAGGGAATCTTTTTTCCATATGAAATTAAAATTTGATTGCAATAACGACTTCATATTGCCGGGTAGATGTATAGGAAGAGCTTCGGATTTGGTATGATTAACTTTGTAATCTGAGAGGGAGCCATATATAGAGAGTTCTCAAAACAAATTGGAAAGAGAGGTGAGTGGTTTTGTTAGCATAAAAAGTATATTGTCTGCGAACAGAGATAGGGTATATTGAGAGTGTTTAACCTTGACTCCAGTAATGTCGGGATTGGCCCGTATACGAGTAGCAAGTGGTTCAATAATAAGGGCAAATATGAGTGGCGATAAAGGGCATCCCTGCCTGGTTCCATTTGTTATTGAAAAGGAGTCGGAGAGTAGGCCTCCTGCTGAGACCGTAGCAGAGGGATTGGTGTAGAGGGCTTGGATAGCTTGTAAGAACTGTCCTCGGAACCCGAATTGGCGCAATGTTTGGAAAAGAAAAGGCCAGGAGACCCTGTCGAGGGCCTTCTCCGCATCCAGAGCAAGCACCAGAGAGGGAAGTTTGTGGGTATTGATATAGTGAACTAGATCGATTGTACGTCTAGTATTGTCCAGTGCTTGTCTGGACGGGACAAAGCCCACCTGGTCGGGATGGATTAATGAGGGAAGGAGGGGGTTGAGCCTATTTGCAATTACCTTAGCAAAGAGCTTTAGATCAGTATTGAGTAGTGAGATGGGACGGTAATTAGACACTAAAAGGGGATCCTGATTAGGTTTCGGGATGACAGTTATGGTAGCTTTAGTCGTGTGTGGGTGAAATGGGGAGCCTTCTAAAATACAATTGAAAGCCACAGTAAGGTGAGGTATCAAGGAAGTTTGAAAAGTTTTATAGTAGGACATTTAAGTCCGTCGGGACCGGGTGCCTTTGAAGATTTTTGTGTTTTGAGAGCAGAAACAATTTCTTCTGCAGAGATAGGGTCATTTAGCGCGGAAGAGGTGGCGGTATCAATTCGGGGGAGATTACAGGAGGCCAAATAGTCCGCGGTTGAGGTGTCCGCGTTGATGTTATTTGTTGGAGGGAGATTGTAAAGGCGTTCGTAATAATTCTTCACTAGAGAATTGATGGTGGATGGACTATAGTGGCTAGTGCCGCGGTTGTCATTTAATGCTGGAATAGCGGTCCTGGCTTTCCAAGCTTTCAATCTATTGGCTAGTAGGGAATCAGCTTTGTTGCTCTTTTCAGAGAATTTTTGGTTGAGCCAGCGTAGGGCCTGCTCAGTCTTTTCAGCGTTAAGAGCATTAAGGGCCGTCTTGGAAGAAGTCAGTTGGGTGTACAGTGAATGGGAGGGAGTACATTTATGAGCGGTTTCTGGACGTTGAACCTCTGCGGTCAGGGACTTTATTTGGGACCTACGTTCTTTATTTCTAAAGGAGGCATAATTAATGATGTGCCCACGGATAACAGCTTTATGCGCTTCCCACACCAAAGGGGTGCAGGTAGGATCATTATTTAAAGAGAAATAGTCCTCGAGGGCGGACCTCACCCATTCCTGAAACTTTGGAATGGTGAGTAAAGTTTCATTTAAATGCCACGGGGGTCGTGAGGGTGGAACATCAAAAAAATTGAAGGACGCAGTGACGATAGAATGGTCTGACCAAGCATTAGACAAAATAGAGGAATCAACAAGGTGTTCGCAAGCTGGTGTGCTACATAAAATAAGATCTATTCTCGAATAGGACTGGAGGGGTATTGAGAAGAAAGTAAAATCCTTGGATGAGGGGTTGAGGGCCCGCCATGTATCAAATAGGCCCGATTCACGGAGGTGCTTGTTTAGGGAGCGAGTTGCTGGGCAGGGTCGTGTTTTGCTGGGGGTAGGACCTTTGTCAAGCTCGTGGCTAAGGACTGCGTTGAAGTCTCCGACAATGAGGCTGCCTATCCTATATTTGTTAATTTTAGAAAAAATGGAATTGAAGAATGATGATTGATCTGAGTTGGGAGCATATATATTAGCAATTGTGCATTCTAAACTGCCTAGTTTGCCTGTCAAATTAATATACCTTCCATCTGAGTCTGTATGTACTGTGTGTAGGGAGAAGGGGATTTTGCTATTGATCAGTATCGCTACTCCATTGTGTTTAGACCGACTAGAGGAGTAACACGCGGTGGGGAAACTCTTAGTATGTAGTGAGGGATGTGACTGCGCTTTAAAGTGGGTTTCCTGGATCAGGATAATCCCAGCTTTGAGATCTCGAATAGTTCGGAAGAGCGATGAGCGCTTCTGAGGGGTATTTAAACCCTTGGAGTTAAGGGAGGCAAAAGTTAGCAACATTTGGCTGGGATGCAATCCTCAATATAAGTAATAATGTAGATGGAAAGTTCCTGATTCGCTAAGGGGAAGAGGGAGAAAGAAAATAAAGAAAGAGGGAGATTAGAAAGAGAAAGATAAAGAGAGAAGAAATGGGAGGGGGTTAAAAGTGTGGGAGATAGGGGAGAGAGAACCGGGTGGGAATTCCCCGTGTCCAGCAGGGGAAAATACACTCGGAGAGTGGGACGAAGCAATCCAGAAAGGTAGAAGGCAGGAGAATCCGAACTACCTTTAGGTAACTAGTTAAAATGGATTAGAAAACAAATAATCTCATATACCGGAAAGTACTGAGTTTGTATTGAGGGAAGAAGTGAGAGTGTCAGAGAGCATTAGCCCTCTGTTTGTGGTTGTGTAGTAGAGGTAAATGAAGACCTGGTAAACATTGCAGAGATGTCAATGTGAGTTGTCAGAGGGGGGAGAGAAAGCATATAGTATGAGGGCTCATATAAGGGTATACTTATCAATTACAAATTACAAAGTCAATTATAACTAAACATATAACATGCAGAAATGGTTCAAATATGTTCGTCAGATATTTCTAGGAACACACGAAGAGTAGGGTAATATTACTCGCGTTGGACCCACATGCGGTGTCCTGATGGGTAGAGCATTCTGGGAGCTCCGATGGAGTCATAAGCTACTAAAAATACAGCTACATGAAATAAAATAAACATATATTCATAACTTACTACTATAAAACAGTAGAACAGATGAAACATCTACAAATTTCATAACACGTAGTTATATGACTGAGAAAAAGGATATGAAATGGCTGTCTATACTGAGACTCAGGGCCAAGGTGAGGGTCCCATGACGGAGGAGGGTAGTCTCTGCTATAAAGTAGGATGTTTCTCAGAAGAGTGTCCAGTTATCGTGGGTAAACCCAAATGGGAAGTAGGAGTAGTATGTAACCTTAATCATATTATATGTCCTCTGAAGCGGTTGGAGGGGGGCCGGAGTCTTCCAGATGGGAAAGAAAGTCTTTGCCTTCTTTAGGGTCTCTGATGATAATTGTTTTACCGTTGAAGTCAACCATTAGTTTGAAGGGGAAACCCCATCGATAATGGATCCCCGTGCTTGTAGTGCCCTCGTTAGATCCTGAAGTTCTCTACGTTTCAAGATTGTAATGGGGGCTAGATCTTGGAAGAATTTTAATTTGATGTTATCATAGAGAATATGGGGTTTTCCACGTGTCGGGGCCAAGACTCTTTCTTTATCCTTAAAGCTTAAGAAGCATATGACTACATCTCTTGGGGGTTCACCATCTCTGGGTTTAGGTCTGAGGGCTCGATGGGCTCTTTCAAGGGGCAGCTGATGAGGGCTTAGGTCAGGGAGAATGGAGGAGATAAGTTTCTAAATTATCCGTGGACACCGTTTCTGGGATGCTTCGTATGCGGAGATTGTTTCGTCGCGCACGATTCTCCAGATCCTCATTCTTGGTGCGGAGATCAGCAAGATCCTGGACAATGTGATCGATGTCCCTATGAGTTTCGTTTTGGAATTTTTGAAGGGTGTCTTGGCGAGATTCTAATTTAGAGGTTCTTGTAGAAAGTGAGGATAGATCTGATTTAATCGATGAAACTGCCTTATCCAGCTTGGACTCTAGAGATTCTTTAAAATCTGTGATAAGGGATCGCAGTGCCATAATGTCTTCTTTTGTGAATAGAGCTGAAGAAGGTGTATCCTCTCCCTCTGTATGGGGTAGACTAGGGGAAGGAGGAGCGGCAGCCGCCGAGGACTTGTCACCTTTAGAAAAATGTTGGGAGATATCACCACGTTTTCTGGTGTTGTTATTTGACCTGTTCATAGTGGCGGTAGGGGGGTCGGCAGACAGGGGTAAATATGACGACTGGGAGAACTCTGTGGACCTAGTTGAACAGTGACGGAGGACCCGAGATAGTGGACGTCTGCAGATATGCACAGAGTGGAATTGTGCGTTTTTTGTCTAGAAAAGAACCACAAGAGGGCAATGCCCCAACACTCTCAGGGGGTCATTGCCTCAGATTTTATACACATTTAACTCAGTATCACAGAGCGGTTTATAGGCGGCAGTGAGGTTCTGCTGCAGTCAGATGCGTGCGCTCGCTTCAGAGCTACTTTTCAGCCCGGCCAGCGGTGTCGGAGAATGAAAGTGTTTAGGGACCTCTATCAGATGTGGTCTTCATAAGAGAGGGTGCAGTCTGTGTGATGTAAAATGTGGGTAAGACAGGATCTGCAATTATCCACGTCTGCTTGGAGTACCTGCTAAGCCACGGCCCCCGTAAAATCACTTTTTATATAATCAAATGTTCAGTATATTGTGAATGCACTCACCCTTCTAGTTAGTAGCAGGCAACAAAACAATGTAACCGGGGTGAGGGCGAACCTTGATGATAGACCACTGTGTAGGTTGATGTAGTTGGTGGGCCACAGACTGCAAAAGGGACTTCCAGTGTTATAAGAGTTATTAATCCAAAGTGGCCACCACGCAGGGGGAGAGTATTACAGTGGAGGGAAGATCCAGCAGAGAAGGTGAGACATCTGGGGACCCACACGCCGCTGAGTAAGTCAGGGGAGCAGATCCGGCAGGGGGGAGATGGCACAGCAGTGCGAAGGTGACCAGGAGATGCTGTGAGAGGACTAGCGTGGTCTGAGATGCAGGCTGATCTCCAAGCCGTTTTCAAGATGACGGCCTCCCGCGATTCGCGGCTCCGGCCGCGATTACTTCTAAGGGGACCACCGGGTTATGGAACACCCCTCTGCAGATCCCCACACCGCCAGGGAAGTCCAGGGGGGGACCGGGAGGTAGCGGCAACTGTCTGAATTGGCTGCGGCGCCGCCGACCTGCGGGACTCCAAAATTGAGCCACCGGCTTCTGGTTGAGATGTAGGCCGTGACGCTGCTGGAGCCGGAGATCACTACCGGAGTTCAGGTAGGGGTGCAGCGGGGTGGCAGGAGGTCAGGAGAGGTAATGGGGTCCGCTGAGATAGCCGGGGCAGCAGTAATGGGGTGATTTGCAGTGGAGTCTGAGGAGCTCTAAAGAAACACAGCCTCTCCACTTGCTAGTCATGCCACGCCCAGATTAGCAGAGTATTTGCTGGTAAATTGGTCGTTTCCGCCTGAATATAACTCACCTGTCCGAGCCCTTATGTGGTCTTTCAACAGCGGATCTATTTGAAAACAATGGGCATTCTTTAACAACGAACCTTAACACCAGCTACATATTTTGTATGCCATTGGTATTCAACAATACTTACCCATCTGGCGAGGTCCAGCCACGTCCCCATCCTACGGGCTGTTGTGTCATGCGCCACAGCCAGACTGCATATGTGCATGATACTGTCGCTGAACCAGGAAAGGCTGTTGCTGGGTCCCTATTGCCGGCAATGTGGACCGTATTGCTCTCACTATCTATAGATGGCGTAAGCGATACAATGACAAACAGCGGTAATCTTAGTTTACCGCTGTTTGCTAAATATTGAAAGGAGAAAATAAGCCCTCTAGTGCTAAAAGGGTGATTTGCCCCGTTGTTACATGGGGCCCAATATGTTATGTATTATTACTTCCCCATTCCATATTAACATCACTGTGAACGAAGAAACAGTTTTGCACTCAGAATTATAGATCTTTAACCCCTGAATTGTGTCACCCTCATATTGTTCCTGACAGAAAGGGGACATTGCGGATGACAATTTAACATTTGTGTTTGATTTATTTATTTTTTTACTTGCATCTGACTATAAAAAAGGACTTTGATATCATTTTGCTAGAAGTATTGTTTTTGAAAAATATCTTTATCGTATTTACTAGTTTGTCATTTATATGCTTATGTTATTTATAGATTTTTTTTTTTATAAATAATTTGTCATTTGTTATTTTCAATGCTTGTTTGCGATTATTACTGCAGTCATGACCACTTGCTGAGAGGTAAAACAGATCTACCATCTACAGACAACTGTAAATTAAACAGATGTTACTTTTCATGTGTGTTAAATCTCTCTAGTTTCTTCAAAATTTTTCTATATGAAGTTGGGTATGCAATGGGAGTATTTATGTGACAGCGATTATTCCATAGAATGGTTGCTTAGACACTTTCCATGACATCACACTGTAAGAAATGTGCCAGTTATCAGTGCAGGCTCCTGATTGGCCCTGAAACCATGCCCCAGGATCCTCTGCACAAACCAACTGCAAATTTAATTAATGCCTAAGGAAGTAGGGAGCAGTTTTATTAGTTATTTTGTCAATCTTGTGTAAAAAAACATGTGCATTGTAGTTAGGTTTTTATTCAGCCTGTACTATTGGTGCTTTATTAAAATCGATAACGGATTTACTTTAAAGGTTTAATGGACAACTTTCCATATACTTTATTTATTTAATTTAAATATGTGTGCAGTTTATTTTCATAGTAGTTATGTTACACTGTCAGAGAGAAAAGCATAGCAGTAGATCAGATAGTATACCATTATTTGTGTTTCCATATTTTCCCATGTCTATTTACACCCCGGCGATGTTTGGTGTGTGACGGACGGATCCTCCTTGTTTACTTTGGAAATAAATGGGAAATTTTCCACGACTGTTTTTCATTGCTGTGATAGGAAAGACACGTATGTATGACGCATGAACAATGATACTGGCTTGTCTGAGTAAAATTAAATCACAATTTTTTACTAATAAACTAAAATTTGCTAACTTACACAATTTTTCATATCATTTCTTTTATATAACTTTACAATATTTCCTGTATGAAATTATGACGATATCTCAGTGGCGTAACTAGGGTATTTGGAGCCCAGGGCAAGATGAGAAACGGAGCACCCCCCCCCCCACTCCCATCCGAGTGTGCAGAAAAAGTGGGTGTGGTCAGATGCCACAAGGGGCGTGGCCATTGAAACATGGGGTTGGGTCAACATGACACACCACTGTTTCTCGTCACTCTGGGAGCATTCCTTTCCATTCCATACGCACCTTTGTACCCCTAGTAGTAGTGCCCCTCATGCAATGCCCACTGTAGTAGTGCCCTTTATGCAATGTCCCCAGTAGTAGTGAACCATATGTAATGCCCCCTGTTTTAATGCACATTATGCAGTGCCCCAGTAGTGCCCCTTATACAGTGCCCATTATGGAGTGCCCCCTGTAGTGCCCAATATACAGTGCCCCCAGTAGTAGTACCTTTTACACATACGCAGACTCAGACAGACAAAATTCTACTTACTGGAATCCCCGCTCCTGCACCCGCTGCTCCGTCCTCCTGCTCGGCGCTATAGGAAAGACGGCATGACGTCTCTCCCTTCACCCAGTGCGGGAGCTGGAAGGCGGAGCTCATGAGTGTGCTAGTCCTAGAGACATGGTGGACCTTCCCCCTGTCCTCAGCGCTTTTTCAATAAGGGACCAGCTGCAAAAAAGGGGGAGTGGTCTCAAAAGAAAGGGGGCGTGATCACACAATATTGTCCCCGATTCCAATTGCTCCACAGAGTAGCACAATCTTACTCACATTACACCGCACATAGGAACTGATTCAGTCCCGGATGCTAAGAAGCGTTTGCTCGTAGCTGGCCGATGTTCGTATTCTGTGCATGTGTATGCATCGCAATGTGCGTGTGCAAACCAGTGCGAAAGCTCGGGAAGCGTTTGCTCGCTGTACATAGACTGCCCAGTAGAGTGAGTGACAGGAGAAGCCATTTCTACATGGTAACAAGGGCTGACCACCAGAAACGGGGGATTAGAGGTGCGAATGCAGGCGTGCCTGAGCGCCTCAACGCCGTTTCAGAAGCGTGCGTAATTAAAAGGAAGCGTCATTGTCCACATCACCTGGCTGTTTTTTACACTCAAGTGATCGCAGTGTTTGAGGTAGGGTATAGTCAACCTCAAGCACTGCGTTCGCTTACGATGGTATCCGATGTACCGATGCTTGCATACACTTCCTGGAGATGACGTGCATTAGTGGGCGTCTTAAGACAGGCTGGTGGGCGTCTGCATACACAAAGTGATCGGACACCAAGACATAGTGGGCGTGCTTATGCCTTGCCGTGCGATCGCCTGCCATGCCGTCACTTAGCTGAATTTGCATACGCTGGGTGCGAAAGAATGCATCTAGCGAGTGGATCTGAATGAGGGCCATAGTGCCCCTGATTCACATTACACCACATAGAAGTGTCCCTTATTCATGTTATGACACACAGTAGTGCCCCTTTTACACAATGCCCTCATTAGTGCCCCTATACACAATGCCCACAATAGTAGTGCCCCTTATACAATGCCCACAGCAGTAGTGCCCCTTACACATAATGCCCACAGCAGTAGTGCCACTAATGCAATGCCCACTGTAGTGGTAACCCTTATGCAGTGCCCCTATGCAATGCCCCCAGCAGTAGTGACCCCAGTAGTAGTGCCCCTAGTAGTAATGTCCCCTGTAGTAGTTCCCTCAGTAGTCGTGCCCCCAGTAGTAGTACCCCTTACACCAAAAAAGATAATTAAAAATACAAACACAAAATCTCAGCGGGCACCTGGCAAATGGAGCCTCCCTGCAACGCGGGGCGACTGGCCGGGTAAGGTGGACTAAAGGAGGCGGAACGCAGTTCTGCCCCGTTCTGGATCCACTTTAACCCCTGAGTACAACCTCACCATTTATTATTTCATGCATAACACCAGGCAGAGTACTGTGACACAGTGGACCCTTAGCACATGTTGTATAGCAAACAAGGTTATACTATGTTGACAGCAGGTAGACAGAGCAGAGACAGTATGGCAAAAATAAGTAAATATTATGCATGCAGTCCCAATGCACACCACATAAGTTCTATGCCCAGAACGGCTCCGTGCATACAATACATAGCCCCATACCACCATAGTTCAACAATTATTCAACAATAAACTGTAATATACACATCATGATATAATATGCAAAGTGATAAGTCTAACAACATATAATATTTTAAATAATATGCCCATGATTAATTATGCCAAATAAAATATCATGCAATATACACACATCACTTATTGGGCCTGATTCTGAGGTAAGAGTAAAGCAAAAAAGCAAGAAACTGTCTACCTGGACAGACCATGTAGTATTGCAACATGGTTTTTCCAAGGTGCACTGGGCCTGATTCAGAGCCGGACGCTATTTGCGCTCGCTCTTTCAGAACAAGGGGCCGGCTATTTAAATTGAGTGCTCGCTCTTTGCGGTCTGTTGATGCCTCTATGTCTGAGCGAGCAAACGAAACATGCGCTCGCTATTTTGTAAAGATGCCCCCTGGCTGCTCGCATCATATGTCATCTCCGCTATTTATTAGATTAATTGAGTACATCGAAAGGCGTCTGAACTGCTCGCAGTGCTTGTGGTTGGATTTTCCTACCGCAATCATGCGAACAGTTCAGGCTAAGAATCAACCAAGTGACGTGGTCGATGACGCTGCTTTGTTAATTATGCACACCCTTAAAACGCCCGTTTTGACCGTTTGGCACGCCTGCGTTCTGATCTCCACTACCCGTTTTCAAGCACCTTCCACTGTTACCACCCACAAACGCCTCATCCTGTCACTCAAATTAGCAGGCACTCGCAATTTTGCAAACACACGTTTTCCGACCGCACTGACTTTTTGGCGCATGCGCATTACGACCCATACGCATGCGCAGATGTGCGAACATCGCTCGGAGCGAACGAGCGGCCGCTTACGAGCGGCTCTGAATCAGGCCCACAGTTACTAGTTATTTGTTTTACTTCCAGCTCAGTGTCAGGCTCACAGTCTCTCCTTCAGGTCCCGTCGACGTGATGCGGGTAAGCTGTTCGATTCCTGGGGCTGATGGAGGGCAATTGCCAATTTTGTTTTTACAGATAAGGGGTGGCAAAGAGAGGTTGGCGATTACTAACACAGTATACGACCGCACGGCCGCCTCGATGTTTTGCCATTGCGCATGCGCACGAGGGAGCCGGCTCCCTCGTGCGCATGCGTGAAACCCGCTACGACCGACAGCGCTGGTCGTAGCGGGTCTCTTTCCAAAGGGGGCGAGCTGTCGATGTTGATTGACAGCTCGCCCCGTTTGGAAGGCAGGCCGGGGGGGTGGCAGCCCAAACGGAGGCGTTCCCATGGGAACGCCTGCCGTTTGGGGGAGGCCCCACTGACATCACTAGTGATGTCAGTGGAGAGCTTCCGGCTCTGACAGAGCCAGAAGCTCTTCGGGGCTTACAACAAGTGAGACCCTACCCTTGTGAGACCCTACCCTTCTCTGACCATCGCGACCATCACCCGAGCGGTCGTTAGAGCTGTGGGTGTTAACCCACAGCCAAACGACCGCAACAGAGGCGGCCGGTCAGGATGCAAGTGGCCGCCCAGTTTCTGAGCGACCGCTTGCATCCTCCAACCGCCTCTGAATGAGGGCCTTTATCTCCATTCACTTTATCTAGATCCAAGGCTTAGTAAATAGACCCCTCAATGGCAGCATTGCATGGTCTAGATCAGAAAGATTGTCCTTGAGTGTACGGCAGATCCTTAGGAATATGGAGTGTATTGGTGAGTAGGCCGATAGTCTGGTGGTAAGTGTAGAGCAGGACCCAATCCCACTATTTTCTTAGCAACTTGCAGTAAGGGAAAAATGACATCCCACTCTGCCGCTTATTTCCAGACATAATGAAGTAAAGACACATCATGTAACAATGTCCTGACAACGTGTACTGCCTTGTTGGGTCTTCCTCTCTCCTGGCTGGTAATGATAATAGGCACAATTTTGAAAAAAAAAGCGGGAAGCCCCAAAAAACACTCAACATGTTTTGATCACTGTCTTTGTCAAATGTGGGTATACGCTTTATACAAAGACAGTTGTTGAAACAGGGTGGTCACGCACTGATAATGCTGGCAGTCAGAATCCTGATACATGCAGGTAAGTATGCTAACCCCTCCCCTAACCAACCCCTCCCGCAGCCCAACCCTAACTTTCCCCTTCGGCAGCCTAACTCTAACCTCCCCCCAGTGGCGTAACTAGGGTATTTGGAGCCCAGGGCAAATTTGAAAAGGGAGCCCCCCCAACACCCCGAGATGTGCGCGCTCCTTAGGCGCGCGCGGGGAAAAATGGGTGTGGTCACTTAAAAATGGGGCGTGTCAACATGACACACCCCTTTATTTTCACGCTGAACATCCCTATCCATATGCACCTTAACCCCAGTAGTACCCCTTATACAGTACCCCCAGTATGCAGTTGTGGTCCCTCTTATGCAGGCCCATAGTAGTGCCCCTTATACAGTATCCCCAGTAGTGGTCCCTCTTATACAGCCCCCAATTAGTTCCCCTTACTCAGTACCCGCAGTAGTGGCCCCCCCAAATGCAGTGCCCCACGTAGTGTTCCCCCTTATGCAGTGCCCCCAGTAGCAGTCCCCACAATGCAGTGCGCCCAGTAGCGGTGTCCCCTTATGCAGTGCCCTTTATATGGTGCCCCCAGCAGTACTCCCCCACCTATGCAGTGCCCTTTATATAGTGCCCCCAGCAGTAGTCCCCCCCCCATGCATTTTTCCCAGTAGTGGTCCCCTTATGCAGGCACCCTGTAGTGATCCCCCCTATCCAGTGCCCCCTGTAGTGGCCCTTCCTATTATTGCCCCCAGTAGTGGTCCCCCGAGTGTAGTGCCTCTTGTAGTAGGCCCCTTTTATAATGCCCCCAGTGGTAGTTCCCCCCCAAGCCCAAGTAGTAGTCCCCAGTAGAGTAGGTCCTCCCAATGGCGCCCCCAGTTGTAGCCACCCCTCCCCCAGTAGAGGTCCCCCCAGTAGTAGCCACCCCTCCCCCAGTAGAGGTCCCCCCAGTAGTAGCCACCCCTCCCCCAGTAGAGGTCCCCCCAGTAGTAGCCACCCCCCTCCCCCGTTGTGCAGATAGGTTTAAAAAATATATATATATATATATATATATATATATTAAAATATACTTACCTGAATCTCTGGTCCTGGTCCTGCTCACGACGCCGCTCCTGCCCGGGTTGGCGCGCTCAGCATTATGGGACAGACGTCATGACGTCAGGCCTTCACTCCCATTACCCTCTGCTGGACCCGGACGGAAGCCCGGCTCTTGCAGTGGGTGCTGCAGCAGTCAATGAGAGTCTATCTGACTCTCATTGGCTGCTGTTTAACACACGCATCGCCGCCAGCGCTGGCGGCGATGTGTGTGTTATGCACAGCCTGAGCCCGCCTCCTGGAGCTATTGGGCAAGCGCTCAGGGGGAGGGAACAGGCTCAGGTGTGAAGCACAGGACCGGCGCTGGAAGCCTAGCGCCGGTCCTGTGTAAATGTGTAGCGCTGACCGCACTCATTGCAGTCGGTGCTACACTGGCTAACTAATACCGTGGCCGGCGGCGCCCAGGGCACGCACCCCGCTCGCCCTGCCCTAGTTACGCCACTGCCTCCCCCCCTCCCAGGCAGCCTAACCCTAACCCCCACCCCAGGCAGCCTAACCGTAACTCTCCTTTCCTGCAGCCTAATCCTAACCTCCCCACCCAGGCAGCCTAACCCTCCCTCTAACCCTAATACTCACCTTCAGGGTCTCAGCCATCGGGATTCTGAAGCCGGCATTGTGTGAGTCGGGATGCCGACTACATCCCATTGAAACGTGTTAAGCAGTCTTTGCATGATCTAGCTTTACTGCATTTATATCTGGTAGGTTCCCTTGCAGTATAGAAAAAAAGAATATATATATGGGTTGTTATTAGAGATGTGCGCCGCGGCCATTTTTGCTTGTTTTGGTTTTGGATCTGCATCTCCTTCATGTTTTGGATCTGGATTTGGTTTTGCAAAACCACCCTTGCATGTTTTGGTTTTGGTTTGCAGCGTCATAGTGCTTATATGGATACAACGGGGGGGGGATACGGCCTGCAGCATCACAGTACTTATATGGATACAACGGGGGGGATACGGCCTGCAGTGTCACAGTACTTATATGGATATCCTCGGGGGATATGGCCTGCAGCTTCACAGTGCTTATATGGATATACTGGGGGGGTACGGCCTGCAGCGTCACAGTGCTTATATGGATATACTGGGGGGATACAGCCTGCAGCGTCACAGTACTTATATGGTTATGCTGGGGGGGTACGGCCTGCAGCGTCACAGTGCTTATATGGATATGCTGGGGGGGTAAGGCCTGCAGCGTCATAGTGCTTATATGGATATGCTGGGGGGATATGGCCTGCAGCATCACAGTACTTATATGGATACACTGGGGTACAGCCTGCAGCATCACAGTACTTATATGGATATGCTGGGGGGCTACGGTCTGCAGCGTCACAGTACTTATATGGATACACTGGGGTACGGAAGCATACACGGGGGTACGGCCTGCAGCATCACAGTGCTTATATGGATATGCTGGGAGGATACGGCCTGCAGCATCACAGTGCTTATATGGATATGCTGGGGGGATACAGCCTGCAGTGTCACAGTGCTTATATGGATACACTGGGGTCCGGAAGCATACACTGGGGCAGAGCCGTAACTAGACTTTTTGGTGCACTGTGCCAGAAAGAGCATTGGCGCCCCCCTCATTTTTCAAAGGGACATAATGCACCCAAAAAAGGGCCATGGCTTCATGGGGAAGGGCCAGGGAAGAGATAGGGGAGGCCAGGAGATGCTGGGGATGAAATAAGAGGAAGATACAAGCAAGAATGATAATAAACAGAAATTTGACAGGCAGAAACAGCGTCCCCAGACCTGTGGTGCCCTGTGCGATGGCACCGGCCACACTACCCTAGCTACGGCCCTGCACTGGGGTACAGCCTGCAGCGTCACAGTGCTTATATGGATATGCTGGGGGGATGTGGCCTGCAGCGTCACATTGCTTATATGGATATGCTGGGGGGATACAGCCTGCAGCGTCACAGTGCTTATATGGGTACACTGGGGTACGGAAGCATACACTGGGGTACGGCCTGCAGCGTCACAGTGCTTATATGGATATCCTGGGGGGATACAGCCTGCAGCGTCACAGTACTTATATGGATATGCTGGGGGGTACAGACTGCAGTGTCACAGTGCTTATATGGATATGCTGGAGGGATATGGCCTGCAGCAACACGGTACTTACATGGATACACTGGGGGTACGGAAGCATACACGGGGGTACGGCCGGCAGCGTCACAGTGCTTATATGGATATGCTGGGGGGATATGGCCTGCAGCATCACAGTACTTATATGGATACACTGGAGTACGGCCTGCAGCATCACAGTACTTATATGGATATGCTGGGGGGCTACGGTCTGCAGCGTCACAGTACTTATATGGATACACTGGGGTACAGAAGCATACACGGGGGTACAGCCTGCAGCGTCACAGTGCTTATATGGATATGCTGGAGGGATACGGCCTGCAGCATCACAGTGCTTATATGGATATGCTGGGGGGATACGGCCTGCAGCGTCACAGTGCTTATATGGATACACTGGGGTCCGGAACATACACTAGACTTTTTGGTGCCCTATGCCAGAAAGAGCATTGGCACCCCCTCATTTTTCAAAGGGACATAATGCACCCAAAAAAGGGCCATGGCTTCATGGGGAAGGGCCAAGGAAGAGATAGGGGAAGCCAGGAGATGCTGGGATGAAATAAGAAGAAGCTACAAGCAAGAATGATAATAAAGTGAAATTTGACAGGCAGAAACAGCGTCCCCTGACCTGTGGTGCCCTGTGCGATGGCACCGGCCACGCTACCCTAGCTACGGCCCTGCACTGGGGTACAGCCTGCAGCGTCACAGTGCTTATATGGATATGCTGGGGGGATACAGCCTGCAGCGTCACAGTACTTATATGGATATGCTGGGGGGTACGGACTGCAGTGTCACAGTGCTTATATGGATATGCTGGAGGGATATGGCCTGCAGCGTCACGGTACTTAGATGGATACACTGGGGGTACGGAAGCATACACGGGGGTACGGCCGGCAGCGTCACAGTGCTTATATGGATATGCTTGGGGGATATGGCCTGCAGCATCACAGTACTTATATGGATATGCTGGGGGGCTACCGTCTGCAGCGTCACAGTACTTATATGGGTACACTGGGGTACGGAAGCATACACTGGGGTACGGCCTGCAGCGTCACAGTGCTTATATGGATATGCTGGGGGGATACAGCCTGCAGTGTCACAGTGCTTATATGGATATGCTGGAGGGATATGGCCTGCAGTGTCAAGGTACTTATATGGATACACTGGAGTACGGCCTGCAGCGTCACAGTACTTATATGGATACACTGGGGGTACGGAAGCATACACGGGGGTACGGCCGGCAGCGTCACAGTGCTTATATGGATATGCTGGGGGGATACGGCCTGCAGCATCACAGTACTTATATGGATACACTGGGGTACGAAAGCATGCACAGGGGAACGGCCTGCAGCGTCATAGTGCTTATATGGATATCCTGGGGGGATATGGCCTGCAGCATCACAGTACTTATATGGATACAATGGGGGGGATATGGCCTGCAACGTCATAGTGCTTATATGGATATGCAGGGGGGATATGGCCTGCAGCATCACAGTACTTATATGGATATGCTGGGGGGTAAGGCCTGCAGTGTCACAGTGCTTATATGGATATGCTGGGGGGGTACGGTGCTTATATGGATATGCTGGGGGGATATGGCCTGCAGCGTCACAGTACTTATATGGATATGCTGGTGGGCTATGGCCTGCAGCGTCACAGTACTTATATGGATACACTGGGGTACGGAAGCATACACTGGGGTACGGCCTGCAGCGTCACAGTGCTTATATGGATATGCTGGGGGGATGTGGCCTGCAGCATCACAATACTTATATGGATATGCTGGGGGGTAAGGCCTGCAGCGTCACAGTGCTTATATGGATATGCTGGGGGGATGTGGCCTGCAGCGTCACATTGCTTATATGGATATGCTGGGGGGATACAGCCTGCAGCGTCACAGTGCTTATATGGGTACACTGGGGTACGGAAGCATACACTGGGGTACGGCCTGCAGCGTCACAGTGCTTATATGGATATCCTGGGGGGATACAGCCTGCAGCGTCACAGTACTTATATGGATATGCTGGGGGGTACAGACTGCAGTGTCACAGTGCTTATATGGATATGCTGGAGGGATATGGCCTGCAGCAACACGGTACTTACATGGATACACTGGGGGTACGGAAGCATACACGGGGGTACGGCCGGCAGCGTCACAGTGCTTATATGGATATGCTGGGGGGATATGGCCTGCAGCATCACAGTACTTATATGGATACACTGGAGTACGGCCTGCAGCATCACAGTACTTATATGGATATGCTGGGGGGCTACGGTCTGCAGTGTCACAGTACTTATATGGATACACTGGGGTACAGAAGCATACACGGGGGTACAGCCTGCAGCGTCACAGTGCTTATATGGATATGCTGGAGGGATACGGCCTGCAGCATCACAGTGCTTATATGGATATGCTGGGGGGATACGGCCTGCAGCGTCACAGTGCTTATATGGATACACTGGGGTCCGGAACATACACTAGACTTTTTGGTGCCCTATGCCAGAAAGAGCATTGGCACCCCCTCATTTTTCAAAGGGACATAATGCACCCAAAAAAGGGCCATGGCTTCATGGGGAAGGGCCAAGGAAGAGATAGGGGAAGCCAGGAGATGCTGGGATGAAATAAGAAGAAGCTACAAGCAAGAATGATAATAAAGTGAAATTTGACAGGCAGAAACAGCGTCCCCTGACCTGTGGTGCCCTGTGCGATGGCACCGGCCACGCTACCCTAGCTACGGCCCTGCACTGGGGTACAGCCTGCAGCGTCACAGTGCTTATATGGATATGCTGGGGGGATACAGCCTGCAGCGTCACAGTACTTATATGGATATGCTGGGGGGTACGGACTGCAGTGTCACAGTGCTTATATGGATATGCTGGAGGGATATGGCCTGCAGCGTCACGGTACTTAGATGGATACACTGGGGGTACGGAAGCATACACGGGGGTACGGCCGGCAGCGTCACAGTGCTTATATGGATATGCTTGGGGGATATGGCCTGCAGCATCACAGTACTTATATGGATATGCTGGGGGGCTACCGTCTGCAGCGTCACAGTACTTATATGGGTACACTGGGGTACGGAAGCATACACTGGGGTACGGCCTGCAGCGTCACAGTGCTTATATGGATATGCTGGGGGGATACAGCCTGCAGTGTCACAGTGCTTATATGGATATGCTGGAGGGATATGGCCTGCAGTGTCAAGGTACTTATATGGATACACTGGAGTACGGCCTGCAGCGTCACAGTACTTATATGGATACACTGGGGGTACGGAAGCATACACGGGGGTACGGCCGGCAGCGTCACAGTGCTTATATGGATATGCTGGGGGGATACGGCCTGCAGCATCACAGTACTTATATGGATACACTGGGGTACGAAAGCATGCACAGGGGAACGGCCTGCAGCGTCATAGTGCTTATATGGATATCCTGGGGGGATATGGCCTGCAGCATCACAGTACTTATATGGATACAATGGGGGGGATATGGCCTGCAACGTCATAGTGCTTATATGGATATGCAGGGGGGATATGGCCTGCAGCATCACAGTACTTATATGGATATGCTGGGGGGTAAGGCCTGCAGTGTCACAGTGCTTATATGGATATGCTGGGGGGGTACGGTGCTTATATGGATATGCTGGGGGGATATGGCCTGCAGCGTCACAGTACTTATATGGATATGCTGGTGGGCTATGGCCTGCAGCGTCACAGTACTTATATGGATACACTGGGGTACGGAAGCATACACTGGGGTATGGCCTGCAGCGTCACAGTGCTTATATGGATATGCTGGGGGGATGTGGCCTGCAGCATCACAATACTTATATGGATATGCTGGGGGGTAAGGCCTGCAGCGTCACAGTGCTTATATGGATATGCTGGGGGGATGTGGCCTGCAGCGTCACATTGCTTATATGGATATGCTGGGGGGATACAGCCTGCAGCGTCACAGTGCTTATATGGGTACACTGGGGTACGGAAGCATACACTGGGGTACGGCCTGCAGCGTCACAGTGCTTATATGGATATCCTGGGGGGATACAGCCTGCAGCGTCACAGTACTTATATGGATATGCTGGGGGGTACAGACTGCAGTGTCACAGTGCTTATATGGATATGCTGGAGGGATATGGCCTGCAGCAACACGGTACTTACATGGATACACTGGGGGTACGGAAGCATACACGGGGGTACGGCCGGCAGCGTCACAGTGCTTATATGGATATGCTGGGGGGATATGGCCTGCAGCATCACAGTACTTATATGGATACACTGGAGTACGGCCTGCAGCATCACAGTACTTATATGGATATGCTGGGGGGCTACGGTCTGCAGCGTCACAGTACTTATATGGATACACTGGGGTACAGAAGCATACACGGGGGTACAGCCTGCAGCGTCACAGTGCTTATATGGATATGCTGGAGGGATACGGCCTGCAGCATCACAGTGCTTATATGGATATGCTGGGGGGATACGGCCTGCAGCGTCACAGTGCTTATATGGATACACTGGGGTCCGGAACATACACTAGACTTTTTGGTGCCCTATGCCAGAAAGAGCATTGGCACCCCCTCATTTTTCAAAGGGACATAATGCACCCAAAAAAGGGCCATGGCTTCATGGGGAAGGGCCAAGGAAGAGATAGGGGAAGCCAGGAGATGCTGGGATGAAATAAGAAGAAGCTACAAGCAAGAATGATAATAAAGTGAAATTTGACAGGCAGAAACAGCGTCCCCTGACCTGTGGTGCCCTGTGCGATGGCACCGGCCACGCTACCCTAGCTACTGCCCTGCACTGGGGTACAGCCTGCAGCAAAACAGTGCTTATATGGATATGCTGGGGGGATACAGCCTGCAGCGTCACAGTACTTATATGGATATGCTGGGGGGTACGGACTGCAGTGTCACAGTGCTTATATGGATATGCTGGAGGGATATGGCCTGCAGCGTCACGGTACTTAGATGGATACACTGGGGGTACGGAAGCATACACGGGGGTACGGCCGGCAGCGTCACAGTGCTTATATGGATATGCTGGAGGGATATGGCCTGCAGTGTCAAGGTACTTATATGGATACACTGGAGTACGGCCTGCAGCGTCACAGTACTTATATGGATACACTGGGGGTACGGAAGCATACACGGGGGTACGGCCGGCAGCGTCACAGTGCTTATATGGATATGCTGGGGGGATACGGCCTGCAGCATCACAGTACTTATATGGATACACTGGGGTACGAAAGCATGCACAGGGGAACGGCCTGCAGCGTCATAGTGCTTATATGGATATCCTGGGGGGATATGGCCTGCAGCATCACAGTACTTATATGGATACAATGGGGGGGATATGGCCTGCAACGTCATAGTGCTTATATGGATATGCAGGGGGGATATGGCCTGCAGCATCACAGTACTTATATGGATATGCTGGGGGGTAAGGCCTGCAGTGTCACAGTGCTTATATGGATATGCTGGGGGGGTACGGTGCTTATATGGATATGCTGGGGGGATATGGCCTGCAGCGTCACAGTACTTATATGGATATGCTGGTGGGCTATGGCCTGCAGCGTCACAGTACTTATATGGATACACTGGGGTACGGAAGCATACACGGGGGTGCGGCCTGCAGCGTCACAGTGCTTATATGGATATGCTGGGGGGATATGGCCTGCAGCATCACAGTGCTTATATGGATATGCTGGGGGGATACAGCCTGCAGCGTCACAGTGCTTATATGGGTACACTGGGGTACGGAAGCATACACTGGGGTACGGCCTGCAGCGTCACAGTGCTTATATGGATATGCTGGGGGGATGTGGCCTGCAGCATCACAGTGCTTATATGGATATGCTGGGGGGGTACGGTGCTTATATGGATATGCTGGGGGGATATGGCCTGCAGCATCACAGTGCTTATAATGGATATGCTGGGGGGTAAGGCCTGCAGCATCACAGTACTTATATGGATATGCTGGGGGGCTACCGTCTGCAGCGTCACAGTGCTTATATGGGTACACTGGGGTACGGAAGCATACACTGGGATACGGCCTGCAGCGTCACAGTGCTTATATGGATATGCTGGGGGGTTATGGCCTGCAGCATCTCAGTACTTATATGGATACACTGGAGAACGGCCTGCAGCATCACAGTACTTATATGGATATGCTGGGGGGCTACGGTCTGCAGCGTCACAGTACTTATATGGATACACTGGGGTACAGAAGCATACACGGGGGTACAGCCTGCAGCGTCACAGTGCTTATATGGATATGCTGGAGGGATACGGCCTGCAGCATCACAGTGCTTATATGGATATGCTGGGGGGATACGGCCTGCAGCGTCACAGTGCTTATATGGATACACTGGGGTCCGGAACATACACTAGACTTTTTGGTGCACTATGCCAGAAGGAGCATTGGCACCCCTTCATTTTTCAAAGGGACATAATGCACCCAAAAAAGGGCCATGGCTTCATAGGGAAGGGCCAAGGAAGAGATAGGGGAGGCCAGGAGATGCTGGGATGAAATAAGAAGAAGCTACAAGCAAGAATGATAATAAACAGAAATTTGACAGGCAGAAACAGCGTCCCCTGACCTGTGGTGCCCTGTGCGATGGCACCGGCCACGCTACCCTAGCTACGGCCCTGCACTGGGGTACAGCCTGCAGCGTCACAGTGCTTATACGGATATGCTGGGGGGATACAGCCTGCAGCGTCACAGTACTTATATGGATATGCTGGGGGGTACGGACTGCAGTGTCACAGTGCTTATATGGATATGCTGGAGGGATATGGCCTGCAGCGTCACGGTACTTACATGGATACACTGGGGGTACGGAAGCATACATGGGGCTACGGCCGGCAGCGTCACAGTGCTTATATGGATATGCTTGGGGGATATGGCCTGCAGCATCACAGTACTTATATGGATACTCTGGAGTACGGCCTGCAGCATCACAGTACTTATATGGATATGCTGGGGGCTACCGTCTGCAGCGTCACCGTACTTATATGGGTACACTGGGGTACGGAAGCATACACTGGGGTACGGCCTGCAGCGTCACAGTGCTTATATGGATATGCTGGAGGGATACAGCCTGCAGCGTCACAGTACTTATATGGATATGCTGGGGGGTACGGCCTGCAGTGTCACAGTGCTTATATGGAATGGATATGCTGGAGGGATATGGCCTGCAGTGTCACAGTACTTATATGGATACACTGGAGTACGGCCTGCAGCATCACAGTACTTATATGGATACACTGGGGGTACGGAAGCATACACGGGGGTACGGCCGGCAGCGTCACAGTGCTTATATGGATATACTGGGGGGATACGGCCTGCAGCATCACAGTACTTATATGGATACACTGGGGTACGGAAGCATGCACAGGGGTACGGCCTGCAGCGTCATAGTGCTTATATGGATATCCTGGGGGGATATGGCCTGCAGCATCACAGTACTTATATGGAAACAACGGGGGGGATATGGCCTGCAACGTCATAGTGCTTATATGGATATGCAGGGGGGATATGGCCTGCAGCATCACAGTGCTTATATGGATATGCTGGGGGGATACAGCCTGCAGCATCACAATACTTATATGGATATGCTGGGGGGTAAGGCCTGCAGCGTCACAGTGCTTATATGGATATGCTGGGGGGATATGGCCTGCAGCATCACAGTGCTTATATGGATATGCTGGGGGGGTACGGTGCTTATATGGATATGCTGGTGGGATATGGCCTGCAGCATCACAGTACTTATATGGATACACTGGGGGTACGGAAGCATACACGGGGGTACGGCCGGCAGCGTCACAGTGCTTATATGGATATACTGGGGGGATACGGCCTGCAGCATCACAGTACTTATATGGATACACTGGGGTACGGAAGCATGCACAGGGGTACGGCCTGCAGCGTCATAGTGCTTATATGGATATCCTGGGGGGATATGGCCTGCAGCATCACAGTACTTATATGGAAACAACGGGGGGGATATGGCCTGCAACGTCATAGTGCTTATATGGATATGCAGGGGGGATATGGCCTGCAGCATCACAGTGCTTATATGGATATGCTGGAGGGATACAGCCTGCAGCATCACAATACTTATATGGATATGCTGGGGGGTAAGGCCTGCAGCGTCACAGTGCTTATATGGATATGCTGGGGGGATATGGCCTGCAGCATCACAGTGCTTATATGGATATGCTGGGGGGGTACGGTGCTTATATGGATATGCTGGTGGGATATGGCCTGCAGCGTCACAGTACTTATATGGATATGCTGGGGGGCTACGGCCTGCAGCGTCACAGTACTTATATGGATACACTGGGGGGATATTGCCTGCAGCATCACAGTGCTTATATGGATATGCTGGGGGGATACAGCCTGCAGCGTCACAGTGCTTATATGGGTACACTGGGGTACGGAAGCATACACTGGGGTACGGCCTGCAGCGTCATAGTGCTTATATGGATATGCTGGGGGGATGTGGCCTGCAGCATCACAGTGCTTATATGGATATGCTGGGGGGGTACGGTGCTTATATGGATATGCTGGGGGGATATGGCCTGCAGCATCACAGTGCTTATAATGGATATGCTGGCGGGTAAGGCCTGCAGCATCACAGTACTTATATGGATATGCTGGGGGGCTACCGTCTGCAGCGTCACAGTACTTATATGGGTACACTGGGGTACGGAAGCATACACTGGAGTACGGCCTGCAGCCTCACAGTACTTATATGGATACACTGGGGGTACGGAAGCATACACGGGGGTACGGCCTGCAGCGTCACAGTGCTTATATGGATATGCTGGGGGGATACAGCCTGCAGCGTCACAGTACTGATATGGATATGCTGGGGGGTACGGCCTGCAGTGTCACAGTCTTTATATGGATATGCTGGAGGGATATGGCCTGCAGTGTCACAGTACTTATATGGATACACTGGAGTACGGCCTGCAGCGTCACAGTACTTATATGGATACACTGGGGGTACGGAAGCATACACGGGGGTACGGCCGGCAGCGTCATAGTGCTTATATGGATATGCTGGGGGGATATGGCCTGCAGCATCACAGTGCTTATATGGATATGCTGGGGGGGTACGGTGCTTATATGGATATGCTGGTGGGATATGGCCTGCAGCATCACAGTACTTATATGGATACACTGGGGGTACGGAAGCATACACGGGGGTACGGCCGGCAGCGTCACAGTGCTTATATGGATATACTGGGGGGATACGGCCTGCAGCATCACAGTACTTATATGGATACACTGGGGTACGGAAGCATGCACAGGGGTACGGCCTGCAGCGTCATAGTGCTTATATGGATATCCTGGGGGGATATGGCCTGCAGCATCACAGTACTTATATGGAAACAACGGGGGGGATATGGCCTGCAACGTCATAGTGCTTATATGGATATGCAGGGGGGATATGGCCTGCAGCATCACAGTGCTTATATGGATATGCTGGGGGGATACAGCCTGCAGCATCACAATACTTATATGGATATGCTGGGGGGTAAGGCCTGCAGCGTCACAGTGCTTATATGGATATGCTGGGGGGATATGGCCTGCAGCATCACAGTGCTTATATGGATATGCTGGGGGGGTACGGTGCTTATATGGATATGCTGGTGGGATATGGCCTGCAGCGTCACAGTACTTATATGGATATGCTGGGGGGCTACGGCCTGCAGCGTCACAGTACTTATATGGATACACTGGGGGGATATTGCCTGCAGCATCACAGTGCTTATATGGATATGCTGGGGGGATACAGCCTGCAGCGTCACAGTGCTTATATGGGTACACTGGGGTACGGAAGCATACACTGGGGTACGGCCTGCAGCGTCATAGTGCTTATATGGATATGCTGGGGGGATGTGGCCTGCAGCATCACAGTGCTTATATGGATATGCTGGGGGGGTACGGTGCTTATATGGATATGCTGGGGGGATATGGCCTGCAGCATCACAGTGCTTATAATGGATATGCTGGCGGGTAAGGCCTGCAGCATCACAGTACTTATATGGATATGCTGGGGGGCTACCGTCTGCAGCGTCACAGTACTTATATGGGTACACTGGGGTACGGAAGCATACACTGGAGTACGGCCTGCAGCCTCACAGTACTTATATGGATACACTGGGGGTACGGAAGCATACACGGGGGTACGGCCTGCAGCGTCACAGTGCTTATATGGATATGCTGGGGGGATATGGCCTTCAGCATCACAGTGCTTATATGGATATGCTGGGGGGATACAGCCTGCAGTGTCACAGTGCTTATATGGGTACACTGGGGTACGGAAGCATACACTGGGGTACGGCCTGCAGCATCATAGTGCTTATATGGATATGCAGCGGGGATGTGGCCTACAGCATCACAGTGCGTATATGGATACAACGGGGGGGATATGGCCTGCAACGTTATAGTGCGTATATGGATATGCAGGGGGGATATGGCCTACAGCGTCACAGTGCTTATATGGATACAACGGGGGGGATATGGCCTGCAACGTCATAGTGCGTATATGGATATGCAGGGGGGATACAGCCTCCAGCATCACAGTACTTATATGGATATGCTGGGGGGGTACGGCCTGCAGCGTCACAGTGCTTATATGGGTACACTGGGGTACGGAAGCATACACTGGGGTACGGCCTGCAGCATCACAGTTCTTATATGGATATGCTGAGGGGGTACGGCCTGCAGCGTTTATGTGACTGAGCATATTTGGATTGTTGAATCAAGTAAGTTTGCACTGGATGTTGCCCTCTTTTTCCATGTGTGCTTGTTGGGAAGAAAATTAAAGGAAAAGAGACAAGACAGACACCAATCTGATGCACACATATACCTAAGGGTCAGATGATAACATCATTTTATTGTGATTCTTTTAAGAGTTATTAATAAAGGGGTGTGGATTCTTCTATTCCAGCTATTAACATACAGACATTTATATCCATTTCTTACCTTTGGAACACAGGACTTCTATTTTTAGAGAGTAAAATTTACCACATTATATTGTTCTGAACTTTCATTTGTATGTAGGGAATTGGTATGAAATACCGTCGGCAGCCCGACAGAAGCAGAGTGCGACGCAGCGGAATCCCGACAGCGCTGGAAATCCCGATCGTGGATAGGTAAGTATCCACTAACCTTACCCCCCTAACCCTTCTTAGGGGTGCCTAACCCTAACTTCCCCCCCAAGTGCCTAACCCTAATCCCCCCTCTAAGTGCCTAAACCTAAGTCCCCCGGGGGGGACTTTCCCTAAGTCCCCCCCCGGGGGTGCCTAACCCTAACCCTCCCTCCCCCTAGCCTAACCCTAACCCTCCCGGGAGGGTGCCTAACCCTAAGTCCCCCCCGGGAGCCGTAAACCTAACCCTCCCCCCCGCGGCTGTCTGCTCGCGGCGCCCAGCATCACTACGATCGTGATGCCGGGCGCCGGTCTCCCGGTGTCAGTGAAATGCGGGCGTCTACATCTAGACGCCCGGCATTTCACCCTTGCCGGGATAAGACAGTCGGGAAGCCTGCTGCCGGTATTTAGGCAGTCGGCTTCCCGATTGCCTCCCGTATGTAGAGTGGAGTGGATCACTTGTTCCCACATTGGAAATATATCTGTCAGCACCAGTACTCTTGGACCTGACTGGCCTGCTTCGAAACACTCAGCAGGTTACTGAATGCTGGCCTTCCCAATGAGAATTCTCAACAGAACTTACAGTAGCTGGGCTCCGCCTCAGGATAGAGATGACATGACCTCTCTCAGATGTTACCACTGGCCTCCTGCATTGATGACTCATGCAGGGAATCACCTATCAGCCAACCACTATAGAAGCCTGCTCAGTGCATTTCTCCAGTGACTGAGGGGCCTATTCTTGAAACGATAAATGGCCCGGTAACCATGCGGAAACGCTATTTTCCACATATTTTAGTTACCAGGCTAATCATCATCAGGGGTCCAACAGGATCCCCTTGGTATTCAGCAAACTCCAAAAACTAAAAGTTTTCGGAGTTTGCTGCGGAGAACAAGCGCCATCTTCAGACGGCGCTTGCTCTTGTAGCTCCGCTCCTTCCTATGGGAAGAAGTTCCGGGGATGCGAAGAGGGATCCGAACAGATTCCTCTGCCACCTCTTCACTACCTCCCTGGCGGCTGTGCGCATTCGTGAACCGAGGTCACGCATGCGTAACTGGGACGGGGAGCAGGTAAGTAACGCAGCTACATATGTAGCTGTGATACTAACCACTGGGACAACTGCTTTTCGGAGCAGTTGTCCCCTCACCAGGGCAATTATGAATTGCTCTGGTGTCACGTTTCCCACGCTGCGATTTGGATACTTAAGTATCCCTCGCAGCAAGTTCAATACTTCATCATCAGAGGCCAAACTGCCTTCAATGATGAATAGGCCCCTGAGTAGTATCAATTTTGTTTTCATAGATGCTCCTGCTACAGAACTATATTTTCCAGTATAGTTTGCTTCCAGTGTCGTTTCAACTCTGGTGTTCAGTTTTCTTGACAGCAGAACATCCATACCTGCAGTTCCATCCGTGGTGTTTTCTTCATACCATCTAAGTACTCTTGTGCTTTCATGGTGGGAACCAACTACACTGGGCCGTGACCTTGGTCTTCACTGAAGTAAGCCCATATCCTCCTGCGGAGATCCCTGGGAGTCTTAGACATTGCACCAGTGTATTTGGTTGTGACAACTTCACCTGTTTGCATTTATGATCTATGTGCATGTTTGTACTCTGATGCACTCGATTTCTGGTTTTGAGCTTCAGGATTTTTTGCATCTACTCCATGTATCTCATTGCACACTACACGCTGTTGGAGTTATCCTGGACTCCTCCCTCTCCTGCAAACCACATATCCAGATTCTCTCGCAGTCCTGTCATATATTCTTAAAAATATTTCCAAGATTAGACCTTTTCTCACCCAGGATGCCACTAAAACCCTCATCCACTCACTGGTCATCTCCAAATTGCACTACTGTAACCTCCTCCTATCTGGCCTCCCCAACTTCCTTCTCTCTCCTCTCCAGTCTGTCTTCAATGCTGCTGCTCAGCTCATCTTCCTCTCCAAACGCTCTGCATCTGCCTCCCCTCTCTCACAAGCCCTTCACTGGCTCCCTATCTCTTTCAGAACGCAATTCAAGGTTCTCACACTCACTTACAAAGCCCTCACCCATTCCTCTCCCATTTACATCTCTGACCTCATCTCCCTTCACTCTCCTGTCCGCCCTCTTCATTCAACAAATGCACGCCACCTCTCATGCCAATTGATTACTTCCTCGCACTTCCGCCTACAAGATTTTGCCTGTTCCCACAGTGCCAACACATCTAAGCCTCTCATTGCACGCTACACGCTGTTCCCACAGTGCCAACACCTCCTTGAACCTTATTGCATGCTACGCGCCGTACAAACAGTGCCAACGCATCCATGTACTGTATTGCACGCTACCAAACTACCACCTCTCGGAGTATCACAGAAGCAAATTCCCAATACTTCACAATATGAAGATTAGCACCAAGAAAGGTATATAACTCGGGCTTCAGCTAAATGAAATGATAGTCACAACTTATGAAATGATGGTAGGGTTTTATGTAGCGTTCTAGCCAGGGGTTAAAGTGGGCCGGAATGGGGCAGAACTGCATTCCGTCACTTTTATTTGGAGATGGAACTAGTTCCGCCTCCTCCAACCCACCTTAGCCCGACGCCGCAGGGAGGATCCATTTGCCAGGTGCCCGCTGAGATTTTGTTACCAGCGGGCGGGCGGCTCCCTCCCCGCAGCGCTAGCTGTAGGCTGGAACTCAATCTTGAGTTCCGAATCTCTCCCCACGGACACTATGGGAGAGACCTCATTACTCAGGGGCATTACTATTGGGGGCACTACTACTGGGGGCATTTACTGGGGGGCATTGCTATTGAGGGCACTACTGGGGGCTTTTACTCGGGGACATTACTATTGGCACTACTACAGGGGGCATTATTTCTACAGGGGACATTACTACAGGGGGCACCACTCCTGGGGGCACTGAATAAGGGACACCACTACTGGAGTCACTGAATAAAGGACACTACCACTGTGGGCACTGCATAAGGGGCACTACCACTACTGGGGGCACTGCATAATGGGCACTACCACTACTGGGGGAAGTGCATAAGGGGCATCACTACTGGGGTCACTGCATAAGGGGCACTACCACTACTGTGGGCACTGCATAAGGGCACTACCACTACTGGGGACACTGCATAAGGGGCATTACCACTGTGGGGAGTGCATAAGGGGCACTACCACTACTGGGGGCACTGCGAAATGGGCACCACTACTGGGGACACTGCATAAGGGGCACTACCACTACTGTAGGCACTGCATAAGGGGCACTACCACAACTGTGGGCACTGAATAAGGGCACTACCACTACTGGGGGCATTATGTGTAAGGGGCACTACTGCTGTGGACATTATACAGTCAGGTCCATAAATATTGGGACATTGACAGAATTTTCAGATATTGGCCTCTATTCACCACCACAATGGTTTTGAAATGAAACAAACAAGATGTGATTTAACTGCAGACTTTCAGATTTAATTTGAGGGTAATTACATCCAAATCAGGTGAACGGTGTAGGAATTACAACGGTTTCTATATGTGCCTCACACTTTTTAAGGGGCCAAAAGTAATGGGACAAACTAAACAATCCTAAATCTAACTCACTTTTTAATACTTTGTTGCAAATCCTTTGCAGGCAATTACAGCCTGAAGTCTGGAACGCATAGACATCACCAGACGCTGGGTTTCATCCCTGGTGATGCTCTGCCAGGCCTCTACTGCAAATGTCTTCAGTTCCTGCTTGTTCTTGGGGCATTTTCCCTTCAGTTTTGTCTTCATCAAAACCTGACTGTATAAGGGGCACTGCTACTGTGAGCATTATGTGTATTAGGGGCACTACTGCATTGGGCATTGTGTATAAGGGGCACAAATGTGGGCATTGTGTAAAAGAGGCACAACTGTGTGTCATACATGAATAAGGGACACTAGTATGTGGTGTAATGTGAATCAGGGGTGAATCAAGATTGTGCTACTGTGTGGCGTAATTTGAATTGGGAATACTATTGTGACCCCACCCTTTCTTTTAAGACCACGTCCCTTTTTTTCTACGTGCGCGTCTATGGCACGCGCTGTAGTTTTTTTTTTTTAAAGGATTGGGGTGAGTTCCACTTTAAGCACTGGTTCTAGCCATCTTTTGTCCTCCACATGGGGTTTTGCTTATAGAGCTTTCACAAGTCTTTAACCTGATCTGCCAGTTTAAAGAAACAGCCAATTATAATGGGACATGCTGGTAAATCACAAAAATACCTACAAAAGTTAAAGTGGGACAGTATGGTGACACAGTGGTTACCATTGCTGCCTCAAAGCACTGGAGTCACAAATTCAATTGGTGATCTTGGTAATATCTGTGTGGAGTTTATATAGTCTCCGTGTCTTTGTGGGTTTCCGTGGAATGCTCCTGTTTCCTCCCACACTTAAAAAACATACAGGTAGGTTAATTAGTTGCTGACTAAAATGTACCTAAAATACCCTAGTGTGTGTGCGCAAATACTGTCTGTGCAGTGCTGTGTAACTGGCGGCTCTAAATAAATGATGATATAATAATAATAAAAGGTACATTGCTGTGCCTATGTCAACTCGAGGTGTTTACATTGCTGCGTTACATACATTGGCCATCATCCAGCATGTAATTTGGGTTTGCATAATATTGTGTGGGTCAGAATGAGCCAGAAAAAGGATTAATAATAGATGTACAGTTGGCGAGGTGAAGAAGCCCAGCCCAGCACGCAGCACAGCTATAGGGATTGCTTTTGAAAGCAATGACGGTCTGCAAGTCAGATGGGGCGATGCAATGAACATCGCGGTGCTGTTACATGCAGCATGTAATGGTACACTGCACCGTCGTACACCGGATCCTTACATCGCTTGCTGTGACGCTGGGCCGATGTGCATCTAGCTTTAGAGTGGCTGATTGTGCATGCACCACTGACATTGATATGTGCTTTCTACGTTGTTTGATCATATATTATGTTTTAGTGTGCGCATTTTAATATTTATTTATTTTTTGCAAATAAGTCAATTTATTATTAAAAGTGTGTTGATACTAAGGGGGAGAGTCAGTTCTATGTGATTTGCCGCTGCGATGTTCGGCTGCACACATCATGGTAGAATACGGTATATTGCTAAAGTTTAAAATTAGCAATGCTACAGGCCAGAAAGTGCATTCGGCCAACCATTACAGACGCACTTTGTGGCCATTGCTTTGAACTACATCTCCCCCATATAGTACAAGAGGATAATGTTAGCAAATTTTCTGTCAAGCGTTTTATTTTCAGCAATTTCAAGCATTGCCAGCAGTGTACAGAAGCGTTAACACCAGGTCAAATATAATGGAGTTCTTTGGGATTACTCATTTGGGGGGAATTCAATTCTATGCAATGTGCCGCAGCAAGGTCCAGTCGCATACATTACCATTAATTACGGTAAGTAACTTTCACTCTCTTTCCTGTACACCTGCAAGGAAATGGGTGAAAATACTTTGCCGGAGAGAGCCTTTGCGACCGTTCAGGAGGTACATTGCGGACAATTAGATTGCCCCCTTTAAGTAAACTCTAGACTATGGCGCAAGAAAGCTTTGAGGCTCATTAATGTACGCACTTCTAATACTGCTGAAGCGACAAGGGCCCTGTTTCAGAGCCGGACGCTCTGACCAGAGCGCTCGCTCTGAATCAGGGCCCACCTACATAAATATGGAGCGTCCTCCTGGACGCTCGTATAGCTGTGGGTCACCACCCACAGCCTATACGAGCGTGCAGGATGATGCTCGCGAGTGGGTCTGAATCAGGCCCAAAGTCTTTTGTCTACACTTTTAACAAGTGTTTTTCAATATAAGCATGTACAAACTCATGTGGGCCCAAATGTAATAGGTTCTGATTTGCTGATACTGGCGCGATTCTTGCGATATAGCAGGTAATTTTAAAGAGGCAATTAATTTTAACTAAAAGATAACCTGGCTTTGCCTTAACACTAATTTCCGCTTTAAACCTAGTGGCTACATCTTTCCCCAGGACCAGCAAAGTGGAACCTATAACATTTGAGCCAGAGGGGGGAATTGAATTGTCGGCAAAGGGAGCTAATTGTCATTGTCGCAGTGTTTAAATTCTGGCAACGGTAACCCGTCTCGCACCCTTCACCCGGCCTGCCGAATGCCAGAAACACACAAAAATTCTCGCTACCCTATGGAGCAGCAAACACTTTTGTGACGAGATCCCACTGCCGTAAAGCGCGTTGGCTGCCACACAGGATTCGGCTGGGTGAACGGATTCGCTCTTAATTGAATTGTCCCCTTAGTGTTATATGACTTAATGCATCAACAAAGATAAGAGGTACTGAGAGTAAACGCCCCTGCAATGGTCAGATTGGGAGGACGATATAGCGTGTGCTGCACATGCAATATCGTTGCCAACCTCCCGATCCTTTGTAGAAATTAAAAGAAAGTACACACTGAGCAAATCCGTCAGATCGGAGCGTTTATCGGATCGGCGGCATTGATCGGGTACTGTAAACCCAGCTTTACATACAGCAAATTAAACACAAGACATAAGTACTGTGTGTCAACTATAGAAGTTGTCCATCCAAATTAAATCTTATGTTATATATAATGTAGTATCAATTTATATCACCCTGCAAAATAAGAATATATGGTATCAATTACAGAACAAAATGTGTGCAGTTGGTCAATCTATATAATTAGTGAGAAAGCGTGTCTGTCTGTCCGTCTGTTTGTCCTTTATGCACGCCCAGAGTTTTGGACCTAGCTCCACCAAACTTGGCATGTTGGTGTAGTTTGACCAGGATTAGGCTTTGCCTAGGTTTGAACTTTGTAAGTGGCCACACACTGGGCCTAATTCAGACCCGCTCACGAGCGCTGAGCGCTCGCAAGCGGGTCAATGTTGCCCAAGTGCGCATGCGCACGACGGAGGCGGCTCCGTCGTGCGCATACGCGAGACCCAAATAACGACGGCCAAGCCGTCGTTATGGGTCTCGCACCAAAGGGGGCGTGCTGTCGATGGTGAGTGACGGTGGCGTGGCTGCCCAGACGGAGGCGTTCCCATGGGAACGCCTACCGTCTGGGGCCGGCTCCACTGACATTACTAGTGATGTCAGTGGGAGTGCTTTTGGCTCTGATACAGCCAAAAGCACTCCAGGGCTTGAGGCAAAGAGACCCTACCGCAAGGGTCTCGTCGCAAGCCCAATGGTCGCGATGGTCTTGACCATCACGACCATCATTTTGGCCGCTCGCTATAGCTGTGGGTGGTCACCCACAGCTATGCAAGCGGCCAGGAGGCCGCTCTTATAAAAGATAAGGACGGCCCTGATTCAGAGCGAGCGCTCTGTCAGAGAGTCCAGCTCTGAATCAGGGCCACTGTCACACAAATCCCTAAAAATGGGGACAATTAAATTACACAGGTTCCATGGCTGGCTCCAGTGGAAACTGGCAGTCTCCCAAAAACCTGTGAGAAAGCTACAAAAGTATCCTTTTAACCTTATTCCGAGCAAACTTGATGACTCATGCAAGCTCATATTAAATCCAGTGTTTGCATGCAAGGGCGTAACTAGCACGTTGTGGGCCACGTAGCAAGATCTTAAAACCCCCGCCCAGATGTAAAAAAAACCCCATACATTTGTCCCCACACAGAGCCTCTCGCCTCCCCTGTGTGCCATCAGCAGCCAGCAGGTGTGGATTTGGGGCCGGGCTGCCAGCTAATTACAGCTGGCGCAGCAGCAGACATGGACAGACCGCATCGGCACAATTTGAATCTGGCGCCGGTTGCGAACCAATCAGAGCTCGCGGACCAGCAGCCAATCATGAACTGCCACTGCTGATTGGCTGCCGGACCACAAGCTCTGATTGCCTTGCGACCGTGACTGCCTACCAGTGCGCCTGCTATAATCAGCTGGCGGGCTGGCGCCAAATTAACATAGCTGACACTCTGGTCCCCCTTGGCGGCCCTGACTGGACCGGCCACCTTGTGCTCGTGACTGGGTGGAGGGGGAGTGACAGGCCACAGAGGTAGCTCGTTCAATATAGCAGCCGCACCCCTTACACCAATGGTGGTTACACCACTGTTTGCATGCATGTTAGCAAACAGTGGGGTCCTTTTCAGGATCAATGGAAGGGGGTTATAGGTGAGGACAATGTAAACAAATAAAGGCTGCAGGTGTACTTCAGGGACCAGTCTTCAACCCGGGCAACGCCGGGTATCCCAGCTAGTAGTAAAAATAGGAACATTTCCAGGGACAAATCTTTAATACTTGGAACTGTCCATGGAAATCATGGACAGCTGTCAGCTATCTCTTTAATATGTGTAGGTGAAAGAGGACTGTAGTGTAAACTGTATCAATGAGTTTCTATATACAGTTTATAGATATTATATATCGCCCAAATGTATCACAGTTCATATATAGGAACAGGGGCACCAAAAAGAGCATATCCCTGCGATGTATTCAGAGTGAAGTGACTGTGGGGCCTATTCATCAACCGATAAATGGCACGGTAACCATGCGGAAACGCTAGTTTCTGCATATTTTAGTTACCAAGCCATTCATCATAAGGGGTCCCAAATGGATCACCTGATATTCAGCAAACTCTGAAAACTGAAAGTTTTCAGAGTTTGCTTCCGAGAACAAGCGCCATCTTCAGACAGCACTTGCTCTCGTAGCCCCGCTCCTTCCTATGGGAAGGAGTTCCGGGGATGCAAAGAAGGATCCCTCCGCCGCCTCTTCACTACCTCCCCGAAGGCTTTGCGCATGCGTAACCTCGGGTCAGGTCACGCATGCGTAGCCGGGCCAACAGGGAGGAGGTAAGTAACGCAGCTACTTCTGTAGCTATGATACTAACCGAGGGGACAGCTGCTTTTCGGAGCAGCTGTCCCCGCACTAGAACAATGATGAATTGCTCCGGTGTCAAGTTCCCCCGGCTGCAAATTGGTTACTTAAGTATCCTACGCAGCGAGATCGTTCCTTAATCATCGGGGGCCATATGCCTCTGATGATGAATAGGCCGCTGTATCAGTGATGACTTCACTCTCCTATCAGGACCTCTGCAGCGCTACCACGCATGTGCAGTGGCCATTGCCTATCCTGGTAACGTTTGTGAAATGTAGCCCGTAGGTTACAGCGGCTAAGACAGGACCAAACTCTGAAATACTAAATCTGACAGCTTTGCAGGCCCCCTAGAAACCTACTGGGGCTGCAGCTTCTGTTGGAAATGCAGGGACCATGGGTATGGTACATTCAGGGGATCCTTAATATTTGTGGGGATCCCCCGAAAATGGATGTTTTGGGGGGATATGCTGCAAATTTTGAATGATAAATAGGCCCCAGAGAGCGATAAGCTATCCTTTCATAGAAAACATGTTTTACTATATAATTATACCATACTATCCCTTTACACCGGGATAAAACCCCATAATCCACATTGAGAGAACAATATTTAGTTAGAGCCAACCGGCTGTTCATCCATACAGATCCCGCTCTATACATTACTGTTGGAAGCGAATAAGGAAAAGAGGGGTAGCTGAGACGGGACGATTTTTATCACGATTAGATCTTTAAAACCCCCGGACTTTCCATAGAAGATATGAGAGCAGGACAAAGCACTGTAGTTACCGTCCTATCACTGAGACGCTTGGGGATCTCCAGAGACGCCCAGACCTCAAAATTCACTTTAGTCGGGACAATAGAGGCATTTATAATACACTAAAGACGGGAACTCTCTGCCCCTAGGATGCTCCATCCCCCCATCCTGACGTCAGGAAGACTGGGCTGGGAATAAGGATGGAAAGATGAGAAGAGAGTAGAGGAGGAGCAGTGGCAGCGTTTGCAGTGTATCCAGTGCGCGTAGACCGGGACTGGGCGAGCTTCCAGCGGGACGCAGCAGAGCGAGACCCGGGAATAGAGTCACTGCAGCAGCGCATGGTCCCTGGCACTGGTGCGTGTGCTGTGCACCTACGGAGGCTGGACTTGGTGCATATGCATAGCGCTGTGTGACTATAGTAGTGCTGGCTGTGCATCGTCACTGGACCTGGTGCCTAGCGCTGTGTGACTATAGTAGTGCTGACTGTGCATTGTCAGTCACAGGACCTGGTGTGGACCTCACTGCCTCTGGGACTCTGCAGATTGTCTGGTCAGTCAGTGGAGGAAATCCAGCACAAGGAGTGCAGCCTGCCGCATATCACTGAGCTGGGATTTCACTTGGGGATAAGTGGATCGTAGCAGCATTATCTCACTGAGATCCCTGGGAGCAGGTGAGCCTAACATTGTTCCGGGTGTGTGTTGCACAGTGCACCCTATAGTTAATATGGTTCTGCACACTCTGGAGATTGTGGCTCTGTGTGCACTATGCTGCACTGTACTGTGTGCAGTTCTGGGGGCAGGGATTTCTTGCTGACTAGCAGAAGTCTGGACAGTATAAAGAAGAGAGGGTTGTATATAGTGTAAGGGGGAGGGGAGCTTAGTGTGTGTGGACTGGAGGGGAAAGGTTTGCACGTGTGTGTTAGGGGGGTTGTGTGCAAGGCAAGGAAGGCATCATCCACTACTCTGGATTATTTGGGTTAGGTTAGAGCCTGCGGATTGCTAACGTTGCAATTAAAATGTGGTTACTGAGAAGAGACTCTATTCGCCTCTAGGTTGTTTATTAAACCTTCCAAACAAGCTGCAACCTGACCTGCTGGCAATCTGCTCCTAATATCCGCACACATGCAGGGTGGCGCCGTGTTGTGATGGCGATCGCTGGGATTCTGCATTATCCGCCTGGTTCTAGGGCACTGATAGACATCGGATACACTTCTGGGGCCACAAGTTACTCTTAAATTTTGGTAGTAACTTAAATGAATATATGTAATCAATGGATGAGGTTATTACAGAAAGGTTCCTATCAGCAGGCCTGTTAAACAAGTGCTACAATCTATTAGAATCAAGGATGATTAGGAGGGCTCCTTCCATTTTGCCCACCACTGTTATACCTTGGAATATACCCCAGTCTTATTCATGGCAGGGGGGCTTGGTGTGGACGCTGCTGTGCACTCTCTACCCAGGTCCCAGGCCTCACTCAGCCAGCAGCAGCCATCTGATGTCACTGACAGATCATGTAACTCATTTTCCAGATGGGATGGCTGCATTGGTGAATTATCATCAGATTACACTGCACAGCTCTCTGGCATCTGTTACTGGTCAATAACATTGGTCCAATGAGATCTTCTATCCCCTTACACTACCATTACCTCATTCATGTAATTGGATTCACAAAGGACAGGCTTGGGTCCACCAGGTGCAGTCAGTCCACATCATTCACCCTCAGCATAGAAGAAAAATATATATAATATTTTTTTATTTTTTTTAATGGAGGATGGCAGCACATACACATAGCTAGTGAGATATATTTATTATATATAATTTGCAGGGAGTATGTTTAGTTTTGTGTAATTGACCGCAATGTATGTGTTTTTTTTTCTTATTTTATTCCACAACTCTTTGTTGTGAGGATTGTGTTACGTGATGCATTATATCCTCCTTAGGCAGTGTTTGGAGTAATACGGGGTATTGAGCACTGTTTCCATTTCATTGGCTGTCTACGGGCCTAGAATGCACACTAATGCAGTGGTTCTAGGTAGTTGTCATGTTCAAAGATTTGTTATCAGTCCGTAATATGGCAGGGCTGGTGTTCTTCAGGCCCATTTGTGTGAAATCAGAAATCTATATACTCTCTCTTGAATTTATTGTAATAAATATTATAACACTTTATTTGCATACTGGGGAGGGGGGCGTTTCAATTGTTTTATTGCGCCCAATCTCTAGACTAAAGGTGACGGGAAATCAAGGGGTGATATTCAATTGTTTTTTGGTGCCTATTCCTTTTTTACACGTCGCGCCTAATATACTGGGTTTAGCCATTTTACGCGACTAAAGTCCTGGGTAGCGTGCCCACACAGCTATTTGGGTGCCCAAAACCAGGACTTTTTGCACATACTGCTAGACACCTCAGGAGGGTGTGCGCACAAATGTGTCTACCAGTTGAATTCACACTTGAGCAGAGCAACAATTGAATGGCTCTGTCGGGTGCCCATTAATAGCAACTGAATCGCTCCAATGTGTTTTTAAATACATTTAAGGGTCAATTCAATTGGGCACAAGATAGTTGCACATGTAAGTGCGGCTATATGCCGCACTTACAGTACGCAGTCCACGAGTTTGGGGTTAAAGTTCCACTGCTGTTGTCAGCTTCATGTGATGAAGGAAATTGGAGTATTGTAATAGTAATAATTGTGTGGAGCATTCTCTTCTAAAGGCCTCTTACATGGCTCTTAATTCCATGGCATGGGTTAAAATATAGTTTAGCCAATACAGTTAAATCCCAAGAGCGCACAGTATCAATTCACCTAAGTAACAGGAATGGATTTTTTTTTTTTTTCATCAGGATCAATAAAGACAACACTCCCTTACTGATTTACTGGACTGCAGGAAGTATGGTCTTGTCCTGCATATTGTGTAAGAAAAAATACATGTGTGATTTTCAGTAATAAGTGTACCAGGAAGTGAGCTGTACACTAGAAAATGGCTGGTCTAGAAAATAGTAAATTCATGTCGCCCATGTTGAAATAACGCTCTTTAGTATTTAGGGATGTTCTGTATTTTGAACATAATTTAGTAATCTGATCATAACCAACCTTTATGCAGCGAATACATATATTCTTTTATTAGGGCCCGAATATATGTTCATCACTAGCTCAAGTGTCTCTTCCCCCACACTGTGGTTATCTAGTAAACGGAGATTCACTGATATCACCATTGAACATGTAATTTTTAATTTATTTCATTTAAAAAACATTTTTTTGCAAGCTGTGGAACCTCCCCCCAAAAAATAAATAAGTCACAGACATTAGTTGTAGAACAAGGGCCTGTAGTAAACGGATTTACAAGGTTGCCATGCAAATAACCATAGATGAACTTGCTGATCTCATACATGATTTTTGTCTTAACCAGTGATGTATGGCGGAAAAAAATAAATAAAAAGTACGGAGGGTTGGGTCAGGCAGACGAAATTCAAGATAGAGGTGACTGGAGAAACAGCTGTTGCTTATGACAGGATTTTTGCTATAGAGGAGACATAGAGCCATCTATACTTGCTCTCACACACACACACGTACGTGTGCAGGGATGGTCATGGACAGACTGTTGTATCAAGATGCAGTGTGATCACTAATGTACATTTCTATGTCTGGATCTACGCAGGGAGACTGACAACCCTGAGGCCAGATGAGGCCGCAGAAAGCCTCTGCCTTCCTTAATATGTCTGTCACTGAGCCTTCTGTGTAATGTAGGTTGCACTGAATATCACGCTATGCGGGTGGGAAATGTTTATTTTAGATTTCTCAGGCCCAGTCACAAAAGACGCCCCAATTATTATAGACTCTGTATTAAGGTGGCACATAGTCTTTCCAGACAGTACAACTGGGATGGTCCTGGTATTTTTTTGCTGGATTAAATTTAAGATATAATGCTGCTGGCTGAGGTGACAGGTTACAGGTATGGTGTACGATGCATGTATTCTGGGGAAATCTGAGTGACTATAGCAGTGCTGCAATGGGAGTGCACCTAGGGTACAGTGAGTGTGGGTATTATATATGATCTATGGGAGAGGAAGGATAGTGCAGGCTTTCCTCCAGCCATGTAATGCACACTCTGTGCTGTGATGCGCTCGGATGCAGGATGTGAGCGTTGTCTCACCCACAGGGATGACGTCAGTCTTGCAGGTATTGTGTCAGATTCCTTGCTGCTGTGAGATATTCCCTTTATTGAGGGGGGGTTTCTGTGTGTCTTCCTGGCAGTGAAATCTCACCACCTTGCTTCCTGCCAAACTGCTGTTGCATTATTATTATGTATTAGTGTGAGACTTCTATTTTGTATGTGGGAAGAGAGGTTTGTGCATAAAGAGACAAAGATGAAGGTTCGGAGCTCTGAGGGATGCGGTAGGATTCCAGCGCTATTGATACGTTTCCTTCATAGCCATATTTATCACTGACCAGCCAGCAAGTACTGGAAATGAGGAAGGGGAAGTGCTTTACCTTCTTGTAACAGGAGAGAAGAGGTTACTGTTGAGTTTAATGGGCCAGATAAATGCTGAGTGTATGTGAATGGAACATGACCCATGAAAAAGTTTTGACAGTACTGGTAGAAGCTTTAGCTCTGTTCTATCTACTTTTATTGGCTTACACTGTGTTCTACCAGGATTACAGTCTTGTGATTGTTTAAATAAAACAAAACTCTGCATTACTGTGCTGTAGCATTCGGCCATCCCCTTTATTCTGTGTTTGCTTTGTTTTGTGTTTTTCTGGCTTGTCAGTGGACCTGTGGGACGCTAGCGTTTTTGAGCACCTCACCTTTCCAATCGGAAAACTATCTATTTATAGAGACAATTTCTGTTTGTTTAGTCTTTAGTTATTGAAGAATACATTTTAACCACAACAACTTTATCCAAACGGTATAACAGGGGAGTTGGAGGAAGGGAGGGAGGGTCTGCAGCATCCCTACACCTAACCTAACGTGTGTGGTTCAGGAGATGATCGTTTGGTAAGAACTACAGTTATTATAATGGGTAACCGCAATGTCTTTTTGAACATTCCTGTAGTTAAGACCATTACATTGAATGGAAAACACCTTTTTCTGTGTGTCTGAACAGCCGCATTTACCATTTTCGTGTATCTGACAGAGAACTGCCATTTTTATTATGTATTGAATACCGACAAGTGTCTTTCAGAGCTGGCCCTAGGCATTCTAAGCAAATGCCTAGGTCGCCTGCCACCGGTCTGCAGCTCCCTTGCACCACCACTGCCACGATTGGAGTTCAGCGGTTAGCTGGTCAGGTGATAGCCAGGTCAGAATGAGCTTCTGCCCATGAGCTCATTCTGGCTGCAGAAGGAGACAAGAATGATGGCCGCGGGAAGGCATGTTGTGCATGCCCAGCTGCACTCACTCCTCCCATGGGCCTTTGCGGGCAACTCACGGCTTGGCTTCAATTTTAGCCAGCGGCCTTTGGACCAGGCATCTTCAGCAGCATCAAGAAAGAAGACCGGCACTGACTGCAGGCGGTCGCGGCGACTTCACTCCAGCTTGGAGAGTGAGTCTTCTGTAGGGGGTCTATTTACTAAGCAGTGTTAGGAGACAGACTGAAAAGTGATAAGAAAGTGATAAGGTGCCAGCAAATCAGCTCCCAACTGTCATCTCACAGGCTGTGTTTGAAAAATGACAGTTGGGAGCTGACTGGCTGGCACCTTATCACTTTCTTATCACTTTTCACTTTGTCTCCTAACACTGCTTAGTAAATAGACCCCTGTGTTTGTTAGCCTGGCTAGCTCAGGTTGGCAGACAGGAGGAGAGGGGCAGCAGGGCGGACGCTCACTGGGCACTGGGCGGAGAGGTGCTGGCCCGTGCTGCTACTTGCTGAGTCAGTCTAACCTTGAGAGGGGCTGGGGCTGTGTGTGTATACATGCACATATATACACACACATAATTTCTTTCTGTATGTGTGGGGCTAGGACCAGGTCTGTGGACAGTTCTACTTGGAGGCCTCGCATTTATGCATTACTTAATATGAGGAACATTGCAGAGACTAATAGCAACCAATTAGCTTTGACCTAGTGACATGTTTTCCAACGAAAGCAAATGTCTGGTTGTTTGGAGTTTTTGCAGATTTGCTCTTTATAAATAAAGCTTTCCAATGTGTTAATTAAGATGCTTACTGCCACACTTGCTAGTGGGGTAAATAAATCCCATGTTATTTAGTGATCCTACATCTTTTGGCTTTTATACAGTTTAAGTACAAGCCTTTCGTGTAAATAATCTGTACTCTAATAGGGCAATGTAGTAAGTCCTACCTCCATAGCTGGAGACATGTGTTAGTGATGTGTGTTGATGACCATGAGCTATATAATGAAATAGGTTTATGCTTCATTCAAAATGATTGTACTATGGGCCAGATTCATGTGTGGACGCTGATGAGCGATCCCACGCAGATTTCCGGTTATCGGAAAACCATGCATGCTTACTCAGACGGGCCGCTTATGCCGCAATTGTGACCCGATAGTTGGTGATGGTGATCCTGTCAGGAGGCGTTTGCTTCCTGTAGATGCGTCTGGCAGTATTAAATATTTGCTGGACAGTATTGCATAGCTGCTTCCTTGCAGCTGTGCAATACTGTCTGAATATGAATCAAGTGCTATGGAGTTTATTTACTAAGCCTTAGATGGAGATAAAGTCCCAACCAACCAGCTCCTAACTGGCATGTCACAGGCTGTGTTTGAAAAATGAGTTAGGAGCTGATTGGTTGGGACTTTCTCTCCATTTTTTTCTCTCTCTCCAAGGCTTAATAAATAAACCACTATGTCCCTACATTACATATATGCACTGAAAAAATCAATCTGCTCTGTTAGAGAAAAATTGTAGTGTGTGTGTGTGTTGTCTTTGAATATTTAATGTGAGCGAATAGAAGTGAAACTGTTGGTATGAAAACCAGGAAAAATTATATATGTGGCCAGTTTAAAAGGTTATTATCTAGTTGTAAAACACTCCCAAGTATTTTGGTCCTAAAGTGGTACATAGTGCAAAGATGCGATCATTCTGCATAATTGTTGCATCTAATTGGCCACTTATGGTGCCTGGGTAGAGAAGAAAAGACCTATTAAGATCCAAAACCGACTGTTAAAATAGTCCCAATATCCTGTCTGTCGCCCACAAATGGGAGATTCATTAATGATCCTTGGTACTGCAATAAACGTCTTTGAATGTACAATCAAAAACCAGCAATATCAATGGGAGTTTTCAGACACTGGTGGTGGTGGTTTTTTCTTACATTTTTTGTGATCTAATAAACACAATGGAACAGTGGAATCTCAATGTATACTGTTCTTGGGGTCAGTAATTGGAGACTGTACTCTATGTAGTTCTGTATAACTAGAAGCTGATAGACTAGAGTGGGAAAGGTCATCTCATACGTTGCCACTATAATAGGACACCACAAAACAAAGAAGCTTATAGACAAGTGCTACGATGGGATACATCCCCTCATACTGCAGGTATACTAGGACCCCATCATCCCAGGGGTTTACAGACCAGTGGTATGATGGGATATGACCAGTCCCCACACCTGAGGAGTTTGTTCTAGTGGCATTATGGGAGGTATTGTCTTCAAGGGGTTTGGATCAATGCTCATGACTGGTGATGATGCTTAATAGCCTTCATGCACTAAGCCTTTCAAGTCTCTTGTTTACATGTAAGACAAATCTATCGTTCTGTATTTATTCTAGTTTTAAATTGATGCAAGGTGAAATTCTGTATTAATTATGGAATAATGAATTCGTAACAAGTGGCTATAGCGCGTTTTGTACAGGATAGAGTTAGGCTTCTAAAATGACAAATTATAGAGTTTGCAGTCCTTGGATGATCACAACTATTTCCACTGCTATTTGTAGTATGTTTTTTATTTTTTTACTGTGTGTGTGTATGTGTGTGTGTGTGTGTGTGTGTGTATGTGTATATACCTGCTTCGCCATATTTGTGTTCCCACCATAAATCACTTCTTAGTCTTCAGAAATGACCAAATCTCCTGCCCATCGAGCATTCAGGACAGACGGCATTAAGAGCAACTGGGATGCCGTTCCCTTCACTGTGCAGTCAGTGTTGCCTTGCAAACAGTAAAATGATTTCCTGTTGACCCACAGTACTGCTGTGGTGTCACCTCAGACCCTGTTCCCTGCATTTACCTACGTTTTGTCAGCCAACAAGCTGATCCCATGCCTGGGACAAGATCAGGGATGAGCTGTGAGGTTAATATGACCAAAACCGCTAAGGAACCACTAATAAAAAGTTGTGTTCTAGTGCGGAGTGTCTGATGGGGTGTATGAGTGGTAATTGCTTATCCTCTATTACCCAGGAACAGTACCACTCCAGACTGAAACACCACTCGGACCATATTATGTTCGTTTTGCAGAGCAGTCTTGATGTTGGCTCAGTGTTTAACCCAGCTCAGTGTATGAATATTTTATACGAGTGGATTACTTGTACGGAAATAATTACAACAGTAGACATATATAAAGGGATACGGTACTTCACTTTGAGTAATGTTTATTATTTCCACTAAAACAAGCCGTAAAAAAAATAAAAAATTAGCTTTTCTTGTAATGAAGGCTGTCCTGATGAGACCCGACTGGCCGAGCTTGTCCAAGGTTCACGTGTCAAATCGAAAATTTCCCAAGATCCCCAGCACACTAACAATTAATTTAGCTTATTTTGTTTAGACACCAGAAAATGGACACCATTATGTTATGAATGTTATGGAGGACTATTGGCTTTATATGGTATTATGAAGAGTTTGGTGTATTTTTTCATTTCATGCAGAGGTATGTATGTGCGTGCGAGTTACATATCCTAAACTGTTTATAGTTGCTAAATACACCATTCAGGTTAATTCACCTTACCCCCATCTATATTATACAGCTGTGTCTACACTCGGGTGCACGTTTCAAGGTACTGTGTGGAGATGCATCCTCTAATTTGTTCATATTCACAGCAAAGTGCGGCTTTCCGGCTCGTGTGGAACTAGAAGGCCCAGAATTTCCTACAAGCCACCGGCTTTAAGAGAGCCACAGTTGGGCTACCCCTGACCCTCACAGACGGCTTCCCTGTTACTTTGCTACCTCCACTCCCGACTTCCACTGTATAGTTGGATCACATTGAGGAAGGGGGAGATGTGAGGGGGAAGGGGTGTCTTTATAACAGGAGGAAGTGTCTTTCTACAGTCTGCTAGCCAGATCCCAGGAAATATATCCTGTTTTAACTCCCACCCTCATCCATTTCTGCTGCTCTTTCCTCCTCCACACATTTGGCACAACAGAGTGATTTTCATTTTCCTTGATATTTGTACGGTGTATTGAGTCATTCTGTTAACCCTTCCCTGCATCTGTGGCGAGACAGACCAGTGACTTGGAAACCATTCAGCGTCGCAAGCATTGGTTAATCTCCTAATTCAAATTGTAATTTAACACGGTTATCAAGTGGAGTCACTGTGTCGTGCAGCTGTTGGAGGTGGCTTATGCTTTAGGAGCAGTTCTGCCTCATTACGGAGCTGTGTGTGATGGTGGAAACCAGAATGTGTCATTTTCTATGGAAAGACAGCATGGCAAACTGTTCCACTTATCTCAGATGTTCACCTCATTTTCCGTCCTGTGCCCTGGAATAAACTGTAGCAGTGACCTGAATTTTTATGTTTGTGTTTGCAGAAGTGTGTTTAAAAAGATATGCACGTGTACTTTTTTTTTTTTTTTTAAAGTGGATTGGGCTGTTTGCCAATGACTAATTCACTTTCATAGTCAATGCCAAGGTTGTGTTCTTCTAATCACTCCCACCCAGGTCAGTGTCCGGCCACATTGGGGAGTGGATAAACCTCTCACGAGGGCCCAAGATGTAATTTCTGTACCAGCAGGTCTACAGTAACTTCTGTAATACTTAAGCTCACATGAACATCCAGCACTTGAGATGGTTTAATAAAGTGATTGGCTCTAATGTTAAGTTGAACTTAATTGTTTTATTGATTAGAAAATATATATATATTTAACTTCTTAAAATGGAACCAGTTTGTTAATTAGATTGCAGGTCTGCACCCCTCAAGGATTAGGATATTGTCCCTGTGTGTGCTCAGAGGATCTCCCTAATCACATACTGTCCACAATCAGTTGGCTTGTCAGGGCTGTTGTTGGACAATGAGACGCTGCAGAGGGCCTCTCGTGATGCCGTCTCTCTCCCTGATTTGTGTGCGCACCTGATCTGGGCCAAATCTACTCATCCAGTTATCGGCCTAAAAATATATCTGCCGGCTTAAGAGTTTTTTTATGTACAAATAGGTTAGAAAGCCATTTGGACTAATCTTGGCGCTAGCTCACCATAGTATGGAGCTTTGAAATTGGAGCAACCATTGATATCGGCAGGGAAGTTTCTGTTCGGAAGAAGTCTTGGCTCCTGATATTTGCCCAGCCCTGTGGTGGGTGCACGTGTGTGTTGGGGGAGGGAGTAGTCCTTTTACCGTGGCTTATCCAATCCTCTATCTCAGTGGTTCTCAAACTCTGTCCTCAGGACCCCACACAGGTCATGTTTTGCAGGTCACCCAGAAGGTGCAAAGGTGTATTCATTACTTGCTTGACACATTTTAAAAGATCCACTGGTGGCGCTAATTATTTCCCTTCTGATTCTGTGAGGAGACCTGGAAAACATGCGCTGTTTGGCTCCTGAGGACCGAGTTTGAGAACCCGTGGCTCTATCTTTAAGTAGGGCAGACCCTGCTTATTTCAACCCTGATGTGTTGGTTATATAGCCATGCTTACCACAGGTGGGTTATCAAAGGATCTAAAGATGATGATGAATATTTTGAATTGCGAGGTCCATGAAACTACATAAAATAAAATGAGGGCAACATGACTTTTGCTTACTACATGGTCTTATGAAATTGTGATTACAAAATAGCCCTGAACATCTCCTGTTTTCCATTTTGCAGACTCCCGCACCCAGGAACAGAGGACCACGGCGAGGTGATGATTCCACGGTGGTTGTGTATCGTGGCCCTCTTTTTGAGCATAGAAGTGAAGGGATGGAATCAGGTGCCCCGGAAAACAGTGCGCTATTCAGGTGAGACTACGCACTACAATCGCACCATTTGCCAAACGTTCCTGAAGAGTGCAGACAGGATTACATTGGAACACATCCTCTGCTTTGTGACTCTGGCTGATGTCACCTGTTTGTGTGCGCTTCATGTTCCACTGGGAGGTGATGTCATGCTGTAATTATACAAATATGCCCCCGTGTGACAAGTCACATGACCTGCAGAACACATGGGTGGGAGCGGTCTTTAGCGAGTATCCTGTGTATTTCTGTATGTCTCTCTCTGCTATTTGGTAATTCCCCCCCCCCCCCCCCCTCCCGTTTTTGCTTTAGGTGTCTCTGAAGTCCGCCAGTCCTGGCACAGTGGTATCTCTCACTACCTGACTCTAATGTTGGATGAAAAGCGGGGGGCACTATATGTGGGTGCACGAGAGATCATATTTACCCTGGACCGGAATAACATAGGCAGGGAGCTGCGGCCGCCGGTAAGCAGAAACAATATACAGCTATTCTTAGGCACGTGTATGTCTATTCTCATGTTCCCATGTGACATAAAACACTGTATCATGCCTGGCTATGTCTCTGTTAGATTATATGGGAGGCCCCAAGAGACAGGAAGGCGGAATGCTTCTATAAAGGAAAAAGCAATCAGGTAAAAGGGGATAAGATGGGAGGAGACCCCCACATTATAACTCCTATCCTAGACCCATTGTAGTTACTATTGATAGAGACCTTCTTTCTTCTAACACCCACTTTGTCATTCTTTATTGCAGACTGAATGTTTCAATTATATCCGCATCCTTCAAGAATATAATGAAACTCACCTCCTTACCTGCGGGACCTACGCCTTCCAGCCAAAGTGTACTTATATAGTGAGTCTTGAGTTACTCCAGAACTTTTGCATAAGGATAAAAATAAAAACTCTTTGAATTGACTCATTAATACCCCTTTCAGACAGAAATCCAAATTACCGGGTTAAACCTTTCAACCCGGTAATTTGGTGATTTACACTGGTTCCTTTTCTGTGTGAAAGGGTCAACCCGGGTCTAAATTCCCGGGACTTCGACCCAGGAATTTACCAGGGTCGGAGACATGGGAATTTAGACCCGGGTTGACCCTTTCAGACAGAAGAAATGCCCGTGTAAATTACCAAATTACCGGGTTTTTAATTTTTGACCCGGTAATTTGCTTTTCTGTCTAAAGGGGGGTACAGACAGAGAGTGGCGAAACAACCCGGTACGCAAAAGTCGGGAAAATCCATTTTTTTTGCCATTTTCTTTCTGAAAGTGGTATTAAGGGGCCTATCCATTAGCAGATAAATTGAACGACTGAACGATATATCGTTCAGTCGTTCAATTTATCTGCTATGGATAGACCCTGAATGATGACAGGTGCGCACTCCTGTGGCCGATAAATTGAATCTTTCATCTATCCAACATGTTGGTCAATTATAGCATATCGCTGCCAGATATTAGAAATATCTGGCAGTTTATATGCGGTAAACGACGAAAGATATTAGCAGCAGCTACAGAGCGCTGCAGAGAAACAAATCCACTCCCTGAATGATGTCATGCGATATCGTTCGTCTTTTGACAAAATCTGTCATGTACAGCCACCAGAATTTTCAATATATATCTTTTGTTTTTCATCTTTCAGAAAAAGATCTGCTAATGGATAGGCCCCTTTAGTGGGACATTGCTGTCCTTTATGTCAGACAGTGCAACATCCAGTCTATGGGCACGATTCTATTCTACGCGATGTGATTAGCGCCGGGAATCAGCTCCCGGAGCTATTCAATACACCGCGCTGCTAACCCCGACTAAGGATTTCTTCTCGCATCCCTCCGGGGATGCGAGCAGAAATCCGATAAGAGTCCCGGCGCGAGGCTGTTTTCTGCCCTTTGCGCCTGGAAAACAGCATTGCGCCGGGATGTTAGGTCGGGGAATGCCTGTTCTCGCACCTAAAAATCCTGTTTAAGGCACGAGAACGAGCCTTCCCTGACCTAACATTGCGATGGATTGAATAGCTCCGGGAGCTATCTCCCGATGCTATTTACATCGCGCTCAATTGAGCCCTATGGGGCTGATGTAGAGCGGCACGGAAGCCTGATTTACGGATAGGTCTTGCCGTGTTTAGCGCTGTGTGCTCAGTAGCTGAGCGTGCACATCTCCTGGCAATTCCAAGTACTGTGCGTCTGTTGTATGTTCCCTTGCGGTGGTATGGGTGTAACCGGATGGTAACGGGGCTTTTGCATAATGGCAAAGTTTAGTGAGGGGGTGTACATCGTGTTCACATCTCTTTCACCAAGGATGGGGCTGCTCAATTGGGCGCTGATAATGATGAGCACATAGAAATCTATGTTTGGATTGGGGTGTTGCGGTTGCACAGATGTGTTCTAATCGACATACAGCGAATATCCCATTTTAGCTGTGTCACACAATGCAGTGTAATTGCAGCAGACTTGCTTCATACATTCAGTAGAAAAGGGTGGCACGCATGTTTTACAGTTCAGGGGGATTACCCATACAGCATAAGCCACTGAATGCCAGTGAGTGGGTGGGGCCAAGGGACTGTATACAAACTGCTGTAGCTGCAGTTAACCCATCATGTATCCTACTCCCTTTACAGTCAATGGTCTCTTTCCTATCCATCACTACTTCCCTCCTCCTAAAGGACTCCTAGCCCAGTCATTATCAAATATGGCTATTAATGCTACCTGGGTTACAGACTCATTCTACATTTCTATTTTTTATTGATTATATGTTTATAGATTTTTTTTTACAAGTTGTGAGACTGTATTCACCTCTACAAATGCACATAGATCTCAGCCAAAATGTGTGTCATGGTGTTCTCTTATAGCTGTCACTGCAGGAGTTATAATAGGGTTTGTGCACTTGCTGATCATATATACTTTACTCCTCCTACCCAGGAACTGGCGTCATACACCCTGGATAATGTTAACTTGGAAGATGGGAGGGGGAAGTGTCCATATGATCCATCTACTGGCCACACCGGACTTGTTGTAGGTGAGTATAGTTGGCTCTTACCATCTGACTTGCCCGAAGCGGGGGAAATACCAGTTTTGGTCTATGGTGGTGTCCTTTTTAAAAGCATTTTTTTTTTTGGGCGGAAGGGGGACTGTGGAATTTCTATTTAGTTGTGTGTGTGTGTGTGTGTGTGTGTGTGTGTGTGTGTGTGTGGTTGTTTTTTTTTTTGTTAGCTTTGTCTTTTATTTTACCGTAAATTACTTTTGGATCATAACTTTAAAGACTGTCTTTCTTTTCAGATGGGATATTGTACTCTGCTACATTATTCAACTTTCTGGGAACAGAGCCAGTGATCCAGCGCAGCGTGGGACAGCAAGGCAGTATAAAGACTGAATATCTGGCAACATGGCTGAATGGTGAGGTTCCACGGTGTGTTCACCTATACCTCAGTGCCCTCCTCCTACACCTTGGCCCTTGTCCTCTTGCAGGGTTATATCATTTTTCCTTTGTTCCTCTTAACTTGTTGTCTCTCTGCTGCCCCCTGCTTCCTTCCTCTGGTACTGTGTTCACCTGGTAATCTCTGCACAGCGCTGTCTCACTGCTCCTGTTTCTCCGTTCTAGAGGCCAACTTTGTCAGCTCTGCTCATATACCCGAGAGTTTGGATAATGAGTTTGGGGACGACGACAAGATCTACTTCTTCTTCACCGAGCGGGCCCTAGAATATGACTGCTCCAGTGAGCAGGTGGTGTCACGGGTGTCCCGAGTCTGTAAGGTTAGTGACATCTGAATGTGGCAGGTAGTTGTCATCTTTTAAGGGAATTGTATCCAGAGTCTGTAGGAAAAGCTTTAGGAGGTGGTGATTATAATGGGACACTCAGCAGATAATGAAGCATTGTTACTACCTAGGTCTTATCTGCCGCATTTATTTGTGCGCAGTTCAGCATATTTATATATGACAGCATCAGAATATCTACGTTGTGGCCTTGCTGGAATGGAGCAGTTACATATATGGACTAAGGGTTTTGCTGGCTTTTAAGTAAGATTGCTCTGACTCATTGCCATGCTCCTGGGTATGGCTGATGCAGGGGAATGTGCTCTGTGCCTGTTTACCTACTGATTATCATACACTCCACAGTGTTCTCCCCAGAAATTCCTCAAAGCCGGGTGGCACCGTGAGGCGGGAGGGTGGGCTGGTATTGATTCACATCACAAAAAGCAAACAGCAGCCTACTGTGCACCCTAGCACCCGCTGGAAGACTTCGGGCAGGAGAGAGGGATGCTGCGAGTCCTCAGTGCCTGCAGCCCGCCTCCAGTGCAGGGTGGGCCGAGGTGGAAGGAGTGCCCGGGATCCTTCCTCCGGCAGGGACAGCCCTGCTCAGTGAGCACCACGGCCGCCCGCGGTACCCACCACTGGCCGGCACCAGTACGCTCTGCAAGCCAGGTGGTTAAGAAAAATGCCGGACGGAGCACCTATCAAAAAGTTCCTGGGGAGAACACTGTCTCCAGCCTCACGTAAATGATTACAGAGGATGCTGCTCGGGACGGCTATTAATGTGCTTGTGCAGGTGTAGTGCTATTTCTCCATCTTTTTGGAGTAGAATGGAAGTGTTCACAGTAATCTGCTTTCAGAAACTTCCCATCAGCACCAAATCTTCCTCCACTTAATTATAATTGAGGAAATACAGTTACAATGGGGCAATAATGGGAATATCTATTTCTACTTCAGGGTCCATAGGGTATCCAGAGGATACCTTGGGGTATAGGTGTGACGTCAGTCGCCGGGCACCATAGAGTTAAGCTTTTCAGCCTCCCAGGATGCACTAGGGTCCCCCTCCTATACCCCGCCCCCGAGCCAAGGCACCTCAGTCTAGTTTGGTGCCCGGCCGGAGTCGGGTGCACCTGTCGGAGTGGGGGCTAGAAGAGCCCCTGAAGCTTTCTTTTATGCAGCCGTGGCTGCACATCTGGATAAACCGCATGGACAGTCAGTCCTGACGTCCATGCTGTCTTCCCTACACCCCCGCCGGTACCAGAACGCCGGTACTGATCCGGGGATGCTGGTGAGCATCTGGGGTCACAGCTAGCGGTGACCCCAGATGTTCCTGACCATGGCCGGATTCAAGGGGGACAAAGCTAAGCAGTGGGGTCCCGCAGTGGGTCCCCGCTGATCACATGGTCCTAAGTCCCCAGGCAGGGGGCTCCCTGGGGACTGGCTGCAGCGTGGAGCCAGGCGACCAACCTGCGCTTCCACTACCCCCTGGGACAGCGGACCGCAGCAGAGCGGCAGCGCTGCGGCGTCCCAGGGGTTAAATGCATGCCAGGGGAGCGCGCCTTCCCTGTCTCACAGCCGGCGCCTCCCCCGCTGCACACAGCCCTCTCTGCATGCTGCCGACTGGCTCTGTGGCAGCGCTCCTCCCCCAGGCCAGCCTCCTCTCTGCTCCTCGGCGGCCATCTTCTTCTGAATGCATGGTGAACGCTGCTGGAAGCCTGGAAGGAAGCATCGTGGTCTGGGTCCCCCTGCATACCTCTCCTCCGCTGTGGTCAGGTCTGTGTATGCAGCGCTGTGTCCTACCAGGCCCTGTGTCTGCGTAGTTGAATGATCAGCGCTGTTAGTGCAGGAATTGATTTTCTTTGCATTGTATGTGACTGTGCTAGCGCTGCTGCCTGTAACTTTTCTTCTAAACTGTCAGCTTTATTCTGTCCCTGTTCTTTCTGCTAAGCCCTTGCGGTGCGGTGCAGCAGGGTGGTCTCTCGCCTATTTACTATATAATTGGTGAGAGGGGTCACATACCTGGTGCCATCATGTCTGAAAGTGATTTTCTTCTCCGGCTACAGTGTACTACGTGTAAAGTACCGTTAGCGGAGGGGGAGGGTAGCGCGGAGGGCCTTTGCCGGCAGTGTTTGTCCATGGCGCGGCCGCTTACGGTTACAGCACCGGTACAGGAGCCGCCCTGGGCTTGTTTCGCTCAGGCGCTTACAGCCTTAGTGGGCCAGTTAGCTCCGCAGCCCGCGTTTACACCGATGGGTTTGTCCCAGCAGTCAGTGGTGTCGTCACCCATGCAGGGTGTCCCACGACAATTGGTGGTACCCCACAGTCTCCCTATTTCCCCGCTCCCGGTTTCTCAGGAGCCAGCGTGGGTTAACTCCCTGACGAGTTCTGTACAGCACTTGCCGGATGTGTTGCAAGGGGAGTCTGTGATGCGGCCGCATAAACGGCCGGTGGCGTCTCTGTCGGCTCCTTATGAGGATGACGAGGGGACGTCTGATGATGGGGAGATTCTGGATCCTTACGATCAGGAACCTCTCCAAACTAAGGACGCTGATGCTAAGTCCAAAGTATATATTCCTGGACTTATTCGGGCGGTCCGCACAGCCTTGGTGATTGAGGACGAAGTTCCCCCAGCGGCTAAATCTAAGTATGCCTTTTTCAAAGATGTGAAGGGCGATGCCACAGTCTTTCCTCTGTCGGGTCAGTTAGTGGACCATTTAGAGGAGGCGTGGAAACAGCCTGGCAAAAGATACCAGCCGCAGAGACGACTGGCGGTGGCTTATCCGTTCGCGGATAATTATTTTGCAAAGTGGGAATCCCCTCCACAGGTGGATTCTCACGTGACCCGTCTTGTCCGTAGTGCCACATTGCCGATGCCATCCATGTCCTCCCTTAAGGATGCTACGGACCGCGAGGTGGAGATCTGCCTGAAGTCCGCTTATTCCCTTGCGGGGGGGGGCAGCACGGCCGGCTATGGCCATTTGCTGGGTTGCCAGAGCGATGGAGCGCTGGGCGGATTCATTAGAGGCTTCTTTTGATTCCGACTGTCCGGCCGAACAGGCGGAGTTCATTGGTAATCTCCGTGATTCGGCCACTTATATCAACGAGGCGGCCCTAGACATTAGTACTCTGGTGTCTAGAATTTCTTCAGCAGCGGTGGCTGCTCGTCGCACCTTGTGGCTGCGATCCTGGAAGGCGGACGCAGATTCCAAAAAGGGTCTGGAGGCGTTGCCGTTTACCGGAGAAGTTCTCTTCGGTCCGGATCTGGATAAGATTGTGGCCACGCTGGCAGCAGCCAAATTGGCTTGTCTCCCGTCGGCCGCTGCTCCTTCTGGTTCTGGACCATCGTCCTTTCGGTCATCTAGGGCCCAGGGCAGGCCCAAACCACAGTTGTTTCCTCGACAGGCTGGCATTAAGAAATCGGCCAAGCCCCGGAAGCAGGCATGGAGTACCAGACGTCCGGCCCCCAAGCCAGATGACAAGCCTGTGGCCTGACGGTACGGGCCTCCCTTTGGGGGATCCCAGGGTGGGAGGCCGCCTGCTGCAGTTCGCCCAGTGTTGGTCGGCCACTACGACAGACACTTGGGTTCTCGAGGTGGTCTCCAACGGGTACGCCCTCTCCTTCTGGCACAGACCCCCGGCGCGATTCTTCACCACGGGTCTACCATCAGACCGGAACAAGGCTACGGAGCTGCGGAAGGTATTGCACACTATGCTCCAGGCTGGAGTTATAGTGCCTGTTCCATTCTCCGAGAGGGGCCTGGGTTTCTATTCAAATCTTTTTTTGGTACAGAAACCCAATGGGTCGTATCGTCCGATTCTCGACCTCAAGGCTCTCAACAAGTCTTTGCGGGTTCCGAAGTTTCGGATGGAGACCCTACGGTCCATCATTCTGGTGCTGGAACCTGGGGACTTCATGGTGTCATTGGACATACAGGACTCTTACCTGCATGTCCCTATTCTTTTGCGCCATCAACAGTTCCTCAGGTTTGCAATCCACAGCGACCACTTCCAGTTTCGGGCGTTACCTTTTGGCCTGGTGACAGCACCACGTGTTTTCACCAAGGTGATGGCGGTCATGGCGGCTTCTCTGCGGCTGCAGGGAGTCCGCATGTTGCCGTACTTGGACGACCTGTTATTGGTGGCAGGATCTCCAGAGCTCCTTCTACGCCACTTGGACCTGACCATTGCACTGCTGCAACGGCACGGCTGGCTAATCAACTGGCAGAAGTCCACTCTAATCCCGTCTCAGAGGATTCTGCATCTGGAAGCCTTATTGGACTCGGGACAGCAAAGGATCTTCGTGACGGAGGACAAGATATCTGCTTTACAGTCAAGGGTGCGCAGTTCTCTGCACAGCCGCCGGGTGTCCCTACACTCGGCGATGAGGTTACTGGGCTCCATGGTGTCGGTGTTCAACATGGTGGAATTCGCCCGGTTTCACTCCAGACCTCTGCAGCACCTGATCCTGTCCAGGTGGAACGGGCTGCCTCAGTCTCTGAAGTCCCAGACGGTTGTGATCACCCCGGAGGTTCGCCTGTCCCTTGCTTGGTGGTTACAGACGACCCACCTCAACAAGGGACGTCCGTTCTGGGTTCCAAATTGGGTCCTGTTGACAACGGACGCCAATCTTCGGGGCTGGGGAGCAGTCTCGGGTCCACACTTGTTCCAGGGCAGGTGGACGCCGACAGAAGCGGAGCTTCCAATAAATATCTTGGAACTCCGTGCGGTCTTCAATGCTCTTCAGCAGGCACATCGGTTTCTCCAGGGTCACCCGGTGCAGGTCCAGTCGGACAACGCTACCACCGTGGCCTACATAAACAGGCAAGGAGGAACTCGCAGTCGGGCGGCTCTTGTAGAGGTCTCTCGGATCCTGGTTTGGGCGGAGCGCAATCTTCCAGCCATATCAGCGGTCTTCATCCCGGGAGTGCTAAATTGGGAGGCGGACTTTCTAAGTCGCCAGGGCGTTCATCCGGGGGAATGGTCCCTGCACCCGGACGTTTTTCAACTGCTGGTGGACAGGTGGGGTCTTCCAGAGATCGACCTCATGGCGTCCCGGCACAACAACAAGTTGCCGGTGTACGGGTCTCGCACAAGAGACGAAGGGGCGTCTCTGGTGGATGCTCTGTCCGTCCGGTGGACGTTCCGGTTCGCATACCTGTTCCCTCCGGTCTCCCTTCTTCCACGGGTAATCCAGAAATTCAAACAGGAAGGAGGGACGCTCCTGTTGATAGCTCCCGCGTGGCCCATACGGCACTGGTTCTCAGACCTTCAGGGTCTGTCCGTGGACAGTCCTCTGCGGTTGCCATTATGACCGGACCTTCTGTCTCAGGGTCCTTGTCTTCACCCGGACCTGACTCTGCTGTCTTTGATGGCGTGGCTGTTGAGACGGCCATGCTGAGGTCCCGGGGTTGTCCAGCTCTGTGGTGCATACCATGTTGCGAGCTCTGAAACAGTCTTCCGCGAGGATATACCATCGCGTGTGGCATACGTTCTTCCAGTGGTGTCGACCGAGAGGTTATGCACCGCGGGAGTTTCGTCTGTCTCGGATTCTCGCCTTCCTGCAAGCGGGACTAGATCGTGGGCTTCGCCTTGCTTCTTTGAAGGTACAGGTTTCGGCCCTATCTGTCTGGTTTCACCGTAGGATTGCTACAATCCCGGATGTGCGCACCTTTATGCAAGGTGTTCTCCGCATTCAGCTGCCCTTTGTTCCACCTGTGGCGCCTTGGGATTTGGCTGTGGTCCTGAGGGCTCTCCAAGGACCGCCGTTTGAACCACTGAGCTCAGTGGATCTTAAATGGCTAACAGCTAAGACAGTTTTCCTTCTGGCTATTGCTTCGGCCAGACGTGTTTCTGATTTAGGGGCTCTTTCTTGTAGACCCCCTTTCTTGGTTTTTCATGGGAACAGGGCAGTGCTCCGCACTCGGCCTGAGTTTCTTCCCAAAGTTGTTTCACAGTTTCATGTTAACGAGGAAATCGTTGTTCCGGCCTTTAACTCACCGGGTCTTTCCGTGGGTGAGGCCACTTTGGATGTTGTGCGGGCCTTAAGGACTTATGTTGGCCGCACTTCTTCGTTTAGGAAGTCGGACGCCTTGTTTGTCCTCTATGGCTTCCGTAAAAAGGGTTGGCCTGCTTCAAAGCAAACTTTGGCAGCCTGGATCCGTATGGCTATTTCTGAAGCTTATCTTCATGAAGGTCTGCCGGTTCCTCCTTCTTTGAAGGCTCATTCCACTAGGTCTGTGGGTCCTTTGTGGGCAGCTCGACGTGGTGCCTCTGCAGTCCAGATCTGCAAGGCTGCTACGTGGTCCTCTGTCCATACCTTCGTGAGGTATTACAGGTTTGACACCTTCGCCTCTCAGGATGCTTCCTTCGGGCGGCGGATTCTCCTTTCAGCACAGGAGCGTCCCCACCCTTAAAGGATACTGCTTTGGGACATCCCCAAGGTATCCTGTGGATACCCTATGGACCCTGAAGTAGAAAATATGAGATATGGTAAGAACTTACCCTTGTTATCTCTCTTTCTACGAAGTCCATAGGGTTCCACAGGACTCCCGCCCTGTCGCACCTGTGCTGCAGATGGGCTTTGCTCTGGTCACCGGTTTTCCGTCTCCCTCTGGTGAGAATGTGATTCTTGTATGTGTCGAGATCTTTTTTCTCTCTCTTCCTTCTCCTCCTCTGGCCTATGGCTTGATAACTAACTGAGGTGCCTTGGCTCGGGGGCGGGGTATAGGAGGGGGACCCTAGTGCATCCTGGGAGGCTGAAAAGCTTAACTCTATGGTGCCCGGCGACTGACGTCACACCTATACCCCAAGGTATCCTGTGGAACCCTATGGACTTCGTAGAAATAGAGATAACAAGGGTAAGTTCTTACCATATCTCATATTATTTCCTTTTAAAATGTACAAATCTTGGCTATAAGAACCTTTTTTAAAGTCTAAATTTAGTTTAGGTACAGTTGTTTTGTTGTAATTTAGGAAGGTTTTATGCTCATGTATGTATGACCCCATTTGTTTTTTATTTTGTATTTTTTAAATTCTTTTAATATCATTGAAAATCCTCCTACAACAGTTCTCCCCAGTAATACATGTAGTGATTTGTTTCTGAGTCGACAAACCCTAATCAGACGTTTGAATGTGGCTTCCTGTTTTTAGCCTTTTTATTTCTTTAAGTGTTCTGCCAGTAAAACAGGGTAATTATTGTCTTGCAGGGGGATTTAGGAGGGGCTCGGACCCTACAGAGAAAGTGGACCAGTTTCCTGAAGGCCCGGCTAGTATGCTCCATTCCAGACATGCAGCTTAATTTTAACCTGTTGCAGTCAGTCTTCACACTGCGAACTGAGCACTGGAGATCTACAGAGTTCTATGCCGTCTTCCAAGCACGATGGTGAGCCTGTATAATTATCCACTGCATAAGAAGCTCTTCCCAGTCTCTGGGGAGTTATTTGCTAAAGCAGAAGGTGTGGTTATCCCTGTCCCATTATCTAACGCATTGGAGAAATAGAACAATGTACATGAACCATCTTTGTGATTTAGGACGTCACATATAGGCCTCTTAATTTATACAATGGGAAATTGGGACAGCCAGCTCAACCTATTCCACAAAGTCCATCAATCTTTGTGCATCTGGAGTGGGAGTGCCAGGAAACCGTTTTAGTTATAAGTTACCCTTTGAAAATTTTGGGTATGATCCTGTGAATGTGCCAGTTACACTGCTAACCTCACATCCGTTCCTTGAAACCAATTTCACATTCAGATTTTATATCCTAATGTATAGGCTAGATTGCTCTGTGCTGTGTCCCTCTGTGGTCCACAGGCTTCAGCCTGGCCAGGCACCATATATCATGTCATATTTTTGTAAATTATTTTACCCTAGTTAAGTTATTTTTTGTTATATTGTAGTTTTCCTTTTATATATACATGTTGGATGTGCAGTTAATAATCCTGTTGAGATCTATAAAGATCCTAATCATTACAGTTCCGGATATTTGTATGTCCTCCGTTGCTTACAGTCTTCCTCTACCATAGGGGTGATGTGGCTGTCTCCGCAGTCTGCCAGTACTCCATACAAGACATCCAGAAGGTTTTTGAAGGTCCCTACAAGGAATACCGTGAGCAAGCCCAGAAGTGGGGCCGTTACTCTGACGCTGTGCCAAACCCTAGACCCGGATCTGTAAGTATTGTGGAATTAAACATTTCCTAGGACTATATAGGATGCAGTTATCTAGTGTTTCTGCTAGCTTGTTTTAGAGGGGCACCGCGCTCTGCCCGATAATTTTTGAATTTTTTTTTAAAAGTCATAATGCGCCCTGCCCTTTCAGTGGCGTCCCGCTAAAACGGCATGCTTGAGCCTTCACCACCCGCGGGCTGCAATGTCCCGCGGGTGGGAAAAGTTCCGGTGACCAATCACCGCCAGGTAAATGGACGCCATGCGTACGGTAACTATTCACCGTGGGGAGAGCGCTTGGGGGAAGCCCAGCACCTCCGTAAATGCTGGGCACGACCCCAAGTGTGACAAATTGGAGGCGTGTCCCAAGGACACAACCCTCTCCAGCTGGCCATGCCCCCTTTTCAGGAGCATGTGCATAGACTCCCTGCCTGCACCCCCAGCGCTCTGCCCTACCAGTACTCTAGCAGGAACAATAGTTATCTTACCTCAATGAAACTACATACACTGAGAGGGTGCACACTGGTCATCTCTTGAGTCAGAACAACGACTGTATATGTGTTGACTGAGAAATTGATAAACATACCAGTAATATAGCGTTTACCATTCTATAATTCCTATAAGGTATTTTCCCAGCTGCTGTTCTGTTTTGATATACCCTGAATGAAATCTCTCCTCTTCCAGTGTATTACAAATTTCCACAAGCATCATGGAATGCAAAGCTCAATGGACCTTCCTGATAATACTCTCAACTTTGCTAAGAAGCACCCGCTTATGGATGAGTTGGTCCAGCCTGTTCATGGACGTCCATTGCTGGTCAGGAAGGGAGTCAACTTCACAACACTTGCAGTGCACAGGACTACAGGGCTCAATGGGGAGCTGTATGATGTCCTATTCATTGGAACAGGTCAGCCTTTACTAGAGCTCCTTGCTGTACTCCCGTCATATATTTTACATGAGTTTGGATTGAGAGATGCTTTGACTTCTTTGCACGTGGCTGACGATCCTCATTCATATTGTATGTTTTTTATTTTTTAGGGAATGGTTGGCTGAACAAAGCCGTTCGTTATGGATCCACTGTACACTTGATTGAGGAACTTCAGTTGTTCGATAAACCATATCCCGTGCACAGCCTGGTCCTTTCTACCTGGACGGTGAGAACATTTTTCCCAGCTCACACCCACATCGCCCTTGTGTTTTCCTTTTACCTCCTATATTGTGGTTTTGTGCTCCTGCTTTGTCTAACTAGTCCTCTGTCTTGCAGTCTGTGCTCTTTGCTGGTTCTCCATCTGGACTGGTACAGCTTGCCATGGCAGACTGCAGTAAATATCGCTCCTGTGCAGACTGTGTGCTTGCCCGTGACCCTTTCTGTGCCTGGAATCACAACATCAGTCGCTGTGTGCATTCTGCCGAGCGCTCTGAGTGAGTAATATTAGGAATGCTTAAGTCTTGCTCCTAAGCGGATGAAAACTTGCAGCCCTTGTTATGTTGGTAAAATACAGCACAAATTAGAGGTGTATGTCACATTGATTGATTGTCAACCTGAGTGTGCTGTTTTGGGAACACATTTGGATCATGTACTAATATTTATTTACGTTCGCCTTAGGGATGTGTTGCTTCAGGACGTGCAAAACTCCGACACCTCAATGTGTAGCGATCAGGACAAAGCTGGTAAGTTATTTGGCACTGTGGCTGTAGGCTAACTGAAACTAGGCTGAAAAACCGTTACTAAGAAACTACGTTTAAATCCTTCCGTTCTGTCTTTTAGTGAAGCCTTCATCGAGAAACCTCACCGTGGCCATTGGCACAAATGTTGTTCTCCCTTGTCAGCTGACCTCCAATCTGGCACAACCCATATGGACCTTCAATGGTCGTGAATTGACAGAAGATGAAAATGACTCTGTGCTTTATGACATTACCCTGCAGGCTTTGGTCATCCTTGGAGTCAGTGTCCACCATTCCGGCTTGTATTGTTGCTATTCCGTCGAACAAGGGGCCCGCTTAGACTCTGAGCGTTACCAGCTTAGTGTGGTGGCTTCCCAATCCCTCACTTTAGAATCTCGTGCTCCCATGGATGGTTTGGGTTTGGTTTGGATGATGGTAATAGGTCTTGGAGCTGTATGCTTGGTCCTATTTCTGGCTGTTGTCTATCTGCGGAGGAAGTTGCAGGATGAGATGGAGAAAGGTTCTAAGTCATTGGAAAACACTCTTGTGTATCCCATCCAGTTGCCATCGCAACCCAAACTGGCAAAGTGCCTGCCGAGTGCAGATTCGGATGAGAAACTTTGGGACCCCTCGTCTTTCTACTATTCCGATGGCTCACTGAAGATTGTCCCAGGTCATGCACTGTGCCAGAACAGCACTGGCTCCTCCTCTCCATCGGGCAATGGTATTCCTGGTCAGCCACTACCTTCACCTCCGCTTCACTCCCCGAACCACATGCTCCTATCAGGTGTCCGAGGCTCCAACAGCAACGGTTATATACGGCTTACACTAGGTGGGGTAGTGGGTGAAGAGCGCCCACCACTTGGAGAACTTAATGAGGAACTGAGGTGGAAGCTAAAACAGAGGCAGGCTCTGCCGGACTCCAATCCAGAGGAATCGTCTGTCTGACACGCCCTCTTTCCACAATGCACAGTTTGCACTGGTTTTTATTTTATTTTTTTTCCTATTAGTCTGAACTACCTCAGGGAAATGGAGGTTTGGGGGAGGGATGCAGCCAAAATTTATTTTCTCTCCCCCACTTTCTCCACTTAAACCTAAAAGTGAGAAGACTTTTAGTGGCTCCCTCTGTGTCCTCATGTGCCAGCTCACATTAACTCTATGTCCTATCTATGAGACTTAGGTAAGCGTTCAATATGGGTAAATCTTTCTTGTAGGAAATGGCGCCCTGACTGGTAACAGCAGAGTGCAAGGGGAGGCCCAGCCCAGCCTCCTTTTTCCTGCAATCCTCCCCCAGAGCAGCAATAACAGATGGGAAAACCCGGCAGCCTAATTACTCTTCCTGCTGGTGCAGGGGACAATTATTAACCAATCAGTTGCCAGTTTTGCTTTACTGCTGGATTCACGGTGTTGGGCAATAAAAATAACTTGTAACTTATTTTATATAGCATCTGTATGCTAAAAGTTTACAATGACCTGAGAGACCAACACCACATAATGTCTTTGTGACGGGACCAATTTTTGCAAAGTGTTCTGTGTATTAGAATAGAGGCAGGAAACCTGTGGCCCTCCCAGCTGTTGTTGAACTACAAAACCCAGCATGCCGTGCCACCCTCTAACTATTGTAGGTCTTCAACTGCTATAGAGGTTGCCCAAAGCCTGTACTAAGAGCAGATTTGAATCTAAAGAAAGTTTACGCATATCCAATTCTTGCTGTATGTAATTACATTTTCTCTAAATCCCTTTTGAAGTTAGCTGAACCTCTACTCCTTCTCCCTTCACATCCGAAATGGCCGCTTCTATCATGTAATTGTGATGCAGCCCAGCCTGGTTGCTGAGTGTTCGTGCAAATGACTTGTTTTTGGACATATAAAAATGAATGTGAGGATGTATTAATATTTATATGTATATCTACATTTTTTTTTTTTTTTTTATTATTACTATTTGCAATGTTTTATGCCATACTTGTTCTGAAAGCTGGGACAATCCTAAAAAACAAAAATGTTTAGTTTTTTTTCTTTGATATTCCCAAAGTGTCATTCCAGTTACATGTACAGCTGAATGTTCAGCCACTTCTTAAACCCCCCCCCCCCGCACCCCCTCACACTCACTTTTCAATACTGCAGTCCCTTCTAGTTACATTTCAGAAAGGCCAGAACTTGTGTGGCTTATTCTTTCCTGCCAAATGCCACCTTCTTATTTCTTTTTTGTGAGTCTGAAAGTGGGCGAAGGGAGGGACGAGAGCCATGTTTTGTGTATACATATCCTATTCCCTGTTTTTGGAAACAAAACCCTGGGATCTGCACGCTAAAAATATCTTTTTTTTTTTTTTTTTCTATCCTGTAAATAAGAGTCTCTTTTCTCACGCTCTTTGTTTGTTAGCTCACTGTGTAATTTATTGGTCTGTTTTTTTAAAATATATTTATTTCCTGTAAATAAGTATTTTTATATTGAGAAAATAAAAATAAAATTTAAACAAGTGTCATTTTATTCCTGATTTTAATTAATTTTTAAAAATGTTGTTTATTCTCTCGCTATAACTTTAATACACACACTTTATTCTTTCTCTCTGTGATTTGGAGCACCATGTGCAAAATATAGTATTAGTATTTGGTATTTTACCCATCTGTCCCCTAACTAAAATTGTATGACTATGAAATTATCCCAACACAGGAAATTTCCACACACAGCCCCTGATATTGTTTAGCAGTGCTCTTTACAATCTCTGTAATATTGTGTATATATATATATTTTTTTTCCTTGTCAGTATTTTAAAGTATAAGCAATTTAAAAGGCTGTTGTAATAAACTATCAAAAGCAGTAAATGGTTAAGATTTGAAAGTGATGGGCTTCCAAATGCAAAATCATTGGGAAGTTATGTAATAAGCATTGTGGTGGTATTTGTACCAGTACAATACTTGTTCTGTTATCGCCATCTCTGGATAAGGAAAGCTCTTTTTTTTTTAATTATTTTTATTGAAAATCCTTTATTGAAATGTATTCGTAGAATGGGAAATGCGGTACGGAAAGGAAGGTAAGCAGGAAGGGTGGGTAAGGGGAAACTCGGCTAGCAGTATGTAGGCGCACAAACACATTAAATAGTCGAGAGAATGAGAGACTTATCTGCCAGAAAACAAAGCACAATTAAATGTAGTGTTCTAACAGTAAGTGAACATTAGCAGAGGGTCACAGGTGGCTCGGAGCATGGTCGCTCAGATGGGATTCAGGCCTAACCGAAAGGTGGAGGGGCCTCATAGTAATCCAGCCAAGGGAACCAACATCTACCTGGGTTTTAGCAATAATACTTGAAATAATCATGTTCTAAATTAACCACCCTCTTCCATCAAGCTGTAATTTTGTGTTCACTGGCATTCACAAGTCACCAGAGAAATCATTGAGTGAATTTGGGTATATGCGGGAGTGATTGGAGAAGAAGCAACCAATTGTTAGTGATTCTAAAGTACTGCTTGCCAGAGAGGAGATCCCTGGATATTTCAGCATATTTGTGCAGCAGAGAACCATCCTATCCATCCGCACTGACTCCAACAACTCGCAAAAATGTTGCTGTATGTGCAAATGGACCAAGTTCCAACATAGAGAAAATGATGGCAAGATTTTTCTAATGCACATGAAGATGCTGCAATATTGGTCCTTTTTTTTTTTTTTTTTGTGTTGTTGTTAATCCTGAAGTTTTTAATACTCTTTTTATCTTTTGAGTGAAATTTGAGCTTTCAGCATTCCACTGTACATGTGAGTACCGCTCAGTTGTACTAATGTTACTAATTGGATTGCAGCGATGAGAAAGGGGCCTATTGTTAAATGTGCTTGAAAGTGACCTATTTCTTATTCTAACATTTATTTTGGAAAATCTAATGTGGTGATGGCGGGAAGCTCTCAAATCAGGGTTGCATAAAGATCCGATTTAAAAAAAAAAAAAAAAAATAATCGATTTGTTTGACTTAAATCAGATATTTTTTGGGATTTAAATAGGTGTGTGTGTGTGTGTGTGTGTGTGTGTGTGTGTATATATATATATATATATATATATATATATACACACACACACACACAGCGTGGATGGCACTCCCACTAACTGCCCGAGATCAGGGTGCCCTCTGGGGATAGCCAAAAATCAGCAACCAAACATACACACGTAGCCAGCGGCACTCCAAGAAATCAATACAAAGGCAGGCAGAAATCAATACGCCGGCCAGTCAACATCGATGGTCAGCGATCCTTCGCAGGATCGCTGAAATATTACAAGTTAAATGTCCCCGATTTGACAATCGCGATCATTTTTTGATCGCGATCGTCAAATCTGGAAAATCCAACATGTTGGAGTTCTGCGATGCTGGGTTGCAGCATCGCGGGATCGCGGCAATCCATCGCTGATGGATGGGCCCATAAGTCACATGTGCTCAACCATGGATATCTCTAAAACCTGAACTGTTGGGAAGCCTTGAGGACTGCGTTTGGGAACCTCTGTGGTTAACCTTTTCTAGCAAGTACCGTTGTTCAGTAGCTGGACGTATGAAGTCCTTTGCGTATAACTCACCCCCCACTGTTATCATCTGCGTAGCGTCAGCAGCTTCAACTAACTGGTACATAAGCTATTCGCCCCTGGGTTGTGTGGTTATTTATTTATTTTATTTTTTTTATGGGATAAGTGTCTTCCCTGTTCAGAGCTGAGGCTGGAAGCTAGTTTATAAAGGTTTTTTTTTTTTTTTTTTTTTTTTAGTTTTTTTTTACTATTTATAGTCCTTCCAATTGTCATAATTCTTTGTCACATTAGGAAGATTTGTTCCCTTCATGTCTTTGTACTTTGAGAAGTTTCTATGCAGAAAGGAATATTTTTCTTGTGTTCACATTTAATTACAGAACGTGCTGTCTTCTGTAGGACGTAAACTGGAAGATAAACCAGATATCATGAAATCTGGCCCGTTTGAACAGGGGCAATATGTCTGTTCAATAAAATTTTCTCTGCTTGTTAATCAAACTAATTCCCTATTCTCTCCCTATGTGGGGTGGCTTCTGGAGCTGCTGAGAACATTTACTTGGAAAGGGATTTGAGATCTTGCAGCTGCTGCGATAACATAATTCACTTCCCGTGGGAGAGAGAGAACTTTCAAGGGTTCCCAGGGATAGATTTGGGAAACAAACCACAGCACTAGGACGTTTTAACCCTGTTCTATTTTGTTGAGTAAAATGAGTTCTTCCAAAGGATTTGTCACTTACAAACACATCTGTTGTAAATAGACGCTGGCTTCCGGGGTAGGGAAAGAAATCACAATGCATTTGAAATCCATGCTCATTGCCTGCCTGAGTTTGTCAGTGCAAGTCTGGGCCTTGCCAAGAGGTTGGTGATGTACATTTCCCAGCTTATCTCTCAGAGCATGCTGATTATAGTCTGAATTCTGCTCAATCACATACACAGTATCCTAGACCGTCCTTTTCTACAGACCACGGAACCTCATGATGACTTTTAATATCCTTTTTATTTTACATTTAATTAATGCACTATTCCTTATAATATGTGAGTGTATTTCGTACAAAATGAAGTTACTCAGGTCACAGATTTCTCAGTTTCACCTGGAGAGTCCCTGCTCACCTTGGTGAGTGTGTGAATTTAAGGGGAGGCAAGTTGGGGATGGCCTAGTGTGCAAATGTTGACCCGGGCACGCCCCTATAATGTGAAACCTCATTGACTCTTTTTCATACCTCAGAACTGGCCCAAGTGTTGACTTCAATGGTGGTGGATAGGGTGAAGTTTGGGCATAGCCTTTCAGAGCATGTGTGGCTGTCTCCTACTTTGGAAAGGTCAAATGTTGGACGGTATATGTTGCTTGTATCATCATTCTTCATTTATAAGATCTGCAGCACTGTACAATCAACAAAAGCTGAGCAAAGTAAGGGGCAAGAGAAACAGGGCTCTATAGGTGAGGCTGAGCTGGAATTGTATTCTAGAGGGAATTGGGAGAACATGGAGATGGCACAATGGATGATTAGTCAGCATTCTGGACAGATTACAGGGGAAGACAGACATGTGCCAGTCAGGCCAGAGGAGGAGATTGCAGTAGTCAAAGATTGGGCAAAGGGACGGGATGTGAGGAGTGAAGTTGAGGGCAGAGTCCATGATGAAAGTGGAAATGTGATACCCCACCACCAGTGTTCTATTTTTTCTTTTCCCCTGCGGAATCCTGTGTTGCTGCGCTAGTTGCCCTATAGTTTTATGTTTAGGTTTATTTGAGTGGGCGCTGCCTGGGATGATGTCACATGGGACCTGGCTTTAGGCTGCAGGCACGGAGGAACACAGGGTGTCTGGAGGTGGACACCATTGCCATAGTGATCAGTAGGGACGGAGGAATCTGTGTGTGCACAGATGCGGGCTATACAGGTGAGTGCCGTTTGGAGAGAATAGAGCTGCTGCCATGGAGTCGGACAGCCAGTATTATTAAGTGGAGAAGTGTGAAGAAAAGGCTATTTTACCTCAGATTCAGCTTTAAGGGGTCTTTTCAGCAGAAGTGACGATATTGCCCAGAATATTATCGGGCAACATCGTCACGACTTTTTATGAACTATAAAAACATAAGTAAGCTATTCAGCAATATTTTATGCAGGCACAGCCGTTGCGGTAATGCGCTGTCCCTGTGATGTTACAGAAGGCATTGTTTTTGGTTTCTGGAAACAATACCTTCTGTTACTTCTACTGCGCATGCTCAGTCATGCACTCCCGAACAGTCTCCGTCCCGGCTTTGAGGTGACCGCGGAGGGGTAAGTACAATTACAGCCTTTCCAAAGTGATTGACATGTGTACACAGGCTTTATATTAGCCTGTATACATGTACAGTATATTTATGTGCTTTTATTTAAAATGTATATATACAATGTTAAATATAATAGCACATAAATATACTGTACATGTATACAGGCTAGTATAAAGCCTGTGTACACATGTCAATCACTTTCAGCAGGTTTAACATGCTCTAATTGGTCTTACCTGCCGGCGGTCACCGCAAACCAGGCACAGAGACTGGGCAGAGTTACAGTATGCTGCAGGGACTTATGGGAAATATTCCCTCTGTCCCTGCAGTTTTTGGGCAATTTAAGGCATTTTCTACATATTACGCCATTCTGAGATGGCGCTGTATAAAGTAAAGATTTTTTGAGCAATTTAACAATGTTTGCTATGCTGAATAGCAAATAGCGTTAAAGCACTGTAGAGATCAATGGCTGATCCAGTGGCGTATGATCACCCCAGATGCCCGGAGGCAAGTTATAATTTGTTGTCCTCCTCCCAGTCACAGCTGCTGACACTGTAATGTAGCAATTCGCAGGCGAACAGGATATAGATAGAAAGAGGCGGCAGCTGATGGTCTGACATGGAGCTCTCCACTAGCGTATGGCGACTTCTTAGGTGCTGGGAAGGGGTGCCATGTATTGGGCGGACATTACGGCATACTCCGGGTATATAATTGGACAATTGAGGAGGTGCCCTTTACAGTACAATACTATAGAATGCAGGACAAGGACATGGATAATATACATTGCTACATTAGCAACCATAACACCCACATAAGCAGCAGAGCTTAAGCAACCAAGTGTTAGGTGCCCTAGTGGGGAGTAAGAAGAAGATGAATGTAAAGTAGGGAGAAGCACAAGAGGGTAGAGGGTCCTGCTCATAAGAGCTTACATTCTAAAGGGGAAGGGCAGACAAACAGGTGAGACACAGATGGGGTAGGCAGGGAGGAAGGAACATGTAGCAGCAAGTTAGGATGAGAGCTGGAAGGCTTTAATGAAATAGTGGGTCTTGAGAGCACGTTTGAATGATTGTAGAGAAGGAGAGAGTTCCAAAGGTGAGGAGCAGCGCGGGCAAAATCTTTGAGGCGAGAGTGAGAGGAAGTAATCAGTTGGCATGAAAGGCGGCGTGTATTAGCTGAACGAAGAGGGCAGACAGGAGAGTGAAGGGAGATTAGATCAGAGATATAAATGGTAGAAGATTGGGAGAGCGCTTTGTAAGTGAGGGTGAGAACCTTGATTGGGTTCTGAAAGGGAAGGGGAGCCAGTGAAGAGCTTGTAGGAGAGGGGAGGCAGATGTAGAGCATTTGGAGAGGAAGATAAGCCGTGCAGCAGCATTAAGGATAGACTGGAGAGGAGAGAGATGGGATTTGGGGAGGCCAGATAGGAGGAGGTTACAGTAGTCCAATCTGGAGATGACCAGTGAGTGTATGAGGGTTTTAGTAGCATCCTGGGTGAGATAGGTCTGATCTTGGAAATATTACCTCTCTGACGTCTACCTGCTGTGTCTGGCCCTTCCGCGATCCCTGGACTCAGCAGTGAGAAGACAGACATAGCGGGAGCCCAATATGCCTGCTCCTCACTGCGCATGCCCCGGCATCCAAGAGCAGCAAGTCACATCAGACCTGCTGCAATGGATGCTAGAAAAAAGGGGCGGAGCCAGCACTGTGTGCCAGACAGAGAGCAGGGAAGTATGCGGCTTCCCTGCTCTGTTTGGGCAATAGTACAGATAACGCCATCCTCAGAATATCACACTCACCATACAATAGTGACACCGGCATGGCGCGGGGGTGCTGCTGGAGTAGTAATACACTTCTCCACGGTAACTTGCTCCATGAATTGCACGAAGCAGAGGAGAGCCCTGATTTCAGCTGAACAGGGCTCTTCTCTGCTTCATGAATAGACCCCTAAATGAGAGGCTATTTGTACCTCAGATTCAGCTTTATTGTTCAGAACTTATATTCAGTAAGACTACTGCAGCGATCATGCACAGTGAGTAATTAGGCGAACATTAACATAGAAGTTTCCAGAACTCTCAACCTCCGTTATAATCTCTCTGCTTTTCTAGAGCAGCGGAACCATTCTACACATCTGTAATCACTCCAGAGACAGAAAGAAAGTGCACCAACACAGCTGCAACGTATATATCAGCATATTTCTAGTGAGAGGAAACACAACTTGTAAATATATTATCAGATTTAGTTTTTATGATTGTAATAAATTGTATTGATGTTGATTGTATTGTGTCTAGAGTCATGGTAGCTATTGTCTTACCGATGGACAGTAATATTCAAAAGTTGGAGAAAAAGTGTTTTTCAAGCCAACCCAGTTTTAAACTGTTAAGTTTTTTTAATGATACCACTTTTCTTGCAGAAACATAACTGGGATTACAGGGAATTATATAAAAGATTTGCAGCATCGTATTAAGATCCACAGCGCACCGTTCCTGAGAAATAGATGCTTGCTGCTCTGGTTGTGTCATCTTACTGTCTAATGCAGGGTTTCCCAAATTTCGCCATTGCAGTCCAGTTTTTAAGGATATCCATGCTGAAGGAACGATCAGGGGAAAGTGAGGAGTTTTGATTCAAACAAGAATGTTGACGTATCCAAAGATGAGCTTGGGTAGGTTGGAGGAAAGAAAGTGGGAGATCCAGGAGGGAGTGTTGACTAGGAGGTAGGGCACAGGGGAGGAAGATGACAGGAGGGGGAGAGAAGTGAGGCATATTCAATTGTGCGCGAGGTTTAATGAGGTAAAAAACTTTGCGCCCAATTTTGGAATACCGCGGGTATGCGCACTCCCGATACCCGAGGTATCCAATTAATAATAAGTGGTTGCGGTGTTTCAGCTCTGAAAACCCCATGCCGCATAAGAAAAGAAAAAAAATTCTTCACTTACCCGCCCAGGGGTCTCCGGTGGTCTTTGCGGCTCCCGGTGGCCTCTCCTCTATCTTCTCATTGGAGAGAGGGCTGCTGGGAGGGGAAAGGGGCTGCTGGGAGGGGAAAGGGCTGCTGGGAGATGTAATTCTCCCAGCGCCCATTCCGGGGGCCACACTGATACTGGGGGGGGGTGGGGGGACGGGACACATACACCGGGGGTCACACACACACACTCATGCACGCACACACTCATACACACTCAAACACTCGGACATACTCACCGCTGCTGCAGTAGTCTGGGACCCGATGCTGGATGAAGAAGACAGCACTTCGGAAGGTGAGTGCTTACTGATGAATTCAACTAATTGGAAACTTCCAATTGCTTAATTAGTCCACAGGGGGTGTTCCGCCAGGGTGCCAGAGCAAGTCCTACTGATTTTTCCTAAAATTTATGATTTTAGGAAAAATCACACTTGCTCGGGAGGTGCAAGAATTTAAGCCTCCCGCGTGTAAAAAAAGAAAAAAAAACGCACCTAATTAAATAGCAAAAAACCCGCATCTGCAGGAAAAACCTTGTAGGTGCAGGTTTTTTGCTATTCTCGCACCCAATTGAATATGCTCCATGGGGTGATGAAGTAAAGGAAGAGGGAGGGTAAAGGGGTGAACCATGCTGAAGGTGTAGTTAGGAGATAAAAGGATGCCTATGTCACCATTCTAAGAGCCATCATGACAAAGAGTATATGTAAAGAATAAAAACATCAACGAAAATCCTTATCCAGATGTATTATCCTAACTGACCATTATAGGTTTCACCACTGGACTTTTTCATGTTGAATCATTGGGACAAGTGACATCAATACTTTCCAAATACACTCAGTGGCCACTTTAATCGGAACACCTATGCTTCCAGAGGAACAATAGAACAGCCTCAAATCTTGGCATGGATTCAAAAATGTGGTGGGAACATTTCCTATATGTTCTGGTCCATACAGACCTACACCTGACCATGAACAACACAGATGGTTCCTCGCACAGCATAGAGGCGAGCCGCAAAGTCTGTGATGTTGTAGCACAGTAATTATTGGTGACCTGTGCAAAGCACATCGCCGATGAATGAATAACCTCTTAGTTTTGACTACTGTCTGTGTCATTGCAATAAGACAATCATATTCTGTAGCTGACATATTCTCAATGATAAGTGAAGCAGTTTAAGACATTACTGTTCAGCTCTGATTTCTCTAACAGGCTTTCAGTATGAAGAGATGTAGGATCAAGGAATCACTTATTTAAAGTGTTGCCATTTGGTTACACGAGTTTCATCATCTTTACAGAGTTGAAAAGAGGTTGTGATGTCATTTTCAAATCTCGTGGGATTCTCTGCGCTCCGTCATATTCTGCTATTCTAGCTGCTTTTTGTAAACTTAAGCCATATTTTTTGCAGATCATTAAGACTTGTTTTATCCTCAAATATGTGTTTAACTCTGGCGTATAAAATACAATCCCTATCTGGCTTGTAAAATAAAAAGAGAGATGGGGAGTTTGATTGGGGTGGTACAGTACTGGTCCAGCGTGATCGCAAGCAATGCGCCCTAAGACAGACGGCAGCTGTTCGGTGGCGGGGAGGAGACGGCGCTAGGTAGCGTCCCTGAAATTGGGGTTGCGTCATACCCGGTTTCTGGGAGTGCTGAGGCCAGTGTCTGCGTCTTCCGAGCCAGATGGCCAATGCTGCAACCATCGCGTGATCCGATGCTGCCTCTTCTGACGCAGAAATCATGACTGCGATGCCGGCAGGTGGCGTCTTTTGTCCTCAGACGCGCAACAATTAAATGTTACTATTCCTTAAGTGAAGCAAAGGTAAATTATCTTGAGTAAGTCAGGTGCAACATTAATGACTGGCTTATGCTGACCATACACTGTGAGATACAACTCCTCATCAGACAAACAGATCAATTATCTGACATTGGATTACACTGGGCAGAGGTGCAGGATATTGCATAGAGATAATGTTGGAGGCTAAATGAGCTGATGAGCTAACCTAGGGGTCTATTCATCGTCTCTTAATTTCTATAAAAGTAGGTGAAAATGTTAATTTTCACCTGCTCTTGTAGAGATTAAGTTTTGAGGCCGTTCATCATAAAGGTAATACAAGAGATATCACAGTACAGGGTTGGACTGGCCCACAGGGGTACAGGGGAAATCCCCGGTGGGCCCCACTGCCTGTGGACCCACCACCCTCCTCTAGGTGTCAGCTTCCAGACCTCAAATTATAGATTGTTACTCATTTAGACAGTCAGTTACCAGGAACACTGATCAGCATGGTGGCTCGGTTCCCTTCAATTGAAACTACAACAACATTTGCCATTGGTTAGCCAAGCATTTGTGGTGGCTGACCACACCCCCTCTGATGGATGACCACACTGTTTAAGAATGGGCCCCTACCACTGCATTCCCCTGGTGGGCCATTCATATCCCAGTCCGACACTGATCACAGATATCTCCTGCTTACCTTCCTCTAGCGGATTGGCCCCACTGTCCCCATACACTAGTATCACAGATATCTCCTGCTTACCTTTCTCTCCTGGAATGGCCCGCTGTCCCCATACACTAGTATCACAGATATCTCCTGCTTACCTTTCTCTCCTGGAATGGCCCCTCTGTCCCCATACTCTAGTATGGGGACAGGAATTCATCAAGCTGAGAAAACACAATATTTTCTGAACTTGACTGCGGGAGCATTCTCCATCTTCCTATGGTGTTTGCTCCCGCACACCCATTCCTTCCCTATGGCAGGGAGTCCTGGGTTGCAAAGAGGGATCCTTGTCCGGCTCCTTTCGCCAGCCATGGGGGCTTTGTGCGCCTGCGTAAACTCTAGTTACTGACTAGTCAGACTGGGCAATGCTAAGTTTCACTGCTACGAAAGAAAACATTCAGGGAGACAGCTGATTTCGGATCAATGATGAGTTGAATGTTAATTATTGGGGCCCGTTCATTATGATAATTAACATAATAAATATGGCCCCTAAAGAGGATGCGTAAATGGAGAATAGAAGGAGATCCAAGCACAGAACCTTGGGGGACACCTAATGGTAGAGGAAGTGTGGGAGAAGAGTAGTCAAGAGAGGAGACATAGCAAGAATAATCAAAGAGGTAGAATGACAGCAAGGAGAGGGCAGTATCACGCAGACCGAGGGAGTGAAGAATTTGCAGGAGGAGAGATTGGTCCACAGTGTCAAAAGCAGCAGAGAGAACAAGGAGAATGAGCAGTGGTGGCCATTGGATTTGGCAGCAAGGTCATTGATGACTGTAGTGAGGGCAGTTTCTGTGGAGTGGAGCGGATTAAAGCCAGACTGATTAGGGTCAAACAGGGTGTAGGAGGAATGGAAGGTTGTAAGACGGTTGTAGACAATCCACTCAAAGAGAGTGTGTCTGGATCAAGGGTGTTATATTTTTCAGAATGGGTGAGACAAGGGCATGCTTGAATGAAGAGGGGACAATGCCTGATGAGAGCGAAAAACTGAAGAGTTGAGCAATATGGTAAAAGTCAACGAGAGAGAAGTAGGGGAGGAGGTGGGAGGGGATAAGGTCATGGGGGGAGGGGAAGAGGGCGAGGACCCGACTTCATCTCCAGATACTGGGGAGAAGGTAGTCAGAGCGATTTCGCTTTGCAGTTCGTGAACATTTTTGCAGGTATCTGGTGATTTGGAATGCCAAGGTTAGTGCATGGATCTGCGAGGGTGAGTAGTGACCGCTGGAGCACTACTACAGCAGAAGTAAAGGAGACATTGTATAGGGAAACAGCTTGGTCAGGGCAGAAGAGAGAGACAATGGGGGAGAAAAGTGAGTCAAACTGAGAACATAAGGGCATAGGGCCTGATTCAGATCCACATACAACTGCTATTGCAGCTGTGATCTCTTATGGATCGCAAAATCAAGGAAATGCTAAAGACCCAGGGCTTAGACAGGCCCACTGAGAGCATCTCGCATCAGCTGCTAACTCACGAAATTGGAAACATCAAACCCAGATCAGGCAGCCATCAGCCTTCTGAATAAGCCTAAGCTGCCGCAGCCACAGCGAGTCTCCAGCCACACACAGAGGGCTCTCCTGCTGCCAGCAAGGACGCTGTGGCTAATTTATGCACGCCCAGAAAATAGTGTTTAAATGGTCCGACACTCCTGCGTTTTCCTAACCACCCCCTGTTATCTCCCCCAAATGCTGGCTCCCTGTCACTCACTTAGTGAATGAATCTTCTGCGCGAGCGTAATCGCAATTTAATCGCTGAGTCTGCGCAGTGCGGCTCACACACATGCACAATGGAAAACAATCACTCAATCTGCATAAATATCGGCATTGTGTCCAAATCTGAATCAGGCCCATAGTGCATGGGTTCCCAACCGCGGTCCTCAAGGCACACTAACAGTCAAGGTTTTAAGGATAGCCATACTTGAGCACAGGTGCAGTGGCGTAACTTCATCCCAGGTGCCCGGAGGCAAGATAAATGTTGCCCCCCCCCCAAAAAAAATAAAACATTAACCATCCCCCCCAGCACCTATGCCAGCACCTATGCCAGCCCCAGCTGCCATCGCCCCACTATGCAGTTCCCTCTGTAGAGGTCCCCCTGTGCAGTGCCCGCCTATGTAGTGCCCCCCAGTAATGGTCCCCCTATGCAGTACCTCCAATAGTTGTGCCCCTATGCAGTGCCCCTGGTAGTAAAGGCCCCTGTACGCCCAGCGCCCGGGGAGCTGCTGAACAACGGGAGTGTTTCACAGGCCCAGTATTTCCCACAAGCAGGGCCGGATTAAGGGGGAGTGGGTGCTGGGGGCAAGTACCCTTGGGCCCCCCTCTCTGTGAGGGCCACCGCCACCTGCTGCAGATCGGATCCAATCAGCAGCGCAGGCAGCAGACACTAAAGGTGGGTACACGCTTGCCCTAGTGTGTACACAGCATTAGGCAGCCTTCACAGTCCCTGCTGGCACCACAGATCAGTGTTAGGCTGCCGGGTCTGGCAGCGGACCAATGAAATGCCAAGTTGCAGCCTGAGGCTCCCAGTGATAGCTTGCAGGGAAGAAGAGGGCGGCCACAGGACTCGAAGGGTGGGCACAGCCGCATATGGAGGAAGAACCTAAGTAGTGAGAGAGAGGGGAATGTGCTGCCCAGCATCGTGTTGATTATACAAGCAAATTTCAATAGTTCTGGAATTCCCCTTATCCGATGTGGGGCATTGGGCAGAGTCGGATTTAGGGGGAGGGGGCACGGTGTCCAGGGTCCCCTCTGTCAGTGCTCCCCCCCAGCTCGAGCACACTGCTGAACTCACTGTGTAGTACTGCGCATTTTCTAGGGGCTGGACGTTGAGTGGGGAAGGGATGGGCCCAATGACAAGATGGGGTGGTCCTGACAAGAGGGGGTGGGCTGGAGGGATAGGGAGGTCTTACGTGCCCCCCGCCGCCCCAAAGGCTTAATTTGGCCCTGCCCTCAAGGCAATGCCCACTTATGGCAGCGCCCCTCTGAGCTGTCTGTCACACTCTGTATTGCATATATAGCAGAGAGAGTATGGGGGTGGGGCAAATAGGGGGATCTGTAATCGAGTGGAAAGAGGGGTCACCTTAGGGAGCTATGGTTAATGGGGTGGACGAGGTGCAGGAGGAGTTACAATACTGAGGAGTAGAGGAAAATGCCACAGGGTTTGGGGAGAGAATATCTGGGGGTATCAACTTTACAGGGGGGTGTGAAAGGAAATTCTCAAGGATTGGAGGATAATGCTTAAAAAGGCTTTCTATACGCCCACTGGGGGAATTCTTTTCTAAAATATTATTAAATGTTTTTCATTCAAATAGGTATTATGTACCTAATTAATTTAAATACTGACAATTTCTGAGACTTATTTAAAAAAAAATTTAAAAATAGTAAGTTAAGTGGTTAAATAATTATATTGTTGTCTCCCTAATTTTCAGAATAATTTAAAGATACGCCAATTCCTTACAAATCTGTTAGTGGCCAAATTATTTGAAAATGACAAAATTAGACTCATGAACCGGTGGATACAATGAGCAAAACCTCCTATAGGTGTTAATATAGATAGTAAGCTCCACTGGGGCAAGGATTGATATTAATGGTCAAATATTATCTGTAAAGTGCTGCGGAATATTTGTGCACTATATAAATAACTTGTAATAAATACATACAGTCACTGACTGCAGTGAGAAATTAGATCCCTGCCCTTTTCTACCATTGCTGGGGCATAGCAAAGTACACAGCGCCATCTACAGGTTACATGACGTTCCTGCATCACCTGGAGTGCCAATGGGTATTCGTCACGTTTGTCAGCACCTATATTAGTAGCACTAATATCGCCAGCCAGAGCTGTGTGACTGCGCCATCTGCTGGTGTTAGTTCTTATTCCTGTGCTCGGCAGCCTCTAACCCTCACTTGATTGGTTGCCAGCACATGCCGGATTGAGTGTGTCATGGCGGCGCTGTAAGTGGCATCCTGAGCTGCGAGATCTTATTCGCAATGGCCTCGGATCGGGACGGTGGCTGCTCCTCTCATCACGTGGGGGGACAGGGGAACCGGGGCTGTGACACGTGCTGTCCGGGAGCAGCCCTGGGGCTGCGGGAGAGTGTGCCAGAGATGGACTTCCAGAGAGGTACGTGTGCTGTAGGCTGCATCTTCATGCAGAGCCCTAAGCTTCCTGCGGGCCTATGGGCAGGTTTGGCTGTCATACACAGTTCCCCAGCAGCTGCACAGCCACTGGTTTAGGCTCTTTCCTTGCCCTCCTTTTGTATAAAAACAACACAACAGAACATAAAAACAGGTTAGGGTAGTCTGGGCCCTAGACTAGGTTGCTTAATGAATGATCTGGTTCTGCCACAGCTTCAGGGCCCCCATTTTTTTTTTAGTTAAAAAATAATAATAAAGACACCAGGGTGCCCTGACGCTTGGTCAGGCCTTAAAATCCATCCTATACTTATGTCTCAAAGCTTTACTACAGCAATGGTACAAAATTTCCATAGTAGACTAGCCTCTGGGGCAGCAGATGGCATGTGAGGAGCTGCTGTGGCTGGGCATGTGCCATCTGTATGCTGTGGCAATCAGAGCTGCAGGGCAGACATGAAAACAAACCTGTCTCTGGAAATAAATAAGTTGATAGGGCAGCGTGAAAATCTGAATTCAGCTTCAAAAATCCATAAACGTCACACAGGGAAATTAAATCAATTTATGTTGCAAAAACGACCCATATCTCCAATAAGAGGTCTGCTCTGTTCTCTCTTTTACTAATTATTTTCTAAGGTTGGGTACACACACTAGTCTAGTGACTAGACGGTACACCCAGCCTGACATCCACAGGGACGGACCCCAGCAATGGTGTGAGCTGGCCATGCTGCATTTAGCAGCATGGCCATCGCCAACGACATTCCCCGTCGACCCTGCATGTAGGGCTGACGGAGGATGTCGCTGACTACCCGCGGGAGCACGCTTTGTCAGCGACATAGCGGGGGTACACACTAGACGAGGTGCCGATATATTGGTCCGATCTGCTGGATCGGATGACATATCGTCTAGTGTGTAGCCAGCAAAATTCCTATTCTCTACGTTGCATTAAACACAATACCTAGTCTGTGTTATCTGAGATGTTGGACTTAGGTGATGTAACTATTATTTATGATTTATCTGATCAATACAGGTATCTGGTCAGCTGCTCTGTATGGAGACCTAGGCCAGGTCCAACGCTTTATTGAGAAAGGAACAGACCCCAACCTGGCCGATAACTTTGGGTACACGGCGCTGGTGAGACCTACGTTCCATGCTGTGCCGTGTACTTTTCATTGGGTTATAATCTGATATAAATGAAAGTAATGGTACAGACTTGTACATTGCCTAACTAACAGGGCTTTAATACCCCCTATCAGTCCGGACAACCAGAAGACGAGGGCCACCACCTGTACTGTGTGATCCAAAACAGCCCAGGTGTTGAAGCAACTCAGCTTGGGTGGGGGGAGAGTAGGGGTATCTGCATGGATCAGCCATGTAACGATCATCCTGTTGTTATATCTGGGATATTAATGGTCTTTTCCAAGTAAACACACACATGCTGGGTTTGGGCCTGATTCAGACCCGCTCGCAAGTGGGTCGATGGTGTGCACTGCGCATGCGCGAGACGCGACGAGCGAAGGACTTTCCTTCGCTCGTTGTGTCTGATCAAAGGGGGCGTGCTGTCGATGTTGATTGACAGCACGCCCCCTTTGGTGGGCGTGCCTGCCAGACAGAGGCGTTCCCAAGGGAACGCCTACCGTCAGAAGCCGGCCCCACTGCCATCACTAGTGATGTCAGTGGGAGTGATTTTGGCTCTTGATAGAGCCAAAATCACTCCGGGCCTTGCAGTTGAGAAACTCAACCGCAGGCTTCGGCTCGCAGTGGCGATGGTCAAGACCATCGCGACCATCATCCTGCACGCTCGTATAGGCTGTGGGTGGTGACCCACAGCTATACGAGCGTCCAGGAGGACGCTCCATAATTATGGAGGTGGGCCCTGATTCAGAGTGAGCGCTCTGGTCAGAGCATCCGGCTCTGAATCAGGGCCCTTGTACCATATTAGGACAAGTTGTACTGTCTGTTTCCCAACTCTCTGCTATCACTCTGAGCTAGGAGACTCCAATTATACTTTATCAGGCGGAACAGAAAATGCTGCTAATTGGGCCCCTCCCTTTGTTATGTGTATGAGGCCATCTCCAGCTTATAACCCGGAATCTCCCCGTTATTACGTAATGCGGCCATTCAGCCTGATGCCATCTTGGTAACAGATTTGGTTGGTAGTACAAGTAATTGGAAAGCACAGTGGGTGAGCAGCGCCATCAGCATTGTTATGTGAGCGTCATTGTTCTTCCTTCTCATCCAGCACTATAGTAGCCGACACGGACATTTGCCAGTCTGCAGCTTACTTCTCAGCAGTGGGGCTGACTGCAACGCTCAGACACATGGGGGCAGCACTGCCCTGCACCGGGCAGCTTACTGCGGCCACATAAAAGTGGTAGAGCTGCTACTGGAGAGCGGAGCTGATCCATCCAAGACGGACTCGGATGGGAGGACGGTGCTCCACAAGGTAAGTGGCCAGAATTCAGGAACGTTATTCACAGTTCTCATGTTCATTATTGTATTTTGCAAATGATTCAGTCTATGGCAGGCACAAAGTCCAAAGGCCTTTTGCCAGCAGATGTTCTGGACCCCAAATGAATTCCATCAATCCTATGTGGGAACACTTTGTCGTTGTGGTTTAGAAGACTGCAAATATAGGATGCGTCCATCTTCCATCATCACATGAATGCACGATAATATACTGTATAGTGTCAGACTACAAAAGGCCTTCTGACCCTGTGGGATCTCTGCTCTGTAGCTGTTCAATCCACATCAATCTTCAGTGCGTAACTCATAGGTTCCAAACCGAGTGCCACGGGTGGGAGGTCCAGCACCAAATCACATTATATATGATCAATATAATAAGCAAAACCAAGAGCTGGTGGCTGACAATCATGACAGAAGCACAACCCTGACCACCACATAACTGTAGCTACAGATGACAAGTAATCACGGGTCACAATGTAGAAGTTTTGGCTAGGGGTGCTTCTGATATAATAGGGTACTGTGACTAAAGAAAGCATGGGAACCACCGGTGTAGCTCGTGAAAGGTTTGGTAGTCTCTGTCCTAGCAGTGTCTGCCATTCTCTATACTCCTATTCTAGATTGGGAAATGGTGGTCTGTCCTAGGACCCTAGCCCCTAATGTTGTGCAGAGCCCACTTTCTGCTCCTCTAGCTCTGGTACAGGATGAGAGGCTTCATCTGATTAGACAAATTCCTGTTTCATCCCTCACTCACAATAGCATGGGCAGATCGCTGCTGGGTGAGACACAAGGGGGCAGAGGCAACTGGGTCTGGTGACTGCTCGGATCACAGAGCTACAGGTGAAGGAATAACATTTTGAAATGATTTCCTTTAGTTAAACTCTTACACTATTAACTTCATTTGGCCAAGTTTGGATTCCTTGCTTGTTTACGTGGCTTTTATGTATAAATGTGCTGTAAGCAAAAGCATCAAATCAGACACTAGCTCTTATTATCTAGCCTGCTGATTGGTTGCTGTTGGCTTTGTACTATCAGTGACTCCTGGAGGGATCTGTGGTTTGATGTCGCCTCTCTGAGGGAATAAGTGAGGAAGTTTTAGCCAATTAGTCAGTGTGTGATGCGTTGTCCCCTCTCTGCACCAAGTCCTGAAATCTGTTATCGCGTCATTTTGTGGCAATTGCAGCATTCGTGCTGATGCTTTCTCTGTGCTCCATAGGCGGCAGAAGGTGGACACCCAGAGCTGTGCCGTTTTCTACTAAATCACTGTAAAGCATTCTGGGATCTACAAGACTGCAGAGGCCAAACAGCCGCAGACCTGGCTCCATTCCATCTGACCGATGTCTTTTCTCCTTAAACTTTCCTAGCAGTATAGGTGAGGCCCATGTTGTGCTTCTGTCCCTCACTGTCTGCAGCTCGCACGCTTCTTACCAGTTTCCATGTAGTCTGTGTGTAACATTTCACTTTGTGAGTGGGGGGGGGGGGTTACAGTTACCACACACTACAGAATGAGGATAAAGCGTTTTCATTGTCATTAATGATTCCAATTTCCACACCCCCAGCCCCTGATTAGCTTAATACAAAATAAACATATAACATATCTTGTCTATAGCTTCTATTACTTATTGATAGCTCTACACCTTCACAATTTTCAGTCTTCCCCTCTGCAGAACACTGTGTTCGCGTAGAAATGCATCTGTGGACGTAGCCTCAGGAAATGTCTGCAGAGCACCAGCCAGGGTGGACGGGATGTCCCTGTGTCCTGACAGGGAACGCCGCTATATCTACTGGATGCTTGCATGAAATAGTAATGTCCTTTGAAAAGAGATGGCACAATGACATGGCTAAGTATGTGCCCGGGGTCATGGTCCTCGGCCGTAAGGAGTCTCTGGTCGGGGGATGGCCCCAGGCTTCGCAGTGAGGTAACATTGGTTAGGGTGATGAGCCCTCCGCTTCCTGCTGCATTCCATCACTCTGTCCTTCATCCCTGCATTCTGTAAGGTCAAATATACAGATATTAAACAGTTTATGAAGGGAGATGGTCTTTTTTTTTTTTTTTTTAAATTAAGGTCATCCAATAGATAATCTGCAAACATTACATTTTCTGTTTGAAAAACAAGTCTCACTAAGCATTTAAGGGTTAATTGCTTTTTCAGACAATGCACAAACTGCAAATATCTCTTATAGTAACTAAATGCTTGCCGTCAAATCTCCAGCTCACAAGTAGATAGGTTAGAAAGAGTTATATTTTATTTTTACCAGAAGGCAGCAGTAGCAAATTATCATTTGCAGATGTGAAGAGCATGAACATGCCTTTTACCGAGGTCATTTTTATTTTCAAAATGATTTAGCAGCTGGTACACCTCAGTGACCTCACTGGCTGAATAGATGCATTTCAGTATTGGTGCCACAAGCGTAACCCATGCAGGAGGAGCAGATCCATGAGTAATAATGTACAATGTTAGAGCAATGTCAGATTATGGGACCCTAAATGTCACTGTCCTCTTACAAGTGCACACACCGATGTGTAACACAACCCATCTACTGAAAACTCAGCCCAATCACTAGTCATTTACTTATTTTTCTCTTCAGATATTCATTAAGAAAATGGTTGAATAAATATTTTGTGAGTGTCAGTAACAATAGTAGATAATGCTATAATATTTTTGTGAAAGACTTAGGGGCCTATGTATTCATAATCGCAGCACTGTCACACTTATTAACAATCTGTACCTCGGGGGATATTTTCATTTTGAATGCAAATATCTCCACTATGTACTAAACTGAACCCGCAGGGACAGCAGTAGTGATGACCTCTGTCCCTGAGTGTTACTTCCCCAGCATTTTGGAGGCATCTTTCCCATTTGTGAAAGACTCCCCTGGGTGAATTGGACACTGCGCATTCGCACACAGTGTCAGTTTCCGGAACTGGCTGGGAGGCTGCAGGAGAGGGATCGGAAAAGATCTGTAATCTGCGAGTAAAGCCCCCATAGGCATGAAGTAGTTTATACCTTCCAAATATAGTGTGAACTAAGGGGGCCAAATTGGCAAGTCAGATCATAGCCCCTCCCTCATTGATAAAGGAGACTACAATCTGCAGCACTAATTAGCCTTCTGTGAAATCTCCTGCAATTCATAAAATTATGCTGATACTGCAGTTTCTACATCATTTTATGACAACACTGCTTGATAAATAGGCCCCTTAGTACTTTATTTGCAGGGATACGTATTTAGGTTAAAAACATGTTATATTTAATAAAATATTATGGTCCAGCAGTGTAGATAGCACTGCCACACTGCTTACTCAGTGTCATACATGGGCTATGTACATACATGCTGTGTAGTATAAAATGGTCTACAATGTTTCCTGGTGGGAGAGGAGAGATATGGACTCTTGCTACAGTATGGGAAGAGTGACAGCGGTATTTGTGAGCATGTAAGTAAAAGGTTATGTATATTAAGCAGTGCACACTGACATAATCAGCGGTGGTGTGAAGATTGCTGGTGCTGTACTCTGTGGTTATGATTCATCTGCATTATATGGTAGCATATAATACATTGATTAGTGTATATGATTCTAGTAAAATCACAATAATACCACTTTCACACAGAGGGCCGTATTCAATTATTTTCGCTCCAGCGAAAAAATCCAGCCTACCCAACTTATTGCGTGTTTTGGAGGCGAAAACTTATCGCACACGTCCCCGCTTTTCTCCCTATTCAATTACTAACCAGGTAAGAGGCGAACAGGTGGAAAGTACTGTCAGTATAGGGGGAAATCAATCTGAAACCCCCAAAAAGATGCATTAACATTGGGGAACAATGTAGAAGGGTTATAATAGCCCTAATAAAACTATTTGGGGAACTGAAGTTCTTTAAAATCCTTGTTATTAGCGTCCTTGTAAAAAGTGGTGAAGAATGGCATTAAGCAGTATTTTTTGGTGAAATAAAGTGTCAAATTCAGGGTACTTGGGAATGGGCACTAGCATCTTTTACAGTCTTTAAAGTGAACTTTAAAAAAAACATGAGAAACGCACCAGTTACATTCACCTGCAATCCTAACACACCTGACCCATCCTTGCAGACCCCTAAAGGCAGCTATTTCGCTGGTTTTTATGCTTGTCCCCCCCCCACTTTGTACTTTTTTTTCCCCTCTAGTAAAAAGCAGGGTCGGAGACCTGGCATTTTCGACCCGGGATGACTCTTTCACACAGAAAATAAACCTGTGTTGATCTGCAATTTACCAGGTACTGTACTTTTACCTGGTAATTTAATTTTGGTAATATAAAGGGGCACATCCACTAGACGATCTACTCCCTGTCCAATCTCGAAACGATTTTACCTTGAAATTTTATCTTTTAGTCTGAACGATTTGCAAACGATCTTTAATAGATCAAGTGAAATTGACCTGCATGTTCGGTCAACTGACAAGACGATCAAACGACCAGCGGGGATCGTTAACAACCAAATACTGCATGATTTATAAACTATTTTCAAACGATAACAAAGTCGTTATCGTTCAATCGCCTGCTAAAATCGTGTAGTGGATGCCCCCCTTTAGTCTAATAACAGTATAGATGTGTAACATTCACATTTTAGGGGTCTAATATGGCTCAGTTGTTATTCTGGACCCCCCCAATCACATTTGCACTCAGCTCTGACATTTAGAATAAAAGTTGCTGTGAATCACAGCAATTAAAAAAAAAAAAAAAGATTTAAGTAGTTACCAAAATAAAGCATATGTTTGGTTGCCACTGGTTATAGCATCTTATTGCCCTGAGCACAATTTTTCATGACAAGAAATTTGTCCTTTTGGATGAGCACCCCCTAGTGGTAGCCTAGGGTGAATCAGAAGACCTGAAGGAGGTGTCTCTTCTCCATTAACATCCATGTAAATTGGATATATTAGTAGATAGCCTAGTACTACATGGGAATCCTGAATAATTTTCATATGCGTTTGACTGTTTTCACATTTCCATATTTGTCAGTAAAACAATGGGTTTAATATGGTAATATGCAATAATGACATCAGCTGTAGTGTATTTTCCTGACTTAATGCTGGCACCAGGACTCTGGCAGTCTGCACAGTATTCCGTAGTATGTGTTCACATCTAAGGAAAGTTGTATAGCAGTGGTTCTCAAACTAGTTCCTTAGGACCCCACACAGGTCACATTTTCCAGGTCACCCAGTAGGTGCACAGGTGTAGTCATTACTCACTGACATTTTAAAAGATTCACAGGTGGATTCAATTATTTTACTTGCAAATATTTGAGGAGACCTGGAAAACATGCTCTGTTTGGGGTCCTGAGGACCGAGTTTGAGAACCTGTGCTGTATAGCACAGTTCACGCTCTACTAAAGCGTTCCCCAACCCTCAGAGACCCCTAACAGTGCATGTTTTACAGATCTCCTAGTTGGTGCACGGGTGTACCCATTACTGCCTGATACATTTTGAAAGATCCACAGGTGGTGCTAATTATTTCAATTGCGGAATGTTTATTGGTTTTCAGAAAATTACAAAAGAAAACACTTAATAAAATGGAGAACATGTTACAATCTCTAAAAGGTAATATTTCTGTGAGGCACGCAGCCCCAATATAAGATAGGGCAAAGCATCACCGCACACAAAAGCATGACAGAAAACACATGCATTATGGGTAGGTAAAAACAAACCACAGGTGATACTGAGGAGATCTGAAAAACAAGCACTGAAAAGGGCGTTTCACCGATCGGACCGGAAATGCCGACCAGTGGCCTTCAAAGATCGCCGATCTGTTGAGTAATCTGAAACGGTACATGTTAAAAATCTCAGATTTGCGGATCATGATCATATTTTGATCATGATCCGAAATCCGGGAAATCCAACATGTTGGAGGATCGGTAAATGGCCCAATCCATCGCAGATGTATAGGGGTCCCTTAGGACTGGAGTGGGGGAACACTGCTCTACTATAACATTTCAGAGTTTAGTTCCACATTTATAGAAACTTATTTCTCCCATTGGAGACATCCCTAATCCCCCTCAGGTGAAGCTGGAGCTCTCACACAGATAGTACAGCCATCAGCCCATAGCTCTTCCAGCAGAGCTTTACTGAGGAAATACCATGGTCTGAGATGTGTAAGGTGCTCTGCACCTCTGGTCTGGTCAGTGGTGATAACATGGACATATGAGGTAGACAAAATATTGTATATGCAAACATGAAAATAAAAGGGAGGTAGGGTCCTTCTCATTAGAAAACTTGCACTTTGCTGGGAAATAAGCAGAGCTGAGACCAGAGAAGCGAATGAGGGATTATTGTTGATTTGTAAAACATCACAGTGTGGCAAGCAGGACATACATAAGACAGGACATTCAAGGTATAAATGCATATACGAAGACAAAGGGTCCGGAGGGCACTGCTCATGGGAGAAATTACAATCTAATAGGGAAAGGGCACAGCTGAGGGTGCATTAATGTGGCAGTAGGGTAGGTGTGAGGGGGCATTACTGTGAGCTGGAGTAAGGTAGGTGTAGGGGGCATTAATATGGGTGGGAGCAGGGTAGGTGTGAGGGCATTACTGTGAGCTGGCGTAGGGGGCATTAATATGGGCGGGAGTAGGGTAAGTGTAGGGGGCATTAATATGGGCGGGAGCATGGTAGGTGTAGGGGGCATTAATATGGGCGGGAGCATGGTAGGTGTAGGGAGCATTAATATGGGCGGGAGCATGGTAGGTGTGAGGGCATTACTATGAGCGGAAGTAGGGTAGGGTAGGTGTGGGGGCATTACAGTAGGCAGGAGTAGGGTAAGCTATAAACAGATGTGTTTCCAGGGTGTGTTTAAATATTGACAGCCATAGGAGAGTGATCAGGCAAGACGGAATTCCATAGGTCTTGTGGGCAGAAGTGAAAATGTCATTAGGAGAGGATCAGGGTAGAGCTAAGAGGGAGAGGATATTTCAGAGAGGTGATTTGAGATGTATGGGGTTGTTAAGGGCTTTATAGGGGAGGGTGAGTAATGACACGGGGAGCCAGTGTGTAGAGAGGTTCAGTGGATGTGGAGCAGAGGAGGATCAGACTTGTCGCAGAGCTCAAGGATGGATGAATTCAGTCCTGAATCACAGCGATTTGTCCAATAGAGGGTTTCTCTCACAGATCCACTCATTGTAGTTTGCTGCAGGTGTCAGTGAAATACGAGACACACAAGCGATCACAAGGCAAATACTTGGTGGGGGATAGGGAGATCAGCACAGCCAACAGGGAAACTTAAAGGGAATCTGTCATAGAGTTTGATGTTGCACTTGTCTAGTCGGTAATGCATCGCCACACGGAGGCGGCACATACAGTGGGCATGTGGTGTGTGCCCAGTCTGTGTCGCCTACAGTACGGGGTTAGAAGGAGATGGAGACAGAGAAGGCAGCAATGTGGACTGAGCCAGTGATGAGAATGCAGACTGGGAACCATGGTGCCTTGAGGACATCATTTATAGGCTACATTATAATACACATAGTGTAGCCCACATAACGACTTCCTCCATTGTGTGTAGCGAACAAGCTATAAAGGGCAGCAGTAAAAGGAAAATTAAGTCATGAGAGATTCCCTTTAAGACATTGAACGCACAGGGTGCTCTTGCAGCAAGCAGAGGGGATGAGCCAGCTTGGGAGTACCGCCTTTTGTGGAGAAGCAACATCAAGCACAGCGAGATAATAATCTGTATGTATAGTTACCTCTGCATTTACCAGCATGAGCAGCTATTAGCTGACACTCTCAATTGTGCCCATAACGGCAGTGTTGATTAGAAGTGCTGGAAATAGACAGGGTTAGAGAGGTGAATAAGGCAAAACTGAGAAGGGAAGAATCTGCCCCTCTCTGGGCCAACCACAGTAGTCACACTGCCTAGTCTCTTATTCTGTACAATGGAACGTCTCCCTGCATATACCCCCATAGCAAGAGTCACCTATAACCAAAAAGATTATTCATATTAACAAATCAATCTAGTTAGGAGTGGCTCAGTGGGTAAGAGTGCTGACACTGCATACCACTGTCACATGGTCTCCCAGGAACCCAAACATAGCTCAATTGGACAAGAAGCTGAACTACATATGATTATACATTTGTGGAGATGGAAGGCGTTTTATTTGGGGGGAGAGAACTGCTTTTAAACCCAACCTTGGGTTTGCAGGGGTTTTGCATGGCACGTACCCAATTTTCCTACAGGGCTATGGGAACCATTCTGTAAGGCTGAATAACAATAACGCTCAGCTGTGTTACAGTCTCCAGTCCAGTCTGCCGTTTGTGTGTATTCAGGAATGACTGTCCACTCATAGATCTTCCATGATGTTATACACAGCAGTGAAGGCAAAACGCGAGGGTCATTTCTAACCAGACCTGTAATAGGGACTAGAACCACTGCTAAGATCAGGTGAGCACCAAGATGCTAAAAATACAGTAAATTAAACTGTAAACTGCATAGTAAGGAAAGGAGAGGTACCATCAATGCTACACTAATCTGACATAGCTCTATAGAACGCAGCTGTAAGGGGACCATCACCGACAGACATCAGACACCCTATATACTGGGCAGGACACTGCATTCATGATACATTTCTCATAACTAATCAAATTATGTCATCTGTTTAGGGAACTGCAATGCACCCGCTTCCTATTTACAGGTCACTAATAGAGTAAAATTAAGAGACCTGTTTGCTAGTTATATAATCGGGTTGGGCACGAGATGCCGGCGGTCAGAATCCCAACAGGGTGAGGATACCAACACCAGTTGGTAAGAATCCTAACCCTCACCGCACCCTAAACCTAACCATCCACCCCCTCTAATATAGTGCCTAAACCTAAACCCCACTACTTACCAGCCGAAATTTCAACTACCTCCCATATAGTCACACGAGTGTCCTAGATACTGAACCCAGAATTATAGGAAACCAAAACATGTTTATCATAACCAAGATACAAGTGCAGGGTGTGACCCAGTGACAGGAGAGAGCCAGGCGTGTAGGGCAAAGTTGATGCTCTGAAAACAACTGACAGAAACCTTATCTGTGTCGGGTAACAATGCTCCTGCATGTCAAACAACAACCCCCCTCCCCCTGGCGGGTGGGTACAGTGACCACAGAAAGCAGATAAAATGTGAGGGTGATATTTAAGAAAACATGAAGATGAGTGTATATAACCTTTAGCTTGCTCGCAGCCTGGCCAAACAAATGGCATAAATCTGTAAAGGCTTATATAATAACTTGGGGCAATTGGCACAAATACCATAGCAACAAGATTATGGATTTCATTTTTCTCGCACAGTTTAGGAAATGCAAATCAACATCTGATTGTCTGCTATGGGTAGAGGACACTGTACCAACATCTGATGGTCTGCTATGGGTATAGGACACTGTACCAACATCTGATGGTCTGCTATGGGTATAGGACACTGTACCAACATCTGATTGACTGCTATGGGTAGAGGGCACTGTACCAACATCTGATGGTCTGCTATGGGTAGAGGGCACTGTACCAACATCTGATTGACTGCTATGGGTAGAGGGCACTGTACCAACATCTGATGGTCTGCTATGAACTATAGGGTATAACCAACATCGGATTGGCTGTTATGGGGAATAGAACTGTACCAAGGTGTTAAATAAGTCCCTACATTCGGCACTTTGCACAGTAAAGCAAATACATTTATTTCACATTAGAGCGCCTTTAAATGAAATGCTGACCTATATTCAAATATATACACACACACACACACACACACATCATATCTCTAGATAGAGATAGATATATCTATCTCTATCTATCTCTAGAGAGGTATATATCACACACATTTTTTTAAAAATACAGCTTTGTTTTTATATATGCATGTAGTCTAAATAACCCAAAATCTATAACTAGCGTATTATTTACAGTGCACATAAGCATTACAAAAATGCATTTGAATGAAATAAATATTGTGTTGGTCTCAGTGGCCTGAACAGCACAGCCCGTGGATTCAGCACTGTACCTGAGCCAGTGTTCTTGTCATTCAGTAGCTGCATTTGGCTGTTAGGAAATATCTTCAGCTCTATGCTATCTGGAGACTGGGCACTGGTGTGTGAGGTCCGTACAGCGTTCAGGTACTGCAGCCGGGAGACCTACATCGAGTACAACAACAATAGAGTAAGAAACCATAAACACCACTATATAGCTGTACAGTACCATCAGCACATTTGTGAAACAAGCCTTCAATACATAATAGGTTTATAGTGTGAATCCGAACCTAAGTTTTTCATAATAGATCGCACGAACGGCATTATATCACGCGCCTAACATTCCTACTGCATCATTTTGTAAACCAAGGAACGACATTTTTGAAGCACGGTCATTGTTATTTGATAAGCAATGGTGGCACAGTAATTAGCACTGCTTCCTCACAGGTCATAGGTGGAATTCTAATTGGGGCAATCTGTGTGGAGGTGGACTGCTTGTTCTCCTCATATTTGCATGGATGCTGCCATTTGCTTTTCATTGATCACAGATTATGACTGGCAGGAGACTATAGAAAGGGTGCAATGCCCAAGTGCCTGAGTTAGGACTGACAACATATCTCAAGGATTCATTCCTACATGCTATGGTGAATGGACTGACACATAATGAACGGTTGTAACTATTGTAGGTACACAGTGAGAAGAGTGTGCCATTTAACCCAGAGAGTGAGAAGTTCATATAGGTTCTGCTGTACGTACTGATTTCCCACGACTTCTCTGATCAGTAGAATTACAAGCAGCAACATCCAGCCTGTGGTACATTAGGGTCAAATATGAATTGGGAAAAACCATGCAGAGCTGCAGCACATTGCTCTGCACAGCTTAGCAGCTCCATACTCCGTGCTGTGCAATTTGGGAAAGGTACTGTAGGCATAATGGTACATTTGGAGCAACTACATTGAATTCCAAGTTTTCAAAGTCTTTTTTTTTCTAACAAAGTATTGATTGTTGGAGCGTCATTTGTACCTCCTAACGTGGCAATCGGGGCATCACCGCAGTTTTTATTTCCAGTGTGGAAAATTTCTGTTACCCCACTGATATTGGTTTGTGTGTGCACAGTAATGGAGGTCTGCTTTATCATGTGCCTAGATGGCGCAAAACCATCACACTGACAATAGATCTATCAGAATACCTGGTATCATTCATGTTTATCAGTGGGTTTCAATGCCAATCTTCAAGTACCTCAACAGGTCATGTTTTCAAGATTTTTGTCTGGGGAAACAGCTGGGATAATTACTAACCTAATAAAAATAGATTATCTATGCATGATTAAAGAAATCCAGAAAAACATGACCTGTTGGGTGATACTTGAGGACTGCAGTATACCTGATGCATAAAATCGGGCACATTACTTTGCTTATCTCATACCGCATATAGCAACACAAGACTTCTGCCAGTATACTGGCCTGCTATACATACAGTACAGCAATACTAACACTGCCACCGTACTGGCCTGCTATACATACAGCACTGCTTACACACTGCCACCGTACTGGCCTGCTATACATACAGCACTGCTTACACACTGCCACCGTACTGGCCTGCTATACATACAGCACTGCTTACACGCTGCCACCGTACTGGCCTGCTATATGTACAGCACTGCTTACACGCTGCCACCGTACTGGCCTGCTATATGTACAGCACTGCTTACACACTGCCACCGTACTGGCCTGCAATATGTACAGCACTGCTTACACACTGCCACCGTACTGGCCTGCTGCACATACAGCACTGCTTACACACTGCCACCGTACTAACCTGCTATACATACAGCAATGCTAACACACTTTCACCGTACTGGCCTGCTATACGTACAGCACTGCTTACACACTTCCACCGTACTAGCCTGCTATATGTACAGCACTGCTTACATACTGCCACCGTACTGGCCTGCAATATGTACAGCACTGCTTACACACTGCCACCGTACTGGCCTGCAATATGTACAGCACTGCTTACACACTGCCACCGTACTAACCTGCTATACATACAGCAATGCTAACACACTTTCACCGTACTGGCCTGCTATACGTACAGCACTGCTTACACACTTCCACCGTACTGGCCTGCTATATGTACAGCACTGCTTACATACTGCCACCGTACTGGCCTGTTATACATACAGCACTGCTTACACGCTGCCACCGCACTGGCCTGCTATACATACAGCACTGCTTACACGCTGCCACCGTACTGGCCTGCTATACATACAGCACTGCTTACACACTGCCACCGTACTGGCCTGCAATATGTACAGCACTGCTTACACACTGCCACCGTACTGGCCTGCTATACATACAGCACTGCTTACACACTGCCACCGTACTGGCCTGCTATACATACAGCACTGCTTACACACTGCCACCGTACTGGCCTGCTATACATACAGCAATGCTAACACACTGCCACCATACTGGCCTGCTATACATACAGCACTGCTTACACACTGCCACCGTACTGGCCTGCTATATGTACAGCAATGCTAACACACTTCCACCAATACATATATGCAATACATATGGGAATAAACTATACCCTACAGCAGGGTTTCCCAACCACGGCCCTCAAGGCACACAAACGGTCCAGGTTTTAAGGATAGCCATACTTGAACACGTGACGTAATTAGTACCTGAGTCGTTTTGATTTAACCATCTGTGCGTAAGCATGGATATCACTAAAACCAGGACTGTTAGTGTGCCTTGAGAACAGAGGTTGGGAACCACTGCCCTACAGAATAGGAAAAGCAGCTTTACAATTTTAACCTGTGTTACAAGATTTTACAATGATTACTGAGCCATGTTCGACATTTTTGTGTGGCCATTTTCTGCGTGTACACTGTATATTTCAGACATGTACAAGATAGACTTCAAGATGGATTTGCAACAGCAAGACTGCAGTAGTCACTATGTGGGACACTGCTCTCACCTTTACTATTTGCAGGTCAGACAAGGCTCTCACAGAATAATCCGGACAGTAGGAGCCAGAGTCTGGGGAATCGCTCTGCTGGACACTGGAAGGAGAGTGCTGACCTATGCGGGGAATGGAAAGGCAGCAAGAACAGATTCTTCTGTTTTTATTATCATTTATACACATGCAAACAGAACAAGTAGTCCGGAGCCCAGATAAAACTACTATATATAATGCACTCACATAATAAACTGGGGCTGAGTGCAGCAACACCATAGTAGGTAAATGCCCCATTTTCAAACCTCAGACCTTCTTTCCCAATCTCCACCTGCGCCCGGCCCTGATAAACCAAGAAAGACAGAGTAAGCTCACTCAAGTGCAGGCAGAACGTCTATTGTGGCATGATTTTCTAGTGCCCACCTGCAGAATGAGAATAAAGTAGTCAACTGGCTGGCTGCGCAGGTACAGGTAGTGCTCTGGGGCGAGGCGGTCGCTATCATCAAACTTCACCTCCTGCATGACCCCTGGGAGCTTCAGTAAGTGCAGGAGGACCTTCTCTGACATCCGGGAATTACTGAAGAGCTCCACCTCTGCCAATCAAACAACATTTACTAACCTTTATATCCATTCCAAGTGACCATGTCCTGTGTAAGGGACGCGTACTGCTATGCAATTATCTTGCCCAACCGGGTAACGTCATGTTGGGGCTGTCTTTTCTACCACCCACACAAAATATTGTGTGGGCACGGTCTACATCAATGGTGTCAAACTCGGGCCCTTCAGCTTTTGTGGGACTACATATCCCAGCATGCCCTGCCACAGTTTTAACATGCCCTAATAGCAAAACTGTAGCACTGCATGCTGGAATGTGTAGTTCCACTGCAGCTGGAGGGCCAGAGTTTGACACCACTGGTCTACTTTATCTTTAAAGAGGGTGATGGCACATTGGAAATTACAACTGGTTGAGATTCCGGACCAGTTCTACTATCACATCAGAGTGGCTGGGAGGTCAATATGCCGCACACGAGGGTGTCCTAAAGTACCCACGTGGCACTGCCCATGAAGAATGATCCAACGTGGGAGTGCGTGATTAAGTTAAAGGATATGAGGAAACAGGTGGCCACAGAGACAGAAGACAACATGTTATCAGTAATGGTGCATGGTTCAGGCATACCCTGTGACAGGAAGCGCTGGGTGGCCAGTAACAGCTGGGGTGAGATTTTCACTTTTTCCATCTCAGAAGTTTTGAAAAAGGACAAATCCTCCCCTCCACGGGGTATTGGGACAGGCTGTACTTTGGGGTGTTTCTTCTTTACAATCTGCCCTACACAAAGAATATAAAAGACAAATGTCAAAAAGCAATCTGTGTAATGGTTAGCAATACTGCCCTACATTACTGAAATTGTGGGTTCGATTCCCACCACGGGTGTGTGGAGTTTGTATATTCTCACTATGCTTGCATGGGTGTCCTCCGGGTACAGCGGTTTCCTCCCACAATCCAAGAGTATACTGGTAGGTTAAGTAGCTCCCAACAAAAATTAACCCTAGTGTGTTATGTGTGTGTACATACGGTACTGATGTGAATGGCAAAATATTCGCTGCACAGCGCTGCAGAATTTGTGTGTGCTATATAAATAACTGGTAATCTATACATATATATATTACATATTTTTAGAACAATAGAAAAAGAATACACAATCAAGGCGAAAAGCCGCAAATAGATACAGTGTGAAAAATAAACAAATACTAAAGTCATCAAGAAAAAGAAATATTTTTGAGTCCATACAAAAACACCCAAGGGCCAGATTATATATTCGGTACATAAGGATATCGTGTAGGCTTCTAATCACTTTGAAATAGAGATTGCAGTCTGGTGCGACCCTGTTGTCTAATGCTGGCCATACACGGTGCGATGCACCGTGTAGTGTGACTGCCGATCCGTCAGCAGATGGATCGTGCTGTCACTGCCGGCATTCGTGCGGTACCTGCAGACCACACGATATGCCTGCTGCCCCCTCCACCATTTGAATGGGATCGTACATCGCATCCCAGGTCAGATGGTTTTGCAGGAAGACCTGGGGATGCGATGTACGACCCCGCGGGAGCGCGCAGCGCGATATTAGGTACGATATCGTGCACATACACGGCACGATATAGCACCTATATTGTGCCGACCCGTCGGATCGGCCCGTATATCGTGCAGTGTATGGCCATCTTAAGACTTTTTTGTACCAGTCTACTTGGGTGATTACTTATATTGGAGCCTCATGTACACCCAAACATTGTGACCAGATCATGTTATGGACCAGGTTATGTTACTTTATTGGCTTCAGCACATATACTGGAACAGCTGCAATGTGTTTATTGTGCAAACTAGATTTGTATTTTGTCCTATCTATATAAAATATGTAAAGGAATGGTTCAGAGTCATTGGATTGTAATGCCTGTGTTGTGTTCTGTTTGGGATAATTGGAACCTCTTGTACTATGTCAAAGGCCCTGCAGTTATACAGCCTGTGTGTAAGATAATACCAGACATATGGGGCTGGAACTCAGGCTGGCTTTACACGGGCAGTATACAGCTGTTGTGCAGCAGAGAAAGATTACAGGGGACAATTCACTGCAGCACACAATCTGCTCGTGTGACCTGGAACAGAATTATCCCTGAAAACAGGCGAGTATCTCTGGCACTGAGAAGGTTACTTTATAGATCAAAAAGTATATTTCTATTTCCTTTGGGTTAAGAATGGAAACCCACTAGTTCTCCTTAGGTCACAGATATGGGGCACCCTTTGGCGCCAGCACTAGATTCATTTTTACATAGCACATAATTACCCCTGTAGCGTGTGACTGCAGAGACCTCAGCACAGAACACTTTTTTGGCTAGGAAGGTTATGCATTGTAGAACGCCTTGGTGACAACTGAAATTGGTTGTGAATTTCACCATTCATGAATACATTTTAGTTAAGGGTTATTATGTGCCTCACCACATAGAACAGTACGCCCTATTCGCAGTTACATGAAATCTGACCTTTTGACCACCCATAATAATGTGTCTCATTGTCAGTGATCATAAGGCTTTCACCACCTTACTACTGAAGCAGCCAAAGGCCTGATGCCATGACCTATACAATGGGTGCTACACAGAAAATGCCTCTACGGAAAGCCCTTGTGACTGATCACATGACCAAAGAATTCAACCCGCTCCTTACTGCAGTCTTCTGATTCATCCAGGATCTCCGATTTTATTATCTCTTCAATGACGTCCTCAAGAGTGACTAGACCAATGACCTCATAGAATGGGTCTCCTTCTCCTTCGTTGTTCACCTTCTGTACAATGGCCAGGTGTGACTTACCTGTGGATATATGACATGCACACACACACACACACACACACACACACACACAAAACAGGTGATAAAAGTGAGAACGACCCTCCCAAATTTCCAGATAATCAATGGACAAACATGCAAAAAAATCACTCTGAAAAGCATATAAACAACAAGATTTACTTGACACTGAATTGGACCTAGAGCGGAGGTCACTGGCACGTACCTTAAGCGCAAGGTAAAGGGGGATGATGATTTGATAATGGTCTCTTAATGTATTTGCCTCTAGCATCTCTGCTTGGAGGTTATTCCATGAATCCATCACAATTCACCTAGAATATTTCCTTACATTTCGCTACAGCCAACTAATCATCCAGCTTCATAGTCAGGTCCACACTCGCTCTGAAATATGCTTCCCACCATTACTTTGTTGAATTCTCGCAATAGGGGGCACACACTAACCTTCAGGCGCCATACACACTCATATACACACACTGCTCTGGCATATCCAGAGTGCCCTCACCCTTCTTGAACTCCTCCAGCACGGCATCCAACTTGGTGTCACTGAACACAAAGTGGACGGGGTGACTGTAGAAACGAGTAATGGTGCTCAGAGGGGTGCAGTCATCAGGATCCACGAAGGCCAAGTCTTTCGCATAGAGAATGTCCACAATGTTGGAGCGCTCATTCTCATACACAGGGATGCGGGTATAGCCACTCTCCATGATACTGGACATGGTGCTGAAGTCCAAGAGGGCATCGCTGGGTAGCATGAAGCAATCATTCACAGGCGTTAAGATATCTTCCACTGTCCTGTTCCTTAGCGCCCCCTTGCTGAATTCATCCCTCACCAACTCACTGTAGGGATCCCCACATCTGGCCATCTCTAGAATTCGCAGTCTCATGCGACAGCAGCTCGGGTCCTGCCCAAACACCTTCTCAAGGACCCAGGACAGAGGAAAAGCAATTGGCCCAGCAACAAGCAAAAAAAAGTGGGTGAGCCAAAGGCACTTGGAGGCCACCCAAGGACCCCAGCGGGAACTGATGGCAGCTGGCAGGGTCTCTCCAGCAATTAAGAGCAGTCCAGCTGCTGCAAAGATAGCAACCACTACTGAGCTGGTGGCGTGGTACAGCAGGACCGCTACAGCCGAATTGGTGAGGCAGCAAAGGGACAACAGGGAAATAAGTGTATAACCTCCCCATCGAGTCCTGATATAATCCAACCTGTTAGCAGACAATCTTTCGGAGGGGGAGCCCCAGTCCTTAAGGAGACCAAGTTCTGGGGGCTCTAAGATTAGAGTGCTGAGCTGGAGACCGCGGACCAGGCCAGACAGCAGCACACAGAGGACAATGAGGAAAGCCAGCAGCCAAATGGCCAAATAATTGTCTTTGGGACTAATGTAGTCCTGACTCCTAGTGCTGAGGGGGAAGAGGACACACCGCTGCTGCTCTGCCCCCACCCTGGGCGGCTCCTCCTCCTCCTCAGACACAGTGATGACAGTGTCCCCCCCTGTATATAGGGCCCAGCCTCCCCCCTGCCGGATACACAGGGGATACAGGAGGCCTCTGTCCCCCCTGACCTCATCCTCTGCCTGCACAGTGACCAGGCCCGAGTGCTCACTGCACACCATAAACTCCTTGAGTAGCTTCAGGGGCGGGTCCGGGGTAGGGGTGCAGCTCTGGCCCCCGGGGGCCCCAATGGACAGCCAGGGCCAGGTGTCATTTCGCAATTCCGAGCCATAGAGGCGGAGGCGGAACAGGGAGCCCGGTCGAGCCCTGATCACACCTCCGTTCATGGACGCCCCGGCTCCATCCTCCAACCGCAGCCCCAGCACCTGGGCCTGGTCACCGGCTTCACCTACCAGCGATGCCACTCGCGTTACCCCGAATCCGGCTGCTAGCAGCAGCCGTAGAGTCGCAGCGGCCATGTTGGTGGAGGCAAAGCCGCCCCGCCCACTAGATCAACATCATCCAATCGCCCTAGGCTGCAGGAGCTCACCGCAACCAATGGGGAGCAGGCTGAGCTCTAGCGACCAATATGAAGCAGGAGGCGCGGAGGGAGGGCGGAGCTACGGCTGAGCAGCTGTAAACAAGGAGGGTGCCGAGGGCGACGTAATGTAACCCTTTCCCTGCCAGTGCCAGGAGGCACGGGGTGCCCAGTAACCGACGCAGGGGGCAGCAGAGCCGGGCACAGGGGGCTCATCTACAGACCTTAGCCTATGCTGTAGCCGCATACAGATCCCTGGCGCTCGGCGCTACCTTGCAATCACTCAGTCATGACAAGCATGGGCACATACACATCCGCATTCAGCGCATTCCAGGGAGAGGGGTCAGACATCAGCCACACACACATCACTGTGCAATTCTACGTGCAGGACGGAGGGAGAGGCATGCACAATATCCCATAGTGGGGTCCATAAGTAGCTTTGTAAATATACATAAAATATAGGACACACAGTAATGCCCCCTAACATACCACACCACCAAGTTATGGGTCCTTGGGCAGTATAAATCCCACTTTTCTTTTTATTGCAGAGACAAAAATGAGACGCGTCCAGTTGATTGATATTGCAAATTGTTAATAACCACATTGCTGCATAATACAGGTGCACAGAACATCTAATGCCATGAATGCCATTTCAGACACACAAGCCTATATAGTGCTGTACAATCTCATCTCTCCATGGCTTCTGTCTCCATATCATCATCTACTGCATGAAGACCAGGCGGCAAGCAAGATGAATTAATAACTCTTTAATAATTAAACAATTTATATATATTTACAATCATCTCAAATTGTACCTTCTTTTCACCCACCACCACTCCTGAGGAAACAAACAAATAAAAACAAAATAAAAACAAATTCCCTTCTTTTGGAACTCGGTAAACAGCAATAGGTTATACTTTCTAAATTCTGCTTAAAATTTCCAGTCCCTGAGCAAGAAGGTAGCAGATCTGCAGCTGTACAGTCCGGCCACTGCAAATACAGAAAACCATTTATGGCTTGTGCATACAATGGGCACTACATGTTTTGGAAACCAAATCTTAACACAAAAAACCTTTAGTGTAAAGAGCGAGCATTTTATTTATTTATTTTTTGTAAAGACTTCTCGTCACCTATAGAAAAGAGCCATTTGGGGTCCGAACCAATATTCACACAATCTGGGCTAAGTAGCGACTTTTGGAAGCTGCCAATTCTCAGAGCTCTGGAAAGCAAAATTTAACACTGCAATAATACTTAATGCAAAACCAGGTTTGTTTTGCATTTAATATTATTGCCATGATAAATTTTGGTTTCAAAACTGGTTCAGTCCATAATGGTTAGTAGGTGAGGGTTACACTTAAGTTTTGTATGCTTTTATATACCTGCTCCTCTTTCAGTAATGCCTCCCTCCTAATTAGCGTTTCACCAGGGGTATCCCTATGGCATCCCGTCATGTAGCTAGAAGCTATAGAAAAGGAGCCAATGCTTCGGCATCATGGCTGACCAAAGCCCAGTATTTAACAGACACAATGACTGTTTGTCCAGGTACCGCATGCACTACAAATATTTTGGTCTGGGCAGGTATGACTTAGAAGAGTCTGCTTCATCCCAAACTAACAGATACAGACAGTTAATAATAGTGTTATGTGGGCTCCACCATAGAACTATTGGGGAGCACTACTGAATGAGAAGGGATTGTACAATCTTTCTAAAATGCCGCTTGGTGCTTGCTCAATATCATCAGTTATGCGACCACACACTTCCTTTAACATTTGGTACATATGACATTAACTTCCCAAAGTACCATTAAAGGAAACAATGGCTTGTAAAGCAGAAAGTATAAGTTTAAAAAGAAAAAAAAGAAAACAGTGTGTGTGTGTGAATATATATAATTATATATAATACTATACACACACACACACACACACACACACACACACAGACTAGACTGAGCCAAAGAGATCTGCAAATATATATCCTTGAAAATAAACCTCAGTATACGTTTAAGTTTCATCCAACCATCATCTATCCATTTTCTCCATATCTCAATTTAGTAGAAATATGCAGCTGTACTGTGGGTTTTTTTTTCTATAGGTCCAACATGGAACTCAGAGCAGCCCAAGTGCAAACAGAACTGCAAAAATAAACAAACAGTCACATATCTAGTTCAAACATGAAGAGGGACCCACGTGCCCAAAATATGCCCTCTGGAATTGTTTTTGGGAAGACTAGAGTGCTGCAGTGCAATTAGGGGAGGTGAGCAGACAGAAAGCAGTGCTTTCTATGGACAATAAGGGAGGGAATTAATGAGCCACATTGGTGAAGCTTGGGGCAGACAATGCATTAACAAGAGGCTAACACCATCTGCACTGACCAGTGTATTCCCAATACCATGAATGCAGAATTAGCCCAGTACCACTATTCTAATGTCCGAGACTTATCTTGGCCTTCTGTGTTGTGTCACTATAACCTATTAGTGGTGACGTACGATTGGGACACAGTCCTCTAATGTTGTAGTCCAGTGGCAGACATGGGTGAGGTGACATTTATACAGTGGGGAAACTAAACTTCGCCATGTAAACAACTAGGAATATAAAAGCAGCCTGTAAAAAGGTTCTCCCTGCTATCACAGTGCAGTGATATGTGCCGTACATGGAGGGCTGCACACGTCAGCGATAGTTTGTCAGTAATGTAGATATTCCCTCGTTAGTCCTCAATACGAGACAGGTGATCAGAATGCAATACTGGTGGTTAATTTACGGCTCTGGTTACTGCTAGAAGTCTGAACACTGAAGGAAAGCTACACTAGTGCAGAAGACACCCGCCATACCAGGTCTCCATCAGCTCCATGCGGAGTACCAGGAAACCAGACAAGACAGGATGAAGTAGAATTAGATAATCACACCTAGCTTTTCCCAGATGCTTCACTAATAACAGGAAGACCGTCAGTGGCCCCTTCTGAGATACCAGACAGGCGGCGGTAGAAGAATGAACAATGGTGTGGGTAATGCACCCACATATATAGGAAGACTAAGCGCTACCCACTCCCCCCCAAAGGAAGACAAACAAATAGATCCCCTTTTTAGAGTTGGGGGTCTCCAGTGCACACGTAGAAATCCTTCCCTGAGTTGATGCTCTACACAGCATCACACCATTCCCCAAGTGCAGCAGAGCCTCGCTCTGCCAGTTTCCCTTTGGTAGTCTCATGTTCTTCTCTAGACAAGTCTTTATACTCCAGCGCTGCAGAACATTGCTCCGGTTGCTGCCCCCTGCTGAAAGTCTGGAGAACATCATAATGAACACTCCTGAACAGGAGGCTTGCAAAGCTCACCCCGTACAGAGATGGCAAACGCAGCACCCTGGCCTCCAGTATTCATGGAATCCTGCTCTTTTGTCATCGTAGGATAAAGCTTTGCATGCAGTCACACTGTTATCCAGTAAGATATTGCAAGGTCTTTCTCTAGGCTGACCCACTGGTAAAGAACAGGCAGAGCAATGCTACGACAGCGCGGATGGTGTTGTCAAACTGCATTGTGATGCAGGCTGTGCTGAGAGTTCCTCTGGTTCAGGAGACTGGTGGTCTCATCCACCAACACCTCACTGTGCTCTGACAAGGTGCAGTCAGGCTTGTGGGTTCCTCCCTCAGGGGACTGAGGGCTACTATCCAACCGGGAAGACATCAGGGCTCCTTGATACTGGTCCCTTGTGATCTGTAAGTAAACGCAGGTTACAAAAGCAAGATACACACCTTTCACTAAATCACAGCTAGAGAAAAAAAAATAAAAGTTTCTCATCCCATGTTATTTACCCGTTCAATCACCAGCAACTCAAGATTAACACCCCTTTAATACCAAACATGAACAGGAGAAAAGTTACATGGATGGGTGAAATGTGTGCGGGGCAGTAAGAAAACACTTTACTCTGTACTTGTCTACTTCAGGTTATATAATACAATGTATAAGAGAACACTGCAAATGAGAATACAAAAAGACACAGGGATGAATGATGTATAAAAATGTATGAGAAGACTGTCCCAGTGAGAATGTGTAATTAGGGCATGCTGGATTGGCACAGCAATGTGTAACCAGTCACACCCCCAGGGTAATGACACACAAAGGACAGTATGTAGGAAGTGCAATACCATCATGGTGCTGGGTGCAATATCAACTCTAAGGGGAGATGTAGCAAACCTTGGAGAGTGATAAAGTGGAGGGGTTGCCCAGAGCAACCAGTCACCTAGATAATTGACAGTTAGAAGCCAATTGGTTGTTACGTTCAACTTCTCCACTTTCTCTCTCTCCAAGGCTTGCTACATCTCTTCCTAGTGACACCACCTCAACCACCGAGCAAGTGCAGCCAGTCTCAAACTACAGACACATGACCATTGGCTGGGTGTATTACACATCCGTACACACAGCAGCAGCGACAGCTTATGACATCCATTCCTGAATGCAGGATTTAGGACCATCACACAGGAAGAATTAAACTTCCTGTACAGGCTGCAAGAGAACCACCTAAGCTAACAGAGCGATGCTTGTGCCACCATGACGAATGCTGGTAATATATCAGTGTCCTGCTTACTACAGGCTCAGACAGCTACCAGGCATCTTCTCTGTGTCTAATGTGGTTATCGGAGAGCCAGGTGTCCCATATATAAGGGTAGATGTACCAAGTGGTAATGACTTTCTGCTTTGTCGATAAAAACGTGGTTATTACCACTTCTCTAAAATGCATTAAAAGGCAAACTGTGTAGACATATCTACAGCGGCACCTTCGGCTTCTGTTAATAACACTATGGCCGCGAAGCGTTATGGGCACTAAGCAATGACAAGATCTTGTTTTTGTCACATGCCCACTAATACGCTGTATGTACCAGCCCGCCAACCGCATATCCTCGCACTTGCGCTGTCAGCCTCAGGATGAGATTTGTGGGGTTTTTTTTTTTTTACATAATCACATGCGCAAGGGGAGCGCCAGGAGGCACGATGTACGGTATCAGCACTAAGCTACTGCGCTACGGGACTGGTTGTAACTGCCGGAAACGTGAGTGTTTTCTAGCCCAAATTCATCTAATGAAAGCTTAGTACATGCGGCAGATCATGCTTCCTGCTTGGCATGGTTAATCAGAAAATCAGGATAAGTACAGCCTTATATGCTGTTAGCACATACACCCCATAATCTGTACAACAGCAGCCAAAATGTAAAAAGATTTTTATACACCTCTCAATACCTCCCCACAAGTAACCCTATTTTTCCTGGTTCGGCAGTCACGTTATGGATGGGACAATATAAATGCTCAATTAGTTTGTCTGGAACCAGAAACACCAGAAGTTTACAGACTCACCTTTACATACTGCAAGTCACCAAGGGCTCGAACACTGAAGTCTGCTGTGTACTGCGCTTGGACACTGAGCTGTGTGTTGCTGCCGCTGATGGTTGAGGAGAGGGAGTTTGAACGATCATGGCTGAGAGATGACGACCTGTTCAGGCTGCCCATGTGAGAGGGGGAGCGGAGCTCTGTCGCAGGTGAGGGAGGAGGAAAGACATATTTGGTAGGTGAGATGCAGGATTACTCTCATGCACAGTCTCAGTTCACTCTATGACAACAGTTCTGCTGGATTTGCTGGAAATTCCGTTTGTTCAGGCAATTTAAACTACCCGGCGTAACAAAGCAAGTAATAAGCCTATCCACAGCACTAGTCCCTGTGTGTACACACAGTATAAAGTAAGCGGTAATAGGCCAAAGCAGACTGGAAAAAAACACCGTCTGAATGCAATATTACCATAAAGTAATTGTTCCATTACCTAAAATAGGATTATTTTCATTTCAAAATATCTCACTATTGGTAATCTTTGTCCTTTACTTTTGCACTATTTTAGCATAGAATGAGTGTAATGTTATGAGTATGTAATAAATAGGAAGCATTTGTACAGATTCTTAATGTCCAACTATAAAATATTCCAGATTGTCTAGGCTAGCATTTCACTAACTTGGTCTACATATTGTCTATACATACTACACTATATATTATCTTTTGTATTTTTCTCTCCCATTATATTATTGGAGAAAAAGAAAGGACTGACACAATGAAGGGAAATGAAGTGCCACAGATAGGAAATACCTGTATGAACAGAGCTATGTCCACCGTGCTAATGTTTTCTATTTTGATTTATCCATCTGTGCTCAAGCAGGGATATCCTTAAAGCCTAGACTGTTGGGGGGGTTAGGGGAGAGTTTGGAAAACAGTCTAGGCCAGTGGTTCCCAAACTGTGCGCCGTGGCTCCCTGGGGTGCCTTGGGACACTTACAGGGGTGCCTCAGGTTGGTGGTCCAGACACCAAATAAAATTATTTATGGTCAATGTAACGTAAATATGTGGACAAACAGAAGCACAAACCTGTCCCTCACTACATAACTGACCCTAAGGATGACAGGTCAGCACAATTTCCTTCATATTACTTTACATTTTTTTTCTGAATTTCTCAATAAACTGTGTGCTGTGAAAACACTGCTGATACTCTAGGGTGCCTTGGTTTAAAAAAGTCTGGGAACCCCTGGTCTAGGCGATTTGTCGACATATGCTAATTGTACACAGACAAGTTAGTTCAACCAAAAAAAAAAAAAAAAAAAATTTTTAATAAGATTCACAATTTCCCATTGAGCTTGCCCAGACCCCCACGTGATATAATGTAACTGGAGGAAAGGGGCAGGGTGGTGGGTGGGTAAGTTTTCCAACATAGCTTCCCGTTAGTCCTGCCATTGACAGATTTAAAGGACCAGTATAACTAAAATAGAACCTGGATTATATAGAAGAATTACAGCCAACATTCCGGTGCTTATGTAAAAGGTTTCAGAAGTGAAGAGAGATAAAAATATGATTGTGGATGGATATTTTCCAACACACTGAATGCAGTGTCCTTCAATGGGATTAATGAGAGGAGGTCTGTCTCTCACTGGCCTTAAACAGCTCATAGCAGAGAACAGACAGGACCCTGCGTCAGCATAGCAAAAATATATATATATATAATGGGTATGCAATGCCAGCTGTCGGGATGCCTCCTATCAGAACACAGACAGCGGCATCCCAATGGTTGGTATCCCAACAGTGGTCGGATAAGTACACTTACCCTCCCTCCTCCCCCTCCAATCTTGTAGCCTAGCCCTAACCCTCCCCCACCCCCCAACCCTCCCACCTGCGTGCATCGCGGCCGCCGGTCTCATAATATATATGTTGGGGTTAGGCTGCGGGAAAGGTGGGTTAGAATACTTACCCGATAGCGAGATTACAGTATTCTGACCGCTGGCGTTATCAGCGATGGGATCACATACCCAACCCATATCAGTTACTGTTATTAGTAGCTTCTTTATGTATGCAACTTGTGTTGAAGGTTTAGGGGCCCTTTAAGTCAGTCTTTCAGCAGACTCTGGCCGATAAGAGAATAGTTTGCACCATCTTGTTGTAGAAGTGTAAATACCAGGACAATTGGGGGATCTGTCAATATGTAGGAGCTTCTGTATATATTTATGTTATTATTAGCCTGTTTTACATAAGGTAACTGGTATTTACATTTAGTGGCACATTATCTAGCCTGTGGCAGTTTACTCACCCACTGCTGGCTGCTGCGAATGTATATGGCTGTGCAGAGATGAGGCCATATTTTCAGTTAACCAAATGAGCATTCTGCACAACAGACCCAGAGCAAAAATTTAACAGCCAAGTGGAAATAGTGCATCCAAATAAGAGAAGCCAACACTGACACTAGTAACCAAGCCGGACCGCAAACACATGCGCTGAGTCAGGGAAAAGGTTACAGCTGCTGGATACTTATGTTGGCTCCAAATGCTGCGATATTGCAATCATGGTTGAAAAACACCGGTAACACTTAATAGTGATCAGCAAGCTGGGAGAGAACTGCTGTTAAAGTGCCTACACACTTGGCGATGTGCTCACGATCCGACATTGTGTCCGATTTCCCCTTGAACTCTCCCCAGCAGCTCCCCGGCAGTCGTGGGCACGATTTGGTATTAAAAACTATCCAAATGTGACAAACGATCTATCGTGCCTCCTAACTATTCCAGTGCATCGTAACTGAGATTGTCAGATCTGCCCTACAGCACAGCAAATCTGAAGATGCGATGTACGACCTGCGGGGACTCGCATCGGCATCGTGAGTGGACACTCACGATTTGGGCATATTTTACACAGTTTGTCGTCACGATGCGTTGGAAATGGGTAAACGGTGTAAAATATTGTTAAGTGTATAGGCACCTTTACTCTGTGTAGTGTAGCTACAGTCAGGTCCATAAATATTGGGACATTGACAGAATTTTCAGATTTTGGCCTCTATTCACCACCACAATGGTTTTGAAATGAAACAAGATGTGCTTTAACTGCAGACTTTCAGATTTAATTTGAGGGTAATTACATCCAAATCGGGTGAACGGTGTAGGAATTTCAATATGTGCCTCACACTTTTTAAGGGGCCAAAAGTAATGGGACTATCAACTCAAAAACTATTTCATGGACAGGTGTGGGCTATTCCCTCATTATTTCAGTATCAATTAAGCAGGTAAAAGGTCTGGAGTTGATTCTAGGTGTGACATTTGCATTTGGAATCAGTTGCTGTCGACTCTCAATATGAGATCCAAAGAGCTGTCACTATCAGTGAAGCAAGCCATCATTCGGCTGAAAAATCAAAACAAACCCATCAGAGATATAGCAAAAACATTAGGTGTAGCCAAATCAACTGTTTGGAACATTCTTAAAAAGAAAGAATGCACAGGAGAGCTCAGCAACACCAAAAGACCTGGAAGACCATGGAAAACAACTGTGGTGGATGACAAAATAATTATTTCTCTGGTGAAGAAAAACCCCTTCTCGACATTTGGCCAAATCAAGTACACTCTCCAGGAGGTAGATGTATATGTGTCAAAGTCAACAATGAAGAGAAGAGTTCACAAGAGTGAATATAGAGGGTTCACCACAAGATGCAAACTATTGGTGAGCCACAAAAACAGGAAGACCAGATTAGAGTTTGCCAAACAACATCTAAAAAAGCCATTACAGTTCTGGAACAACATCCTATGGACAGATGAGACAAAGATCAACTTGTACCAGAGTGATGGGAAGAGAAGAGAAGGAAAGGAGGTGGTATGTTTTGGATCATAAGCAGTTCATCAGTGAAGCATGGTGGTGGTAGTGTCATTGCGTGGGCATGTATGGCTGCCAATGGAACTGGTTCCCTTGCATTTATTGATGATGTGACTGCTGACAAAAGCAGCAGAATGAATTCTGAAGTGTTTCGGGCAATATTATATGCTCATATTCAGTCAAATGCTTCAGACCTCAGTGGATGGCGCTTCACAGTGCAGATGGACAATGACCCGAAGCATACTGCAAAAGCAACCAAAGAGTTTTTTAAGGCTAAAAAGTGGAATGTTATGCAATGGCCAAGTCAATCCCCTGACCTGAATCCCATTGAGCATGCATTTCACTTGATGAAGACAAAACTGAAGGGAAAATACCCCAAGAACAAGCAGGAACTGAAGACATTTGCAGTAGAGGCCTGGCAGAGCATCACCAGGGATGAAACCCAGCATCTGGTGATGTCTATGCTTCCAGACTTCAGGCTGTAATTGCCTGCAAAGGATTTGCAACAAAGTATTAAAAAGTGAAAGTTAGATTTAGGATTGTTTAGTTTGTCCCATTACTTTTGGTCCCTTAAAAAGTGGGAGGCACATATAGAAACCGTTGTAATTCCTACACCGTTCACCTGATTTGGATGTAATTACCCTCAAATTAAATCTGAAAGTCTGCAGTTAAAGCAAATCTTGTTTGTTTAATTTCAAAGCCATTGTGGTGGTGAATAGAAGCCAAAATCTGAAAATTCTGTCAATGTCCCAATATTTATGGACCTGACTGTATGTAAACAATAATAGTCCACTGTTTATAAGTCATCAACTATAAAAACACAGCAGAATAAATACATACACACCCACTGGCTCAGATTAATTCTGCAAATGCCTCTAGCCAGGAACAGCAATATGGCATGATCTTACAAACCCAGCACCTAAAGCATCATTAGTATATATCCACTGCTAAGTACAGACAGCCTCCATCAGAAGATACAAAAAAGTCACTCATCCTCTTCCTCAATTTCGGGTGCTCCCCTCCGGCCAAATAAAAGATCCTCTGGATACAGCGGAATCGGAGTTTGATTGTTCCATTCTAGAAATACCCACCAGCAGGGGATAAGGAAGCTACGCCTCTTCTATACCCAATACTCTACCAGACAGATATACGAAACCAGGCGTCACGGAGAAGTACTCATGCTAATAAAATATCCAACACACCACAACGGCTGCTCAGCAGTCCCAAATGTGTAATGTAATCGCAACGGTCGCAAATACACAACCTGATCGCGCGTTTCTTAAAGTTTCAGTTCCATAAAGTGAAGAAAACGCTATCAGAAGATTGGACAGTGGCATCACCATGGGGTAATGCATGAAAACATCAAACAGGAAGAAAAAAAATGATGATCTAGCAGGCGCGGTCAGGGATCAAACTGGTATGTAACTGGATAAATGTGAATATAGATATTGATAGAAGCTTATAAAAACATACATATGATAGAGAAAATTCTTATGCAATGTTGCTGCTGTTCGCTGGAATAGAAGTTTATGCCTCTGACGAAGCTGTGATACACAGGGAAACGTGTTATGCAGAGCTAAACTGAGCTGGGATTGCTGGCACAGATTTTGGTTGTCATTTGTAACAATTGGAGTTCACTCGGTCCATTGGGACTACTATATTTGGAAGGATCATTTCTCCATTATCCCTGAAAGTCCTTTTCAACATCTAAGGTGTACTACAGGAGCTACCTACACAGAGGGACTGCACGGAGCTGCAGGTACAAGTCTTCCCCAGGGAACTCACTGCCATCATTTATTGACTTTCTATTACAGACAAGGAATACCCTTCCTTACTCATACATGGACTTTGGACAGCTGATCAATGACTTTTATTCAGATAAGCAATCCAGCTTAGATATGACCTATTACATGCATTTTCTTCAAATGTAGGGCCTCGTTTATCGAGTAATATTCTTGTTATCACTCATTACTAATCATAAATGGTGCTCCAACCAATCAGCTCCTACCTGTCATGTGTTTGACAAATGACAGTTAGGAGCTGATTGGTTGGAGCACCAATTAAGATAACAAGTGGTTGCAAGAATATCACTCATTGATAAATGAGGCACGCAATGTTTTATTCTTTGGTATATTGTTTTGTTGTACCATCTTAAAAGTGTCAAAATAAAGAGATATATATAAAAAAATAAAATTATATATAAGTCTTCATTTCAATGTTAAAAAACATTTCTCATCAGGTTTTTTAAATGTTGACTTATTTCTGCCTGTCTTTCGAGTGCTGCCGTTCATGCATAGGGCTCACTCCTATTGTCTGCAAAGGGTACGAGTTGCTGTTGCCACAATGTTAAAACGCCGGCAATTGTACCGCATCTCATACCCCTTACAGCCCGCTGCCAGCCTGAATTTGCACAGTTTTCCTCACAGCTCTGTGGCGTGGCGAGCACTTTAGTGTGCGTTAGGGCTGCCATAACGTGCGGCTGTTGCTGTGATGACTGGCACCCCCGTGATCATCGTGCCTAATTGGAATGGCCCCATTGTATGACTATATTCCTATTTGGGCTGTAGTACTATGGAGGGGAACATCGTCATAATGTCCATACAGCTGGTGCTGTCTGTGGTCTGAGCGGTGGGTATTGGAGACCTCCGACCAGTCTCTTTTCTTAAAGGGCGTTATAATTGTGACACCAGTGCATTTAGGTACTGGCACGTACCTGTCAGGGACTGCCTGACAGAGGTACACACACACATTTTAACTACCACTCATTAACTTTAAATTTCCTTGAAAGAGTTGATTTGGGAGTAATCTTTCTACTTCACCACACACCCATGAGATCTCTTTGGGACTCATAAATGAAGAATGGCAGCTACATTATTCTACCTCACCAACAGCATTTTCTACAGCCAGGTATTGATTAGACGCGATTATGTTGTTACACAACTGTAGGGCGGCATTGGGTGACTGGGAATTGTGCAGTAGAGACGCACAGAAGCGAGAAGACCCTTCATCACCAACGTCAGATGGATGGTGGTGGAAGCACTCATTCCCCAGTCTCCTATATATGCTCAATCGGGCCCAGTTCTAGTGACTGAGCAGCTTTAACAACATCACAGTCATGATCATCAAACTGCTGAGGGACCACATGTTCTCATTATCATCCCAGATGATAAACTCCTGACCTTGCCCTAATGTCTGGACCAGACCAGGAGAATGCACCTACATCACCACCCTTTATAGTTATATTATCGTACAACTCACAGCTTCTCATCCATACTGCACAGTGCTCTGGTACAGAGATGCTACTCCCCCCCCGACCCCCACCATTCTCCATCACTGTGCTCGTCATGTGAACACTGGTAAAAAAAAAAAAAAAATCTAGGAGCACTACAGAGGATAGGGGATGTGCTGGAGAAACTAAGGCGTTGTGCTAATACAGAGAAGCAGCACCGTATAAGCTGCATACACACGCACACACAAGGATTGTTACCAACGATTTTATGAACGATTTTCTGTCAGATTTTTTAAAGTGTAATGAACGATTTTTTTGAACTACAAACGATTTGTGCATATTCCCTTAATGAAAATCGTTGAGTTGACAAGTATGAACTACAAACGTGAATGCACATGAACGATAATCGTTCATCATTTGACTCAGAAAGTGAACGACTGTTTCAAACAATTATCGTTAAATTATATCGTTCAAAAATCGTTGTGTGTATGCAGCTATAGTGTACAGCAGGGGTTTCCACCCACTGTCCTCAAGGCACACATACAGGGGTATTCAATATGGGAGCGATAACTTCGTTTTTGCGTTAATATCGCACTTTTGACGTCATCGCAGGTTTGACTTTTACACCGTATTCAATTTCAAAGACTTATCGCAGTTTTGAAAAGTCTTTGATAAAAAACGGGGATAACTTTTCACCATTGAATAGGTGTCGAAAAAAAGTGCAGAATTGGGGTTTAGGGGTGCAGGCTTAAAAAAAATAGCCTGCACCCCTGGGAATGACATTTAAAAAAGAACTGTGTCAAAAAAAGTTTAAAAATAGGGACACCCCAAAAAATTAATTTACAAATTGGGGTGAAAAAAAAAAAAAAAATGGGAAAAAAAATTGTTAAACAATAGGGAAATAGGTTCAGGGCTATTCTGCAAGTATGCGGCAGATGTTTTCTAGAATAGAATTATAGCGACAGGTGCACAAATGCAGAATTTTTAAAAACTTACTTTAGGGACATAAAAATATGCTAGTGCCCATTTTCATGTACCCCAAATTTGATGGGACCACTTAAAAAAAACGAAAAAAATAACCTAAGTGCTCTTCTGCATCACTTCTTCAATGTCGGAAAAAAACACCTGCTGCGGCTATTTAAATCCCCGACTTTCAATTAAAGGCTAAAACGGGGGTACCCATAGTGATTCCCCATGTTTTTACTACTTTAGGGGGGGGGGGGGGTGTCTTACAATTTTTTTAAGGGAAAATTCGTAACTTTATGCAAATCCAACTTCGGAGTTTCCCGTTTTCGTAAATTTTATATTGAATACGGGTATAAGCGGGAGCGCGCCCGATACTTTAACGCAGGTAAAAACTCCGATATGAAACGTTAACTTCGACAGTGAAGTTAACGTTTCATATTGATACCCCTCTAAGAGTCCAGATTTTAAGGATAGCCATACTTGAGCACAGGTGACTTAATTAACATTTCAGTTATTTTGATTTAACCATCTGTGCTCAATCATGGATATCACTAAAACCAGGACAGGAATACCACTTTTATACCTAAATTCCGGGTCTGACTCCAGAGGTTAGGAACAGGGTTCCAAACCGGGTCAGACCCGGAATTTAGCCGGCGCCGACCCAAGATATTCCCTAGTCTGTGCCGTTCACACTGGAGCTGGGTCCACAGAGACCTAGCTTGTCCGGCGTTGAAGTGTTTGCTTGGAAATGACGTAATCTCCAAGCTCCACTGAAGTCAGCCAATCGGCAGACACACGACACGATCCAGGTAATCGTGACCCGGATCACGCCATTTTACACTACAGGGTTTCACGGATCATTCCCATGTTAAACCCTGCAAGTTACCTGAGTTAGTCACTCGACCTGGGAATCCAACCCTGTCTCATACCCGGGTTAACCCTGCAATAACCCTGGTTTTAGCTCTGGTGTAAAAGGGGTATTAGTGTGCCTTGAGGGCCGAGGTTGGGAATCACTGATGTACATGGAGATGATAGATAGGCACAGGTTAGGAATTGGGGAAAACCCAGAAGCCCACATGGCACTGAAAAACAATTGGGAAACAATGCTAAGTGTCCAGAAACCTGGACAGGGGAGATATAAACCAGCCACACTGGGCTCTTTCGGTCAGCACACTCTCAGGGATTTCAGGGATTAACGCAGCACTTTTAGACATCGGTTTAGTTAAAAAAAAAAAGGGCATTTCCCCCAAATTCATTCAGCTTAGTAACACCCAAGATTATCCCAAAGCTAAAATATTAAAGGGGAAATGTGACAGAAACCTGTAGTGACAAAAATAAGAGTTATGGTATAACATACCTTTGTTAACTCGGTTTCTTCGAGGTCCATGGGGTCCACAGCCATTACGTTGGGGTATGAATCCCGGTCACCAAACAGTTAATACAAACAAGCTCTTTGCTCCCAGGATGCACCGGGTTTCCTCCTCATATATCCCACCTCCTGCCTCAGGTAGCCAGTACATTACCAAGCTCAAGCAGGCAGAGACAAAAAGGGTAAGAAAGAAAAGACCAATACTTACGAGTCCAGACTCTCAAGAGAAGAAACTACGGAAAACCTCCCCCAGAACTACAGGTGCGTCTGGGTGGGTGTCCTGTGGACCCCATGGACCTCGAAGAAAAAGTTAACAAAAAGGTATGTTATACCATAACTCTTATTTTCTTCTTCGGGGTCCACAGCCATTACGTTGGGGATATCCCAAAGCACTAACCCTACGGGTGGGGACGCTCCTGACTCTCGGAAGAGAGGAGAATCCTACGCCCGAAGGAGGCATCCTGAGAGGCAAAAGTGTCAAAGGCATAAAATTTGACAACGGTATGGATGGAAAACCATGTGGCTGCTTTACATAATTGCTCAGCAGAAGCACCCCGGCGGGCCGCCCATGATGGACCTACCGCCCTAGTAGAATGTGCAGTCACTGAATCCGGCACACACATACCAGCCTGTGTATAAGCCAATGAAATTGCCATGCGAATCCACCTGGCCAGTGTATGTTTATTGGCTGGCCAGCCACGCTTATGAAAACCATAAAGCACAAAAATGAATCGGACTTCCTCCATTTGCTCGTGCGTTTAACATAAATTCTCAACACACGGACCACATAAATTCTCAACACACGGACCACATAAATTCTCAACACACGGACCACATCCAGGGAAGCCTCACCTTGTGAGAGACTTGTGCCCTGAAATGCTGGAACTACTATTTCTTCATTAATATGAAATAAAACACCACTTTCGGAAGGTAACCCTCCCTAGTACGTAGTACTGCTCTATCTTGATGAAATATCAAGAACGGCTCCCGGAAGGAAAGCGTAGCTAAATCCGACACTCTACGTGCAGATGCCATAGCAAGGAGGAATACAGTCTTTGCTGTTAGCCACTTGATGTCTATTGAATTTAAAGGCTCGAACGGAGGAGCCTGTAAAACCTTCAGAACTAGAGTCAAGTCCCACGGAACAACCAGGGAAACGAAGGGAGGCCGAATCCTCAACACCCCCTGAAAAAAGGTCTTTATATCCGGTCTCAGAGCAATTTTATGCTGGAACCAGACTGAAAGAGCTGACACCTGTACCCTTAAAGAGGCCAGGGTAGCCCTATTTCCAGACAGCTTTGAAGAAAATCCAGCACTCTGGATATCAGGAATCTATGTGGATCATACCCTATCAGTTCACACCACTGAAAGAAAGTATGCCAAACACTATAATATATACGGGCTGAGGATGGTTTCCGTGCCTTCAGCATCGTCCGTATAACAGACTCGGAAAACCCCTTTTCCCTCAAGAAGGAGGCCTCAAGAGCCATGCCGTCAAAGATAGCCGATGAAGATCCGGGTACCAGCAGGGACCCTGTAGCAACAGATCCGGTCTCAATAGCAGAGGTCATGGAGTGTCTATGGAGAGAGACCGTAGATCTGTGAACCAGTGCCATCTCGGCCACGCCGGAGCTATTAATATGACGGTGCGGCCCTCTTGTTTGATATTTCTGACCACTCTGGGCAGAAGAGCAAACGGGGGAAACAGATATACCAGCTTGTAACGCCACTTTACTGTCAGTGCGTCTACAAACTCGGCTCTCGGATCTCTTGTCCAGGATCCGTACCTGGGAACCTTGCTGTTCCTTCTTGATGCCATCAGATCTATTTCTGGTAGACCCCACCTGTCCACAAGGTTCCGAAAAACCTGTGGATGTAGGGCCCATTCCCCTGCATTTATCTCTTGCCGACTGAGAAAAATCGGCCTCCCAATTCAGGATTCCTGGAATGAAGACGGCAGATATCGTGGGCAGATGAGTCTCTGCCCATACCAGGATTCTTGATACCTCTGCCAAGGTGGCCCGACTCCTCGTGCCCCCTTGATGATTTAGGTAGGCGCCCGCAGTGCGATTTTCCGACTATCTGCACCGACCTGCCCTTTAAGATTTCCTGAGCCTGCACTAAAGCTTTGAATATAGCTCTTAGACCCAGTCATCGCCCCCCAACCTTGAAGACAGGCGTCAGTTTTGACTAATGTCCAATCAGACACCCAAAAGGGGCGACCCTGCCTGAGATGCTTTGTCTGCAACCACCAGGTCAAGGACAACCATACCTCTGGAGCGAGATGCAGCAGCTGGGACCTGATCGTGCGATGATCCTTGTTCCAGCAAGACAGAATGAATTGCTGCAGTGGTCTGGAGTGGAATTGAGCGTATTCCACCATCCTGAAGGTGGCCACCATCGACCCCAGGACCTGCATGGCTACTAGAACGGATATTTGCCTGTTGCGAAGCAACCTGCGTATTCGTGATTGTAGAGCAAGGATCTTCTCCTCCAGCAGATATATTATCTGCACCACGGAGTCCAATCTCGCTCCCAAATGACACCTGTTGTACCGGACAGGGTGACAACTTTTGCCAGTTTATGATCCAGTCGTGACTGTACAGACATGATACTGTCAGCCTCAAATGATCCTGTAACTGCTGTGGGGACTGCCCCAGCAACAGGAGGTCGTCCAAGTAAGTCAAAATCCTGACGCCTTGGCGCCTGAGGCATGCCATCATCACTGCCATCACCTTAGTGAATACCCGAGGGGCTGTGGACAGGCTAAACGGCAGGGCCCAGAACTGAAAATGTTCCTCCCCTACCGCAAAACGAAGACATTTTTGTTGAGCCTGTGTGATTGGGATGTGAAGGTAGGCATCTTGTATGTCTAGGGACACCATATAGTCCCCCTGTTCCATTGCCAACACAATCGATCGCAATGTTTCCATCCTGAACCCGGGGACTCGAACTAATTTGTTGAGCTCTCAGATTTAGAATAGGCCGGTATGACGCATTCGGTTTCAGAACCAAGAACAGATTGGAGTAAAACCCCTCTCGGAACTGGTTCTCTGGCACCGGAATCACTACTTCTGATGCTAGTAAGGCAAGAATAGCCTTCTGGAGGCACAAAGCTCTTTCTGAACCCACCTGCGTGTTTACACAAAAGAACCTTTGAGGAGGAGTCCTCCAAAACGTCAGGGTGTACCCTCGGGAAACAACTCCCCGAACCCAGGCATTCTCCGTCGTGAGGTGCCAGGGCTCTGAGAACCGAAGCAGTCGGCCCTCCACTCTGGGATCCCCCAGGGGGAGGCCCGTCCCATCAGGCCACTGGTTTATCCTGGACGTTTGTTCTGCCAGGGCTTCCTGGGTCCTGCCTTTCTTGGTGGAAATCTCGCTGAGGGCTGACCTTTGGCCTTGCCCTGCGACCGAAACCCCCGAAAGGACGCCCTCAATTTAGACAAGGTTGCTGATGGTAAACCTGCCGTCTTTGAGGCTGCCATGGAGGATACAATTTTGTCCAGATCTGGACCAAAGAGCAAACCTCCAGTGAATGGAAGGAATTCTAGGGCCTTTTTGGACCAGACATCTGCCCTCCAATCCTTCAACCAGAGGATCCTACATGCCACCACGGACTCAGCTGAAACTTTAGAGGAAAGGATCCCTGCATCCAAGGCGGCATCACCCAAATAAGAGGCCCCTTCTCTAATAAAGGAGATCATATCCAGTTGCTCCTTAGAGGCATCTGGTAAAGACTCCGTTAGAGTTTTGGCCCACTCCTCAATAGCTCTTGCTACCCAGGCAGTGGCCATAGCTGGGCGGGTGGCCGTTCCTGCCAGCGAAAAAAAATGATTTGAGACAAGACTCCAGTCTCCTATCCATGGTTTCCTTCAGCAAAACTGCTGGGATTAGCAAAGTGGTACGTTTAATCAGCTGTGCCACATGCGCATGAACTGATGGTGGATTCTCCCACTTGGCACAGTCCTCTGCTGGAAAAAGGATATAGAAGCGCCATTCTTTTATAAGAATGGCTTACCTTATCCGGACGGACCCAGGCTTCCTCCATAAATTCTGATAAATGTTCAGACTTTGGGAAATCTGCCTTAACCACTTTTTGGCGCTTGAACAGGGGGGCTTTCCTAAGCGGAAGATCCCCCTTCCTCGATATTTAACACCGATTTTACAGCCCTTATCAGAAAAGGGACATCGGCTACTGGGAAATGATCATCACCCTCCTCGGAGCTAGACTCCTGCGAAAAGTCCTGTGCCTGTTCCTCCTCGGAGGAGGCACTCGAGTACTCACCCATGTAAGGCGGTACATGGCGCCTAGATTTAGGCTGCTTTGGCTTGACAGCCTGAGGCTGAAAAACCCCCGAGGATGATGCCATAACCTTACCAGCACCAGGGTCCATCCAAGGCGGCCACATCATGGGCATAGGATGCATCTGCTGAGGCAAACCCCAAACCAGTGGTAGCGGGGCAGCCAGCCGTTCTGCCACCTGAGCCATAACCTGAGACAATGATGCCCAAGGAGGCTCAGGGCCTGAAACAGGCAAACTTAATTGGCGTGGTGGCTGTCTGAAACAGTTCCCACAAAGCCCATTTTGCAGAAAGTCCTGTGGGGACAAACCTGCCTTACAGGCTATACAGGATATCAGCAACGGGGCTCCCACCACCTGACCCTCAGACTCCATAGACATAACACTATGCCACTGGCTCTGAGCGTATATGTGCTGCTTTCTACTCTCAACCCACACACACCTGTAGTAAGGGAAGGGGAGAGACAGTGACAGTATACAGGAATTACAGTTCTTTTACAGAAGAAACAGTATCCATAAACAATCACATGTCATGCATAAATACTCTGCGGGCCATATGCATATAAGCTCTCACTACCATAATCAGCCTGAGCTTAGGTAGGATAGAGCCCTGTAAAAACCTAGACCAGCAGTAGGCAAGGTATACAGGGAGACTGCCCAGCATCCCTCTTGTAAGAGCAGCGTTCAGAGAGCAACTGACATACACTCTGGCTGCCCTATATGGAGGCTGGGAGGAGCAATCCACAATCAACTGTGCCAGAGGACTGAACTAGCGTGTGGATTGGGGAGGGGCCGCCGGGGAAGTGTACCTCCCCTATGCTGCTTGGACCTGCCCGGTTAAACTGCCCTGGCCGCCGCCACAAGCCCCGGCTGGTCAGGAACATCAAATCCCGGCAGTCTAGGCTAGGAGAACAAGCCGTATGCCTCCTGACTGCAGCGCGCCTCCGTCCAGTCTCACCGCCGGAGGCCGGACCGCCACATGGTCCCGGCGTCAGCGGCCGCCGCGACCACCTGCCATCCCCTTGATCCGGTTGCGGTCCAGGGCCATAAAGCCCCTGCCAAAGACCTGCCGAGGCTAGCGGTGCGGCGCCGGAGGAGGTAGTTGCAGCACGTGGCCGGTGCGCCTCCTGTCAGGCGCGAGGCTGCTTCCAGGACAGCTCAGACCACCCACTGCTCCAGCAGTCCCACTGTCTATGTGGTGAACACACCAAACAAGAAGAACTGGCTACCTGAGGCAGGAGGTGGGGTATATGAGGAGGAAACCCGGTGCATCCTGGGAGCAGAGAGCTCGTTTGTGTTAACGGTTTGGTGACTGGGATTCATACCCCAACGTAATGGCTGTGGACCCCATGGACCCCGAAGAAGAAAGCTCATATACACACCACCAAAGCCCTTGTGGATTAAATCAAGAACTTAAAAATTCAAACAAGACGAACAGAGAAAGAAGAGCAGCTATGTAACTGAAACACAACTGGCATATTAATGATACACGCAGCTCCACACACTGTTATACAAGCTTCGTATTCTCCAGACACAGCACCCATAACCTGTCCCTGCAGTATGTGCCAGTAACGTGCACCCGGTATACATACACATGCAGTCTTTTACCTGCTAACCTTGAAAACAGAGACCCCCTTTTATGACGGCCAGGAGCTGGGGGAGGATGGAAGAAGAGAAATGGGGAAATGAGGAGGAAGTAATAAGGTCATTTCAGTCCTTTGCCAGTTTAGGCAGCGTCATCGATGCTATCTGGGATTGGGAGTGCCATTGATTTAGCAGGAAACAGGGAGCACTCACCATTAGCTGGTGTGATACTCATGGCCATAACACCATAGTAGGAAAAGGCTCCAGATTCAAATTTCATATTCTCCTTACCAGCCTCCACTTCAACCTTCCCCTGTAAATGAAAAAGTTACACTGTAGATTACTCACTCGAGCATCAGGCTAGAAACAAGCCCTGAAGCTTTAGTTACAACCCCCTATATACACCACCCCAATCTCCTACCATTCCATAGAACAAACCACTTCCAGGGCACACGCCAGCATGACAAACGCACCTGTAAGATAAGGATGAAGTAGTCGGCTATCTTATTGCACTGGTACAGGTAGTGTTCTGGCGCCTTCTTGTCATCCTCATTGAAATGCAGCTCCTGTACTACATCCGGGTACTTCAGCAGGCGCAGGAGCGTCTTCTCCGATACCAAGGTGGGTGCAAATAGGGATACCTCTGCAAAACGAGGACAACCCAGGAGTAAGCAGGAGACCAGGAAAGACGTAATGAGAGAACCATGATAAAGTTGTGTATACTGTAACCTGTGGATAAGAAACGATGGGCAGCCAGGAGCAGCTGGGGGGAAATTTTAACCCTTAGCTCATGATCTGGGTCTTTGAAAACGGAAAAATCCTTTTTGTCCTGGCGACGACCAACGCGTTTCTTACTGCGATTATCCGCTGCCGGGGGAGGAAAGAGGAAAGACTGAGTAACTAAAGCAAATTACCATGGGGGCAGTCACAGATTCTTACAACAGGCGAGTATTCATTCAACTGCAGTAACAAGTAACATGGAGGGAGATTTGTCAAGTCTTCTAAAGAGCAAAAGTGGGTTCAGATTCTAGCTTTCATTTTTTAGGATGTACTAAATAAATGATGGCTATCATCTGATTGGTTGCTATAGGTAACAACTTTCATTTTTCCTTTGCATACAAAGTGATAAATCTTCCTCATTGGGTGGGATGCAGCAAAGGAAGAAATTCTGTCACACCCCCGAAATGCAGGTTTTGACCGCATTTCTCATATTCACCAAGCCCTGAAATGCGATGCACTCTGGGGCTTAGTTGCAGTGGGTAACGCCATCTCCTGATGGCGTTGGCTTCTATCGGGAGAGTGCTGCAAGAGGGATCTAATAATATAGCCCATTATCACTTACAGACAAAAAAAATTTAATGAAATTCAAATAAAATAAAAAGAATTACCCATCTGAGGACAAATGCAAAGTGAGAAGGAGGAAGACGCGACCTGCAGTGCAGATAACTAATGGGACAGATCACAGGCTGATGTGGTGCTCTGAATTGTTTAGTCCTGGTCTGATATACTAACTAATATTTATATAGTGAGAGCTATATAATATTACAGGCAGCCATTGCAAACAAATATATACTGTTGGCCCCTGAACTTTTGGGATAAGTCCCTGAGCTCAATGTGTACCCCAATGTGTACCTTGCCTGCTAAAATCAGAGAGTTTTTCTAGGCTTGTCTGGCTGCATTAGAAGATTGACAATTGTGTGCCCCCCTCCAATCCATCACAGGGTATCTGGAGCTGGCATAAAGGAACTGATCATAAATAATACAACTTCTGTCATCGGAATATTTAATGTTTTACTAAGAGCAATTGTTTCTTCTGAATAGTTTTCTAGTCTCAGATGATTACAGTATTTATTAATCACTGAAGACAATACTGAATATTTACACAGAAGCTTCATCTTGTGCAATCCCTCTGCTTTGGCTCTGGATAGACCCACAGTGATGACGAGAGTACACTGCTCGCCCACCCGGTCTGCTGGGTACCTCTCAGCCAATACACCGCACATCCTCAGATATGATCCGTAAGATCCTACTCAGTAATCCCGTGTTACCTAAACAAACAGTTACCAGTAAGCCCTACGCCAACTCTTTTTGAAAACATTATTTTCTCTCTCTACTTTTATAATGCTTTTATTGTATAGTGCTAGCATATGCCTTTCATATCCCAGTTATCGTGCCAAGACGAAGATTATGTAGGTCTCAGGGAACCATAAAGTAACATTTTTGGGTGATCCTACTTCATTGTTTCTAGGTCCCATCAGAATTTATTTTGCATGCCCAGTATCAAATTCCCTAATGCTGCTAGTAGATGACAGGCAGCATCCTGCGAAAGTTGCAGTGTCGGGTTATTGTTGCTGTATGTGTAGTATGATTATTACACAAAGCTTGGAGGACGCTGTGGAACTGCAGTATAGAATATACAGATACACCACTGGCGTCATGCAGCTGCACTCTGCGTTTAGTCCACAGAGCCATATACTACAATGGCTTTACCATAATCGACCCTGCACACATACAAATATATATTTATTTCCTTGCTCTACAACCACTGACATGTGTGCAATTCGTTTAGCCAGGGTCTACATCAGGAGTGGGCAAATAAGCAGCCCTCCAGCGGTTTTTGATCTACAAATCCCAGCATGTTTTGCAACATTTTTACATGGCCAAATAGCAAAGCTGTTGCAGGGCATGCTGGGATGTATAATTGTACATCTGGGGGGGCCTCTTATTGCCTACCCCTAGTCTACACACTACCCCGGGCTCTACCGCCACTGAGATTTACTTCCTTGCTTTACCCCTGCTGACATCACACATATTGCCACAGTTCTACCACTAAGCTGCAGCTCAGTGGCATTACACAGAATGCCCCAACTCTAGCCCACTCCACATTATCCCCAAAGACATGTTGTATTCCCATTACCACAACATATATAGCCAGCTCTACCCTCTTCCCTGCATCCCACTGACCTGTATAACCCCCCTGGGACAGTACACACATATCACAGCTCTGCCTCCTCCCCATTGATATTACACTACACTGTGCACGTCATGGTCTCTGCTTTCCCCATTGTGAGTACAGACATTACACTGTGCCCGCTCACTCACTGAGTAATGTATTTATCTCCATGTGCATATAGGAACAGTGCACGGCTCCTATACCTGACCCATATTCTGTGTCCTGCTCCATATCGTCCCATTCCTTGTGTCCTCTTCCTGCCCATGGCAGCCTCACCCAGTATCTCTCCCCCCCCCAGCCGCTTCCTGTTCCGACACCTACTGCTGGCATCTGCTGCAGGCATTATTCCCGCATACGGCTTCCTCCATAGTCACAGTCCTCCAGTGCCCAGCTGTGTATTCTCCTGCTCCTGTATATAACAGTCAGGGAACTGCGGCTTTCCACAGTATGTCCCCGACCTCATCCCCTGCCAGACAGCAGGCTGCTCAGAATAACTGCATGGTCCGAATCCTGTGCAGAGCAGAGGCTGAGGGGATGGTGGGTGAGCACACTCACCAGTCTCCTCCCCTTCCACTGTCATTGGAGTATGACACTGACTGACAGGACAGCTCTGCTGTCATTATCAAGCTATAAGCAGAAGTTTTCTTAACATACAAGTCAGCGACAATAAAATACGGCAGGAGTACTGTCTAACCAATCATAAGGACAGAGCGAGAATAAGGCACAATTGTGAGTCTAGAACAGGCCACCCCCCCCCCCCAGTACAGAGCATCAGTATGAGCAGGACACCTCCTAGGAAGCTCCCAAGACGTCTATGGCTATTTTGACAGTGTAATACTTACTTGTCTGTTGGACAACAGAAGCCTGGGACCTGCACAAATGGTGGCGCTTGCCAAAATAGAGGGAGCAAGTTACAGACTGATGAGGGGGTGAAGTAAGTATAATGGGATAGAGAAGAGGATTCAGTGGGCACTGGAGAAGAGTAAGGGGGGAGAATAGCTTGGAAAAGAGGGTACCAAACGGCCTGCAGGAATAACATACAGATGAGTAGGACAGAATAGTTATGATGTGGACTAAATGAGGTGTAAATGGGGTCCTACGTATGATTTGCCATTAGCAGATTACATTTAAAAAAAAAAAAAAAAAAAAGGTATGGAATGTTGCATTGATTCCCAGATTGGAGAATATCAAGCTCTGTTCTCCCCTCCCCAATTCCTTGTGGATGTGTTGGTGGGACACATTGTCTAGTGTGTACCCTCAATGTCATTGACTACGCGCGCTCCTGTGTGATGTAAGTGACACTTCCCATCGGACCTGCATGCAGGTTCAACGGGCAAGATGGTGTGTATGCACTTGCCAATGCCGGCACCCGCTGCTTACAAGGTCGGTACACACTAGACATCCTCTAATGTCTACCGCCCTTTAGTAATAACCGGGTCTTTGGCCAAGGTTGTCGTTTTTCCTCTTAGAAGCTGCTTGTACTGTATATCATCAGCCCCTACGTACGCTAATACAAGAACCTTACAGGGAACATTTTCTGCTTCTTGAATAATGTAAGTGACAGAGAGCAGAGTACCCTAGCTCCTAATGAGTAGCGGCTCTGCAGGGCACATTTATACCTTCCATATGGTGATATGTATATTGTGCTGAATTTTTGGAAGCACAGATTAAATATTTTCACAGATGATGGCATGAAACTTACTATAAAGATCTGATTCGTCCAAAATCTCGGATTTGATTATTTCTTCTATGACATCCTCGAGAGTTACTAGACCCATCACTTCATAGAAGGGATCACCCTCTCCTTCACTGTTCACTTTCTGTACAATGGCCAAGTGAGACTTTCCTTTGGATGATAGAAGAGAAACCAGTCACATGATGGATAATTACTTACCATGTAGTATTAAACACGGACCACCCAAGTCTCATATACAGTCTCCAACTAATACCTCACCAAGTGTATGCGGCTGAGATACTTATGTAAAAATTCTTGCATATACATAGTCAAAACTTTAATTACGGAAAACAAACACAGAGATAATTAAAATGACAATTGTGCAATCTTCTCAGATGCAACTCTAGTACAATGTGTGCAGTGTGCAAGGGATAATACATTGTGCACTGAGAGCCAGGCAGGTAATTACAAGCTTGGAAACCTCACTAATGTTTACTGAAGGGTTAACGACTTTTGGACCAAGACAAACGTAAAGTGGGGGTAAGGGGCACCTACTGATGCCAGCTTAACTGTGTACACAAAGTAACTCCTGCATTGGGCTAAACAATAATGGGCTGTATTGTTTTTATACTTGTCAATCTAATGTTTTATTTCATATTGTAAAACTATCCTTGCTGGTTGGGAGAAAATAATAGGGCTTGTATTTCTACAGGTCTTACCAAAACAACTTAAATAGGTACCTACAGCCACAGTGGTCCAAATGTAATTAGTAACATAATGCAGTGTAGTCTGATGCAAATTTTTATTTGGTTACAGAATGAATAGCGGAGGACTGGTCTGATATAGTATTCACACACTCTAGGGGCAAAGTAATGTAATACAAACATATACGAAGATACAAAACTGAATAAATCACAGCTATAAACTAGCCAAAATACCAATGTTGCAAAACCAACATTGCACAGCAACCAAACTGTTTTATGACCAGAAACACAAAATGTGTAGTGTTTTTTTTTAATCCAATGAAAGAATTAAAAAAACAAAAACAAAACACAGGACTACTTGTGAGGAGACCCGGTCAATACCCCGGTAGTCGGGATGCCAGTGCTGGAATCCCGACATCTATCAGAATCCTGGCGTTGGCATTCTGATGCCAATGCTGGCCATACACGCTGCAATTATCGGGACGATCCGCCCGATATCGGCGGATCGCCGCGATAATTGTAGCGTGGGGGGGGGGGGGCGACCGAGGGTTAAATATTGCTCGGTCGGGCATGCTGGATTGTCCAGCATGCCCGTCTGATGCGATATTTACCCGGTAACTGTCGGCCGCATCGGGCAGTGTATTCCCAGCGCAGTCAACAGACAGACATTTCCTGTGTTCCTTCCTACGGAAGGCGGAGCGCGGATGTCGGGCTATACACTGAGATTTCGCTCACAGTGTATGCAGCGGACATCTGCGGCTGGCAGCCGGCCAGATAAAATGTCTGTCAGTCTGACAAACATTTTATCTGGCAATGCATGCCCAGCATAAGTTCTGCTGTTAGGGGGAGGGTTACTTTAGATTCAGCCACTGGGGGGGGGGGGGGGGGGGGGGGGGTCAGGTTTAGGCACCTGGGAGGGTTAGGATCCCAACCCTGTCAGGATACTGGCGTTGTGATTCTGACTGCTGAAATCCCAAGCGCTAGCATCTCGTACCCATCCCTTATGAGACCCCACAAACAAGGGTCAGAAAACGCTCAATTTAATGTACCAAGTTCCCCTCCATCATCACACTCACCCTTCTTGAACTCCTCCAGCACGGCATCCAACTTGGTGTCACTGAACACAAAGTGGACGGGGTGACTGTAGAAACGAGTAATGGTGCTCAGAGGGGTGCAGTCATCAGGATCCACGAAGGCCAAGTCTTTCACATAGAGAATGTCCACAATGTTGGAGCGCTCATTCTCATACACAGGGATGCGGGTGTAGCCACTCTCCATGATACTGGACATGGTGTTAAAGTCTAGTATGGCGTCATTGGTTAGCATAAAGCAGTCCTCCACCTTGGTCATCACGTCCTCCACTGTCTTTGTGCGCAGCTCCAACGCTCCCTGGATGATATTCATCTCTTCCCGGACCAGTCCGCTATATGGCTCCGTAACCTGTAAGAATAGAGATCACATAAAAAATATAAATCAATTGAAAAAGTAACACAAACATAGGCAATGTGACAATGTGAGTGCGGATACAGACGCTATCATAGCCGACTACCACATTAATCACCGCAGCTTAATTCTGGGTACACAATGGCCGACATATCGGCCGTTCAATTGAACAGCCGATATAGATTGTGTGCCCATCCCCCAGTGTATACAGATGATATGTCTGAATGACATTGTTCATAGACATATGGCATTGGCAGATATATCTGCTCATCGAGCGGTGTTCCCAGGCGGTCAGTCAACCACCTGTACTGCAGACGCTGCCGGGGAGGGGGCGTGAGGCAACCCCCCAGCCAGCGGGATGGCAGGTGATGGTTGTTCAGTGTGTATAAACAACCATCATCCCCAGATATATTCGTCAGGTGTGTACCCACTTTTAGACAACAGATAACAACCTTGAGTAAATAACCAGACACTGGGGGGGTGGTATTCAATTAGCCGTAGGGTAAAACTATTCAATTAGCAGTGATTACCCCCACACATGCTTGAGTCCCCGCAGTAGAACTGAACCTCGCAGCTCATGGAGCAGAGGTAGTCAGCTGAAAAAAACCCACCAAATTGGGCTTGTACACAGAAAAACACCCATTGATTCCGCAGTTTACGAGGAACCAGTGTGTTTCTGCGCAGGAAAAAAGCTAACTGAATAGCTTTTCCTTGCGTCGCGGGGATTTTGGCCAGCAAATAGTCAAGGAGAAAACCCTGTGGCTAATTTAATACCCCCTGGGTGTTAAAATAAATGGCTACAGCTTATATTGTCATAATGCAAAACAAAGTATATACATCCCTGTAACACGGTTTCTCCCGTTAGCTGCTGTCAGTGCCATAAACAAAAAGGTGCCCTCTGCTGCTGCCTCCTGGTCCCCTACAACCCCGGCAGAAGACCCAGAGCATGGTCCATATAGGTGAATGCTTAGGGCCCCATTGGTCCAAGGGGGCATCCAGCAGGCAACACAATGAAGTTAATTCAATTAGAATTGGCCCAGTTATATCTGGCACTTACAGTAACTCTGGGCTCTCTGAATTGTGTTGGCAGACCCATAAGGCTGCGTATACAAAAATAATTAGTCTGGGGCAAGATTTCCAAGAGGAGGTGCTGCTGCCGGTTTTTCCACCGCATTGCAGAACTACAAGTGCCAGCAGCACCTATCAGACAGGTTGCCCGGGTAGCAGGGGCGCATCCCTCCCTCCCTCATACAGACCTTCAGCATCTCCAGCAGCTTCTCCCGGTTGTAGACGGTGCCGATCTCCTGGCCCAGGACGCAGTCCAGCAGGCGGCTGACCGGGTAGGCCAGGGGGAAGGTCAGCACCATGAAGATGCGGGTGAGCCACAGGGTGTTGGCGCCCACGGCCAGGCCGTGCCGAGAGCACAGGGCCTGGGGCACGATCTCCCCCAGCACCACGATGCCGGAGGTGGAGGCGATGACGGCGGCGATGCCGGAGCCGATCAGCTCGTCCAGCAGTGAGGTCAGCGTGGTGTTGACCAGGACGTTGCCGAGCAGCAGCGAGCAGAGCAGGTAGTTCCCCTTGCGGCGGACCGGCTCGATCTTGGCGGCGTAGCGCTTCTCCCGCTCCGAGCCGCAGCGCTGCACCACCCGCAGCTCCATGGGGTCCAGCGCCATCAGCCCCAGGTTCAGGCCGCTGAAGATGCCGGAGAGGCCGAGCAGCACGGCGATGATGATGCCCTGCAGCCAGACGGGCAGGAAGGGCCTGTGCTCCTCCAGCACCCGCAGCCGGCTCTCCGGCCCCGGGTGCAGCGTCCAGGGCAGGCCGGAGCCCCGGCGGGTGCACAGCGCGTACACCCGGGACTTCTGGCTCTTCCGCAGCAGCTGCACCTCCAGGCGGAGCACCGCCGCCGTGCCGCCCCCCTCCGCCTCCTCGCTGACGTTGAGCCGGGCATCGCGCAGCAGGTCCCGGGTGTCCTCCAGGCAGCTGCGGTTGTCCTGCGGCCCCAGGGACACCTCGGTGAAGGCCAGCAGCTGCTCGCTGTCCGGCCGCAGGTACAGCCCGTAGAAGCGGAGCTGGACGCGGCTGCCCTCGGTCACCTGCAGCTCTCCGCTCTCTGACAGCCGGGTGTCCTGGTCGCTGCTCACCAGCTTGAAGCCCAGGATGAGGGGCAGCGGCTCCTGGCCCGGGGAAGGGGAGTCGTCCTGGGAGGCGCACGGCGCCGGGCTAATGAGCAGGAGCAGCGGGGTGAGGATGAGGACGGCCGGCCAGGCCATGGCGTGTGCGACTCTGTAGGGCCACGGGTTTGCGACGCCGAAGCCACGCCCCACGGTTATATCAGCCACGCCCCGCGATGGTAGTGGGCACTGAAGACACGCCCCTTCTGTGCCTAAACCGTATTCTCATTCCGAATGACATGTACAGCCCCTTGGTGTGTCTGCTGGCGTATACCACGCCCCTCGAGCAGGGACCGCCTCCTTGAGGCTTTGGGTTACGCCCCGACTTCGACATAAAAACATTCTTATGACAGGACACGCCCTCGTACATGGCAGGCCACGCTCCATACGTGACAGGTCACACCCTCGTGCATGATAGGTCACGCCCCCTACAGCACAGGTTACGCCCCCTCCGCTGCACATTCCCGCCCAAATTCTACAAATTTGGGCCCCACATCACACACACACACTGGTAAACAAACAGTAACAGAGGGAGAATGCAGCACAGTCAGTATGAATCACATACAAACAGGCAGGGACATTTCTAAACAATATGGGGCCCATTTATTAATGATCGCATTTTGCAATGTGATCAGGGCATCCAGTACTGCCCATGATCGCAGGGCAAAATGCGATCATACCGGCCGAATGTATGACCCGGCACATGCAGGGAGACGGGCTCCGAAAGGAGCCCGTCCCTGCGATGTGGCCGGAGTGCGGCGCCCATTGTCGGCGGAGAGATCTGGGAGATCCCTCCGCCGGCTGAAATGCGGTAAGTCCCCATAGACTACAGTGGCTAACGCTTCAGATAGCGTTAGCTACTGGGGAAGCATTCCCAATACTGATACATTTGGCAGCATCGCATCCCCCATAGAAGCCTATTGGGGAGGCGGCTGCGGGCGGCAATGGAGGGATCGCAGCAGGTATCGGAGATACCTGCTGCGGTCCCTCTTTCATACATCCGGGGGATCCTTAATATTTGAGGTAAACCCCCGAAAACAGGTGTTTTCGGGGAATTTACTTCAAATTAACTTTGATAAATGGGCCCCTATGACTCCCAGGGTGAACGGTCAAAATTGCTATTTATTCCTCCCAACATGTGGGTGGTATGCAAGATGGAAAGACTAATGCTTAGTACACACTGAGTGATGAGTGCCCAGCCGATATGTCGGCCCACCGGGCCAGCTTATCGGAACCTCGGTACACATTGGAACGATGTAATAAACAATCCCACGTTCCATCCTTCATTAACATGCATGGAGCAGCAAGCGATATCGTCAGGTTTGATGTGCCACACATCAAACCAGACGACATTGTATGCGACCGGGGGAGCGAACATCGTGCATACACACTGCACGATATGTCCCAACTCCTGCGTTTGCCTTACCCCGCTCTTCCGGATCTGAATCAGGCCCATAGAGTAAGGATGACCATCGATAGTTAACAACCATTGATGGTTAACTGTTAATGGCCAATGATTTTGCCATAGATGGCAGAGAGCCAATGGTTCTCCGCCTTCGATGGCTGAGTGGGACCCTATGGGTTTTCTTTTTTACGGGACAGCTAACCCCGCCCCCGGCGGCCGCTGTGCCCCCCCCCCTATTTCCGACTGTCCTGCCCCAGCACTGCCATTTTCGATTGCCCTGCCCCACACTGCCAGGGCTAACCCCTCACTATCTACACATATCCTTCCTTGTATACTGTACAATTGTGACACTACTTCATTGTGTTCCTCCTGAATGCTTTTGCCGCTGGATCGGAGAGCGCCCAGGGGTTGGTCCTGGGAATGTATTTACAGTCAGGTGCATAAATATTGAGACATTGACAGAATTTTCATATTTTGGCCTCTATTCACCACCACAATGGCTTTGAAATGAAACAAACAAGATGTGCTTTAACTGCAGACTTTCAGATTTAATTTGAGGGTAATTACATCCAAATCAGGTGAACGGTGTAGGAATTAAAACGGTTTCTATATGTGCCTCCCACTTTTTAAGGGGCCAAAAGTAATGGAACTATCAACTCAAAAGCTATTTCATGGACAGGTGTGGGCTATTCCCTCGTTATTTCATTATCAATTAAGCAGGTAAAAGGTCTGGAGTTGATTCTAGGTGTGACATTTGCATTTCGAATCAGTTGCTGTCGACTCTCAATATGAGATCCAAAGAGCTGTCACTATCAGTGAAGCAAGCCATCATTAGGCTGAAAAATCAAAACAAACCCATCAGAGAGATAGCAAAAACATTAGGTGTGGCCAAATCAACTGTTTGGAACAATCTTAAAAAGAAAGAATGCACAGGAGAGCTCAGCAACACCAAAAGACCCGGAAGACCATGGAAAACAACTGTGGTGGATGACAAAATAATTATTTCTCTGGTGAAGAAAAACCCCTTCTCGACATTTGGCCAAATCAAGTACACTCTCCAGGAGGTAGATGTATATGTGTCAAAGTCAACAATGAAGAGAAGAGTTCACAAGAGTGAATATAGAGGGTTCACCACAAGATGTAAACCATTGGTGAGCCTCAAAAACAGGAAGACCAGATTAGAGTTTGCCAAACAACATCTAAAAAAGCCATTACAGTTCTGGAACAACATCCTATGGACAGATGAGACAAAGATCAACTTGTACCAGAGTGATGGGAAGAGAAGAGTATGGAGAAGGAAAGGAACTGCTCATGATCCAAAACATACCACCTCATCAGTGAAGCATGGTGGCAGTAGTGTCATGGCGTGGGCATGTATGGCTGCCAATGGAACTGGTCCCTTGTATTTATTGAGGATGTGACTGCTTGTAAAAGCAGCAGAATGAATTCTGAAGTGTTTCGGGCAGTATTATTTGCTCATATTCAGTCAAATGCTTCAGAACTCATTGGATGGCGCTTCACAGTGCAGATGGACAATGACCGGAAGCATACTGCAAAAGCAACCAAAGAGTTTTTTAAGGCTAAAAAGTGGAATGTTATGCAATGGCCAAGTCAATCCCCTGACCTGAATCCGATTGAGCATGCATTTCACTTGATGAAGACAAAACTGAAGGGAAAATGCTTCAAGAACAAGCAGGATCTGAAGACATTTGCAGTAGAGGCCTGGAGGAGCATAACCGGGGATTAAACCCAGCGTCTGGTGATGTCTATGTGTTCCAGACTTCAGGCTGTAATTGCCTGCAAAGGATTTGCAACAAAGTATTAAAAAGTGAATGTTAGATTTAGGATTGTTTAGTTTGTCCCATTACTTTTGGCCCCTTAAAAAGTGGGAGGCACAAATAGAAACCATTGTAATTCCTACACCGTTCACCTGATTTGGATGTAATTACCCTCAAATTAAATCCGAAAGTCTGCAGTTAAAGCACATCTTGTTTGTTTCATTTCACAGCCATTGTGGTGGTGAATAGAGGCCAAAATATGAAACTTCTGTCAATGTCCCAATATTTATGCACCTGACTGTATATTGCTTGTATTGTATAGGCTATTACATCCTTTACTCACCCTGCAGCTCACCCCTCTGTACACATTGCAGCCTCAATAATCTGCTCCCCTCTTGTGAACACACATGAGCTATTTACTTATCTTTCTAAATTGGCCATAACATCCACAACCTGTCACCATAAAAAACTTTCATACAAAACCCAGAACTATATTTATATCTCTCTCCTTCTACTTCTATTAGCTGGTGACATATCGCCAAACCCAGGCCCTACGCACATGCCACACCCACAACGAGCTATAAATCCAGCTAACCTCAGACACATCACATGCCTCCCATCACCCTCCAAAACACTGAAATGTGCCTCATGGAATGCACGCTCTGTCTGCAACAAACTAACATCCACCCATGACCTCTTTATTTCAAATAACCTCAATCTTCTGGCATTAACAGAAACATGGCTCATCCCCTGCAGCACTCTCACATGGTGGCCAACACTTCACACACACCTCCAGGCCTGGTAATAGTAAAGGAGGTGGAGTAGGAATACTACTGTCCCAATCTTTTACATACGCGTTTATTCCACAGGTACCATCCCTTACATTTACATCATTTGAAGTACATTCTATTAGGACTTGCACTCCTTTCTCTCTGCACATTGCTGCTATCTATCGTCCACCTGGACCACCCAATCAATTTCTGGAACATTTTTCTGCCTGGCTCCCTCACTTCCTATCCTCTGACATCTCCACCATTATTATGGGTGATTTCAATATCCCCATTGGCAGTCCACAATCCCCTCATGCCTCCAAACTTCTCTCCTTAACATCCTCTCTTGGCCTCTCCCAATGGACTGACTCCTCTACTCATCAAGATGGCCACTGCCTTGATCTTGTATTTACCAGACTATGCTCAGTCTCTGATTTCACTAATTCTCCTTTCCCTCTCTCAGATCATAACCTTATCACCTACACACTCTCCTCCATTACATCAGCCTCAATGCCAAGCAAATCAACCAAACTTCCAGAGATATTAATGCTATTAATTTTGAATGACTATCCACCTCTATGGAACAATCACTCTTGCCTATTTCTAATTTCACTTCTCCTGAGACTGCTGTATCACACCTGAACCAGACCCTAGAACTAGCCCTTGATGAAATAGCTCCAGCTACCCATCACATTCTGCGTAGACTTAGACGTCAACCGTGGCATTCCAAATTCACAAGACACCTACAAAAACTCTCACGTAAAGTATAATGTCAGTGGCGAAAGTCTCATACTCCAAGTGTCTTCCTCACATATAAGACGATCTACCACTCTTATCGTAATGCACTGGATAATGCCAAACATATTTCCAATCTGTTATCTCTGCCCAAGCTTCTAACCCCAAGCGACTTTTTAATACATTTAAATCACTTCTTACCCCTCCGACACCCAACCCACCTGCTACTATCAGTGCACAAGATCTTGCTTCCTATTTCAAAAACAAGATTGATAATATCCGAAATGAAATGGTATGCACTTCCTCAGCCAGGGTCTTGTTCAATTCCCTGCCTGAACCCAGTGGCACGTTCTCATCATTTGACCCCACTAATGAAGATGAAGTAGCTACACTCTTCTCATCCTCCTACTCTACTACCTCTCCTCTTGATCCTATACCCACACAAATCAGTAAAGCTCTGTCTCCTGTGCTCATTCCACACTTAACTAAAATCTGTAATCTCTCTTTCTCTACTGGTATCTTTCCATCACTGTTCAAGCATGCAGTGAACACTCCCATTTTGAAAAAACTAAATTCTGACCCTAACTCTCTCTCAAATTACCATCCTTTCTCCCAGCTACCTTGCCCCTCCAAGCTACTGGAGAGACTTGACTACACTCGCCTCACACACTTTCTTAACACCCGCAACTTATTGGATCCACTTCAGTCAGGCTTTCGTTCCCAACACTCCACTGAGACAGCACTGACTAAGGGCCTGATTTAGAGCCGGACGCTCTGACCAGAGCGCTCTCTCTGAATCAGGGCCCTCCTCCATTAAAATGGAGCGTCCTCCTGGACGCTCGTATAGCTGTGGGTGACCACCCACAGCATATACGAGCGTCCAAAAAGATGGTCGCGATGGTCTTGACCATCGCGACCATCGGGCTTGCGACGGAAACCCTGCGGTAGGGTTTCCCAGCCACAAGTCCTGGAGTGATTTTGGCTCTATCAGAGCCAAAATCACTCCCACTGACATCACTAGTGATGTCAGTGGGGCCGGCTTCAGACGGTAGGCGTTCCCATGGGAACGCCTCCGTCTGGCAGGCACGCCCGCCAAAGGGGGCGTGCTGTCACTCACCATCGACAGCACGCCCCCTTTGGTGCGAGACCCGGAGCGACAGCTTGGCTGTCGCAGTCCGGGTCTCGCGCATGCGCACGACGGAGCTCCCTCCGTCGTGCGCATGCGCAGTGGGGAACATCGACCCACTTGCGAGCGTACTGCCGCTTGCGAGTGGGTCTGAATGACCCCCTAAGGTAGTAAATGATCTGGTCACTGCCAAGGCTAAAGGCCAGTATTCACTTCTAATTTTTCTAGATCTCTCAGCTGCCTTTGACACTGTTGACCACTCTCTTCTCATACAAACACTACAATCCATAGGTCTTCAAGACACAGCCCTTTCTTGGTTCTCATCCTACCTCTCTAATCGCTCTTTCACTGTTCGCTTTTCTGATTCTACCTCCACTTCGCTACCTCTATCATTTGGAGTACCACAAGGTTCAGTATTAGGTTCTCTGCTTTTCTCAATATATACCACCTCTCTTGGCAAACTAATCAGCTCTTTTGGTTTTCAGTATCATCTGTACGCGGACGATACTCAAATTTACCTATCCTCCCCAGATTTGTCACCATCTGTGCTGGTCCGTGTCACTGAATGTCTCTCTGCCATTTCATCTTGGATGTCATCTCGCCACCTCAAACTTAATATGTCCAAAACAGAATTAAATATATTTCCACCGGCCAATAGCAGTTACCAACCTGATATCTCTATTACTGTTGACAATTCGACAATCAACCCCACCCCACAAGCTCGCTGCCTAGGTGTCATCCTTGACTCTGAACTGTCTTTTGTTCCCCACATTGAATCTGTCTCTAAATCCTGTTACATACATCTAAAAAACATAGCCAAAATTCGACCATATCTTACGCAAGACACTGCAAAAACTCTAATACAAGCACTCATAATTTCACGCATTGACTATTGCAATAGTCTCCTTATTGGTCTTCCCAAAAACAGGCTCTCCCCACTACAATCCATTTTGAATGCAGCTGCAAGGTTGATCTTTTTCACCAAACGTTCAGTGTCTGCTGTTCCACTCTGTCAGTCCCTCCATTGGCTGCCGGTCTTCTACCGTATTCAATTTAAAATCCTTACATTCATGGATAAAGCTATTAACCACATCACACCAACATACATCTCTTTACTTATCTCAAAATATCTTCCAACCCGACATCTCCGCTCTGCACAAGATTTGCGTCTCTCATCCCCGCGCATTACTTGTTCCCATGCAGTTTCAGGACTTTTTTCAGGCTGCACCCACCCTGTGGAATGCCCTCCCACGCACAATATTACTTTCCACTAGTTTACAAACATTCAAGCGTTCTCTGAAAACTCACCTCTTCAGACAAGCTTATCAGATTCCAGGACCGCCCACCTAACCTTTTATAGCTTCCTATCTAACTCTCTTCTTATAGTAAACACCCATCACATCTTCTTTCTTCAATTTAACATCCTCCTAACCCTAGGCCAACTTTCCAGTGTGATTGGATTATACAGCCCACCAAGAACATCTGCAATTGGGCTGGACCAATTTGCAATATGTGGCACCTATCCTTGTGTATCAACACCTATTTCCCTATAGATTGTAAGCTTGCGAGCAGGGCCCTCTTACCCTTATGTATGTCATGTATGTATGTATGTATGTATGTATGTCTTTTACAACCCAGTATAATGTTAATGTTGATGTTGATTCAAATTGTAAAGCACGGAATTTGCTGCGCTATATAAGAAACATTATAATTCCCACCATTTAATGTTATATTACATAGTTTAGTGTGATGGTATAAGTGTTCTTAAAAGAATTGTAGCTCTGATGGTGAACTTGATGAACCTTATGTTATTTCTACAGTTATTTGCTTGGGCTGCAGTCAGGACGCCGACAGTCGAAATGCCGACCGCCAGCTTCCCGACTGTTTAATCCAGACAGGGGACTAATGATAGTTGATATCCCGACGCCTATGATGGGGCCTGATTTAGACCCGCTCGCGAGCGCACAGCGCTCGCAAGCGGGTCGATGGTCCCTCACTGCATATGCACACACTGTAGCCGGCTTCGGGGTGCGCATGCGCGAGACCCGGCCAGCGACGGGCGCTCCGTCGCTATGGGTCTCGCACCAAAAGGGGACGGCTGTCGATTTTGATTGACAGCTCGCCCCGTTTTGGAGGCGGGCAGGGGGGTGGCTACACAAAAGGAGGCATTCCCGAAGGAACGCCTGCCGTTTGTGGGAGATACCACTGACATCACTAGTGATGTCAGTGGAGAGCTTCCTGCTCTGTTAGAGCAGGAAGCTCTCTGGGGCTTGCAACGGACGAGACTCTACCACAAGGGTCTAGTCACAAGCCCCCATGGTCGCGACCATTGTGACCATCAACTGGCCGTTCGCAAAAGCTGTGGGTAGTCACCCACAGCTTAGCGAGCGGCCAGGAGGCCGCAGCAACAACAAAAAAAATGCCCTGATTCAGAGCGAGAGCTCTTCAAGAGCGTCCGGCTCTGAATCAGGCCCATTATCCCTACGCCGGGAGCCCGACATACCGAACGAAGGTAAGCCTGGCGGCAGGCGCGGACAGCCGCGGGGGGAGGGTTAGGTTTCAGGGCTCCCGGGAGGACTTGGAGCTAGGCAACCCGCGGGAGGGTTAGGGTTAGGCACCCCCAAGGGAAGGTTAGGATTAGGCACCCACCCCGGGAGACTTAGGTTTAGGCTGCGGGAACAGGGTTTAGGCTTAGGCACTTACAGGGGGTTAGGATTAGGCACTGGGGGGGAGGTTAGGGTTAGGCACCCCTAAGGGAGGGTTAGAGGGGGAGAAGATTAGGATTAGACAGTGTACTTACCGATCGGGATTTAGATGCCTGCCGGTCTTCTGCTGTCAGGATTTGAACCGCCGGGCATAGGTCCGGCCAGGGCCGGATTAAGGTCTGTGGGGGCCCCTGGGCAACAAACTTGTGGGGGCCCCTTATGCAATGTCCCCAGTAGCAGTGCCCCTTATGCAGTGCCCCCAGTAATGGTCCCCCCTATGCAGTGCACACTGTAGTAGTGCCCCCAGACCCAGTAGTGGTCCCCCCCCTATGCAGTGCCCCAAGTAATGGTCCCCCATATGCAGTGCCCACTGTAGTAATGCCCTTATGCAGTTCCCCCAGAAGTGGTCCCCCTATGCAGTACCCCTTATATAATGCCCCCAGTAGTGGTCCCCCTATACAGTGCCCCTTATAAAGTGCCCCCAGACACAGTAGTGGTTCCCCCCTATTGCCCCCAGTAGTAGCCCCCCCTATACAGCGGGGCCAGTAGTTGTCCCCACTATGCATTGACCCTAGAAAACGCCCCCCAGTGCCCCCATGAAGCGGCCCCCTATACAGTGCCTCCTATAGCGGCCCCCCTATGCAGTGCCCTCTGTAGTGGCCTCCTCCCCTATGCAGTCCCCTGTAGCTGCCCCCCCATGCAGTGACCTCTGTAGCGGCCCCTACCCTATGCAGTGTCCCCTGTAGCTGCCCCCCCATGCAGTGACCTCTGTAGCGGCCCCTACCCTATGCAGTGTCCCCTGTAGCTGCCCCCCCCCACCATGCAGTGACCTCTATAGCAGCCCCTTCCCCTATGCAGTGACCTCTGTAGCAGCCCCCTCCCCTATGCAGTGTCCCCTGTAGCTGTCCCCCCATGCAGTGACCGCTGTAGCGGCCCCCTCCCCTATGCAGTGTCCCCTGTAGCTGTCCCCCATGCAGTGACCGCTGTAGCGGCCCCCTCCCTTATGCAGTGTCCCCTGTAGCTGCCCCCCATGCAGTGACCGCTGTAGCGGCCCCCTCCCCTATGCAGGGACCACTTTAGCGGCCCCCTCCCCTATGCAGTCTCCCCTGTAGCTGCCTCCCCATGCGGTGACCGCTGTAGGGGCCCCCTCCCCTATGCAGTGTCCCCTGTAGCTGTCCCCCATGCAGTGACCGCTGTAGCGGCCCCCTCCCCTATGCAGTGTCCCCTGTAGCTGCCCCCCCATGCAGTGACCGCTGTAGCGGCCCCCTCCCCTATGCAGTGTCCCCTGTAGCTGCCCCCCCATGCAGTGACCGCTGTAGCGGCCCCCTCCCCTATGCAGGGACCTCTTTAGCTGCCCCCTCCCCTATGCAGTGTCCCCTGTAGCTGCCCCCTCCCCTATGCAGTCTCCCCTGTAGCTGCCCCCCCATGCGGTGACCGCTGTAGGGGCCCCCTCCCCTATGCAGTGTCCCCCGTAGCTGCCCCCTCCCCTATGCAGTGTCCCCTGTAGCTGCCCCCTCCCCTATGCACACACAAAAAAAAAAAAGTCACCACTTACCTGAATTCCCGCTCCTGACGCAGTCGGCGCTGCCCGCTCCGAGTCCCGGCTCTTCCACTGCACTATGGGAGAGACGTCAGCGTCATGACGTCTATCCCATAATCATCAGATGCGGGGGGAGCCGGAAGTCGGAGCTCATGAGTGAGCTCCGGCTGGCTCCCTCCGTTGTGCAGCAGCCAATGAGAGTCTGACTCTCATCGGCTGCTGTAACATACACACAGCTGCCGCCGGCGCTCACTGCGAGGTCTACACTACACTAGCGGAGGGGTCACTAGCGGTGGGTGCAGACAGCGCACCGCTGCTAGTGGGGGCCCCTCCGGGTGTGGGGGCCCAGGGACGACCGCCCCTGTCGCCCCTCCCTTAATCCGGCCCTGGGTCCGGCGGTCATTCATACCGATCCCATCTGCTCGGGTGTACAAGATCATTATCCACAGCCACGGCACCGGGGATAATAGGCTTAATGCCATCCTGGTAAGCACTGACCTGGTGTGGAAGTCATTACTACATTAACACATAGGGCCTGGTTCAGAGATGGATGCTACTGTTGCCAAAGCAGTGAATTTGGAATCAGCGGCTATATGAAAATATGCAAATGTCGCAGCCGCTGAGATTCATATTGAAACACCCACCGGCGGCCTCGCAAATCCAAGCGACTGCGTACAAAGAAGCAACATCAGTCGCAGATCAGTTAATAATCGCCCTTCTTAGTAACACTATGGTCGCACAAAATGGTGGCAGGACCTGAGACGTCGGAGCCACTACGTACAGGAGCGCAGCCGCAGGCAGAGACACACCCCAAAAATGTTTGTGACACCCTGCGTTTCAGTTGCCGCCTCCCCATTGCTGCCCACAATCACACTGCGAGCAGGGCTGGATTATAGGCAGGGTGACAGGGGCGGTCGTCCCTGGGCCCCCACACATAGGGGGCCCCCACACCCTGTCGCCTGCCACTACTGAGACCGGCGGAGTACAGCATTTAGCTGTCTCCGCTGCGGTCCTCTGTCACTTCAGCCGGGCAGCGCTCGCTGAGCACTTGGGCCCAGAGCACGGCGCTGCTCCGGCCGACCGACGGGCAGGCTGTGCAGTGGGGCTGTACAGCATGCAGGCGTGATGTCAGAGGTCACGCTGCGCAGCCCCACGCCAGCCCACCCCCTCAACACCCGCGTCTGGACTGGAGCCCGCGGTGGTGTACCGAAGACAGGAGCTGCCTTGGGCCACTGGATGTTGCCTCGGCCCGGAGGGTGAGTTAATTAATGTATTTTTTCTTAAAGTGTGGTGCTGCTGGTGGGCTGGTTGTGGGGTTGGGGGGGCACACTGTGTGCGTGTATATATATATATATGTATATATATATATATATATATACACACACATACTCGGATCACTGTTAGGGGGCCCCACAAGTTTGTTGCCCAGGGGCCCCCACAGACCTTAATCCAGCCCTGACTGCAAGTATATCCTAACTGCGGGCGACATTGGCAATGAAACAACGCATGCGCAGTGCAGCTCAGACTTATGCGCAGACCACCGATAAACGATAAACTGCTTACAACATCGGCATGCCGTCTGTCTCTGAATAAGGCCCCTAGCTCTGGCAATGTACAGAATACAGGTGATCGTTTATGCGTTGTGCCGTACTTCAGAACACAAGCCTATTGTCTCTGGCACATGTTATGAACTACACCCATGATTTTGCCTCTGTTCCAGGCATGGCCCTCTGCCCGTGCTGTTTTTCTGACCTCACTTATATTATTATAGTGTAATTGTTATATAGAGAAGAGACAGAGTCCACCACACCCCAGCAAACACATGAATAGGAACCATTAGTGCAGGTGCAGAGAGACAATACTTCTCTTCCTGGATTTATTAGCTGTGTTATAGAGAAACATAGGGGTTTATGTGAATAGTAAGTATACGGTGCCAGGCAGGGGAAATGTAGGGCACCAGAATTCCATGTGCTTAGTGGCTGCACCAAACAGATGTACTGTATGAATTAGTGCCAGTCTGCTCACAAAGCCCAGTTAAACAGTTAAATGTCATGTAGAAAGAGGGTTTAAAATTTTGTAATAAATATAATATATAATACATTTTACTACAGGAATTGGCAGTGCCATATACAGATACCCCCTTTAAGCAAACAAAACTGTGATGAGAAAAGTTGTGATGCGATCAGAGATTCAGAGATTTATGCAAAGCCGATATTTTTGCGGATGTTTGCAAATGCGCCTGCACGAAAGTCGCACTGTGCACGCGCAGCGATTGGATTGCGATTACTCACGCACATAGGAACCACTCGCAAAGTGAGAGACAAGTTGTCAGTGTTTGGGGATGGTAACGGGGGGAAGGGGGGTTAGAAAATTGCAGGCGCGCCGGACCGACTTTAAACACCGTTTCATGAGCATGCATAAATTAGCCATTGTGATCTCCTTTGCACATACCTGCCTACCCTCCCGATTCAGCCTGGAGCCTCACGAAAATCGGGTGCCGTTCCCGGCCCCCCGGAAAGGCCATGCAAGTCTCCCGGCAGCCGCTGTCCCCTCCTGTCTCCCCACGGCGATTGTATGAAAATCCCCTGCAGCGGGGGGCCGGTGAATCGCGTCATTTTAGCCCGTCCCCTGCTGCACAATGCCAGAAATCTCGGCATTGTGTAGCGGGGGCAGGGCCAAAATGATGCAATCACATGGCCACGCTCCCTGCTCCGCCCACAAACATCGGCCACGCCCCCGATTTTGCCGATCTGGCTGCCCCCTCCCGGAAGGGGCAGCCAGAATGTCGGCATCTATGCCTTTGCAGCATGAGAGCTCTCTGCATGTCAGGAGAGCTGCAATGTTTGCGGCTGGGCAGACTTGACTTACATGCTGTGTGGCTGCCCGATGTGCATCGATGGTACCGATGTTTACGCTGTTGCATGTCATCGGACAGATATGAGAAGGCAGCAGTGGTTGTTCCTATGCTCGGCTAAGCTTTGGAAGGCATTCGTTTATTTTAGAGATCACAGTTGCACGTACATTAGCGTACATCTCTGATCATGCCCAGTCTGCGGTAAGTAATTCATTCCAAGCCTCTGTAACAGCAAAAACCTAAAATACTTTGTTGCTCAACTAAAGAGGAAATTCCAAGTCATGCTGACGTATTTGTCTGTACATGCTGTGTCAGATGGGGTAAGGAGTCACTACGGACAGTCTTTTTTCTTCCCCTTCTTCATTATCAGTGAAAAAGTACAATTTCAGATTTTTTTTTTTTTGCATTATCATATAAGCTACTGAAAGGACAGATATTTAGTATAGCTGAGCAGCCAGTACAGAGAGGACCTTTGTCCTGTAGGGTCATATGAGGCATAAAAGAGAAACTAAAATATTGCATCAGACTAGTCCATTAATACATTGGTGTTGATGCACAGTTGGAAATATAATACACATACATTAGTCAAAAGTAAGTACTCAGAAAAGTAGCGTATTTTCACACGTATGCATATGTACCCGCCTTTGCATTGTTCTGTAGTGTGTTACAGTGGCAAACGCAGGATTTCTAGAGAGGGAATTCCAAATGCTTCATTTTATAGCAAGTGTGGCCAGTTCATGAAGAGGGTATAATCAGCACCTAACCAGCTATAATATACGTCATACAGAGTATAGTGCATGTAATAATTCTGACATACAGTATACAGGACCAGCAATTACAGTATGCCACAATATGCGGATGTTGTGCCATCCTGTCTGAGCTGAATGTTTTTATTTCAGATGTCGGCTCCATTCCAGATCATTTGAGCAAGTTCAGAAATCTGGGGGAGGGGGGCTGGGCATGGATCTTAAAAGCATGCAACTTTAGTACTATATGCTATTTCTATTGTGGTCATCATGGTGTGGGCTAGGGAGGGGGTTTCTAGGCTACCAGAATCCTCCCCTGCGTTTGCCTATGTGTATTTATGTAAAGTTTATTTTGTGTCATGTGTCTTTTAACCTGCCAATGCACAACACTTTGAGTCCCATTGGTAGAAATGTGCTAAAAACATTGTTATTATTATTTTTATGATATACGTCAGTTTACTACAAGTCATTGTCATCCGTGTGTACATTGGCCCTCATTCAGAGCCGTACGCTCTGAGCAGAGCGCACGCTCTGAATGAGGGCCGCCCTCCATAAAAATGGAGCGTCCTCCTGGACGCTGGTATAGCTGTGGGTCACCACAGCCACATGGATTTATTCCCCCTCCATGCCCACTTGGATTGTAGGAAATGACATTGGATAGTAGGGAATGACATTGGACACTGGCTCATCTTAAGTGCCTAAACCTAACCCTTAAAAAAAATTTAAAAAAAATCATGTGTCAATCATTTTTGTGTCGGCCATTTTCTTGTCAACCTTTTGACCCTGTCAACCATTTGTACCTGTCGACCTCGTCACTTACCTGAATTGCGCCCGGATGCGGTGGTTGGTCAGGGATCCATGTTCTCGTGCCGTAGTCGCGCGCGCGGGCGGAAGAGGGCATGGCTTTGTCCCACGAAGCCATGCCCACTCATGTTTGACACTCTTGGCGGCGTAAACAACCAAAGGAAAAAAACATGTAGTTACTGCGCAAGGTGGAAATTGATACCAATTATCTATTTAAAGTAATAAATGTTAGCTCTCTGGTGAAATGTACAGGAGACTTGTGAAACATAAAATCTTAATTTAATAGACAATATGATACATATGTGTTTGAAATCAGGAAAATACACATAACATATATTGATACAATTTACTGTGGCTGTATATAACAGCTTGATTGAATCCACAATCTGGTAAGGAACAATTAAAATAATAAAATGGATAAATGCTGGCGTCCCAGCACTAGATCATAGGTTGATAAGAACTAACTTTGGCCCTGATTCAGAGCCGGACGCTCTGACCAGAGCGCTCGCTCTGAATCAGGGCCCACCTCCATAAATATGGAGCGTCCTCTTGGACGCTCGTATAGCTGTGGGTCACCACCCACAGCATATACGAGCGTGCAGGATGATGGTCGCGATGGTCTTGACCATCGCGACCATCGCCACTGCTAGCAGAAGCCTGCGGTTGAGTTTCTCAACCGCAAGGCCAGGAGTGATTTTGGCTCTGTCAGAGCCAAAATCACTCCCACTGACATCACTAGTGATGTCAGTGGGGCCGGCTTGTGACGGTAGGCGTTCCCTTGGGAACGCCTCCGTCTGGCAGGCACGCCCCCGGCACGCCCACCAAAGGGCGCGTGCTGTCAATCAACATCGACAGCACACCCCCTTTGATCAGACACTACGAGCGAAGGAAAGTCCTTCGCTCATCGCGTCTCGCGCATGCGCACGACGGAGCTCCCTCCGTCGTGCGCATGCGCAGTGCAGACCATCGACCCACTTGCGAGTAGACAGCCGCTCGCGAGTGGGTCTGAATCAGGGCCCTTGTCTCTGGGTAACCTATGTATAAGGAAACAATGTGCGTGGCCACGCTACTAATATACATACGGTCCTGTAGATAGATAAAGTCACGGCAAGCATCCAACCTTTATATGCCCGTCAATATGGCTGAAGGCGGTGGTAACCGCTGATGCAGATAGACTGGGCTTGCTGGGTGATTAGTTCTCCAGCTCCTCCTGCACCGGCCGGGATCATATGCGGCTGATGGAAGTGAACGACAGTGTGCCGCTAGAAGCGTGACGGATAGGGCTTGCTGGGCAATAAGTCCTCAAATTCCTCCTGTCACAGACACGTCTGTAGTGAAGCGGCAGCAGCCACTGACTGTGAGTCGGACAGGGCTTGCTGGGCAATTAGTACTGCTTCTCCAGCAGTAGGACGAATAGCCTCTACATTGCCGTTGTTATGTCCTCATCTGCAAGACAGTTCCCGGGCTGAAGAGTAGGAAAAGCTTGCACTGTTAGTAGTACATCCGTACAGGATCTACTGGAAGGCATTGGTCAACGCGTTTCGTCCTGTACTTGGTCGGGACTTTTTCAAGACCAGTGCCTTCCAGGAGATCCTATTCCCTGCCTCTCACTGAGTGTGGCTGCTTGGTGACACCAATCCGAGGGGGTGACATCAAAATAGCAGAGTATCTCTGCTATTTTGGTGTCACCCCCTCGGATGGTGTCACCCGGGACTGCCCGCACCCCCCTTGTGATGCCAGTGCCCATGCCTCATCCTTCTAATCCTGCCAGTCGTGGATAATCTTCAGCCACTTCCCCATGTCTCTTCAGCCTAATCCCCTTTGTGTCTCACTATCTCTCCAATGTCTCCAGGCCCCCCAGTGTCTCCCCAGCTGCTGAGTGTCTATCCAGCCCCCTTCAGTCTCTTCAGCTACCCAGAGTCTCTCTAGCCCTGTCCAGTGCCTTCCCCGTACAACTCTCCAGGTCACTGTGAGTCGGTCCAGTGGCAAGTTATTGAGGGGAGAACGGGGAAGACCCAACGGGAATTCTCCCGAGTTCATAAATGTATTATATATATTGCAGGGGTCCTATCCTATATGTGATAGTTGTTGGGTACGGGATGCCGGTGGTCAGAATCCCGACATCGGCATCCTGACAGGGTTAGGATACTGACACTTGTTGGTAGGTATTCTAACCCTACCCGTAACCCTTTCTCCCCACACCCTAAACCGCCCAGTAGTGCACCGTGGCGATCTGCGCAATATACCCTCTGGATAAAGCTGCATTATAGGGAAGCTGCCATCAGCTGGGAGGATGCACAGCGCTTCAGTACTACTGCACAGGGAACTTTACTCTCTATTGACAGTGCTTAAAGTGGTCCTAGAGATGTGGTGGAACTCCGCCCCCCCCCTCCTCCGGACAGTGTGCGCTACAAAAGGGGGTGTGGTCTCAAAAGAAAGGGCGTGGTCATACAGTAGTATCCCCAATTATAATAACGCCACACAGTAGCACAATCTTATTCACATTACACCGCACACACCCCTGGGGATGCGTGGAGAAATCTGACAAAAATGCCGGACGCGCAGCTGTTTTACTGCTTAGTGTGGCGCTAACAGCCGTGAGCCCGGCACTTTAGTCAAAGAATGATGGTTCTTGCGCCTAAACACCCAGGTTAAGTCGTGAGAACCGTCATTCTCTGACATAGCGCACTGAATTGAATAGCTCCGGGAGCTCCCTCTCGGCGCTATTCAATTTGCATTGAATTGAATTTCGCCCATAGTGCCCCTGATTCACATTACACCACAGTAATAGTGTCCCTTACTCATGTTGTGACACACAGTAGTGCCCCTTTTACCCAATGCCCACATTAGTGCTCCTTATACACAATGCCCACAGTAGGTGTGCACCTAATACAGTGGTAATGCCCCCATTAGTAGTGCTCCCAGTAGCAGTGCCCCTTACACACAAAAAAAAAATACAATCAAAAATACAAACACAATACTTACCTTAAGCCCTGCTCCTGCACCGCTGCCGTCCGGTCCAACCACTCCTCGGAACTATGGGAGAGACATCATGACGGGAGCCGGAGTTCAGAAGTGAACTCCAGCCACCAACTGCTGTTGTGGGGAAGGAGCCGAGTGCCCGCTGGTACCAAAATCTCAGCAGGTGCCTGGCAAATGGAGCCTCTCTGCGTTTTGGGGCGACTGGCCGTGTAAGGTGGGCTGGAGGAGGCGGAACTCATTCCACCTCCAAATGGAACTGACGAAACGCAGTTCCGCCCCGTTCCAGCCCACTGTAACCCCTGTCTATTGAGAGCATTTATACAATCCAATATTGCCAGAGATGGATCATTGAGAGCTGTAAGTTTGCTAGGATATTCCACAAGTATCAAATAATGTGGGAAACTTGTTATAGGTAACAATACTAACCTGAACTATTGCTACATTCTAACCAAAGCAAATTGCCTTCTATGCTAACAAGTGACTGCTAAACTCGTATATGCATTCTACAGCTTTACTAACATCAGTGCTGCTTCAATATATCTAACAAAATTAAGGACTGATTAACATTGTGTCCATGTTGCATTTTTTGAATTTGCACATTGGGGGTGATTCAGCAAGGATCGCAATTGCAAAGCTGCATGCAGAAAGCTTTGAAATTACGTCCTTGCTATTATGCAAATGCAGCAGGAGGTGTATGACATTCCCTGCTGCATTGCGATCCCAGCACTTCGATGGAGGTCGCAGGCTGGTATTACCATCACGACTATCGGTGGTTGATGGTCGCGATGGTGGACAGCGCCGGGCCGCCAGCCAGCTGAGTAAGCCTCAGCTTACTCTGGCTGGCCAGCTTGCGAGCCCAGGATCGCAGTCCCTGCTCTTGCCACTCCCGTAAAAAGGGGCAGACACGCCCCCGTTTTTGGGAACAGTGGCCGACTCCGCCCCCGCACCGCCCCTTAAATGCCTCTGCCTGCCAATCAGGCAGAGAAGGGTCTGCGTGCGTCTATGCAGCACCCATTCTGCACTCTCGCAGAATGGGTCCTGTGCACGTGCAGATTCTCGATAATTGCGTGCACTGCTGAATCAGCCCCATTGTTCGGAGCACTGCAAGTATGATCACATTCCTGTGCTGAATATTGGATGGTTTTATTACTGGAATAATGTTTAATTATTGAATATATCATATATTTTATTTTGCCGGCCGGTATATGTATTAAATGAAATTATTTATTTTTTTATAGAATAAATTTGTTCTGAAATTCAGCGCTTCTATTTTTATATAAACACCCAAGGAGCTGGTACCTGTGATCTACACAACCCTTACTGGTGCTGGAGGCTCCTGCTTACTGTCATTTAACTGTAACCGGTAGCTCTGAGACTCAGCAATTCTCTTGCAAACACTTGTTCTGTCCTGTCAGCAATACATTCCATTCTGCTTTGGTTGACTGGCCACTGGAACACCCTGCTACCATTGGCTCTGGGAGCGAGCTGAGCCTCCCACAGACATACTGGCATCATCCAGGGACAGCCCAATGAATATCTGTGTGGTGGTCCAGTGAGAAGCTGGGGTCCCTCAGAAGCTCGGGGACCAGTACATATGTCCCCCTTTGACGTCAGGCCTGCTAAATTCATGGGGGGTGTTAATGTGGAGGGGTACGTACAAATTTGGGCAGCCAGTATTAAATTATATTGGAATATATGAGAAAGTTTGGTGTAATGGGAGAAGCTCGGGTGGGAATTCTCACCAGGAGATTTCTGCAGTGTATATAACGCCGCTGTATGCAATAAAAGAGTTCATCTGATTCTGAGGGCTGTCTTTATACTAATGCCACTTCTGACTTTCAAACAATTATGCCCACTTGTATCGTCTTATCTTAAGACATTGCATTTCCATTACTGTGCGTATTTAGACGCACCGGCCCAATGGCAGATGCAGTTTCCCCTTCTTAGTACGGCCTCCTGTGTGAGCAACTGTGTGTCTTTCAAACACAGCCGCTTTCAGCTACGCACCTGCGCTAACTTTGCCCCTCCCCCCTCCCCGTTACCTCCCAGGCACGTCAGCTTATATTCTCAGACACTGCGTCCGATTCTGTGCTGCGTATCTGTGAGCAGACAATTAGGATGCATGCGCAGTACAAGAGACATTGGATAACTGCACACATGTATGCAAGGCGTCCATCTCTGAATCAGGCCCATATAGTACACATTCTAAAGGCATGTTGCATGTCTGTAAGCACCAGGCAATTACACTGCCTGTGTATTTCATAGGGCTGATCATGCAGCCCAACATACTAATACAAAATCTGGCCTGCCATGAGATTTTGTTACAATAACAAAATAAAAATATTGACAGCACTGGCAGCAATAGGCTAGGGGTTACACTGGGGTTTCTACCTGTGAGGCAAACACTTTAGTGTTATAAATAAATGAGATGGGCAAATGAGTTATGATGGCTGCTAATGGCCCCAGCTGTACACTCTCTTGCAGACTGTAAGCTCTGAGGACCAAAGCAAACTCCCCAGAGAGAGCAGCTGTCAGTAAACATTACAACTCCATGTAACCCGGGTAACCGCCGGGGTCTGCTCGTGCAGCCAATCAAACTGCCAGGTTTACAGTACAATACCCCACTCTCTTTCCATTCGTTATCCACTGGCCAATGACAACACTCCGTGCTCAGGGAGCGTCCAGTCAGCGCGTCGCGGGTGCTGTGTCTGATTGGCTGGTTCAGGATCAGAGATGGAACGGAAGTAACTCGGGAGTAGCAAGATGGCGGACGCGGCGATGCGGGTTACTCGCTCCAGGGGTCGGCGGCTGGCTCCGTGGGTTATTTTGCTCCATCTGTTGGCGGTATTGCCGAGCACGGCGGCTGCGGATCAGACGGAGGATTATCTGAAGAGAGAGCATTCGCTGAGTAAGCCTTACCAAGGTGAGCTGGCATAGACTGGAACAGGACTCCGGGGACAGTAATCCCGGGGGGATATATAGCCGAGCTAGGAGCGGGGAGCCCTGTCTAGAAGATACTAGAAAGATCGATGAGGTGGTGAAGAGTCTACGTTATAGCTGGTTATATGCTGGACAGGAATGTATGAGAGAGCAGTGTAGATTGCTATATGAATAAGAGGGGCAGTGTAGGGGATATATTGAAGTATGAATAAGAGGGGCAGTACATGAGAGTATGAATGAGAGGGGCAGTGTAGGGGATATATGAGAGTATGAATGAGAGGGGCAGTGTAGATGCTATATTGGGGAGTGAATGAGAATGGGCGTGTAGGGGGTTATACAGAGGTATGAACAAGAGAGGGCGTGTAGATGTCAAACAAGGATATAAATGAGCAGGGGGGTGTAGATGCTGTATGGGGGATGAATGAGAGTGGAATGTATTTCATATATGGGGGATCTGAATGAAAGTGGGTGTGATATGTGAGTATAAATAATAGCAGGAGTGTAGCTGCTATAAAGATATAAATTAGAGGGGGAGTGTAGATAATATATGGGGGTATGAATAAGAGGGAATGTAGGGGGTATACCGGGGTATGAATAAGAGGGGGATTGTAGGGAGTATACAAAGGTATGATTGATAGGGGGAGTGTAGGGGGTATACAGAGGTATGAATGAGAAAAGGAGTGTAGATACCATACAGAGGGGTATGAATGAGAGGTGAAGTGTAGAGGGATATACAGAGGTATAAATGAAAGGGGGAGTGTAGATGTTATACAGAGGTATGAATGAGTAGGGGAGTGTAGATAATTATATGTGGATAGGAATGAGGGGGAGTGTAGATATTATACAGGAATATGAATGAGTGGGAGAGTAGTAGATTGTATATGGGGGTATGAATTATAGGTGGAGTGTACGGGGTATGTTTAAAAGGGCCCTAGACTGCACACCCTAAATATATATTTATTTTGGAAGGTGCTAAATGTTGGAGACTAATGTTGCAAACACAAAAAGAAGAATTCAGGTGCACGACTCCAACGTTACTAATTATTTATAATAATACATTTTGCAATAGAATTTTGCAATAAATAAATAGAGGTTTTGGCATAATCATGGTTATGGGCCTACCCACTGCGCCCAGGTAACCTCTGAGGGTAGGTCCCTAACATACTGGAGTTGAAATCCAGAGCGCAGGGCACCCCCAAACCAGCCCAGCGGAGCCACCCCAGGGCATCACTCTAATGAGGAAGGGTGATGTGTGAGATAGATAAGAGTAGCTGCTGCTGCATATAGGAAGGTGAAAAATAAAGATGTTTTAAGCAGGGATCTGGCATTTTGACTGCACTTTAACAAGAGGCACAATCTAGGTGTCCTAAAAATGTTTATACTGCAGTTTGATTTTTGGGGCGTGGGTCCCCTGGATTGCTTTGGTTGGGCTGCTTTAGGGCATCGCATTATAAACACATTTTTCCTTTCTTGCACTTTTAGCATCTCTATTGTTTGTTTAATATATAATGTATTATTTTCACATCTTTATTTTTCACCTTACTATATGCTGCAGCAGCTGCTCTTATCTATCCTACACCGTTTTACACTTCACCTTTCCTTATTGGAGTGATGCCCTGGGGTGGCTCCGCTGGGCTGGTTTGGGGGTGTCCTGCGCTCTGGATTTCAACCCCAGTAGGTTAGGGACCTACCTTCAGAGGTTACCTGGGCGCGGTGGGTAGGCCCATAACCATGGCCATGATTATGCCAAAACCTCTATGTATTGCATAATGTATTATTATATATAATGAGTAATGTTGGAGTTGTGCATCTGTAATTCTTCTTTTTGTGAGTGTAGGGGCTATACAAGGTTATGAATGAGAGGTGGTGTGTAGATGTTATATGGGAAGGCATGAATGAGAGGGGAAGTTTATAGGATATACGAGGGGGTGAATGAGAGGGGGAGCGTAGATGCTATACAAAGCAAATTACATAAAAACGGTTCAAACAGTGCATGGTGATAAATCAGACAGTAATTTGAGGAATACTAACAGACAATGAAACTAGTTCCCTGGGAAGGGCGGACAGAAATGAGCCATTGACTGTGAGTTGGAGCGCAGTGAGATAATGACGGGAGAGAACTAGGAAGGTGGAGGGTCCTGTTCATGAGTGCTTACAGTATGTGGGGGAGATGTATCAAGCCTTGGAGAGAAATAAAGTGGCCTAGTTGTCCGAAGTAACCAATCACCTTTATAGCTGTCATTTCATATACAGTGCTAGATAAAGGACAGAAGCTGATTTGTTGCTTTTGGCAACTTCTCCACTTTATCTCTCTCCAAGGCTTGATGCATCTTCCCCTAGGTGAAATGAGTGAACTAGGAAGAGATGAGGAGGGAGGACAGCATACGTGAAGTAAGAGTGTGAGGAGGGTTTTTAGGCTTATTTTCAGGTCACATTTGAAGCCATTTAGCTTGGTAGATAGTCTGATAGGACGGGGGAGTGAGTTCCAGAGGAAGAGAGCAGCACAGGAGAAATCTCAGATGCAGGAGTGGGTAATCAGCGTATAGTAGAAGATTGGAGATGGAGTAAGGATGTGTGAGAAGGGTTGTGCACAGGGGGATGAATGAGAGAGGCAAATTGAGGCACAGGTTGTTGTAACTAACTACAGTCAGGAAAGCATAGGGACATCAGGTATGAGCCCATTGGAAGCTTTCCTGGCCCCAGATTCAGTATCTGTCTTTCTGTATGAAGTTAATGAGGCCATTTGTGGTGCTATAACAGCACTAATGTCAGAAAGATGGATGGAAGCTAATGGAGAATCTGATTATTTTTTTGGCTATTGCACAGATAGATATATATAATTTATAATTATTATTATTATTTAATTTCAGGAGTGGGTTCCTCTTCATCATCATTATGGGATCTGATGGGCAATGTGCTTGTTACTCCTCAGTATATACGCCTGACACCAGACATTCAGAGTAAACAGGGGGCTGTCTGGAACCGTATGGTAGGTATAGGAGCCCATGTCTTGTAACTGTCTGACCATGTCCCTCAGGTATTTACTATCGGGAATTGTGAGGCTGAAAACCAGGGTCAATTTCTTGTTATTCTTAGAGGCCACTAAATTGCAGCTACAATTTGTCTTATTAGAGGTAGTAATCAAATTTACAGATATTATTGTAAATGTTTCAGGAACGCAGACTACCTAAAGGTGTGTGAGGGAGATGAGTGATTGTGGGAAAAGCATTGTTTGTCTCAGTCACGCTACCAGACTTCCTGTCCATGAAGCACTCTGCAGGTTGTTGCCTCTCAAGTTCTGCAGGATCTTTTTAAATAGATAATCATGAATGGCTTTAGTAGCTCTCTTATATAACTATAATTTCAGACACAAGTCCTTTTAATGTGAAACTACACCAGTTTGGGCAATATTACAGAGGGGGAACTGCTAGGAGGTCATTGTCCTCGGAGTGGAGGCAGCCATTTTGTACCTTAGTGATGCTACTTGTGAATTGGCGCTCATACTTTTCTATATAATTAGGATTTTTGGGAGGACATAAAACAGAGACATACAAAGACAAAATCCATGCAGGCATCTAGTGGGGATGTAAATGTAATAATGGCATGTATATATTTCCAGCCATGTTATCTCAGAGATTGGGAGTTACAAGTTCATTTCAAAGTCCATGGACAGGGCAAGAAAAACCTAAACGGTGATGGCTTTGCCATCTGGTACACCAAAGATCGAATGCAACAAGGTGGGATTTTCCTTTCATTTCTTCTCTTCTCATTTTATCTTATTTTAAATGCTTATTTTTGTAATATTTATTAAATATGTTCTGTACATACCGTGAACCCTTTTCACATTGCAGGTCCTGTCTTTGGAAGTAAAGACAATTTTGTTGGTCTAGGCGTGTTTGTGGACACATACCCAAATGAGGAGAAGCAGCATGAGGTACGTGTGTTCCTGACCTCTTGTCACTACTAGAATCCTTTACTGTATAGTTCCATGGTCCTGGGGGCTTTACTGCCGGTGCACCATGTTGTAAGCCTTAGCAAACAGACAACTTGTACTAGATTCGTGATGGGTGATGTATGGCCCAAGAGGAGCATACAGTCCGCCAAGCATATGTATGCGGCCACAAGTTTGTACTTTCTGCTTATGAGCCCAGCTTCTGTTCTCTACTTCATGCCCAACAAGTTACACCCACGGGCTACAACTTACTGAGTAAGAATAGGGACCGTGGGTTAAACTTGATGTGTTTTATAAAGCAGAAAATAGTCTCAAGTCTAAATTAGTTTTCTGTCCTGAGTTACTGCCACATTTCTGACCCCGCCTCTGTGTATGAATCAACCAATCCACATTGTGCATTTCTGAAAATCAAGTCTATAGCTGTCAGCCACAATCTGCCTGTGTAGTTGCAGAAGCTCTTCCCTCCTAACGTGGCAGCCTGTTGTAGTGGAATGAGACTTCATGTATCGAACGTGGCAACCTGATGTAGTGGAATGTGGTTGATCTCGTGTATAACGTGGCAACCTGTTGTAGTGGAATATGGGAGGACTCGTGTATATAACGTGGCAACCTGTTGTAGTGGAATGTGGAAGGACTTGTGTATATAACGTGGCAACCTTTTGTAGTGGAATGTGGGAGCCTCGTGTATATAGCGTGGCAGCCTGTTGTAGTGGAATGTGGGAGGACTCGTGTGTGTGTGTATTAAACGTGGCAGCCTGTTGTAGTGGAATGTGGGAGAACTTGTGTATAACGTGGCAGCCTGTTGTAGTGGAATGTGGGAGGACGCGTGTATATAGCGCGGCAGCCTGTTGTAGTGGAATGTGGGAGGACGCGTGTATATAGCGCGGCAGCCTGTTGTAGTGGAATGTGGGAGGACTCGTGTGTGTGTGTGTGTGTGTGTGTGTGTGTGTGTGTGTGTGTGTGTGTGTGTGTATATATAGCGTGGCAACCTGTTGTAGTGGAATATCGGAGACCATGTATATAATAAGGCAACCTGTTGTAGTGGAATGTGGGAGATCTCATGTATAACGTGGCAACCTGTTGTAGTGGAATGTGGGAGACCTCATGTATAACGTGACAACCTGTTGTAGTGGAATGTGGGAGACCTCATGTATAGAATGTGGCAGCCTGTTGTAGTGGAATGTGGGAGACTTCATGTATAGAATGTGGCAGCCTGTTGTAGTGGCATGTGGGAGGACTCGTGTATATAACGTGGCAACCTGTTGTAGTGGAATGTGGGAGCCTCATGTATATAACGTGGCAACCTGTTGTAGTGGAATGTGGGAGATGTATATAATATGGCAACCTGTTGTAGTGGATAGTGGCAGACCTCATGTATAACGTGGCAGCCTGTTGTAGTGGAATGTGGGAGAACCATGTATATAGCGTGGCAACCTGTTGTAGTGGAATGTGGGAGACCTCATGTATAACGTGACAACCTATTGTAGTGGAATGTGGGAGATCTCATGTATAACGTGACAACCTATTGTAGTAGAATGTGGGAGATCTCATGTATAACGTGACAACCTGTTGTAGTGGAATGTGGGAGACCTCATGTATAACGTGACAACCTGTTGTAGTGGAATGTGGGAGACCTCATGTATAACGTGACAACCTGTTGTAGTGGAATGTGGGAGACCTCATGTATAACGTGACAACCTGTTGTAGTAGAATGTGGGAGATCTCATGTATAACGTGGCAACCTGTTGTAGTGGAATGTGGGAGATCTCATGTATTACGTGGCAACCTGTTGTAGTGGAATGTGGGAGACCTCATGTATAACGTGTCCACCTATTGTAGTGGAATGTGGGAGATCTCATGTATAACGTGACAACCTGTTGTAGTGGAATGTGGGAGATCTCATGTATAACGTGACAACCTGTTGTAGTGGAATGTGGGAGACCTCATGTATAACGTGACAACCTGTTGTAGTGGAATGTGGGAGCCTCATGTATATAACGTGGCAACCTGTTGTAGTGGAATGTGGGAGATGTATATAATATGGCAACCTGTTGTAGTGGATAGTGGCAGACCTCATGTATCACGTGACAACCTGTTGTAGTAGAATGTGGGAGGTCTTATGTATACATCATGTATTCGGTTAGTAAAATGCATTTGAACTAAAGGAGACTTTACATTATAAGAGAATAAAAACATTAACAACCATCTTATTGTAGTTTGTATGCTTCAGAGCCCAACAATGGTCTGTAATAGGCTTTATATGTAAATAAATCTGTGGGGGAGCTGGAAGTAATGTATAAAGTATTAATTAAAATACGTCACTACCCAGAATTCTTCATTCAATTGTAAAGGCTCAAAACTAGATCATTATAAGCCGGCGCATAATACAACTAAATAGCAGAGGTTTTGATGTGAAAAATACACTAATGATAGACAGCCCATAATGCATCAATTACGGGGCTACCTATCACCATGTACTAGCTCAGGTGACTGGTTTATTGACTAGAGAAACGCAATGAACATCTGACCCTTTTACTTGCATATATAAAGGCTGATCTAGTCTCTCCTGTGTCCTGCGTGTTACTGAGATGCATTGTTTGTTTTCTCCTCTGCTTCTGGATTGGTGTCTCAGAAGAAACGGTACTCCGCAGGGAACCAGGTATAGCATCTACATCTCTCTCACACCTGCCTGCCTCCTGTCTGACTGGCTGTAGTGTTAGTGTATGTTATAATAATGATGATACTGGTTTATATTTTAGGTCTCATTTCTCAGACTTTCCTTCTTTAGCTCCCTGTACACACTAATGCTGGGTACACACTGGGATGATGTCATTACATTTTGGTCAGTTCGTAATGACCTATTGTGCAGTGTGTATGCGCGATACATGCGCTCCTGCAGTCGCATGCAACGTAATCGGGTTTCATGTGCTGCACGTCAAGCCTGGTGATATCGCAAGCAGCCCCATTCATGGCACATGGAGTTTTCACCAACTACTTCATATATATTTTTATGCTTTTCAGCTATAATTTGCAGATTAAACTATGTTGGACATAATACAGTGCACCAACACCTTGTCTAAAGGGGCATATCCACCAGGCGATTTTGACAGGCGATTGCACGATAACGACGTCGTTATCATGCAATCGCTTGTTAATCGCCCACAAATCGGGCATGTAAATGTCAATAATGATCAGCGATGTGCGTGCCCACTGGTCGTTTTTGCCATCTATCATCGCCCGTACATGCTGGTTAACCTGACTATCCCATCAGGTTCAGTATGTACGGGGTGCAATGGATGACAAGAAGAGAGCACCTTACATATACAGTGAGCTGGGTGCAATCAGCTCTTGCTGCCGCCTTCCCTGTGCTCTCTGCAAGAAGCAGACCTCTCTGCAACACACGGCTCAGCTTCGTACCAGGACATTCACACCACTGCCGAAGGGAAACAAACAGTCACAGCCTAATGACGCTGGACACTCACATGTGATTTCATGCCTAGGCCGAACGAGTAAACGTTCAGTATAGGCACATCAATAGACATAGAAACGACAGCATGATTACAATGTTGTAATCGTGCTCTCATGTCTGTCTTATTAGTGGATGGGCACCTTTACACAGACCTCTCTTGTTTGTCTTCGTTATCTATTTGGATCAATGCTAGATTAGGTTTTGTACTTTTGAGCTGCTGGCTGATTTGTTCCGCTCCATTTATCCATCCCTATGCGCCTAGCTCTTCTGCAGTCGTCATTGACCAAATAACGGGGAGAACAAAATAATATTGGAGCCATCGGCTAGCATTGTGTGGCACTGTGCTATAGGAATAACTGTTTGGGCTCTGATTGTATTTTATCTGGTGCAAGGTTATGTAATTACCATTTATGGTCTTGTCTTCTTACCAGCGCGTATTTCCTTTTGTGTCTGCTATGGTGAGCAACGGGTCACTGACTTACGATCATAGCCGGGATGGGCGTCCTACAGAGCTGGGGGGCTGCACGGCCATGGTGAGGAACCTCAACCATGACACTTTTCTTGTCATCCGCTATGTCAAGCGCAGACTCACGGTAAGACTTTTACTGTATTCCAGGAGAGTTTTCCTGCCCTGTCTCATATCGTTCTGCACCACTTTGTAGTTCCTCATCCCACTTGTGTCCAATTAAGCTGCAGGAACATCTCAAGGATGATCAGTGGAAATAGGATGCACCTGAGCTCAATTTTGAGCTACATGGCAAAGGCTGTGAATACTTAAGTAGAAGTGATTTCCTAGGTTTTTTTGTTTTTGTTTTTTTTTTAAATGTGCAAAAAAACTTTTTACACGTTGTCATTATGGGGTATTGTGTGTCGCATTTTGAAGACAAAAATGAATTTATTCCATTTGGAATAAGGCTGTAACATAACAAAATGTGGAAACAGTGAAGCGCTGTGAATACTTTCCGGATGCACTGTAGGACATTTCATCCACTATCTCTGTCCTGCACTCTCTCTATTTGCAGATCATGATTGATATTGATGGAAAACAGGAATGGAGGGATTGCTTGGATGTACCTGGTGTGCGTCTTCCCCGTGGATATTACTTCGGGACTTCTGCAGTAACTGGAGATCTGACAGGTAAGAATAAGTATATAGATATGAGAGGAAAGTATTACTCCATTTTTTTATTTCATATGTTATTGAATTGTAATCTATTGCACTTTTAAACAATATAGTGTAAGTACCAGGCGGGACGCCTAATACTGCATTACCATATTACAGCTATCGCAGATACAGGTTTAGCTCCGTCTGAGGCTGAATTACCCCCCTAGTGTGGGAACATGCAATATTTAGGTCCAAAGTCCGACTATGGGCCTGATTCACTACCGATCGCAACTGCGATTACGCATGCAATCGGCCGATTGTTGCGTTCTGCGTATACATCGCAGTGTGTGAAGACTTCACTGCAATCAGGACTGCGCAGGCCCAACGCAGAGTGAAAGGTTGGGGGTGCTCGGGAATGGGGGGGGTGCTCGGCGAAACGCAGGCTTGCCAGTGTGTTTGAACGCCGTTGCAGGGTCGTGCATAAATTATCCACTGTGATGCCCTACGCAGCCTGAGGCCTGATGGCGTGCATGGCTGTTAGTAAGGTTAGGGATTGTGCAAGTGTGCATGAGGCTGCGATGCTATTCGATTGTACCGATGGTTTTGCAGTCTTGCTAAGTATTACGGATGTGCGGAAGGTAAGGGGGCGTCCTTATGTTAGGCTGCGACGGCATTGTGATTGCAATCATTAGATTACAGTGAGACTGCGTGCGTAATCGCAATAGCCAGCCTTACTGACGCAGGCCCTGTACCAGTTGTAGCTAGGAATCACACACTTAAGCTGGGCATCCACTATACAATGATCTGTCAGATATCTGTCCAATCTGGCTGGTTGGAATGAAAACCTGGTAATGTATGGGAGCAAATGACAGTCCATCATATGGTTTTAAACACTGAAAAAAGGACAACAAAAATTGTTTATTTATTACTACCAGTTATTATATAGCGCACACATATTTCGCAGAGCTTTACAGAGAATATTTGGCCATTTACATCAGTCCCTGCTCCAGTGGAGCTTACAATCTATATTCCCTATCACGTGCTCACACACATACACACTAGGGTTAATTTATGTTTGGACCCTATTAACCTACCAGTATATTTTTGGAGTGTGGGAGGAAACCCATGCAAGCACAGGGAGAATATACAAACTCCACACAGGTAGGGCCGTGGTGGGAATCAAACCCATGACCTCAGTACTGTGAGGCAGTAACGCTAACCATTACACCGTCTGGTTACATTTGTGTGTTTTTAGCCAAAAATGGTTATTTACACAAATTGGTTATTTTCCAGTGTTTGTGAGCAAATGGACGATTGTCATTTGCTCCCCTATGCAGTGGCCCCTGTAGTAGTCCCCCCCTATGCAGTGGCCCCTGTAGTAGTTCCCCCCTATGCAGTGGCCCCTGTAGTAGTCCCCCCCCTATGCAGTGGCCCCTGTAGTAGTCCCCCCCTATGCAGTGGCCCCTGTAGTAGTCCCCCCCTATGCAGTGGCCCCTGTAGTAGTCCCCCCCTATGCAGTGGCCCCTGTAGTAGTCCCCCCCTATGCAGTGGCCCCTGTAGTAGTCCCCCCCTATGCAGTGGCCCCTGTAGTAGTCCCCCCCTATGCAGTGGCCCCTGTAGTAGTCCCCCCCTATGCAGTGGCCCCTGTAGTAGTCCCCCCCTATGCAGTGGCCCCTGTAGTAGTCCCCCCCTATGCAGTGGCCCCTGTAGTAGTCCCCCCTATGCAGTGGCCCCGGTAGTAGTCCCCCCTATGCAGTGGCCCCGGTAGTAGTCCCCCCTATGCAGTGGCCCCGGTAGTAGTCCCCCCTATGCAGTGGCCCCGGTAGTAGTCCCCCCCTATGCAGTGGCCCCGGTAGTAGTCCCCCCTATGCAGTGGCCCCGGTAGTAGTCCCCCCTATGCAGTGGCCCCGGTAGTAGTCCCCCCTATGCAGTGGCCCCGGTAGTAGTCCCCCCTATGCAGTGGCCCCGGTAGTAGTCCCCCCCCCCTATGCAGTGGCCCCGGTAGTAGTCGTCCCCCCCTATGCAGTGGCCCCGGTAGTAGTCGTCCCCCCCTATGCAGTGGCCCCGGTAGTAGTCGTCCCCCCCTATGCAGTGGCCCCGGTAGTAGTCCCCCCCTATGCAGTGGCCCCGGTAGTAGTCCCCCCCTATGCAGTGGCCCCGGTAGTAGTCCCCCCTATGCAGTGGCCCCGGTAGTAGTCCCCCCTATGCAGTGGCCCCGGTAGTAGTCCCCCCTATGCAGTGGCCCCGGTAGTAGTCCCCCCTATGCAGTGGCCCCGGTAGTAGTCCCCCCCTATGCAGTGGCCCCGGTAGTAGTCCCCCCCTATGCAGTGGCCCCGGTAGTAGTCCCCCCTATGCAGTGGCCCCGGTAGTAGTCCCCCCCCCCCTATGCAGTGGCCCCGGTAGTAGTCGTCCCCCCCTATGCAGTGGCCCCGGTAGTAGTCGTCCCCCCCTATGCAGTGGCCCCGGTAGTAGTCGTCCCCCCCTATGCAGTGGCCCCGGTAGTAGTCGTCCCCCCCTATGCAGTGGCCCCGGTAGTAGTCGTCCCCCCCTATGCAGTGGCCCCGGTAGTAGTCGTCCCCCCCTATGCAGTGGCCCCGGTAGTAGTCGTCCCCCCCTATGCAGTTCACCCAGTTGCAGTGCCCCCAGTAGTGGTCCCCCCCCCCCCTATGCAGTTCACTCAGTTGCAGTGCCCCCAGTAGTGGTCCTCCCCCCTATGCAGTGCCCCCAGTAGTGGTCCTCCCTATACAGTGGCCATAGTAGCGCCCTCCCACCCTATAAAGTGCCCGCAGTAGCTCATATGCTGTGCCAAATCCCCCATAGTAGCACCCCCTCCCCTTATGCTGTGCAAGTGCCCCCTTACATAAACAAACAAAAAAACCACACAACTTACCTGATCCCTGCTCCTGCCGACGACTGCCGCTGTCCAGACGCTCCTCCCGGCCCGCTCTCGCTCTGCACCATGGGATGAGAGAGACGATATGACGTGACGTCTCTCCCATCACCCGCTGCAGAGGGAGCCGGAAGACGGAGTTCATGAATGAGCTCCAGCCGGCTCCCTCCGTGGACAACGCAGCAGCCAATGAGTCTGTCTGACTCTCATCGGCTGCTATTACAAACACACAGCCGCCGCTGGCAGCTGTGTGTTTGTAAACTGTGTAGGGCAGACCGCTCTCATTGCAGTCTGCCCTACACTTGTGGGGCCCGGGGGACTAGTGGCGGTGCAGTAGTGGTTATGCACCACAGCGGGCCCCGGTGCAATGCTAGTTCTTCCCCTGTCCCATACATTACCAGGTTTTCATTCCAACCAGCCAGATTGGACAGATATCTGACAGAAAATTGTATAGTGGATGCCCAGCTTTAGTTACTCAGTAGTACCTGTACGCCCCCTTGTGGCAAATAGCAGTCAATGCTTTTTGTAGTAATCCCACAGGAGAAGATTGAAAAGGGAGAGAATGAGGGCAGAGTGACCTAAAGCAGCATTTATTGGTTCTGGCCACTCGCTGCCCTGTAAAGCACTGACGGCTTCTTCTTTTCAGACATGTCCCGCCTTGTGTGCAACCCTGTAAAAGCCATCCTGAATCATTAGTATGCAGATCACATGGTAATTCAGTCAACTTTCAAGTGACTAAAGGTTAATTCAGTTTACTAAAGTTGCTAGAGATCATTATAACCCTATTATCCCTCAGTGTCTAGCTCATCCTCTGCTGTGTCATCGCACCACTTTGAAATGTGCTCATATTAACCTAAGCAGTAGTTAGATTATTTGGAAAAGGCTCCCCCCCCCCCCTCTCTCCATAGTAAAACCTATATTGACAACTCTGCTTATGTCAGAAGACAGCTGATTGGATAAGCCACCACTTCCTGGCAAGTGGTGCAAGTCCCGCTCACTTCCAAAATAATGCAGACTGCAGTGCTGTGATGAGTTGTGTGCGGCACGTCCAGCCACCTGCAGGAGACCGTTACCGTGCTAGCAAAGCAATGTCGTCATTTCCTGACTCTCCAGGTTTGTCCAGTATGCAAATGAGCAGCATAGATATAACTCATTTAGAGGCAGCTATTCTATTTACATGCCGGCTTTATAATTGAGTCAATACAGTAATGTATCTTGTTGACCTTGTCCAATCCTCTGCGCAGACAACCATGACATCATCTCTCTGAAATTGTACCAGATCACTGTGGAGCGTTCGCCTGGAGAGGAGAAAATGGACAAGGAGGTTTTCATACCCAGCGTGGACAACATGAAACTACCAGGAGGTGACTGTGCTTTTCTGCCTTGTAGTATTCGGTGTACTTATTCTAGTTGCTCATCTATATTGTTCCCTCCTGTGCTGTGTATTCCATAACACCTGTTACTTTTCCCCCTTTTTCCTAGTGGATGATCCTGCGGAGTCTATGAGCGGTTTAGCACTGTTCCTCATCGTCTTCTTCTCACTAATTGGATTAATCTTTGCTGGCGTTATCTTGCTCATCGTGTACAACAAGTGGCAGGAAAGAAGTCGGAAGCATTTCTACTGATAGCATAGGGATGCTAGCCACTTACTGGGTCTTGGCGCACTGCTAGGACTTGCAAACCGATGCCGGTGGCGGAGAGTCATTCTGTGAATGGGTCAGAATACGAGTCCTTCCAGCTTGTGGCAAGATATGTAGCGGACTATGCTCGTCTGCCTCTTGTTCAAAGTCTTTCTTTGTTTTAAACACTGGTTTGTTTGTTTTTTGTAAGCTGCTACTGAAGACTTCTCTATCTGTATAAGATCCTAAGTTTTCACATTTGTGTGTGAATGAAGCGTGCCCGTCACCTACACACAGCGGGGGATAGGCACTCTGTTGTACCACTATTATGAGAATGCTGCCTATCATTCACTAGTCACTGCTGTCATCACTCACGCCCATAATGAATTTGAAAGAGTTTTAGTTCACCCTGTTGTGTCTGCCTCCTGTGTAGTGAATGGTACAGGTGAAGAACAATAGCACCAGGCCAAATTCACTTTCTCGTCCATCCACACAACTTCTATTTTAATATTGGTTTCCTAATGCTGTGTAACCAAATCGCCATCACACAACAATCAACATGAATTTAGTTTTGTTGTATTTTTGTTTTTTTAATTGCCTAAAAAAACAAAGCTGCATCTACCCAAAGACCATGCCGGCGTGCACAACGGTGCCGAGTGTCCTTGTGTGATATGACTGACAGATCAAATATTTGTTTTTCAAAACGTAGCGCGAGTTTATAAAATAGCATCAGTTTGTCATAAATCTGTCCGTGTGATGAGAAATGTAAATGTTTGTTTCCGGTTGTATCAGATCGCAGTTGTCAAAAAGCTGTTCCTGTATCGGAAGGAAACTGTGACCTCTAAAACACCCTGGAGCAGATTCCGTTTGCCGCGGAGCTTCAGCTTCACATTTTAGTGCCCGGAGCTATTCAGTTACTGCCCGAGGGCGCGCTTAACTCAGATTTCTTTCTCTGGAGGTGCAAACAGAAATCTGTATTAACTAGTGCTTACTGGGCTATGTGCGGGTGCAATTGCATAGCTCCAGGCACTCAACCCGGCAGCTATGGCTTACTGCGGGAAATAGATGAAAAGCTTTGGGCACTTGACCTGTGAGCTAAAACCATGCGGCTGCTTGGATCGGCCCCTAATGGCATATCCAATCTGTTATACTATGTAAGACTTACAGCCCTCTCATTACTGCCTGTAGAATGTGATCTGGGTACAGAGAAACCCGCTGCTTGTGTACGGATCGCAGTCATAAAGTCCATTGCTGTTTAGTGCCTGTGTTGCCATAACTCTCGGCTGAACCTATGCATATATGAGGCCAGGGAAATATGTTCCAGTCACAGGTGGAATAAAAATAAACCTCAGTATGTATACATATATACTAAGCGTGCATATCACTTGCTGCTTACCCCCATGCTTCTCATCACTGACTCCAGGATCTTCCCTTGGATTTGCTTTGGTGGTAGTGATGGGAAAACTAATAAAATATAAGCTACACAATCATCAAGAGATCCCACAAACATTCACACACTAGACATCTGTGTGCTGAAATCTCTTGATCATATGTTCCATGCATGGAGTTGATCTGTAGAGAAGCGTCATCTCCTAGTGTAAGGCTTCAGACGCACACAGAAGATGCCAGCCCAAATTAAATGGCAAATCTGGGAATTCCTGCACATGCGATATCTCTTCAGCTGCACTAAACACTCTTATGCTGGTCCCTTATGTTTGCTTTTGTAATGGTTTTCATTAGGCACTATTTGGTGTAGGCCTGCCAAGTTATAAGGTCACGATTAAATGTCTGTTCCTTAGCGGCAGCTCTTGGCTACTAGTAGGCAACGTGTTCTGCTGGTGGAGTCCTCACATAGGGCCCAGTACAATGGACTGGTTGTGAGAGCTGCACTTAATTATTCCATTACTGCCTGTTGCCCATCTGGGCTCATTGTTACATAATTGCTCATATTCTATTTATTATATACAGTCTCTATACAAATCCATGTAATAGGATTGTTAGTCAGTGACCTTTCTACTGACAGCGTTACTGTATGAACGGGTGCCCTCCAATCATTACACGTGTTCCTCTCCCTTACACTATTAATGGCACATCGTACTTTACCAGGGTGGATTACCTCTCATGTCTGGTTGTGGTGAGAAGACCCTTCCAACTGATAACTTGGCCACTTTGTGTTCTGTAATGGAATCTATTTATGTATGGTCTCTGGGAACTATTGATCACCTGTCCATGCTGTCTTGTACCTATATCACAAGCAATCTGCAATACATGGGAGAATGATTCAATCATCATCTATACAATACTGAATTGTGTTTTATTATTCCGATGGTCGATGCCTTACTGACTTGTTATAGATGTCTTTGGATGTGTACTATTTATAGGAGGGGAAAACCTGTAAAAATAACTAAATAAAATATCAGTGACTCTCGCTATTCTGAACCATCATCCGCTGGACAGTGCACTTACATAAGGTCTGGGCCCATGCTGAGGTGGAATCCTACAGCTGGAAAACAGCAGACTGTCTATTCTTATATACATGTATTATATAGGGGATCGTGCCCATTTCTGACTCAGGGAGACAATCTGTCCGGGTTCGGCACTGAATTTTATACTGTGAATGTGGATATGTGTCTTCTGCTGCCTTTATTTCCTCTCTGCTTGTGTATTTCAATAAACCATGTTCTGATAATTGTTTATTTATTTGCAGGACCCAGGATTAGCCAGTAATACCCCTTTCACACTGCATTCCCAGGTAGCACCCAGGATTTTGTACACTGGTGCGACACCTTTCAGACTGGCGGCCTGACCCGGCTCATTGACTTTACGCTGTCATGTGCCAAGCCGGCGCTTGCAGATCTCCAAGCGCCGGCTCTTCCTATGCTGTGAAAGGGAGACCCAGATCAAATCGACCCGGGTTACCCATTCACACTGCACTGCGAGCCAGGTTGAACCCATGTTCAACCCTGCACGTTAGTTACCCAGGTTGAAATGCTAGGTTATTTTAACTGGGCCCCTTTCACACTGCACAGTAACCTGGGTTGCTGCTGTTCATGCAAAATAACCCAGGTTATTGCTGGCAGTGTGAAAGGGGCATAAGATAGATACCTTATCATCTAATGTAAAATACTAGGATATTCACCCCATCACTGCTAAGTTCAAGTAGGTTCAAATTAAAGGAGGGGGGAGCTTTACAAAAATGTTTTTCTGACTCTCGGCCCCAGGAGTGGGTCGGGCTGGATGATGTAATCACGTCATACCGGCAATTATGTAAAAACAGCATAAACTTTACAGGACTTTTAAAGCTCAAACTCCTGTTTACCTTTCTTTTTAAAAAGGAGAGTTATGGTAAAACTTACCTTTTTATTAACTCTTTCCTCGCAGTCCATAGGGTCTACAGGGAGACAATGGGGTGTAGATGGGAACTGGAGGACCAGACACCAACAGCAAAGCTTTTCAATCCCAGGATGCTTCGGTTCTTCCCCCTATACCCCGCCCACAGCCTGAGGGCAACTCAGTTTTGTTAACAAGCCCAAGGCAGGAGAGGAGAGAAGGAAGACTGGTACACTGAAGAATCACACTGTTACACAGAAGGAAACAAGTGAAATAGAGAAGAAACCCATAGAAGCCAGGTGCGTCAGGGTGGCTGCCCTGTGGACCCTATGGACTGGAAGAAAGATGGTTAACCAAGGTAAGTTTTACCATGACTCTCCTTTTCTTCACTGTTCATAGGGCTCCACAGGGAGCCAATGGGGATATCCCAGAACAGTTGTTCAAGGGCAGGAACTCTCCTGAGCTGATAGAATGCTCCCTTCAGGTGTAGAGTTCTCCTGAGAGGCAAATGTATCAAAGGCATAAAAGGTGTGGACAAAAGACCAGGAGGGCGTCCTGCATAGCTTGCAGCTGAGGTGCCACGCCGTGACCCACAGAGCGAGTAGAATGAACAGGTACTGTAATCTGCACACGAAGGTTAGACTGCGTGTAAAGCCTGTGAGATAGTCATGTGAATCCATCTGGCCAGAGTCTGTTAACTGGCCATTCCTTCTTGTGGAATCCATATAGGACGAAGAGGGAGTCCGATTTCCTGTTGGAAGTAGTACGGTCCACATAGATCTTCTTCAGAGCATTGACCACATCCAAAGAGGTATCGCCTGCTGAGAGGTCTGGTGATTGAAAGGCCGGAACCACAATTTCCTCATTTAGGTGGAAATGAGAAACCACCTTGGGAAGGAAGCTCGGGTGTGTTCTAAGAACAGCCCTGTCTCGATGAAAGATTAAAAAGGGGGAGCGACAGGAAAGCGTCCCTAAATCCTATACCCTACGGGCAGACGCAATAGCCAGAAGAAACAGAGAGCCTGATTCTGACCCGCTCGCAAGCGGGTCAATGGTGCCCAAATGCGCATGCGCACGACGGAGGGAGCTCCGTCATACGCGAGCCCCGGCGAGCGACGGGGAATCCGTCGCTCGGGGTCTCGCACCAAAGGGGGCGTGCTGTCGATGGTGAGTGACAGCATGTTCCCTTTGGGGGGCGTTCCCATGGGAACACCTACCGTCTGGGTCCGGCTGAGTGATTTTGGCTCTGATAGAGCCAAAATCACTCCAGGGCTTGCGGCAGCGAGACCCTACCGCAGGGTCTCGTCGCAAGCCCGATGGTCTTGAACATCGTGACCATCATCATGGACGCTCGCATAAGCTGTGGGTGATAACCCACAGCTATGCGAGCGTCCAAAAGGCCGCTCCAAGTTTAGGTAGGAGGGCCCTGATTCAGAGCGAGCGCTCTGGTCAGAGTGTCCGGCTCTGAATCAGGCACAGAGTCTTCGCAGTGAGCCACTTGACATCCACTGATTCCAGGGGTTCGAATGGAGGTTCTTCAAGTGCTTGGCGCACCACTACCAAATCCCATGGAGCCACAGGAGGGACAAAGGGAGGCAGTATACGTAGAACACCTTGCAGGAAGGTGTGAACATCCGGTATAGGAGTATCTCTGCGCTGGAACCAGATGGACAAAGCAGAGAGTTGCACTTTCAGAGATGCTAGGTGGAGGCCTAGATCCAATCCAGCCTGAAGAAAGGCCAGAATTCTAGGCACCTTAAAAACTTGAGGCTCATTAGTTTCTCGGACCAGACCATTGGAAATATGTATGCCATATTCTGTTAAGTCCTGGCTGAAGCCGGTTACAGTCCCTGAACATGGTCTGGACCACAGAGCTGGAAAATCCCTTAGCTGTTAGGAGGGATGTCTCAAGAGCCAAGGCGTTAAAGACAGACTGGCTAGGTCCGGATGTAGACATGGAGATATATAAAAAACCTATTCCGAGAATTTATATTTTATCGGTTCGCAATGACCCAAAGACTTCATCAATATTTCTTAGAACATCATTTTTTAATGCATATGAAGGTGCTCCCTGATAATCTTATGATTGGCATAAATTGAAAGAACAAAAGAAAAAGATAAGATTCATGTCTGGTACACTCATTGGGTTGATATTTTAAAATAGAATTTTTATTAACTAAATTTCTTAAAAGGATTTTATTACTTGGTCCAAAATTAGGTGAAATATATAAATTAAAATTAAAAAAAATTAAAGAAAAATGTGTATACATATGTAGAAAATGTGGTTTTAAAATGCTACCGGTCGTCGGTCTGTTTCACGTGTTTTATTGCAATACCGAGTATTCATTGGTTTATGAATACAGCTTTCTTAGTGTATTCCCAATGCTTATACTTCAACATTTGGGCTTAAGTTATAATCCTCTACACATCTACAGTGGTGGCCAAAATTGCGGACACTTTTTGAAATTTGAATGTTTTTCAACTTTGAATGCTTATAAAAACCTGTTACACTTCACGCAGTGCAATGATTCATATATCAAATGAAAGGAAATTTAATGCTGAATTCAACACAATAAAAAGGAGATCAAATATTTGCATTACAACAAGGGAAGTTATGCTACTTTCAGTCAGACAAAGACGCACAGATGCGTGAGATTCAAGAAGCGGATTGTAGTAACAGCTACTTCCAGCCAATCGGAATTGTTGTTCTGAGGACCAATCAGCTGTGGTTTATGAGCAGATGCAAGGTCATGTTCAAAGGTGGGAAAGGTCAGTTTGGCTGTTTCATTTTGCAGAATAAAGTTGGTTACTGAAGTGCAATTATGGTTGGATGTTTGTGTATTGTTTAGGGCTAACGACGGTGTAAAAAAATAAATACAACAATGTCGTCCAGGCAAAGTGGTGACTGCTCACCCAGGAAGAGTTCCAGGATTGTGGTGTTACATGGAAATGGTCTTTCGTATGCAGCAATTACAAGAGAAGTTGGTGGGAATGTGACAACATCAGGAGTATGACAGTTTTGTTTACGCTATCAGGAAACACAATCTATACAAAACAAAGAAGGAAAAGGCTGGAAAAAGTGCACGACAGCTGTTGATGACAGGAGAATAAAACAAATTTGTGTCAGGGACAGATGGATGTCATCTGCGGCCATTAGCAGTGACCTGAGTGCAACTGGTGTTTTTGTCAGTGCAAGAACGGTACGGAGAAGACTAATGGAGGTTGGCCTAAAAGGTAGGATTCCCCGAATAAAGCCATTGCTGAATAAAAAAAAAAAAAACAGTGGCAGAAACGAATACAGTGGGCAAAAGAACACATTGCATGAACAGAAGGTCAGTGGAAACAAGTGATATGGAGTGACGAAACTAAGATATCGATATTAGGCAGTGATGGGAGAAAATATGTGAGACGTCGCATTGGGAAAGAGGTACATCCAGATTGCATTCAAGCGACAACAAAGAATCCTACAAGTGTTATGATCTGGGCATGTATGACAGCAGATCCTGTAGGCCGCCTTTATGTCATAGATGGCACACTGAACAGCAGAAAGTACATTGACACCATCCTACAACCAAAACGTCTACCTTCTATCAGGGATCTTTTCCCAGATAATGCCCCATTTTTTCCCCATCAGGATTCAGCTCCCTGCCACACTGCACAGATATGCAAAAAGGGGTTCACGGAGAATGACATGCAGGTGCTGGGATGGCCAGAGAACAGTCCAGACCTGAACCCCATAGAACATTTGTGGTTTTGTTTGAAACAACTGGTACATATGAGGCATCCATCCAATAAAAGACAATTGAGGCTAGAATTGTCTCATGGGACCACATAATAAAGAAGGAACAGCGCCAAACATTGGCTCAATGCCACGTCACTGTGCTGCTGTCTTGAAAAATAAAAGATACCCAGCAAAATACTGATAGGACAGTAACATCATAAGTACACAGGGATTTTCACCCTAAGTGTTGTTTTCACTGCATAACTTCCCTTGTAATGCAAATATTTGACCTCTGTTTATTGTGTTTAAAGGAAATGTAATGCTGAATTCAACACAATAAACAGAGGTCAAAATGTGTCTGCAATTTTAGACACCAGTGTAGATGTGTCCCTTTTATAACTGGGTGAGATATAGCATCAGGTGCTTTTAGTGAAGATTCAATGCTTTAATTTTTGCGGGACATATCGGACAACAACTATTATTCTCCACACTTTATGCTTGTCTTTCCAGCTGATACAGTTTTATCTTTAAAGTCTCAGTGTTGACTTTATTATTGTCCAATGACTTTAAATATCAGTTTTTAATATATATATATATATATATATATATATATTTTTTTTGTGTCTTTTGGAATCATATAATATATGTAGCTTTATGTCCTAACTGCAAATCTCTAACACTCCTGAAACAGACTATATTGCAAGTATGTCTCAATTGTAGATTTTATCACAACACCTCTATCATGCAATCCTAGTCACTGTATATTTTGGTTCATTAGTTTCCCTTTATTCTAAGGAATTAGCTGGTACACACAATTGTATCCATGCTATTGGATGTGTGTTTGCCCGTATTACAGTCTTCACTAAAGCTGCCTTGATAAAGCAGCCTTCTGGCGAAACGCTCGCCGGTCTATAGCACTATCAAATGCTACAACACGTTTAACAAATGTATTTAACAATATACATGTCATACCGGGCTTAACGGGGAGTTGTATATGCAGCATGACTGATTATGCATCGCGGCAATATTGACAAGCTGAGGAGGTAGAACATTGTGTGTACATGGAGCTTTAGTGAAGATACTGTAATAATAAAAAGCCCAATGTTGAAGTATAAGCACTGGGAATACACTAAGAAAGCTGCATTCATAAACCAATTAATACTCTGTATTGAAATAAAACGTGTGAAACAGACCGACGGCAGGTGCCATTTTAAAACCACATATGTAGAAAATATGTATACACATTTTTTTTATTTTAATTTATATATTTTGCCTAATTTTGGACCAAGTAATAAAATCCTTTTAAGAAATTTAATTAATAAAAGTTATATTTGAAAAAAAAATTTTTCCAGAGAATAATTGGAGTCTACTCGTAGAGGAATGTGAAGAGGAACGTCTATGGAGAGACTTTGAAGATCGGAGTACCAATGGCATCTGGGCCAAGCCGGAGCTATCAACAGGACTGTGCCCCCTTCCTGTTTTAAGTTTCAAAGAACTCGAAGCAGGGATATTGGGGGAAAGAGATATGCCAAATGGAAGGTCCATTTCACTGACAATACGTCCACAAAGGCTGCATCCGGGGTCCCCTGTCCTGGTTCCATATACTATATATAAGTTTGTTGTTGTGTCTTGAGGCCATGAGATCCACATCCGGCAGACTCCATTTGTCCACCAGGAACTGAATGGAGTCTACATCCAGAAGACTCTCCTGCATGCTCGTTGTGATGGCTGAGGAAATCTGCTTCCCAATTGAGAACTCCCGGGATGAATACGGTGGAGATGGCATTCAGTCCATGTGAGAATGTGGGACACTTCTGCCATTGTCTGCCTTCGAGTGCCTCCTTGGAGATTGAGATAGGCCACGGCCGTGGCGTTGTCGGACTGCACTTGTACTGGCCTGCCCTGAAGAATATCCTGAGCCAGAGTGAGAGCTCTGTAGATGGCTCGAAGTTCCAAGACATTGATTGGTAAACTTGCCTCGACTGGAATCTCGGGACCCTGGAAGGAGTGCTGGTCGGTCACTGTGCCCTACCCTCTGATTCTTGCATCAAAATGTAATGTCTAGCCACCAGACTAGGGACAGGCGAACCTCCGGGGGGAGGCCCATCGTCTGGGATCGAAGTAGATGGGGTACCCGTCCACCTGGAGAGGATCAGGTGTTGCAGGGGCCTGGAGTGAAATTGAGCAAACTCCTCCATGTCGAAGGTGGACACCATTTATCCCAATGTCTGCTTTGCAGCGTGAATTGACACTTGGCGCCTGCAAGGCAGTCTGTGCACTCATTATTGTATTAATGAGATTTTGTCTGTGATTAGGAAGATTCTCTGGACCTGAGAGTCCCAAGAGGGCTCCTAAATGTACCATTCTTTGAGAAAGTGTCCGGGAAGACTTTTCCCAATTGCTCAGCCAAACGTGCATTTGTAGGAAGGCAATGGTTCCCTGTAGATGGCGGTAAAGTATCTCTGGGGAGCTGGCCAACAGCAAGAGGTCTTCTAAGTATGGGAGTAGTCTGATCCTTTGATGATGAAGGTAGGCTGCCCTAACTGCCATGATTTTGGTAAAGACCAGAGGGGCCATTGAGAGGCCAAACGGTAGAGCCTGAAATTGGTAATGCTGCTGTAGGGTAGCAAACCGGAGATATTGTTGATGAGAAGGTGCTATAGGTACATGTAGGTAAGCGTACGGAATGCCCAGAGACACCATAAAATCCCTAGGCTCCATAGCTAGGATAATAGAATGGAGGGTTTCCATACAAAACCTGGGCACCCTGCTAAACTTGTTCAGAGACTTGAGGTTGAGTATTGGCTGATGAGACCCGTTGGGCTTTCTGAACCAGGAAAAGGGTAGAATAATAGCCCTTGCCTCCTTGTGAGGAGGGGACTGGAATTATTACTGCTGAATTCCGTAAGGTCTGAATGGCTTTTTAGAGCAGCAGGGCCTTGCTTGGGTCTGATGGAGGTCCTGTGCAAAATAATTGCTGGGGGGGTCGCCTTAGGAAGGAGAGGGCATATCCATGGGAGACCACTTCTCTTACCCAGGCGTTTGATGTGGTCTGACATCAAAACTGGGTGAATTGAAGAAGTCAGCCTCCCACCTTGGGAGCACCCAAGGAGAGGCCTGCCCCGTCAGGCTGTAGGCTTGTCCTCAGAGGTGAATGTCTAGTAGCCCAGGCTTGGAGCCCTGGGCTGCTGCCGTGGAAAGGAATGACCCTTAGCTTTTCCTTGAGGTCGAAAAGACCGAAAGGATGGTGTCAGAGGCTTTATATTCTATGTAGAGGGCAGCAACGCTGTCTTGGAAACTGCCAAAGTAGTCACCCAATTTGGTCCAGAATTAGGTAAAATTGTATCTCCAGAATAAGGAAGAGACTCCAGAGACCTTTTTGAGCCTGAATCTGCTTTCCAGGAATGGAGACAAACAATACACCGGGGCCACTGCTGAAGTGGCAGAGATCGTGGAGGCCAGGAGAGCCGTATCCATAGCTGCTTCTCCCAAGTAGGATGTTGCATCTCTAATATGAGATACTTTATGTAAGATATATCTGTTCCCTGGAAGCATCAGGGTGAAATGTCTCCTCTAGGGCCTCTGCCCAACTCTCAATGGCTTTTGCCTCCCAGCCCGTAGCCCTAGCAGGATGAGTAATAGCACCTGTATATGGATTTGTGACAAGCTTCTATTCGCCTAGCTATAGTCTCCATCAAGAAGGTTGCAGTATGAATGGATAAGGTGGCATTCTTAACCAGACGTGTTACATGAGAATCCACGGCTGGGGGAACTTCCCATTTAGTGCAATCAATAGCTGGAACAGGGTATAAGGAACTTTAAACGTTTTGGAATTTTAAACTTTTTACCTGGCATATTAAATGCTTCGCTCGTGATCAGATAACTGGTCAGCGTGGGGGAACTCTGGTAAAACTACCTTTTGTCATTTAAAAAGTGGTTGTTTTTTTTTTTCTTAGGAGCGGATTCTTCCTCTTCTATTTGTAAAATAGATTTTACAGCTCTCACAAGAGCAGGTATATTTAATTTAGAGGGTGGCTCCTCTTCTCATGAGACGGAAGCAGAGTGAGAGAGGTCTGCGGCTTCTGCCTCACCAGATGATGATATATCAGATAACTGAGTGGACTGGGAAGATAACACAGCACGTTTAGTAGGTTAAGGCTTTTCCTTTTGCAGCATGTGCTGAAAAACTGTAGAGGTATTAGCCAAACTCTGTACTGAGGTAGACTGCACGTCTACCCATGGTGGAGGCAAAGGATTTGCAGGGAGTACCTGCTGTGGCCATCCACAGGGAGGGGGGGCTACCATAGGGACTGCTAAGTGGTCTGCAATCTTTGCCAGCACCTGAGAAAAGGCAGCCCAGGGTGGGTCATGAGGAGGAGACACCGGGGTTCAGCGGCCTAAGCCTGTGTAAAAATTAGTACAAAGACCATCCTGAATGAGGTCCTTTGGGGTTAAGCTCGTTGAGCAGGACTTACAAGACACCAGAGTAGGAGCATCAGCATCAGGCTGCTTGTTATTCTTTCCTCTGCCAGACATAGCCACAAGAATAAAATACACAGTCTGATACAGTGCAGTGCGCACCCTGCAGTATGTAATATGACACAGTGTAGTGTGCAACTGTGCTATATACTATGTGATAGCCCTCACAAATATATAGGAGATGTGAGGTACAATGAACCTCCTATACTTTAGTATGTCAGGGTATATTAGAATAAAGGGAAAGGTATAAGCTGGACAGTATAGAAAGTAGAGATCAGCGCTAGCACAAGTTACATACAAATACATTAAAACACTATATATCTGCAATTGGCACTACAATCAACTACACAGACTGCAGTGGCTGGTAGGATATAGCACTGTATAACATGGCCCGTGGGAGAGGTATACAGGGAGACCTGTGAAGCAGAAAATGGCTGCTGTGCGTTTCTCATGGGGTGGAGCGTGAGGGAGGATCAGCTCAGGGAACGGCTAGACTGCAGTGGAATGGCGTCCTGAGCTGGGGGAGCACCTTCTCCCCATGCTGACGCTAACCGCTGGGTCCCTTGGCCTCTAAATATGCCCTGCACCAGTATATTAATGCCCCGGTGGCCTAATGGAGTCGTGGGCGCACCAGTGTCCACATCAGTGCCTCTGGTCCGTCTCCTGAGACCGGAGGCTAGACTGCGTAAAGACGCGGGCCTCCGCCTTACCTGTCCCCTGGATTCTGGGCTGCAGTCTGGGAAGCTTGCTAGCTAGTCCCCCTCAGAGCCCTGCCGGGGCTAGGTGTTTCGGCGCCGCAGAGGGGTCAGGGAGCAGTAGCTCAGACGTCCAAGGGACAGTCATTTGCTGCTGCTCAGTATTCAAAACACTGTAAATAAAAATAAATCCTAAAAATAAGCTTCGGCTGCTTGAAGCAGCCCCACTCTTAAGAATGGTGATCCAACTCCCGCCGTACACCAATGAAACGGAGTTGCCCTTAGGATGTGGGCGGGATATAGGGGGGAGGACCGGAGCATCATGGGATTGAAAAGCTTTGCGGTTGGTGTCCAATCCTCCAGGTCCCACCTACACCCCATTGTCTCCCTGTGGAGCCCTATAGACCCTGAAGAAGAAAGTGCTCTATCTGCCTCATCTTGTCATCCACAGACTCTTGGGTACCCTTGTTTGAATAAGGAGAGTCACCTCTTTCAAATGATGACATCTGAAAAGTTATTCTCTGGTGGTCGTATGTGATTAACAGAGAACACCCCGCACTGCAGATGTCATTATGGAGTCCAGGGCTATGGAAATATCTTCTCAATAAACCTGAGAACACTGTTATTTGAAAATGGTTACTGCTGAAATACTAGTAGATCTGGCAGATGGGGGAGGGCACATAATGGGCACAATTTCATCCATATCCTGGTACCTACACACTTGGGTGCACCCTTGTTTGAAGGAGGAGAGTTCCTTCTTTCAAACAATAAACCCTCTTAGTAGTTATTTACTATTGATCACCAGACAATAGCACCCTATGCCAGAGTTTCCCAAGCTCCAACATTACAGTCCAGGTTTTTATGATATCCGTGCTTAAGTCCAGATGGTTAAATCAAATTGACTGAGGTACTAATTAAGTCATCTCTGCTCAAGCATGGATATCCTTAAAACATGGACTGTAATGGCCCAGGTTATAGAAAGCATTAAATACAGAGATTGGGGTGAGGAATCCAAAGCCCAAATCTCCCACATCCTGGCATCAATAAACACAGGGGTCCCTTCATTTGATGTTGTGGTAGCTTGTCTGTTTTTCTAAATGGTGTGCCTTGCTGAGCTATCGTATTCTTCCCATACAGTTTACAAGTTTAATTCAAAAACATTTAATAAAAAAGCATTGGTTTTTAATGGCAGCCTTTAAAAAAGTAGAATCTGGCTTTCAGCTGTCTCTCCATTAAGGTGGATTAATACTGAAGCAAGAACCACTTAAGATGCATACACACACAACGATTTTGTTACCAACGATTTTATGAACGATTTTCTGTCAGATTATCTGACAGATTTTTTAAAGTGTAATGAACAATTTTTTGAACTACAAACGATTTTTGTAACTTCCCTTAATGAAAATCGTTCAGTTGGTCAGTCAGCATGAACTACAAACGGGAACACGTATGAACGATAATCGTTCATTGTTATAACCCAGAAACTGAACCATTTTTTTCAACGATTGAACGATAACGACGTTGTTCTAGTTAAATCATTCCTAAAAATCGTTACGTGTGTATACACCTCAAGCTCTGTATTCCTAACTGGTGCACATGAGGAGCTGTAGTACAGTATAATACATAAATATCATTGATAGGTATTACAAGAAGCTGCTTGGGAGATGCTGGCTTCTACTGCTGAGACAATGATAGATATACAAATATATAAAGCAGCGCTATAAATGTATGAGATCTTTGAACAGTAGGTAAAATGGCCATAGGAACAGTGATTGAAATTATTTCACATTTATTTTAACATGAGCGTAATAAAACAAAGGGAATTCCCGAATCAACCATAAACAGTGTTAAAATTGTTTAAAAAAAAAAATTGTAAGAAATTAGTATTGTTGTAGATGGCCTATGTTTGGACTGAAAACTCTGGGATGATGAATGTTCACTGGTACATTGTACACAATCTGCTGTCCCACCAGTGGTTCTATACTCTGTTATGTTTTTGTAAGCTAAACTGCAATTCTGTGTTAATTATCTGATCCAGCAGCTATGGGCTGCACATCTGACTGTCTTTTTTTTTAAACCTGATCTACTGGTCCATTTGGGGCAGATTATTGTCAATTCCAGTGCTATCTGGGAAATATGATCAAGTATTGCTTCACTGCATTCTGGTCCAGTGCTATATGGAAAACCTGTACCAGTGCCTACATTGAACATCCTGAAAAACAGCACCTATCCTTGAGTGCCTACATGCAGGCAATCCTGTAACTTAGCACCCATTTTCTGGACATATCTACAGTAGAGTGTCCCTCGCCTCGCTGCTCCCAGGCAGCTCACATTGTTTATATATCTGATCTGTCATTATCCATTGCCTGGTACCATTCATGTTATTGCCCGAGTGCATTCCAGGACATTTTTGTATTAATCCACACTGCATTCCGATTTAACAATTCCTAGACTATGGGCCTGATTCAGAGATGTACACTAATACAATCAAAGCTGCCATTTTGCATGGTTCGCAAGTGCTAAATTATGCTGTTCCAAAGCTGACCCGAGCAGGGACCCTCCCTGCTGCCTTCTCATATCCATCCGTCATCACAAACATTGGTAACATCGACACAGATCGGGCAGCAAGTCTCAAACACAGCATCTCTCCTGGCACGCAGAAAGCTCTCATGCTGCGAAGAAGATCGCAAGGGCTAATTTATGCACGCCCATGAAACAGCGTTTAAATGGTCAGACACGCCTGTGTAAGCCTAGCAATTCCGTTACCTCCCTCAAATGCTGACTGCCCGTCACTTACTTTGCGATTGAATCCTGCATGTGAGCGTTGCAAAACAATTGCAGAGTATGTGCAGAGCGGCTTACATGCCTGCTCAATGGCAAACAATCACTCCATCTGCGTAAATATCGGCATTGGGTAGATCTCTGAACAGGCCCTATGTTCATTGCCGGCTCATTTAAATCCTGTGTAATCAGCCTGCTTAGATATCAGCTTATTCACTGCACTATACCCAGTGGCGTAACTAGGGCAGGGCGAGTGGGGCACGTGCCCTGGCCGCCGTGGGGGATTGCCGCCGGCCACGGTACCGGCCCGCCCTAGTTAGCCAGTGTAGCACCGACCGCATTGAGTGCGGTCAGCGCTACACATTTACACAGGACCGGCGCTAGGCTTCCAGCGCTGGTCCTGTGCTGCACAGCCGAGCCCCTTTCCTCCCCGTGAGCGCTTGCCCAATAGCACCAGGAGGAGGGTGGCAGGCGGGCTCATGCTGTGCATAATACACACATCACCGCCAGCGCGGTGGACAATGTCACAAAAATAAAATGACCTGTGACAATGGATGGGAAGTCATTGTATAGTCGTCATACATAGGGAAGGGATTGAAGCAGTGAAACGGGTTTACTCCATGCTGATTTCAATAGGCCACCTATGCGCTGGAACGCATTAGGTAACTTCCGCATTAGAACCCTCTAGTTCCCACCTCCCAAATCTCCCTGACCGATGGGTGTATGATGCGACATATTGGATGTGCCATGCGTTCCATGTTGGAATGCAAGTGACAACTTCCGCCAGAAGTAGAAGAATCGGAGCCGGCTAGCAAGCGCCAGGTGCGGGGAATGAAACATTCACACCTGTAATATAAGGAAGCCCATTGGGGGGGGGGGGGGTGTTTATATGTCTTGAAAAAATATGTATTGTATAGAAACATTGACTGTTTATTGCTGGAGTCACTTCTGAACCTGTATTTGAAGATGTGAATCAGTATTACAGCCTAAGCAGAACAAATACTGCCAGCAGAGAGGATGGAGCCCACATATCCCCATTGGAAAGCATTTAGACATAACCCTGTCGTGTTAGACTAAACGCTTAGGGTGAAAGTGCACTTACCACTGTGTGTCGCTACTGTCTTGAGCTCACACCCTTCAGTGGGGTGAGACAGGAGGCTGATTACATCTAAGCCGGGGTGGGGGTCTTACTGCATGTAAGTATGATTTTTCTGATTATAGGATCCAAAAAGACACAGCATATTCCATCCTTCTGATCCAGTTTAAAAGGAAGGACCCCAGTTGGGAGGACATTAGCAATGAATCAAGTCTTCTTCTATTTCTTCTGCTCAGTTCAAAAGAAGGAACCTTCACTGGGAAAGATATTTCAATAACAAAGACTTCAGATGACAAACATCACATCATTGCATATGTATGCATAATTATTGATTTGTTAATGGATGTAAGTTGATTATAAAATGTAAATCATAGGCGTCCTTTTGGTATCTGTTTTGCATAGGTTTTGGATCTTGTGCTGGCAGGAGATATTCCTAAAGGAGCGGCCTATTTTTTGACCTAAAAGAACCATATATTGGATATAGGCCCTGATTCAGACACGCTCGCCTCTTTTTTTTGTGACCACCCACAGCTTTAGCGAGTGGCCAGGTGATGGTCGTGACCATCGGGGCTTGCGACGAGACCCTCGTGGTATGGTCTCGTCTGCCGCAAGCCCCAGTGAGCTTCCAGCTCTAATAGAGCCGGAAGCTCACTACTGACATCACTCGTGATGTCAGTAGAGCCGCCCCCAAAGGGCAGGCGTTCCTTCGGGAACGCCTCCGTTTGGCAAGCCACCCCCCGACCCGCCTACAAAATGGGGCAAGCTGTCGATCAACATCGACAGCCGCCCCGTTTGTAGCGAGCCCCGGAGCGAGGGAATTTCTCACTCGCTCCGGGGCTCGCGTGCGCACTGCCCAGCCATTGACCCGCTTGCGAGCGGGTCTGAATCAGGCCCATAGTGTAATAGTCCTTAGCACAGGGAAAGGGTTATTTTTGAGTGCATCCGTATTAAAGCCTGTTGAGTTAGTGAGTGCCCTCTTAAATTAATTGGAAAAAAGAAATCTTCACAATTGTGACTGACCATGTGATAAATAATCTGAGGATGTTTTACAGATTAGCACATTGATAGTACCAAAACAGTGTATCTGAATAACCCACAACTTCCATCTGAATAAGTTGTAGAGTATTCTACATCAAAACGCCTCAGGACACTACTTTGAGACAACCACTAAATGGACCTTAACAAGATCCTCCATTTTGTGATAAAATATATATTATTCTTTCTCAGTCTATGGCAACGTTGGCCAAACCGGTCCTCAAGGACCCCTAACAGTTCATGTTTCCCAGACCACCTGCAGATCTGTAGAATGTGTCGGTTAGTAATGACTACACCTGTGCACCAGCTAGGTGGTCTGGAAAATGTGAACTGTTAGGGGATCTCGAGGACCGGGTTGGCCACCCGTAGTCCATGGGCTAAATGTAATAGCCAGCGGACATTGGCGAGTTCCATGAGAGACTGCCTGATGTTTTAAAGTAGCAGTCAACTAAAAGACAAAAACCTTCACCTTCAAAATATCGGGCAGTCTCGCACAGAACTCGCCGATGTTTGCAGTCCGCAGCCTATTACATAAACACCCAAATAGGTTAATCACTATAATTGAGAAGAAAATCAGATTTTTGGTATACACTTCTTTTGAAACACATTTTAATTGTTTTTCCCTAGTATGACAAAAAAAAAAATAACAAATATGCACAGCAATATAACACCATCAAAAGAAAGCAAAGCGTTACAAAATTCTGAAGATTGGCTTTGTAAATAAACAAAATAAAGCCAGGCATTAAAGGCTTCAATGATCACAATCTTCTAGATGATATACTCTTGTGAGCACTGTCCTTGTGCCCCTTGTCTCACGTTAACATGCTATATTGCTAAAAAAGATAATATGTCCAGTGTATTTCCCTAATGTACAGCGATACAGAGTAAGTTACCACTTTATAAACACAGGATTAGTAATAACCGTCATCCCTGTGTGGGAAATGAGCTGGTTTATATTTCAGATGTTCTCTTCACATAAGCAGACATGAGACCTCTGAGACCATGTACTGATGATTTACAATATTACTTTACTTCATGTCTATAACAAGGTGTCTAATTCTATACAAAAAAAATATAATAAATGTAAATACAAACTCATGTTGTCTATCAAATCCACTCAAACACAAAAACAAAGTGCAAAAGCTCTGCAAGAAGATGCCATCAGTGCAAGGATAGTGCCAAGAAAGAGGGTTGTCAGGGTTGGCGAGGCCTCTGCTCCCCCTGGAGTAACAGCCCTTGTAATTAAATGTCCTTGGGGGTGCAGCCCCTTATCATGAATGAACCCTACAGTGTATCTAACTCTCATGCAGTGGAAGCACCAGTGTCCACGCTGATATACCCCCTACATAAGGCAGTATCTTCTCTCTCGCTCATGCACGCCATCTTCTCATCGCACAGTACAATCCCCGAGTCCCCTGTGATGTGACGTCTTCTCTCCAAGGCACTTGAGCTCTCTTGTTCAATATGGTCATGTTGTGGCTGACTACGATCTACTGTAGGCCCCTGTGCCTCAGGTAAAGGTTCTCCGTGTTGGGACCATGCTTGGTCCAAATCTGTGGGACTGCTGGTAGGAAGAGGAGGGCTCCCTCCACCTGTGGGAACCTCATCCAAAATCTCGCAGTAGGGTGGTGGGGGTGTGGGGGGGTCCTGTGTCACTTCATCGTAGGTAGGCAGCTTGCAGTTGGGCCAAGGTTCTGCAGGTGAACACAAGCAGGTTAAAAATAATAAAAGAAATCTAAAAGCAATCTATACCAAGAGAAAAACCTCTTTATTCCACACTGAAATCCAAGTGGCAATAAGAGGAAGCACACTTGGATGAAATAACTCCCATTACTTTGAACATCTGATTGCTCAGATAACAATGATGCCGTTTGTCACATTATGCACACCCCAAAGTCTCAGATTCAAATGAATAGGTGACCCCAGAAAAAAAAAAATCTGCATTCCCTGCTGGTGGCGCCAATGTCTTCTACCTTCGATCACCACCAGTGAGGAGTGTTTCTACTGAAGGATGGAGTAAGGGAGGCCTGCCACTTCCTATGTGGGCCTTAGACATTTTTACAATATGGATTGAGTTTTCTCTTCTTAAATGACCCCCCTATTAGCGGTGTTGTGTATTACAGCTGTACATAGCACTGTTTGGAAGAGATGCCGGCAGTTAAGTGAGGCAACATTAGCAGAGATCACCCCAGAATTCTATCTGACCTCAGGAAAATCACATTGGGGCAACCCGGAATGGGGGAAACTCTATACAAATGGAGAATGTACTTATAATAACGTGTAACTATAATTATCTGGTTATATAATAACACCTTAAATAGAACAGCAGCACGTTTACATCATTTCTATTAGAAAGTTCTTTATCTAGTAAAAATAAGAAAATAGACACAGTCACTCTAGGATAAATGTTCTACGCATTTATTATACAGTGCTGATTCATTTGCGAAAACAAAAGTAAAGACTTCACCATTACCTGTATCCTAGAAAAGCAACATTTTGTTTTAACTAGACTACATAGAAATATTAGATTACGGGCTCCAACCCCAGGAAGATATGGCTATGGGGGCACTCATGGTGCTGAGAGCTCACTGCTGCATGTCCATAGCAATGGCTAAGCTGTATATAGCATAGAACTCCAAATTCAGCCTTCCTGAAAAGACGGCGTGCTGGCATACACAATGTCTCATGAAGGTGCTCCCACTGAGGTCGTTACAGCAACTTTCAAAATACTGCATTGTTCCACATTGACCCATTCTATTCACTTGTTCTAAGTCTTATCCTGCTAAACATGGGCTTGAAGTGGAGGGTGACCCTGTCTCATTTATGCTACCACTAAATTCCCCATGTAATTTACTTATTCCCCTATACCCATGCCTGAAGGTGAGATTAATTGGGCAGCATAGTAGTGCCACTTGACAATAAGACGTGCCAATCCCGTTATCCCTAGAGCAGGGGTTACCAAATCATGGCACCCTAGAGTGTCAGCATTTTTTTCAAGGCACCCCTTGGCCAAAAGTTGGCAAATTCATCAACAATTAATTGTAGTAAATTGCGCTTGTATGTCACCCTTAGGATCAGTTACATGGAGGTTGACAGGGCTGTGCTTCTTTTTGTCCACATATATTTTGATTGGCAATCATTAGCACTGGTTTTGCCTATCACACTGACTAAAAATTATTTTATTTGGTACTGGACCACCAACCCGAGGCACCCCTGTAAGTGTCCTGAGGCACCCCAGGGTGCCACGTCACACAGTTTGGGAACCAGTGCCCTAGAGCATTGTAGTTGGTACAATTTAATTCCAGCCCTCGTACTAACCCAGGTCCAAAGACGATGATTGATGTATTTTCATACAAATATTTCCAGGTAAGTATAGTGGGAGATTCAACAACAATATTAATAAATTCAACAACAGTATTAATAAAGTGGACTATACTAAATATATACAAAGTAGTTTATTCTATGCACACACTTTTTTTTTAAAGTGCATCAGTCCCACACAGATATAGTGTCGCATATCAAATTAATCAGCACAGTCTCCTGGTGTGTCCTAGTCGCACCACATTGCGACTACACACCGCACCACACCACGACGTATTTTCGGTGAAAAAGACGTACAAAAAAAAAAAGATGCCCGGCACTAGCAGAGTCTCGTGGAACCTGGCACGCAAAGAGGGGCTGTCTGGCACGGCTGCAGCAAATGTGTCATTATCATTTCCAAAATCCCTAGCCTATTACACCAATATACATAATGCAGGAAAAGGGTTACCTAAGGCAGGAGCAGGTGGAGTAAACCCCTGGTAGGCCATAAGGCTGATCTCCCGTTGTCTCAGCTCATGTTGGTGTCTCAGTTTAACTCTGCGATGACGACAGGCACAACAACACCCAGCCAGGATAATGAGAGTCCAGGCCAGCCAGAACCCTAGCAAGAAAAACATGCATATTAATATTACCAATAATTGCCTCTGTCGTATTGCTGTCTAAAAATATTTCATTATATCTCAGCATTATGGTCAGCTGGGCATCTTGCACACAATAATAAACACAGTCACATATAGAAATGTCTTTAATGTGCGCAATATCCACGTAATTAAATCCTGTAGAAGTCATTGTACAAAAATCAAGAGGTACATCTCTCAGCAATATCTGATTCCTCCTGTACAGACCTCCTTTCAACACTTTCCAACAGGTTCTGCCTGCACCCTGCCCCACAGCCTGCACACTGTCCACTCTGCCCGCTCAGCCTGCACACTGTCCACCCTGCCCCTCGGCCTGCACACTGTCCACCCTGCCCCTCAGCCTCTGCCTGCACACTGTCTACCCTGCCCCTCAGCCTCTGCCTGCACACTGTCTACCCTGCCCCTCAGCCTCTGCCTGCACACTGTCTACCCTGCCCGCTCAGCCTGCACACTGTGCATCCTGCCCGCTCAGCCTCTGCCTGCACACTGTCCACCATGCCCCTCAGCGTGCACACTGTCCACCATGCCCGCTCAGCCTGCACACTGTCCACCCTGCCCCTCAGCCTCTGCCTGCACACTGTCTACCCTGCCCGCTCAGCCTGCACACTGTGCACCCTGCCCGCTCAGCCTCTGCCTGCACACTGTCCACCATGCCCCTCAGCCTGAACACTGGCCACCCTGCCCGCTCAGCCTGCACACTGTCCACCCTGCCCGCTCAGCCTCTGCCTGCACACTGTCCACCATGCCCCTCAGCCTGAACACTGGCCACCCTGCCCGCTCAGCCTGCACACTGGCCACCCTGCCCCCTCAGCCTCTGTCTGCACACTGTCCACCCTGCCCCACAGCCTGCACACTGTCCACCCTGCCCCTCAGCCTGCACACTGTCCACCCTGCCCCTCAGCCTGCACACTGTCCACCCTGCCCCTCAGCCTGCACACTGTCCACCCTGCCCCTCAGCCTGCACACTGTCCACCCTGCCCCTCAGCCTCTGCCTGCACACTGTCTACCCTGCCCCTCAGTCTCTGCCTGCACACTGTCTACCCTGCCCGCTCAGCCTGCACACTGTGCATCCTGCCCGCTCAGCCTCTGCCTGCACACTGTCCACCATGCCCCTCAGCGTGCACACTGTCCACCATGCCCGCTCAGCCTGCACACTGTCTACCCTGCCCCTCAGCCTCTGCCTGCACACTGTCTACCCTGCCCGCTCAGCCTGCACACTGTGCACCCTGCCCGCTCAGCCTCTGCCTGCACACTGTGCACCCTGCCCCTCAGCCTGCACACTGTCCACCCTGCCCCTCAGCCTGCACACTGTCCACCATGCCCACTCAGCCTGCACGGTCCACCCTGCCCCTCAGCCTGCACACTGTCCACCCTGCCCCTCAGCCTACACACTGTCCACCCTGCCCTTCAGCCTCTGCCTGCACACTGTCCACCCTGCCCCTCAGCCTCTGCCTGCACTGTCCACCCTGGCCCTCAGCCTCTGCCTGCACACTGTCTATACTCTGCCCCTCAGCCTCTGCCTGCATTGTCCACCTTGCCCCTCTGCCTGCACACTGTCCACCCTGCATACCACCCACTCCATGTTCACTCAGCTCCGTGTACTCTGCTCAATGTCGACTCCCTTCCAACAGTTCACCACCCTAGCCATTCCAATATGCGCTTCTTGCACGGTTCACCCTGTTTAACATTTGCACCCTGTTTACTCTGCCAAACATCTGCTCCCTGTCCACCACTCTGCTCCTACCCAGCACCTTCTTCCTGAACTCTGTTCTTCATCAGAAAAATATTAGCAAATGTATCTGGTCACAAGGGTTGGAAAGCTTGATGCAAAAACAGGAATAGCATCTGATAGAAAATCTGTATTTGATTGCAAAAAGCATTTTTTATCATTTGCATCTGATCTGGGAGTAATAAGAACCATGGGCAGTTCCTGAAATCCATACTTTTGTTAGTAAAATTAAGTGCTGTATATCACAGTATCCAACCACTATCATAGTGATTGCAGCAAGCTACCTTCACTTCTCAAAGTGACGGAGACACCAAACATGTCAGCAGCACACAGGGTGCCACCTGTCACTTTTCTATCAAGTGATCACATGTAGCTTTGACCTGCAGCCATTGCAAACGATCTTGCATTAAAACTGCTTGTATTCCAGTGCAGTATTGCAGACTTACACCACAGCTCATAGTAGTATGTGCAGCACTCGGCGTCCCCGCAGCAGTATCCAATCTCACATCTGTAAGGCTTCCGATCCTCACCAAAGCAGAACTCCCGTCCCTGCAACAGGACCATTAATTCATATGTAGTAATGGTGTAAATATGCAACATTAAATAGTAAGCAGTTTTACACCAGGTATACATAGAAAGGACAAGTGACTAACTCACTAACTTGCAAAAAAAAAATGCTTTATTTTTTTTCTAAAAGCAGCAAATTAGAGAGACGTTTTCTTGTTCTTACAGATAACAATTTATGCGACACAGTTTAACCTATAGACAAGGTCTTGATGTACAGTGACAGCTTCATATTAAGAATACACCCTGGTTATGAAATCTAATTCTGGTGAATGTATTGCAACAGTGCCTCGATCATGCTTACTAAGTGGTAACTTTCTATGGGGGCGGTTCAATTCAACGCTAATTAAATAGCGCCGGGAGCTCGTGCGCTCTGTGGTCGGAGAATGCCGGTTATCGCGCCTTAACAAGGGTGTTAAGGCGCGGTAACCGGCATTCTCTGACCAAAGTGCCGGATGCGCGGCTGTTAGCGCCGCGCTAAGCAGAAAAACAGCCGCGCACCCGGCACTTTGGTCGGATTTCTCTTCGAATCCCCAGGGGGGTGCGAGAAGAAATCCTTAGCGCGCACAAACAGCGCATTGTAATGTATAGCTTCGGGAGTCTCTCCCGTCGCTATTCAATAGTGCGCTGAATTGAACCGCCCCCTATGCTCTTAAAGGACAGAGTTGACTAAAGCAAACTGCATGTGATGTGATCCAAAGAACTAGGCAGGTAGATTTATTAAAGCTTCTAAGGGGGAACTCAATTGTTTCCTCGCACCCACAGCTCTTATCTAAAGTAACAGGCGATATTTAATTGTTGTGCCTGGGCACGAGGGCTGCGGACGCCCATTACTTATTGCGCATGTCGAGCCCAAACGCCGGACTTTGGGCAGATTTCTGCTCGCCACCTCAAGCGCATGGATGATCTGATCACCAGGGAAGGACTTTGTAGTGGCATTAGCGTAGTCGCAGGCGTAACTGTGGCAAAAGACGTAAGGACTGCCGCAAATCAAGCCTATACTCTCTAGATTGTGGAGAAGACGTGCTGCAGCTTTGAGCCCCCACCTGAAATCACAGCAATGGAGAGCAAGGGCACAGAATGGAGGAGCACACACTCTGCTAACACAGACAGCTCACAGGAGAACATGTACCGTGGTAAGAATAACTTTGAAAACTAATGCCATACAATTGTGGGTGCTGTAACTGTATAATTCTTCAGTGCAAGTGTACATGATCTGGGAACAAACAGGGAAATCGTGTGTGGAGTAATATTGCTTGTGTAACTTTAATTACTCTAAAATACAATTATTTGTTTTTGAGGTTTGCTATTGTCAGTTTACATAAGATGTGTTTTTAGTAGGTTCCTCAAAAACTCAGCAAGAACCACAATTTGCAGCAGCTTTACAACCAATTGGGTCACATTGCTCACTTTGAAAATGTTCCATGATGTAGAACTTAATTATTATTTAACGTAGAACACTCCTAGGGGTAAATTCACTAGAGCTTCTAAAACAGACAAGTGGAGGTGTTACCCATAGCAGCCCAATCAGATTCTGTCTATAGATGAGAGAAATGATAGCTAAAATCTCATTGGTTGCTATGGGTAACACTACCACTTTCCATTTTTAGGGGGGAATTCAATTATTCAATAGCACCTGCAGCTACCGATATTCATTGTTGGTGCCGTTGGATGCGAGTGCTGCCCATTATTTCTGCTTGCACCCTCATGAGGTGGTGAGAAGTATTCCCCCATAAATTGGTCTTTTTGGTGCCAAAACTTTACACGGCTAATCCCGATACATTTGGGTGCGACATGCGAGATAAGTAATGGGCGGCCAGTGGCACAACTATTGAATATCGCCCCCTAAGAATTAAAAATGAGACCAAAAGGAAGAAGAAAAAAGAAAATGATGCTAAGATACCTATGAGTACCACTACAAAAAAGGCACTGCAGAGGACTCCTATTATGAAGGAACTGGCATGCAACGGCTAATACCCCTTTCAGACAGAAAACCAAATTACCGGGTTAAACATTTCAACCCGGTAATTTGGTGATTTACACGGGACCTTTTTCAGTATGAAAGGGTCATCCCGGGTCTAAATTCCCGGAACTTCGACCCAAGAATTTATCAGGGTTGGAGACATGGGAATTTAGTCCCGTGTTGACCCTTTCAGACAGAAGAAATACCTGTGCAAATTACCGGGTTGAAATTTTTGACCGATAATTTGCTCTTCTGTCTGCAGGGGGGTATAGACAGAGAACGGCAAAGCAACCCAATACGCAAATGTCGGGAAAAAAAAAAAAAAAAAAAAATCGAGGTTTTTTGCCATTTTCTGTCTGAAAGTGGTATAAGATAGCCAATGGTACTAACTATTGGATATGTTACCACTTCTTTCAACTCCCTCCTCTGTACTACCACTCCTTCCTTACCCTCCTCCATCTCCACTAAAGAAACACTCCCTGGATCCTGACTGCCCTCCCTCTCTCCTCTCCTATGCATCTAAGCTACTAGAGAGGATTATTGCCTATCTCCTCTACCTCATCTCCTTTCTTTCCACCCACTCACTTCTTGATCCTCTTTAATCTGGCTTCCGACCTCTTCACTCCACTGAAACATCTCTCACTACAGTCACCAATGACCTTTTCATGGCCAAATCCAAAGGTCACTTTTCTTTTCTCACCCTCGTTGATCAGTTTGTTGACCACCCTTCTCCTCCTACACTGGAAAAGGTATATTCAACATCACTGTGATTTTGCAATATGTGGTATTTTATCTCATGATCGGGGTAATCATTTTCATATGGTAAAAATGCCTACCTATAGGTTTACACTTGTGTAAGAGGAGTAAGAAAGTTAGAGTAATCGCCAAGTTACTGGGACAAGACTATTACAATACTGGCATGCCTGTGAATTATACTGTGTAAGGAATATTAGTTACTCCAAGAAAGGAGAATTACTGTATCACTGGAATAACAAGGAAAACTGGTGTCATCTTTAAGTCAATATGCAACACACAGGGTTAAGTTATTCTTTCTACTGTACGTTTTCTCCTTTGTGTCGCCTGCTTTAGGGGAGAGGGTGCCCCTACCTGACATGTCCTTGCTCTGCGTATGCCGACACGCTCACGGCTATGCCACATCTTCCCCTTCACAAATCTAAATTGTATGTCTGATTCTTGTTAGGTTATGATCTGTACAAACTGTAATAAGGTGGTTTATGGGTAGCACGGCATCAGCCTTAATTTCTGTCAATCAGGTGTAACTGATTGTTGCCGACTTCTCCCATTAAGGAGAGTCTTTGTATTGACCTTCACGTTTGTCAATCAGAGCATACATTTCTGTAGCAGAAGACCTCATGTATGTCCAGTTTGAGGTCACACTCTGAGATAGGAAACCTTTCTGGCTTAAATAACCTTCATAACTCTTCTCGAAACAAATAGAACCTTAGCTGGCTTTGTTATGGGTAACGTTATTCCAATGCAATGGGAACCAGCCTATCTGATTACTCAAGCATTCATCATCCTGGCTTGGTGTCAATTAACAAATTTTTTGTGTTTGTTTGGCATTCACATAATTTAACCCTATGCTCCAAGTCCACACAGATTAAGATATTGCAGGTATCCTCTGGTTCCTGTCCAAAGGTGGAAAGCTGTCAGAATGTCTTTTAGTGGGGAAAACAAAAACAATTGTTTTGCCCTGCCCGCAGCTCCCGTGTAAAGTGACGTGAGAAATTCAATTGTTTAGGCCCATTACTTCTGCTCGCATCCTCCTGAGGTGGCAAGCAGAAATCCGTGAACAGTCGGGCTTTTGGCCGCCTAAACTTAGCGCACCCAGGACTTTACATAGATTTAAACCCCATTATGAGTCTAAACTTGGTGCACTTGGATGCAATATGCGCTGTAAAGTAATAGGCGTCCATTAACTCGCGCCGGCCGGCACAAACATTGAATAGCGGTCCCGCTAGGCTGTTTTAGCGGGTAGCGGCGCCCTGCCCTCCTTCTGTAGGGCAAAAAGCACCCTGCCCTCCAGAAGGAGGGCAAAAAGCGCCCTGCCCTTACAGCCTGCGGGTGCCGTCTTCACCCGCGGGTCGCAGTGTCCCGTGGGTGGAGAAATGTGCGGTGACCTGGTCGCCGCCAGAGAATGGACGCCGGGCGCATGCACCCGGCATCTATTCTCTCTGGCTGCAGCGCTTGGGGGCTGCCCGGCGTGTCCGTAAGTGCCAGGCACGCCCCCAGGTATGACGATAAGGGAATGCGTTTTATAGACACGCCCCCTTTTCATGGTCACGCCTCCTTTTCGGGCGCACAAAGTTGCCCTCTCTAGCTCCGGCGCCCTGCCTGCTGCCGGAGCTAGAGTGAACACTAATTGAATATCGCCTTGGCACTTTAGATGGGACATTGGGTGAGAGAAAACAATTGAATTCCCCCTTAGTGTCTAGTGCCTGCATATTTTTTTCATATAAGGACTTTTAAAACTTTGGAAACTTCAGTCTCGTGAGTGCCTCCGTTTGTGGATTATTATATATATATATATATATATTTTTTTTTTCTTTCTTTATATATAGCCAAGTATTGTAATAAATACTAAATAACAGTCAGCAGCACAAAGAAAAGAAAAGGATGATAGAAAGGCATCAGGTATATAGCTGCCAATTAGGGTTAGCTCCCTCCATGATGAGTCACTAATGCAAGAGACATGGGACTGTAATTCCCCGAGGTGCTCAGCAGAATAGTGATTGTTAATGCCTACTTCTTACCATGACTTTTTTCACATCTGTGTTGAGCCTATTTTGGCCCTTTTAGATCAGTAATGCTGGGCCGACACTATTCAGTTATCTGTCAGACATCTGTCCAATCTGGCTGGTTGGAATGAAAATCTGGCAATGACAATCGTCCATATGGTCCCAAACTGGAAGACAGACAATAACGACTCTTCAATTCATTTGTCTGAACGATCATTTTTCTCTGTTTTCCAGTGTTTGTGAGTAAATGGTCCATCGTCATTTGCTCCCATATATACCAGTTGAGAAAATATGAGATATGGTAAGAACTTACCCTTGTTATCTCTATTTCTACGAAGTCCATAGGGTTCCACAGGATACCTTGGGGTATAGGTGTGACGTCAGTCGCTGGGCACCATAGAGTTAAGCTTTTCAGCCTCCCAGGATGCACTAGGGTCCCCCTCCTATACCCCGCCCCCGAGCCAAGGCACCTCAGTTAGGTATCAAGCCATAGGCCGGAGGAGGAGAAGGAAGAGAGAGAAAAAAGATCTGGACACATACAAGAATCACATTCTCACCAGAGGGAGACGGAAAACCGGTGACCAGAGCAAAGCCCATCTGCAGCACAGGTGCGACAGGGCGAGAGTCCTGTGGAACCCTATGGACTTCGTAGAAATAGAGATAACAAGGGTAAGTTCTTACCATATCTCATATTTTCTACTTCAGGGTCCATAGGGTATCCACAGGATACCTTGGGGATGTCCCAAAGCAGTATCCTTTAAGGGTGGGGACGCTCCTGTGCAGAAAGGAGAATCCGCCGCCCGAAGGAAGCATCCTGAGAGGCGAAGGTGTCAAACCTGTAATACCTCACGAAGGTATGGACAGAGGACCACGTAGCAGCCTTGCAGATCTGAACTGCCGAGGCACCACGTCGAGCTGCCCACGAAGGACCCACAGACCTAGTGGAATGAGCCTTCAGAGAAGGAGGGACCGGTAGGCCTTCATGAAGATAAGCTTCAGAAATAGCCATACGGATCCAGGCTGCCAAAGTTTGCTTTGAAGCAGGCCAACCCTTTTTACGGAAGCCATAGAGGACAAACAAAGCGTCCGACTTCCTAAACGAAGAAGTGCGGTCAACATAAGTCCTTAAGGCCTGCACAACATCCAAAGAGGCCTCACCCACGGAAAGACCTGGTGAGTTAAAGGCCGGAACAACTATTTCCTCGTTAACATGAAACTGGGAAACAACTTTGGGAAGAAACTCGGGCCGAGTGCGGAGCACTGCCCTGTTCCCATAAAAAACCAAGAAAGGGGGTCTACAAGAAAGAGCCCCTAACTCAGAAACACGTCTGGCCGAAGCAATGGCCAGAAGGAAAACAGTCTTAGCTGTTAGCCATTTAAGATCCACTGAGCCCAGTGGTTCAAACGGCGGTCCTTGGAGAGCCCTCAGGACCACAGCCAAATCCCAAGGCGCCACAGGTGGAACAAAGGGCGGCTGAATGCGGAGAACACCCTGCATAAAGGTGCGCACATCCGGGATTGTAGCAATCCTACGGTGAAACCAGACAGATAGGGCCGAAACCTGTACCTTCAAAGAAGCAAGGCGAAGCCCATGATCTAGTCCCGCTTGCAGGAAGGCGAGAATCCGAGACAGACGAAACTCCCGCGGTGCATAACCTCTCGGTCGACACCACTGGAAGAACGTATGCCACACGCGATGGTATATCCTCGCGGAAGACGGTTTCCGAGCTCGTAACATGGTACGCACCACAGAGCTGGAAAACCCCCGGGACCTCAGCATGGCCGTCTCAACAGCCACGCCGTCAAAGACAGCCGAGTCAGGTCCGGGTGAAGGCAAGGACCCTGAGACAGAAGGTCCGGTCGTAGCGGCAACCGCAGAGGACTGTCCACGGACAGACCCCGAAGGTCTGAGAACCAGTGCCGTCTGGGCCACGCGGGAGCTATCAACAGGAGCGTCCCTCCTTCCTGTTTGAATTTCCGGATTACCCGTGGAAGAAGGGAGACCGGAGGGAACAGGTATGCGAACCGGAACGTCCACCTGACGGACAGAGCATCCACCAGAGACGCCCCTTCGTCTCTTGTGCGAGACCCGTACACCGGCAACTTGTTGTTGTGCCGGGACGCCATGAGGTCGATTTCTGGAAGACCCCACCTGTCCACCAGTAGTTGAAAAACGTCCGGGTGCAGGGACCATTCCCCCGGATGAACGTCCTGGCGACTTAGAAAGTCCGCCTCCCAATTTAGCACTCCCGGGATGAAGACCGCTGATATGGCCGGAAGATTGCGCTCCGCCCAAACCAGGATCCGAGAGACCTCTACGAGAGCCGCCCGACTGCGAGTTCCTCCTTGCCTGTTTATGTAGGCCACGGTGGTAGCGTTGTCCGACTGGACTTGCACCGGGCGACCCTGGAGAAACCGCTGTGCCTGCTGGAGAGCATTGAAGACCGCACGGAGTTCCAAGATATTTATTGGAAGCTCCGCTTCTGTCGGCGTCCACCTGCCCTGGAACAAGTGTGGACCCGAAACTGCTCCCCAGCCCCGAAGACTGGCGTCCGTTGTCAACAGGACCCAATTTGGAACCCAGAACGGACGTCCCTTGTTGAGGTGGGTCGTCTGTAACCACCACGCAAGGGACAGGCGAACCTCCAGGGTGAGCACAATCGTCTGGAACTTCAGAGACTGAGGCAGCCCGTTCCACTTGGACAGGATCAGGTGCTGCAGAGGTCTGGAGTGAAACTGGGCGTATTCCACCATGTCGAACACCGACACCATGGAGCCCAGTAACCTCATCGCCGAGTGTAAGGACACCCGGCGGCTGTGCAGGCAACTGCGCACCCTTGACTGTAAAGCAGAGATCTTGTCCTCCGTCACGAAGATCCTTTGCTGTCCCGAGTCCAATAAGGCTCCAAGATGCAGAATCCTCCCAGACGGGATTAGAGTGGACTTCTGCCAGTTGATTAGCCAGCCGTGCCGTTGCAGCAGTGCAATGGTCAGGTCCAAGTGGCGTAACAGGAGCTCTGGAGATCCTGCCACCAATAACAGGTCGTCCAAATACGGCAACATGCGGACTCCCTGCAGCCGCAGAGAAGCCGCCATGACCGCCATCACCTTGGTGAAAACACGTGGTGCTGTTGCCAGGCCAAAAGGTAACGCCCGAAACTGGAAGTGGTCGCTGCGGATTGCAAACCTGAGGAACTGTTGATGGCGCAAAAGAATAGGGACATGCAGGTAAGCGTCCTGTATGTCCAATGACACCAAGTAGTCCCCAGGTTCCAGCGCCAGAATGATGGACCGTAGGGTCTCCATCCGAAACTTCGGGACCCGCAAAGACTTGTTGAGTGCTTTGAGGTTGAGAATCGGACGATATGACCCATTGGGTTTCTGTACCAAAAATAGATTTGAATAGAAACCCTGGCCCCTCTGGGAGAATGGAACAGCCACTATAACTCCAGCCTGGAGCATAGTGTGCAATACCTTCCGCAGCTCCGTAGCCTTGTTCCGGTCTGATGGGAGACCCGTGGTGAAGAAGCGAGCCGGGGGTCTGTGCCGGAAGGAGAGGGCGTATCCGTGGGAAACCACCTCCAGAACCCAAGTGTCTGTCGTAGTGGTCGACCAACACTGGGCGAACTGTAGCAGGCGGCCTCCCACCCTGGGATCCCCCAAAGGGAGGCCCGGACCGTCAGGCCGCAGGCTTGTCATCTGGCTTGGGGGCCGGACGTCTGGTACTCCATGCCTGCTTCCGGGGCTTGACCGATTTCTTAGGGCCAGCCTGTCGAGGAAACAACTGTGGTTTGGGCCTGCCCTGGGCCCTAGATGACCGAAAGGACGATGGTCCCGAACCAGAAGGAGCAGCGGCCGACGGGAGACAAGCAGATTTGGCTCCCGTCTTATCCAGATCCGGACCGAAGAGAACTTCTCCGGTAAACGGCAACGCTTCCAGACCTTTCTTGGAATCTGCGTCCGCCTTCCAGGATCGCAGCCACAAGGTGCGACGAGCAGCTACCGCTGCTGAAGAAATTCTAGACACCAGAGTACTAATGTCTAGAGCCGCCTCGTTGATGTAGGTGGCCGAATCACGGAGATTGCCAATCAACTCCGCCTGTTCGGCCAGACAGTCGGATTCAAAAGAAGCCTCTAAAGAATCCGCCCAGCGCTCCATCGCTCTGGCAACCCAGCAAATGGCCATAGCCGGCCGTGCTGCCCCCCCTGCAAGGGAATAAGCGGACTTCAGGCAGATTTCTACCTTGCGGTCCGTAGCATCCTTAAGGGAGGACATGGATGGCATCGGCAATGTGGCACTACGGACAAGACGGGTCACGTGAGAATCCACCTGTGGAGGGGATTCCCACTTAGCAAAATAATTATCCGCGAACGGATAAGCCACCGCCAGGCGTCTCTGCGGCTGGTATCTTTTGCCAGGTTGTTTCCACGCCTCCTCTAAATGGTCCACTAACTGACCCGAAAGAGGAAAGACTGTGGCATCGCCCTTCACATCTTTGAAAAAGGCATACTTAGATTTAGCCGCTGGGGGAACTTCGTCCTCAATCACCAAGGCTGTGCGGACCGCCCGAATAAGTCCAGGAATATATACTTTGGACTTAGCATCAGCGTCCTTAGTATGGAGAGGTTCCTGATCGTAAGGATCCAGAATCTCCCCATCATCAGACGTCCCTTCGTCATCCTCATAAGGAGCGGACAGAGACGCCACCGGCCTTTTATGAGGCCGCATCACAGACTCCCCTTGCAACACATCCGACAAGTGCTGTACAGAACTCGTCAGGGAGTTAACCCACGCTGGCTCCTGAGAACCCGGAAGCGGGGAAATAGGGAGACTGTGGGGTACCACCAATTGTCGTGGGAACCCCTGCATGGGTGACGACACCACAGACTGCTGGGACAAACCCATCGGAGTAAACGCGGGCTGCGGAGCTAACTGGCCCACTAAAGCTGTTAACGCCTGAGCGAAACAAGCCCAGGGCGGCTCCTGTACCGGTGCTGTAACCGTAATAGGCCGCGCCATGGACAAACACTGCCGGCAAAGGCCCTCCGCGCTACCCTCCCCCTCCGCTAACGGTACTTTGCACGTGGTACACTGTAGCCGGAGGGGAAAATCACTTTCAGAATGGTGGCACCACGTATGTGACCTCTCTCACCAATTAAGTATTAAATAGGCGAGAGACCACCCTGCAGCACCGCACCGCAAGGGCTTTAGCAGAAGAACAGGGACAGTAATAAAGCTGACAGTTTAGAGAAGAAAAGTTACAGGCAGCGCTAGCACAGTCACATACAATGCAGAGAAATAACAATTCCTGCACTAACAGCGCTGATCACTCAACTACACAGACACAGGGCCTGGTAGGACACAGCGCTGCATACACAGACCTGAGCCACAGCGGAGGAGAGGTATGCGGGGGGACCCAGACCACGATGCTTCCGTCCAGCGCTTCCAGCAGCGTTCACCATGCGTTCTGGAGAAGATGGCCGCCGAGGAGCGGAGAGGAGGCTGGCCTGGGGGAGGAGCGCTGCCACAGGACCAGTCGGCAGCATGCAGAGAGGGCTGTGTGCAGCGGGGGAGGTGCCGGCTGTGAGACAGGGAAGGCGCGCTCCCCTAGCATGCATTTAACCCCTGGGACGCCGCAGCGCTACCGCTCTGCTGCGGTCCGCTGTCCCAGGGGGTAGTGGAAAGCGCAGGTTGGTCACCTGGCTCCACGCTGCAGCCTGTCCCCAGGGAGCCCCCTGCCTGGGGACTTAGGACCATGTGACCAGCGGGGACCCACCGCGGGACCCCGCTGCTTACCTTTGTCCCCCTTGGATTCGGCCATGGTTCGGAACATCTGGGGTCACCGCTAGCTGTGACCCCAGATGCTCACCAGCATCCCTGGATCGGTACCGGCGTTCTGGTACCGGCGGGGGTGTAGGGAAGACAGCATGGACGTCAGGACTGACTGTCCATGCTGTACATCCAGATGTGCAGCCACAGCTGCACTGAAGAAAGCTTCAGGGGCTCTTCTAGCCCCCCACTCCGACAGGTGCACCCGACGCCGGCCGGGCACCAAACTAAACTGAGGTGCCTTGGCTCGGGGGCGGGGTATAGGAGGGGGACCCTAGTGCATCCTGGGAGGCTGAAAAGCTTAACTCTATGGTGCCCAGCGACTGACGTCACACCTATACCCCAAGGTATCCTGTGGATACCCTATGGACCCTGAAGTAGAAATAAGGAATTTCACAGCTTTCTGAACAGCTGCTGGTTTCCTGACAAGAAGAGTTCCCTATTAGTAGCGGCTGCAGGGCATAAAGTGGTTTCAGGAGTACAAGTATGCTCCACAGCGGGCATTTGTACTGGAACGCCCACCAGCGGCTTAGCAAATCAAAACGACTGTGTACAAAGGCATAGCATCGATCGGAGAACAGTCTATTATAGGTTGAGTAACCTTATGGTTACTCAGAATGGCCACCGAAACCGAGACGCCGGAGCCATTTTTTACAGCGTTTGGAATCCCAGTCGCAGGTTGAGACACGCCTGCGTTTCAGTCGCCATCTCCCCGTTGCGGCCCACAAACTCTCCTTGTCTGTTAATTGCTGTGTGAATAAATTCTCACTTCTCGCGGCAACGGTAATGACTCAGGCGCATGCAAAGATCACTTCTACTCGCTCAACTTTGTCAATATCTGCATTGCGTCCATCAACTGTCTCTGCTGCATACAGTAATGTTGCCCTGACCTTCACACAGAAAACATACACCTTAGGCCTTTAAAAATAAATATATCTGAGTAATTGTCCTTTCATGTATGGAATATGTTAAGATCCAGATATCATGCACTATTGAGCCATGGCCACAATTATTAGATATTTTGCGTACTGCAGGCACCATAATACAGTCCATCCCGAAGATGGAAAATACATTATATGAGTGGTGAGAGGGGTTGCCTTTCACCTGAATTGCCCACATTCTGGTGGGATAAGCTCCCTCCACACATTCTGCAGTTACAATAGAAATTTGGAATTCCGGGTTTTCTGTGCAGCACAGCTCAAAGTGGAGATATGGAACTCCTTGTTTTCCAGGTCGCCCAGAGCCAGCAGGAAGTCAGCAGCACAGGAAGGTTTTAAAACTCTCACACACCTGTTGCTCATTGCTCCCGATGCTGGATAAGCTAGCCAGGCAATAGGCTGGGGGTGGTGGTTAGCATTAGGGCGCCAGGACCTGGAGGGTCCACAGACATTAGCACAAGGAGTGCTGGAACTCTTACTTTTATGTTGTTTGCTTATTTTCTGTTATGTGCCTGTGTTTGTCTAGGTCTAAACTCATGTATGCTAAGGTGCAGTGTTTGCTGCTATTAAAAAGCCACTGCTTTACCAAAAATACCTGCCTGTCTGGAATCCTCATTTCAAGTGTTACATATGGTGGCCCATACGGGGACCTCTGCACTGCTTTGTCGCAGTGCATACGCTAGCCGCTTCCAGCGTGGCAAGGGAACCGACACGGCAGAACGTTCGGTATACGCGGGTATGGTTGGTGAATCAGAAAAAAACGCAGTTATATTAAGGATACTGTAATTTGCTATGCATTGTACAAAAGCTGTTTGTGTGTACTGGGAAAAAAAAAAGTTACTTTGTTTTTACTAAGGTGCTTGAGATATAGCAAATGCTGATTAGTATCTTCACCAGCTAGTATGCTGTCTAATTAAGTTCACTCGTTGACTGAACAAGACACACATATGAAGGTGCCCATACATCAGAGTGGGGTTCTGCGATCCGATCGGAAATGCCGATCTGCTGGGTGGAAACGCCGGCCGTCCACTATCGATGGTCAGCGATCCGTCGCAGAATCGCTAAAATTTTCAATCTTAAATGTCCCTGATAAGACAATCACGATCATTTTTTGATCAAGATCGTCAAATCGAGAAAATCCAACATGTTGGATTTCTGCGATCCCGGAATCGCGGCAATCCATCGAAGAAGGATGGGACCCATTACTGAGGTCTAATTAAGCACTGCATTGCTGAAAGAGAAAAAGACAGGGGTTTTTTTTGTGTGTTCTGTTTAACCCATGCCTTGCTGGAAAAAAGAAAAGGATATATATATTTGTTTTGGGTGTTAAACATGAATTACAATTGCTTTGCTGAAGAAAGATATTTATTTGTGTAAACTGGCTTGTTATCTAAAAGCACCTACACTTGTACATACTCCTCCCACTACAAAAAATGGAGGAAGTTTTTCACGCTACAGTAAATTTGTTGGAGTCTCACCACAAAACAGAGGAACAAATGTTACAGTTAAGCTGGGTACAATTGATCGGCCAATGTATCTGCTGCATGTTGGGCAGTGTGTACCCGCGATACGTCAGTGCATATCGCATTGGCTGTGCTGCCAGCCGATGGACAGATATGTCTGCAGACATAGAAACAGACAAATCTCAGGTACACAACTCCAAATTATTAATATTATATATATATATATATATATATAAATGCAATAAAATTTTAGCATAATCATGGCCAAGGTTATGGGCCTACCCACCATATCCAGGTAACCTCTTTCAGGTAGGTCCCTAACATACTAGGGTTCAAATCCAGAGCGCAGGACCCCCCAAAACCGTCCCAGCCAAGCTGCCCCAGGGCACAACCATAGTAAGAAAAGTGCAGGGAATGAGCGACCCGCTAAGATGGCACCCCATTGGCCTGTGACCACCTACTGTCACCCATCCTCAAGGAAACGCCACTGGAGATGCCAGAGTCGTTTGCTATGAGTGCAGAGAGCCAGGTCATATAAGACGGGACTGTCCCAGAAAAACAGAGCCTATGGAGTGTGGGGTTGCTAGTATGGGCGATATGTACTCTGCTTTTTGCACGATGTTACCCCTGGATTACAGACCCCCGTTAATGTGGGAAACTATCATTGAATAGCCAAGAACTCTCAGCTATTATAGACACAGGGAGTGAGCTAACCCTTATCTCAGAGGCTGTCCTGCCCAGGCCCGTGGAAAAGGTGCCAGGGTTCGTTGAAGTACTCTGCGTTCATGGATCCACAGAAAACTTTTCCCGGGTGCGAGTGAGCCTCACCATAAAGGGGAGCGCTTATGTGGTGGTCGTCGCGGCTGGTCCAAGGATTTATTGAGCTCTTAAAGGAACCACAGAGACAACGCCAATGTACAGTCTCCAAGACCCTACCTCCGAAAAGGAAGAAGAGTGCAAAAGCACAACCAGTCCTCTTTGGAGAGCGAACCTCTGCGCAATTGATGTCGGAGGAAAGAAATCCGCAACACTTTGCCCGGTTACAGCCAGACGAAAATATTTGCTGAGGTGTCATGCAAAATACAAGTGTTACCATGGATGTGCTGGAAATCACCAACCCTCAGGTTCCTAGGGGTCGCTCTAGTTCGTCTGGTCCTACAGAAGTTTCGCTGGCGGACACCTTGTCAGCAAAACAGCGAAAAGGAGCGGAAGCCTTAGTTCGCAATAATCAGGATGTGTTTTCTTCCCTGCCGGGGCGCACTGCCTTAATAGAGCATGGGATAAATACACTTGAAGGAGTGGGCGTACAGCAGCGACCGTATCACATTCCTGACACACGGCGACAAGCTTTCCAGCAAGAAGAAAGTCCGGTCCCTGCACTTCTCACTAGACCACTCGGCTGTCACACTGGCTCTTTAACGAATATTATGTCCGCGGGGCAGTGGAAAAGAGCAGAACCCAGTGTCCACAAGAAAAGGATGGTTGCTCCTCTGGCAGAATGCACCACGCTCATGGGGTATGAAGAAGACACGCCTGGAAAGGTGGTTCAGAAGGCTGAATGGTCTCGGCTGTCGCGAAAAAAAAAAAGAGTCCTACCCCAAGCTTGGAAAAGCGAAAGTGGGGGATGTCTCTCACCTGAATTGCCCACATTCTGGTGGCATAAGCTCCCTCCAAAGGAGAGGAAAACAAGACCAGCACATTCTGCAGTTATAATAGAAGTTTGGAATTCCGGGTTTTCTGTGCAGCACAGCTCAAAGTGGAGATGTGGAACTCCTTGTTTTCCAGGTCGCCCAGAGCCAGCAGGAAGTCAGCAGCACAGGAAAGGTTTAAAACTCTCTCACACACCTGTTGCTCATTGCTCCTGATGCTGAATAAGCTAGCCAGGCGATGGGGTGGTTAGCATTAGAGTGCCAGGACCTGGAGGGTCCACAGGCATTAGCACAAGGAGTGCTGGAACTCTTACTTTTATGTTGTTTGCTTATTTTCTGTTATGTGCCTGTGTATTTCCAGGCCTAACCTCACGTATGTTAAGGTGCAGTGTTTGCTGCTATTAAAAAGCCACTGCTTTACCAAGTACCTGCCTGTCTGGAATCCTCATTTCAATAATACCCTGTGTTACTAACACATATATTTATTTTTTTCAATAAGGGGAGACATATTTAAAACATACAGTACCTCATACCCTACATAATTATCAAAAGCCATGTCATACTGTAGATTTTACAGATATTGGAACAGAAATAGAAACTGTAAGCCAAGAGTCATGGAAGCCTGAGGAGAGCTGTAATAACCCAAATATAATATAGCACATAGCGTGCGCTGATACCGCTTCAGGGCTTCTTACATCTCACCCATGGTGTGCTATCCCTTTTATAATATAGTACATGGTGTGCTATCCCTTTTATAATATAGTACATGGGGTGCTATCCCTTTTATAATATAGTACATGGGGGTAGATGTATTATAGCAGCACTTAACGTGCTGCTATATCGCTTCCTGCTTCGTCTCTTTACCGAGGCGAAGCAGGAAGCTCTACCAATGAGATGTATAAACATCTCATTTGCCGGAGCGGGGGAGCGATAACTCCCCCCTCCGGCGCTACCCGCTAGAGACCGCAGAGCATCAGCCTAGTGCTGATGCGCTCTGTCTCAGTCCCAGCTGGCTCCACTGAGCATGCGATCTGACCTTTCAGACATGGCCCAGGCTATCGGCGCTGCTATCTTGTAGATAGCAGCGTCGATAATGTCATTTACCGCCCAACCTCCCGATCATACATCGGAGAGAAGCGGTATCAGCGCACATAACATGCGCTGATACCGCTTCAGGGCTTCTTACATCTCCCCCATGGTGTGCTATCCCTTTTATAATATAGTACATGGTGTGCTATCCCTTTTATAATATAGTACATGGTTTGCTATCCCTTTTATAATATAGTATATGATGTGCTATCCCTTATAATACAAACATTGTAAATGTAAGATAACAACTAAAGTTATTTAAATAGTGAGTGAAAGCTAAGAGGAAGTAATAGTGCGAAGGCAAATGACACGATGTTATATGTGCACACACACACACATATAGAAATGCAAGCCCAACTACACACAGATGAGATAGAAGACTAAATATTAATATAAAAGGTATATACATATAACTGCTGCATATACCTATACTTGCACTGTATACAGATGTAAACCACGTATATACCGTACACACAACCACGGAATTATTTTCATATATACTATGTACACATATGAAGCTTATAATCTTGTATAGTATAAAGTGTACTGTATATACATAAGAACACATCTATATAGTGTACATATATAATCAGGGGTCTGGGTACTTACATATTAAAGAGACCACCTCACTAAACCACCTGCCACCGGTCTCCTCTTCATCATGACTTACTGACTGGTTAGCCGGCTCCGCAGTAGTATTGAATTTCTGGTCCCCAGAACTGAAGCATTACAGATAGAAAAGCTTCAGACAGACCGCAGACCCTGAGGTAACTTCTCCAGTGACTGACCGTCTTGTCAGCTAAATCGAGTTGTAGTTGACACCAGTCACAACAGGAATGTGACTTCCTTCAAAACAACTGCTTGCACGCAAGTTGACTTTAGCCAAGTTATTCACATAACACTTACAGATAAATTTGGAGCCAAAATACAACATTGCAGAATGGCCATTTATACACTTTCAGTTAACAAAATGCCTTTTTTTTCTGTAAGGCAAATCCCATATCGCCATCATGATGATAATGCTGGGGTCAGCTTACCGGTCACTTAGCCGTGAGGAAGAAGAGACAGTTTGATGTTGGCAGGTGTTTCAATGAGGTAGTCTCTGTCATACCTAAGTACCCACGACTATATAATGTACAAACATAGGAGCGCATCTATATACATATACACGTCTATATAGAGGGATCTATATACACATACATCTGTATAGAGGGAGATATATATATATATATATATATATATATATATACATACACACATACATATAATTTATAGTGTGAATAAGTAATCACGTGTGTAGTGTACATACATAAGCACAGACGTGTGTATATGTAGTGTGCATAATCACGTGTGTGTATAAGGTACATAGATAAGCACATGTGTATATATAGGGAACATACAATAGCACACATCTGTATATAGCGAACATACATAAGCGGGACTACATTCATAAGCACACACAGCCTTAAGCACATGCCTTATAGGGTATATACATAAGCACTTGTCTGTGTATATAGGGTACATACACCATATGCACCTGTGTATAGAGTACACTGATAAGCACCTGTGTATATGTAGAGTACATACACAAGCACTTGTGTATATATAGAGTACATACATAAGCACCTGCATATATATAGAGTACATACATAAGCACCTGTGATGTATGTGTGTGTGTGTGTATATATATATATATATATATATATATATATATATATATATATATAGTGTACATACATAAGCACGTTTGTGTGTATATAGGGTACATACTTAAGCACCTGTGTATATATCGTGTACACCTGTGATGTGTGTCTATATATAGGGTGCATACGTAAGCACATGGGTATATATAATAGGGTACATACATAGACTGATCCTCGCACTGCCAGCTCCTCTCTTCTCATCTTTCCCCAGCCGCTACCACTTCCTGTTCCTTGTCACTGCGCCTCATGATTGGCCAGTACGGCGACTTCCTGCTCGGTGATTGGTCACATTGCCTAACGTTATAAGACAACTGCAGGGAGCGAGCACTAGAGGGCACCAGCGGGACTGTTTGTTTGGGAAGTACACACGCGCTCTGGGCTGTCTGTCTGTGTGACAGTGTATGCGGCCAGCCCGCAGGCAGGATGTGATTTGCTCTGTGCAGACCTGGGCAGCGTGGCATTGCCCAACTTACATGCATCGGTCTGTGGGTGTTGCAGATCTGATGAAGCCAATAATTAGGCACATCCTGTGTCATGGGATGAGCTGACTGGAACTATTGTTCAAAGAACAATAACAAGTTACGTGTAATAATCAACACTTTCGGGATACCATTTATAATTGTAAATAATAACTTGTATGATTATTAAAATCTTACACTAAAGACTAATGGCCTTATTTATGGTCAAATTTATCACAAACTGCATTTTTAATGTGGGTTTGAAAAATATATCTTTAGGCACATTTACTGCCAGGAGATGGGCTTTGATAAGAGCCTGTCCTGGTAAACAGCTAGAATCAGTGTGACACTTCTAACTGGTTCAGGTCCCCGTCGCACACACTACACTCGGTGGGGGTGGCGATGAAAAGGGAGCTGAAGACTGTATCTGTGCTGAGTTTGTATGCGCTCTCTGGGCCTGACTCACAGCTGCATTTCACACTGCGCATACAACCAAACAGATTACATGTAATTGAGTATATGCAGAGGGGATGTAGTCTGCATCATGGCGTGCGGGATGTGGTCAGTCTAAATACTGGCGATGAAATCCCCACAGCGTCGGGATCCCAGCACCAGTATCCCGACCGCCGACATCCCAAAGGTAAGTATCGGCAGTTGGGGGGGGGGGATTAAGGTGCGGGGTTAGGTTTAGGGTAGGTGAGGGGGGAGGGTTAGGGTGTGGGGAGGTTAGGTTTAGGCATCGGGGAGGGAGGGGAGTGGAAGGTTAGGTTTGGGCATCGGGGAAGGAGGGGAGTGGGAGGTTAGGCTTAGGCACTAGGGGGGGGAGGTTAGGCTTAGGCAACGGGGAGGGGTTAGTGCTAGCATACTTGCCTATGGGTGTCGAGATTCTGACTGTTGGGATGCCGCTATCAGTATTCTGACCAGCAGCATCCCGACTGCTGGCAATCCATACCCACCCCTATGCAGAAAGCGCTGTTTGATTGCAGACAACTCCCTCACGCCAGGTGCTGATAGTGATGATGGAGCTCGTTTAACAAGCAGATGGATGGAGGTGGTGCGGCAGCATAGATGCAACCAATTTTGAATTGGGGGAAGATCCACTTTTGATGCAGGAAGTATATAATAATGCTAGTTAACAAGAAATATTAAAGTAATAAGGGCCATTACAATATAATACACCAGTAACAATGCTAGGTAAAGTGTATTATGGCTGTAATACTCTCTAATATAAAGTAATATTAATATGGATGTGTCTGGATTAAAGCCTGGTAGAGCATAGTATGACCATTCTAATGCCTTCTGTGACTAATGTCTTGTAGCACTCATTTTCCCATTGTTGCTGCCTCAATCTCCAACGTCTGTACGTATCATGTAACACATCCACCTTATCAATCATTTTATGTGACACTACTATGGTAAAAACAGGAAAAAACAGAAACATACATTTTTTTTTAAGAAACTGAGATATATCTTTATCATCTGTATTAATTGTGGCCCAAATGTAACCTATCACACCAAAGTTCCTCTGATGCACCCAGCATAGCACTGTGACATGTCGTACATAAGGGCTGGCAATCGCTGATTTAAAGGGTCATTACATCTAAAATAGAAGTTTACTTTTTCAAATCTATAAAGGCAACATTTGAGATATATTAAATGGTATCCACTATTGCTATATAATAAGCCATTCAATATAGTTTGCAGTGTGCCTGATTCAGAGATGGAGGCTGTCATGCCTTCAGCATAGGGTTTATGTTACATTAATTCATATTAGCAGCCCCACCTAGTGGGCAGGACAGCAGCATCTTAAATCTGATCCATTTTGTCCCTCCTAACATGCCTTAGCAGTCTAGCAATGCATTCTGGGCTAAGGAGCTGTAAGCAGCCATTTCTTATTTTCACCTGGTTCCAGGCAGACATCTCATATGCTCAACCCTGGTATAGCATCCGATGGTGAGTTTCTAAGCTTTAACTGTGCAATCATAGATCTGCTTAGCTAGTTATGTATGTTAACTGTACTATGTCACACTGCAGCCTATACCTTGCATACTGTATTACTTCATGCTGTTAACATGGAATATGCAATGTATATGTTTGCCTTGCATTTCCATGTACATATTGTAATTGCCCTTTTATTGTTTATATTTACAGTTTTACCCCTCACACTCGTTCATACGCACGTATCTGTGTACATTCATACAAGTTCCTTGGAAGATAGAGTATTGTTTGCTCCAAATTTGTCAGGCACATAGTGAGGGGCAGGACAGAAGCAGTGCTGATATTTACGCAGTTGAGGGATGTTCTGCTACTGCGCATGTGCGAAAAGTCCAGAAATCCCTCACTGCGCAGGCGTGAACCAATGTGTATGATAACCTTTGCAATTGGGAACGACAGTGCTAACACTTGAAAAGAAGTTTGTGATCCCTGGGCGCGTCAGTGTGGAGACTGGGAGGTTACCTAAAGTGATCGCAAGTAGGGGCCGTGTCATGGGCGTGTTTTGGGAGTGTTAAGGGGCATCTGTGAACACTGCTGGTTCATTCCATGAAATACAGGACACAATACATGAAAATTAAATTGTATCACAGCAGATGACGAGACATTTTCAACTTATTTTCATTCTACTGATGAACTTAATGTAACTGTTACAGTGACTTCAGAAGATGCAGTTAACGGTGACTTGTTCTATGTTGAATATGATGGAAAGAGTTACCCCAGGTGAGATCAAGAACATCAGAGATGGTGAATACTTAGTGAGCACAATGGAGCAAGCTGGCAGCAACTGGAAATGGCTATCATCACCAGATGAAACATTTTATACATCGTCACAGTAAATCAGGAAGATAAACAGGCCTACATTGATTAATTCACGTGGATTCTACAGGTTTGAGTAATTTGTATCAGAACCCTTTGACTGGGGACAGAAATGTAACATGAGTTACATTCGTATGTAACATGAGTCACATGTCAAATTTGATTTTAAGCACAGTTTGGTTAACATTCAAACTTTTGTTTGTCTGTCAATAAGTTTTGGGTCTATAAGTGTATAGTATAACAATCATGTTGTAATAATAATTAGGAGAGCAGGTTTAAATAAATATATAAGTTCCCTCAGTTCCTGTGTCCATTCTGTTGTAACACGAGTCTCGCATATAAACCATAACATTGAACTACCAAGAGTGTACATTTTTTTTCTGCTACCAAGCTTTCATTATGACTACCTACCCCATATATTATTGTCATATTTTCAAAAAGTTGAATTTCAATTTCATTTTTGTGTATGGTGCATTTAAACTTCTAAAGATTAACATGAAATGTAACGTGAGTTACATAGAATAACCCTGCTGTATTCCCAATCACAATCCATTGCCTCAGAGGGGTGTAGTAGGTATTACCGCCGGCCGACAGCAGAAGCCCGGCAGGGTTGAAGATCCCGAACGTTAAAATGTAAGCAGTAACTAACCCTATTCTAACCCTCCCTTGGGGGTGCCTAACCTCCCCAAGTGCCTAAACCTAACCGCCCCTTCCCCGCAGCCTAACCCTAACCTCCCCCGGGGGTGCCTAACCCTAACCCCCCTTCCCCTAACCTAATCTCCCCGGAGGGATGCCTAACCCTAAGTCCCCCCCCCCCACGGGAGCCCCCTAACCTAACCCTCTCCCTCCGCGGCTGTCCTCGCCCGGCATCGGTCTATTGACAGGCTTCGGGATTTCAACGCCTGTCATTAGTACCACGCCGGGATTAGAAAGTCGGGAAGCCGGTGGTCGGTATTTAGACTGTCTGCTTCCTGACCACATCCCCCTCAGAGGCCATGTTTAGTTGTATTAGAGGAAAGTAGCTAAAGTCGACCCTAGGCTACCACAAATGTTGATGGTGCGACCTGTATTTACAATCTCCATGACAAATGCACAGACCATGCAATCTGATAGTAGGCGTCTCAGCGCTCGTACACTCCATCGGCCCATGGAGCACAAAGAGAAGACTGAGATTAGCATTTGCATATTCCTGCAACTGCTATTGTGAGTGGCCGCATTATCAACCATCTCTGATCAGGCTCAGTGTCCACTGTGTTTATAGGAAGGAAATCTGGTGTGCATTAATTTCTATTATAATTTATATAATAGTAACTATTGTAATTGATGGGAAGCAAAGCATATATTTTAAGTAAAAGTACTTTATTTCTTTGTGTCAGAGGGAACGTATGATCTTGTTCAGGCTATCACAGATATTGCAGGTCATTACTGTTTTGGTGGCTAATGCTGCTACTGTCACCACCGCTACGGCCAATATAACTCCATGGCAAGATGATCTCATTACTCATAGGCTTGATTAATTTCATGGAGAGGTAGCCCTACATGAGAATAGGAAAAATATTTTCAGTATATATTTCAGTAACCACTGCTACCATCAGGTCAGGAAAGCATTAACGGAAGGTCATTTACAAGACAAAAATCATCTGCTGCGCAGTGTAAAGGTAGCTATGGATTAGTTACTAAACATGTTCTATACTGTGATAAAGAGACATTGAGACCATTTTTTGACCTTTTTAGATAATAAATAGACTTTTATTCCACTATTGTTGGACTGGACTAAGGGCCTGATTCAGAGCCGGACGCTATTTGCGGTCGTTCGTTCAGAAAATAGGGGTGGCTTTTCAAATGAACCGTTCGCTCTTTGCGGTCTGTTGGCGCCTCTAGGTCTGAACGAGCGAACAAAACTTGCAGTCGTAATTTTGAAATAAACGCCCCCTGGCCGCTCGCATCATTCGTCATGTCCACTATTTATTAGATTAATCGAGTACATCGAACGGTGTATGAACTGCTCGCTATTCTTGTGGTTGGTTTTTCCTACCGCAATGTTGCAAACAGTTCTGACTTAAAAAAAAACAAGTGACGTGGGCAATGACGCTGCTGTATTAATTATGCACACCCATAAAACGCCCGTTTTGACCTTTAAGCACGCCTGTGTTCTGATCTCCATTCCCCGTTTTCAAGCACCTTCCCCTGTTACCACCCACATACGCCTCCTCCTGTCACTCAAAATAGCAGGCATTCGCTATTTAGCGAACAAACGATTTTCGGCCGCACAGACTGGTTCGCGCATGCGTATTACGATCCGTACGCATGCGCAGTTGTGCGAACATCGCTTGGAACGAACGAGCGGCCGCTTACGAGCGGCTCTGAATGAAGCCCTAAGTTTTTCATATATCGATTTGGTTTAACCTGCAACCAGAAGAATTGCCCATATTTTATGTCTGCCAGAAAAAAAGCTTCTGAATTCCTCTATAAAGGCAGCAAAACTATCTGGATTACAACCTCTAACAGTGGAGAGGGGAGGATTCCCCACTCACACAGCTAATACATGTATGTAAGGGCACCTAGATTTCTGCCAAAGCACACAGCTTATAGAGGAAGGTGTGCACGTCTGGAAGGGAGGTGTGGGGTAGAGTGTCTGAGGTTCCTAGTAAGGTAGGAGAGGGCACCCAACATGCCTCATTGTGTGAAGCAGTGGAGAAATGAGATTTCAGTTTGTGAAGCCAAATCTCTGTAATAGAATAAGAGGAAGGCTCTTTTTGGTTGGTGCTATATTTCATATAGAGGGTGCATGGCCATTTCAACACTGACAACGTGTTTCAGCTTTGCCGCAGCTCGGAGCTGGTAATATTTGGGTTTCATCCTACACTTTTAATGGGATTCTGGGAGGGAGGGTCAGGGAAAGGAGAGGGGGAGGAACAGAGTACTAACCGACAAGTGTATGTATTCTAACCCGGTCGGGATGCCGGCTGCCGGCATCCTGTACCCATCCCCATGATTCATTTGAGCCATTAATTATGCAAAATGAATCAATATTTTGACTTTGATGTGACGCGTAAAGCTCTGCACAGAGCAGCTCTTTATATTGTGCTGCCACGCTGCACACCCTGGCTTTCTCCTTGGTTGCTGAGCGCCTTTACCATCCTACTGCTTCAATTTAAAACCAAGGTGTTTTGCAGTACGCATTGGCAGCTCCATCAACATAAAGGGAAAAGAAAATCCTTCTTTTGTAGTGAATACACCCTTTTTAGAAACCTAATAGATTATCCTTTCAACTTGGATATTTCCTCCACATAACCAATCAATGGGCAGGATGCAGCAATGTCAGAAATGCGGTCAAACCCTCAAACGCAGTTTGAGGGTGTTTGACCGCATTTCTCATATGCACCAAGCCCCAGAATGCATCGGATGTGGTGGGTAGCGCCTTCAGATAGTGTTACCCCATAGAAAATTTTGGGCTTCTATTCGTAAAGAGATGTGAAAGGGATCCAATGGGATCCACCGTGGCGCCCGCATCTTTCATAGACTCGGAAGTCCCTCACTCACAAAGGAAAGCTCTTATTTGGTGTTTTTCTACATGCATACCGGTGTAATGAATGCTGGCATGCATTCGAAGAGTTGCAGGATGCATCGCATGCAAATGGCGATCTGTCATGCATCCCGTCCATTGAGAGAAAAGTCCAGGTTATGCACAGAATGTGTAATGTTTTCAGGACTCCCGATTTTCACTCACCACTCCCCAGCAGCCTCTGAAGTCGCTAATAGAAGGCAGCACTATCACTGCAGGGAGAGTGGCTGATGTGGGTCTGGAAGCAAGTGGGAGCCAGCAATGCCGAGTCACCCTCCTAAGCCTCATCCTAATTTTGCTATGGGGCCTTGTTCCGCCACAGGGATGAAGCCTGTAATAACAAGTCCGCAGGTAGCTTTCTGTTGGATACCATGACAGCAGCTGTAGCCCCATCTCTAGCTGAATCCTCAGAGTAACTGGGGAGCTGCATTCTGCCCATATGGAGCTGTAAAGGGTGAGCAGCTGCTCTGAGGCAGAGATAAGACATAGCTATGAGACCTTGGAGCTAAATGCAGGCAGTGCAGAGCGATGCACTGGGGAGGAGCAAGGCGATTACTAGGATTTTATATGATAATTAGTGTATACTGAGGCTGATTCTGAATTGGACACGGCTCCTTTCACGGCCGCAAATAGCAAATGTTGGCAAACTGCATGTGCAGAAGCTATTTTACACATCTCGGATCATCGCTGGGCATTTCTGGGCAGCAACTGGACATTGACATTGCGTCTGTGTATGGAAAAAGAGCGGCTTACCGCTTGAAGCCGTACGGATTCTCACACTAGCCCCATGGATACTCTCATTATCATAAGGTAGTGAATCTGCCTTCGGCGGCTACTCGCAAACACAGCTACTTTGCACCCGACTCAGGATCAGTCCCAATGCTTTTAAAATAAATCGCTGCTTTAAAACCAGAATCCTAAATTTAATAAACTGTTTTTTTTTATATCTCACATTTGAGCAACTCACCGATGAAGAATAGATGAAAGCAGCAATCAGCAATAGAACCAGAAGCAAGAACATGGCACACAGGAATCTGCAGCGATATTTCCGCCATAGTATGTATCGCAAGCCCTTAAGTGGAGCCGTAAACCAAAGGAATGACGTGTCCTGCCGTCTAGGGAATAGAGGGAATTATCAGGTTTGGGACACATTCTATACATGGGATAGAAAGCTGAAGGAGTGTATAAGTATGAGAAGGCCTACACCAGGAATACGATTTAGAAGTTAGTGAGCCAAACCAATAATTCGCTAAAACATTGTTAGACAATGCCATGATGTACCTACACATATTCTATGATGTCATTTTATGGTATTGTAAGTTACAAAACTGACCTTTTGAAGTATGTACATTTCTATTATGTAGGATTTCTCATCATTAAATACTTACATGGGTGGATTCAGCTTTGGGTTAATATTGGGCTCTTCTTGTCCCTTCCCAGCTGGACACTCCTCAGCTTCTTTCTCCGTTACCAGCATTAAACTGAGCTCAACTTTACCCTAAAGGACAACTGTAGCTTATTAATAATAATAGATGCCATCATTTGAACATACTGTATGTTAATAAATGATAACTCCACCCAAAACTGATTAATCACATTTGGATGGGGTTCTTTAAATGAAACATAATGAACACTGGGCCTGATTGAGAACTGAACGCTATTTTGATGTTCTCGCAGTTGAGCGATTATTGGTGATTTGCGCATGTCACAGATGCATTGTGCACGTGCTGCGGATAAATTGTGATCACGCTCGCTGTGATGATTCACGCTCAGTTGTCTAACAGGAAGAGACGAGACCATATTATTGCTGGTTACAGGGAGTGCCGGCAAAAACGCTGGGTGCCAGGGTAGTTTCCTGGGCATGTACTAGCCAGCGTCTGCGATCACGTACACAGAGAACAAAGCTCCAGCGTCTCAATTACCACGTCCACTCTGAGTGACCATAGACTCACTCGAGGAGTTGATGTTATGAGAATCTGCATGCAATGCCGCGTTTGTGTATGTAGTTGTGGGCAGCTACGAGGGCTCCGGTGGGCGTCTCCATACAAATTCTGCCGGCTGATGCATTAGCATATTTTAGCAATTGCCAAGTGGCAAACTTTGCAAGTGCATTTGCATTAGCGTACAGCTCTGATTCAGGCCCAATATTACTTACTTGGAATCTGGGAATCCTCCATTTCTGTGGTCAGTAGAGGCTGTGCTCACTCCAACCAAACAGGTGTTATTATCAGCTTGTTATTATCTTTTATACATTGACAACACGCCGCAGCCTTCACTGATTGCTGCAGAAGTCGGGTCAACTGCTGGTTTGGCAGGAGCACCGTAAAATAGGCCAGTATTAATTTGTATTTACACTTAGCTTATGTAATCCCAACTCAGGGCCTGATTCAGAGATGTACGCAATGCCGATATTTATTTATTTTATTTTTTTCGACGCAGATCGAGCAATCGTTTGCCATTGCACAGGATCTGCCCACATAGTGAGTGACAGGAAGTCACTGTTTGGGGAGGTAATGGGAGGGGTTAGAAAACGCAGGTGTGTCTGACTGTTTAAACGCTGTTACACGGGCGTGCGCAACATAGGACGCAGATGGGTGTCCCTATGCTTTGGCAAGTATCAAATTGCAGCTGCAATCGCATTAGCGTCCGTCTCTGAATCAGGCCCTCTGTGTTAAGGTGTAATTAGGGCCTGATTCAGACCCGCTCGCTGCCGGAGGCAGCTCGCAGGTCTGATGGGCGGGTTTTTTTTTTTTTTTTCTTCAGCCCGCTCGCAAAGCTGTGGGTGACTACCCACAACTTGTGTGAGCGGCCTGTGGTAGGGTCTCGGCTCCCGCAGGCCCGAGTGGACTGGTGATGGAGCAGCAGATATGCTCAGCTCGCAGCCATTTTATAAACCACCAGAGCACTGTGGGCATCTCTCCTGCTGGCGGTTATCGGCTGAGACAAGCAGCCGTCACAAAATGTATCCCATGCTATGTTACAATGGGTATGGTCAAATGAGTGAGGTTGTGGGCTGTTTGGAATACTGGGCTCTTTTTACATGCTGTGCCACCTGCTGAAGGGGGCGAGGTCATGCAGTATTGGAAGTTTGTACTACCTCTCAGTGCCCATAGGACCCCCACAGCTCTGTTAATGAGGGAAATGATGTGTATTTTTTGGTGGAATTATACTTTGCCATGAACTATTTTACAAGGATGGGACTTTATCCCCTCCTTATATGAGCTGCATTATACAGTGCCAGGCAGAAAGTGGTGTAAATGCTCATCTCAGAGAGACATAAATAATAAATAGAGCTGAGTGGTTCGGTTTTGACTCTGATCTTCCCACCAAGCAAAGCAAAACGTCATCTTTCATGGACTTTTCGGCACAGATTACTTTTTGCCTCGTTCTGGTCCAAACTTAGAGGGAAGATCTGATCCAAAACCGAACAGCTCATCTCTAATAAATAGTTATATATAGACTGCATATTGAAGGCATAGTTCTGGACAAGCTTTGCAGGTGTTTAGTGTCTGGGTTAGTATGTGGCTTTAATTTTGTGTGTATCAAATTAGAAGTAATGCGCATGGCAGGCAACATAAACCTGTTCTACAAGGCTCCCAGTGATACAGCTATGTCTAGCATACCGAAAGCCGGGGTTCTCTGCTTTGCAGGGACACACAAGGCCACCAGCCTCTTACAGACTTCTGCTTGAAGAGAGAAAAGAAGCAGGGGCGGGACAGGCTCGGAAACAGGTATGGCAGAAAGCCCCATCTTGTGTCCAACCCTTTCATTGTACTCAGAGTACAGTTCTCAGGACAGCGAGCAGGGCGGGGGGCATGGGTCAGGTTAAGCTCTAGCACACCTTTTGGAGAGAAAGAGAATCTATTTAGAAACCTGGATAACATATTTATTACCCCCTCCGCCCCCAGTCTGGTTTTGAATCATGGTTGACAAATTACCCAAGAAGTCATCAGCTGAAAATTTGTCATTGTCCCAGACTTGGATGATGAGTTTTGGTGGCAGGTACATGGCATTCTTATCCAAGCTCCAGAGGTGATCCTGGAATGGTGGACACAGGAATAAAGGATGTCATTAGATCTGCTTTGTTTCCATACTCAGACATCCTGGGCGTGTTGCAGAAGTGAATGTACATGTCTGATGATGATAATAATGACGACCAGTTGTAAACCAGGCACATGTGCTGCCGCTGCAGAGGGGTACTCATCTACTGATGCCTACAGGTCTGCGTATGTGTGGAAATACGGTAATTTGCAGAGCACATTTATTTAGAACTATGTACTCTCATTTTACTTACAACTCTGCCTCTGCCCCCAGCTTATACTGTGCGAATGAGCAATGTATGATATGGAAGGATAGTGTAGTGCAGGGGGACCTAGTATGAGTTGTGTTGTAAACATCCTGCATTGGCTACCATGTCTTGGATAAATTATTCTCCATAGACCTCCTTCACTGTCAGTGGCGGGCTGGGCCGGGGGGCAGGGTGCTATGTGCCCCCCGGGCCGCAGCGTCATACGGGCCGCGGGCAGTCTGTGTCACTGTGACACAGACTGCACCGCGTGTGTAGCGCTGACTGGACGGAGTCCGGTCAGCGATACACAGCACAAACACACAGCCGGCTCCGGCAGCTATGTGTTTGCTGTAATCAGCAGCCGCTGAGAGTCTGTCAGACTCTCAGCGGCTGCTGCTGCTCCCACTGCCATCTTCTGGTTCCCGCAGTGGGTAATGGGAGAGACGTCATGAGTAATGACGTCTCTCCCATTCAAAGCGGCCGGAGGAGCTGTTAGCGGCGGGACCAGGAACGGGAGTTTCAGGTAAGTGATTTTTTTTATTTTTTTTTATTAAGTCTCTCTCTACTGGGGGGGGGGGGGGGTTTGGGGCCTACCGGGGGGGACTACTACTACTGGGGGAACTACAAGGGGGGACTATTGCTACTGGGGGCACTACAAGGGGGGGGGGCTACTACTGGGGGCACTACAAAGGGGGGGACTACTACTACTGGGGGCACTACAAGGGGGGGACTACTACTACTGCAGCCACTACAAGGGGGGGACTACTACTACTGGGGGCACTACAAGGGGGGGGCTACTACTGGGGGCACTACAAAGGGGGGGACTACTACTATTGGGGGCACTACAAAGGGGGGGGACTACTACTACTGGGGGCACTACAAGGGGGGGACTACTACTACTGCGGCCACTACAAGGGGGGGACTACTACTACTGGGGGCACTACAAGGGGGGGGGGCTACTACTGGGGGCACTACAAAGGGGGGGACTACTACTATTGGGGGCACTACAAAGGGGGGGACTACTACTACTGGGGGCACTACAAAGGGGGGGACTACTACTACTGGGGGCACTACAAAGGGGGGGACTACTACTACTGGGGGCACTACAAGGGGGGGACTACTACTACTGCGGCCACTACAAGGGGGGGACTACTACTACTGCGGCCACTACAAGGGGGGGACTACTACTACTGGGGGCACTACAAGGGGGGCTACTACTGGGGGCACTACAAGGGGGGGCTACTACTACTGGGGGCACTACAAGGGGGGACTATTACTAGGGGCACTACAAGGGGAGGGGACTACTACTAGGGGCACTACAAGGGGAGGGGACTACTACTAGGGGCACTACAAGGGGAGGGGACTACTACTAGGGGCACTACATAGGGGGAGGGGACTACCACTGGGGGCACTGCATCGAGGGACCACTGCTGGGGGCTCTATATAAAGGGCAATACTGGGGGTACTGCATAGGGGGGAGACTACAACTGGGGCCACTATTTAAGGGGCATTGCGTAAGGGTTACCACTATTGGGGGCACTGCATGGGGGGTGGACTGCTACTGGGGGCACTATATAAGGGGCACTGCATAGGGGGTACCACTATTGGGGGCACTATATAAGGGGCTTACTACTGGGAGCACAAGGGGCACTGCATAGGGGGGATCACTACTGGGGGCACTACTAGAGGCCTGCATAAGGGTGTTCTCTCCTGTGGCACACGGGGCCACTGCATATGGGCACTACGACAGGGGGCTGCCCCTAATCTTTAAATTTACCTTTACGGGGCACGTTCTTCGGGCACCCTGGTTACACGCTACTCCTCTGCCAGGGCCGCCTGCATGCATTTGCCCCCCAGGCTAAAGTTGCCAGCCAGCCCCTGTTCACTGTAGTGTCACTAATGGAAATCTTCCTTACGGGATACCTTTAAATTGACATTCACTTTGTCGGCAGTGAATAAGCATACGGGGACATTTAACCGTGTCGGCGGTATAACATTAAACATGATCGTAAAACATCATGTTTAAAGTTATATTGCCAAAACGGTTACATTTCTTTAAGTAACATTACAACAGTGTCGGTATTATGTCAGTAGCATTCTCCCGTCGGCATATTCCCTGGCTGTTTATAATATGGCTATTTCTCGTTCCTTACACCGCATCTTCAATTGCAAACATATATTTTATCACGGAAAATATATTTCTATGTACCCTTTTCTGAATGACACACATTTGCTCTGTATCAATGTACTCAAAACTAAAGATGAATCTCCAGTTGAAGACACCAGTGCCGTCTAGTGACCGATAGTGGATATCTGTACGTTGTTTGTCACACTCCATCCCATCAATCCACCTGCAGAAAAAGACCCATTCCATACATGTTACAGCCTTCAGTCCTGGCACATGCAGATGCTATTGTGTATTGTGCATGTGCCCAGCTGTTTGTTCTGCATGTTTGTCAGTTTAAACTGTAATATTACTTTTTCAAACTGTCTTACCCCTTTACATAGATATCAGACATCATTTCACCAAAGAAACTGGTGTCTTGAAGATCCACATCCTGGGTCTGCCAAACAATGCATCTTAAAACATACCTATTAGGAGAAGGAGGCCAGTGAGAAATACACTTGTCCAACTTTTTTGTTTGATAACTGAAGAGTACATCTTATTGTCTGGAGGTCATTTATGAAGCTGCTTAGTGCAAAAGCATCTTTTGATAGCCCACATGCAACTGTGCCGAATTTTCCATCACGGCAAATGGGTTTATGGTGTAAGATAGCAGAATGTCTGTGTAGAGTTAGCACAGGCAGAGGGGAGGTGTTGGGTAGAGTCAAGGTATCCATAGCACAATACGCAGTGGTGTACCCATACGTCCCTATATAGGGAGCAGTGCACACAAAATATTTATGGAGTGATAATATTGAAAAGAAGGGTGGAGATGGCACATATGTATGTATTGTATGTCTATGTCTTTCTGTGCAGAGAGGTAAATGGTCATTTCCAGTCCACAAACGTCCTTAGCTCTAAGCTGATGCAAATTCCTATATACTATCTGTTAGGTCTTTTTATAGATTATTAATGGTCCTGTTCTGGCTAATTTCCAGATGCACTGGAAGCAATGTAACAAAGTGTTAGACACATCTATTTGCCGAATATAATAAAATCACCCCTGATGCCCCCACATGCTGATGATAAATGAAGGCGATAAATAAGGCTATACCAAGCAGTGTTTATGTATAAAACATTAGTATTTATAAATAAAAGATTGGAACTAAGTTCAACTTTGATAGGTGTTTACACAGTGTCCCTCTGCTCTCAGAAGTGTGCCCAGAAAAATCGCAGGGGGCAGGCTTGTACCCAGATGTGCGCTGGATGACCATCTAGGCACTCCGAGGGAAAACCAATGTGTTTCTGGTGCGCATCAGCTGTGCTTGTAAGCAACCTTCACTACCAGAGATTATAAAAACATTTCTGTCTTTTTTTTTTTTTTATATATATATATATTTATAGATAGACAGACAGATAGATCTATATATCTAATATAGTACCAGGGTGTTTCACTCGCTATTAGCACCAAAGATTTTCTTATAATTTTTAAAATATTTTACGTAATTTAGTGAAATTTAACACAGCCAGAGGCGTCACATGGGGGTGCGGGCTGACACTCCCCCACAGTGAAAGGACCCAGGTGCTGCACTGCAACACAAGGCTGTCAGCACCCCACCCCCTCCCCGTAGTATTAGATACAGGACCACGGCGGATTGTCCTTTGAGGCCACGCCCCTTATCCCCGCACCGGGTGACACCGTGGGGAGTGACGCCACTGGACACCTCGTGTCTGTGTGTTACGTGCCAATATGAACCGGTACACCGCTGAACAATGCGTACTGGAAAACTGAGACAATATAGGTTCATATCGGCACGTAGCACACAGACACGATGAATGTGGATGCCTCAACAATACTTCTAAGCAGCAGGAATACCTACTGACTAGCAGTGGTGGCTCCAGAGGTGAGGCGCAGCGCATTCCAAAATTCAAATTGGGGAACCACACCATCTGGCATCCTCAATGGCATCCTCAATGGCAGTTGGTGTGGTTTCCCTATTTGAATTTTGAACTGCGCTGCAGACTAGGGTGGGGAACAGCTGGCCTTCACTTTGTGCATGCATGGATAGCTGGCCTGGATGCTAATGGTGAACACTTGCTATGACTTCCTCATGTTTCTCATAGACCAAGGTATTGTCTCAGTCACATTTCACTAAATTCCATCAATTACTTTAAAAGTTCTAAGAAAAATTTTGGGCCCAATAGCGAGTGAAAACTCGAAGCACTTAAAATAAGTTCAACTAGCAGTAAGAGTTATTGGATTGTAAACTGGGAAAGCTAATGTGAATGTTCTCCATATCATGACAGGAGTTGTTGTATATGTAAACTTGGGACAGTTACTGTGATACATGCTGGTAGTTGTGGTGCTACGGATGCAGTGTCAAGTGGAGTGGTTTGTTGTGTTGAGAATGCTTCTGAAGACGGAGTGTGATATAGTAAAATGGGAATGGCTGTTCCTGTGTATGTTGTGTGCAGATACATATGGGGCACAAAGGGAAGCATGCTCCTAGAGGAAGCAAGTTGCCTGCAGCAAGTGTTAAGTCTCTGGTTGAAGAGGTACAAATCCAGGACTGAAGTCTACAGTGGAAAGAAAACTAATGTGTTGCAAGGAGGTGATTTAAAGTTTTTTGAACTCCTGTGTGATATGATGGAGGATAGCTCTTTTCTATATACTATGTTGCAAAGTCATGTTCCAGAGAAAGAAACATCTAAAAATGCAGAAGAAGAGTAAAACTAACAATGTGTGTGATCAGTGTACGGTGCCGGGCATACTTGCCTACTCTTACAGAAGGTGCGGGAGACTCGCAATTTTTATGGTAGTCCCCCACAACCCCGGAAGTGTGGGTGAATCTCTTGCATTCCGCCCACTTCCTAGTGAAGTGAGCAGGAAAGGGAGATAATACCGGGAATCGCAGGTCTGTACAGAGGGGGCAGGGCTAAAATGATGCAATTTGTCATGTTATCCCCGCCTCTTCCCCACGGACGTGGCATTGCCGCGATTGGGAGTGGGGCCTAATGATGCAAATAGCAAGGTCATGCCCTCGAAATGGTCAGCTGCATCTCCCAGAGAGGAGCAACTAAAAGTCGGCAAGTATGGTGCTAGGTCTGCTAGTAGAAGACTATGGGCCTGATTAAGAGATGGACACAGCAGCACAACAGCTGCGTCTTTGAGCATAGCTGCTGTGCGAAAATATGCTAATGTAAATCAGGCTAAATCCAAGAAAGAGATTTATCAGTAAGTACCAAAATCCTATTTTCTCCTTCATCCACTAGGGGACACTGGAGTATGGGGTATGGGTATGGACAATGGGGACATCCCAAAGCTGACCTCCTGGGTGGGAAGCACTGAAAAACCTGCCGACCCAGCGACCAAACTTAAATAGGGTCCGCCAGAACTGATGGTAGGACAGAATGTAAAGCAAGAGCAGAGGAACAAGCACTGAATAGCACAGATGATAATCAAAACTCCTCGCTGGACAGCCTCAGCGAATTCCACTAAAACACCACATGGAACTAGGTGAAAAGGCGACCCTCATCGACAAAAGCGGCTAAGAAACTGACAGAACACCTTTTAAGGTTCAACTCAAAGCAGACCAGCCTGACCCTAGGTAGCAAAGAGCACCAACAAGGAAATTGCACTCAAAAGGAAGGAAAGCGAGAACAAGCTAGAGAAAAAAAAATGACCAGATTTGAATACAGGGAAGATGCAGCTACAGCTGACAATAGAAACTCCGCAATTTCCGGGCCTCAAAAGGTTATATGACCTATAACCGTTCCTTTCCACAAAATCTGTAGCCAAAGGCAAAGGTGTAGCCGAGCTAAAGCGAAAACTAGAGTATACATAAAGGTCAGAGCCAACAACAGGACAGTTGACTAGGACCATACTTAAGGTTCATCTAAATTAGGGACTCAAAGACAGTGGAAGGTTTAGATCGTAGGAAGTGACATACAAGTTGAGATCCCACAGGGCAGAAGGCAGAGGCGGCACCAAGGGTTATTGGAGTCTAAAACACTTGCCGAGGCTCGGATAACAGGAGAATCAACTCTGAAAACAGACAGACAACAAACAACCAGTAACCTGCAGTGAGCCTAGGTGAGTCTGTGTCTAGAAAAGGGCATGGACTAACTGGAATACACCAGCTTGGATCCCCTGTGACAAGAAGGGGATTAATGGCACCTGTCCCAAGAGAGAACCAAAGGATGGACTAAGAAACAAGATCATGTAATTGAAGACATGCCCCATCGGTGTCAGGAACAGTCTCAACAGATACAAAACAGTGAGGCTAAGCAAGTCCTCCTGTGTGGCAGACTAGACTGTCGCCGATTCCCAACTGGACCTAATGCCATATCTGAAGAGAGAATTAGCACTCTTCCACCTGGCAGAGAAGTTGAAATTTTAGAACGAATCCTGAGAGAGAATGACAGTCCCGCCAAGGTGGAGAAAAAAAAATGTGACAAAGGGAGGAATACTATCCCTTTTAAAAGAAGAACTGGAAGCACTAGCTCCACATAGCTGACAAAACCCTCTGTCTACAACTCTCACACCTATCAGTGACATCAGCACTGGTAAAGCTGGCAGGGTGACACAAAACACCAGCGCAAGCAGACAACCGTATCCCTCTAGGAAGCAGGAACAACAGTTGTGGTGTACTGACCCACACACTAGGAAAACTAAAGTTTTAAAGCCAACTGAAATTGAAGGGTACCATATAGGGGCAGAGGACTGTCCGGACAGCAGCTACGGTGCTATAACAGGTGTGTGTTATTGGAGCATACACCTAGGCATTGGTGGGACAAGTCCACTTACCTGTGAGCGAAAGGAGCCGCCTGGTCACTTTGTAGAACTTTACTGACTTGTTCAACGTCACAGCTACCAACATCCTCAGGCATGAAGAGTACCCATAAGATCCGTAGGTGGTCTGAGACCCAATGATCTTCATCTGGACTTCAGACTGCAGCTTTTGCAGCAAAATATGCACCCTGCGTAGAAAACTAGCAGAATTGTTAGTTGTGACATGTATGGTCATACAAGGGGCTGCACTTTATGACTGACAGAATTACAACAGCACCCAGACTAAAGGAATTGGGTCAGGGAAAAGACCTGACTAACAGCTCAGTGATATAAAAGATCTATGGGGGATATACATATATCGAGAATACATATATGTAACAAGTGGTCTTCCTTAATCTATTTGCTAATAGAGAAGAGGTTGATATTCTTACAGTACAACCTAAAGCTATCTCTCATCCATGAGAACATAGTGTAAGCCTCTTTATACTAACCCAAAAAATGGTCAAGCGCTTATAGCTAAGATAGGTAGAGACATAGAGAACAGAGTGTAAGACATTAGTAGCTAGACTCTGTACCCATCGAGTTATACTTTGAGATACAACGTATTTGTCCCTGGACCTCGAACCAGTGACAACTGGTCAGAAAATGTGGTTAATATAATACAACCCCAACTCGACTCTGCCTAGCTTCCTGGAGAGAGGCTTACGGGCCTGCAGAAGTATCAGCTGTAACTACAGTCTATATATGACATGTCAAGTCTGTGGAGTACAGGAATATAGCAAAAAAAAAAAAACACCTCGAAAGGGGTGCGTGAAAAGCTAGGTAGTGGTTCCAACCAAATGAGGGATAGTGAATAATAACCCTGTAGTCATATCACATCACCTAAAGCGACCAACAAGCCATAAGCCCAGTAGCGGGTTTAAAGCAGGGATGGGGAACCTCAGGCCTGGGGGCCGTATAAGGCCCCCGGAACCATTTGGTCTGGCCCTTTGAGCTTTTTTCTGCTTGCCTCATCTGGCTAGCAGGGTGCCTAGAAGGTCACCCTGCAGCCAGCATCTATGCAGCAGTGCCACCTGGAGCGTCCTTAGGACGTCTCAGATGGTCACACCGCTGCCCTTACAGCTCCCAGGAGCATCCTCAGGATAATCTGAGCATTGATGTAATCACCGTTTATTGTGGCCCCACCTCCGTGTGACGTCACATGGAGGGGGCGTGGCCTGCACCGCGCCCGCAAATAATGTTATATATATCAAAATGGCCCTCGGCAGAAAAAAGGTTCCCCACCCCTGGTTTAAAGGTTTCTGCCCTGAGAGTTATAGGCAAAATATTCACCCTAGAATGGGAATTAGATAGATAGATATAGATAGACAGAGGCATGTAAATGTATGAGAATTTCTCTCTTCCACAGGGAAAAAAAAATGCTAAACGGAGTTGGATCCTAGCCAAACTTCTGCACTAGGTATCACTGCTTTGCATAACATAAACTTAAAATATAGCTCCTATTCCAATATAAACTGATAAGAATAGATACTACACTTGATTTTAGGTCAAAGCTGAGAAGCGATAACCCAAGACCTAAGTGCTGTGAGGAAGAAATGCCCCCCATTACATCAGCCTGAGCTGTACCTGGATACCCAGTGCCCCTGGAGCATGCATATATGTAAAACCCAACACCTATACCCTTTACATATACCTGTTTTCAAGTACCTACATATATAAGATATGCACAGCATAGCGAACACACACACATATGAAATAGGTGGGTACGGCACCAATAATAAAATTAGATAGTATTAAATAGTGATATAAAAAATTGTGTCAAGTTTATAGCAAACCAAGCCTAAAATATTGTGGTGTCAGCTGTAAGTCTATATTAAAATACTGGTAAAAGTAATTGGTAGACAATAGATGTAAGCAGAATTGACTAAATAGCGACTGATTTGCTGGGTGAAGAAGGTGTAACCTAATAATATTGGTGCTGAATGTGTCAGGTGGTATATATAAACTACATGAGTGAAAAAGTGCAAGTGCTGATAAATAGGTGTGTGTGTGTGTGTGTGTGTGTGTGTGTGTGTGTGTGTGTGTGTGTGTGTGTGTGTGTGTGTGTGTGTGTGTGTGTTATATATATATATATATATATATATATATTAGAGGAGTGCACCGTCCACTTTTCGTGTTTTGGATCTGGATCTTTCTTTGTGTTTTGGATCTGGATTGGTTTTGCCAAAACCACCCTTCCGTGATTTGGGTTCTGGGTTTTGTGTTTTGGATCTGTATTTTTTTTTAAAAACAGCTAAAATCACAGAATTTGTGGGTTTTTCTGCTCCTATGCTATTATTAACCTCAATAACCTTAATTTCCACTCATTTCCAGTCTATTCTGAACACCTCACAATAGTGTTTTTATGTCCAAAAGGTTGCACCGAGGTAGCTGGATGACTATGCTGAGAGATACGAGTGGGCGGCACAAACACGTGGTCCATCTAGGAGTGACACTGCAATGGCAGACAGGATGGCAGTTTGAAAAACTAGGCCCCAAACAGTACATAATGCAAAGAAAAAAAAGAGGTGCACGATGGAATTGTCCTTGGGCCCTCCCACCCACCCTTATGTTGTATAAACAGGACATGCACACTTTAACAAACCAATCATTTCAGCGCCAGGGTCTGCCACACGACTGTGGCTGAAAGAGAGACACCACATAGGCTTTAAACCTTGGTTCGTTTGGGCCCCCACAAAACAAGCTGGCAATTAATCTGCCCCTGCACAAACTGGCTCTACGGAGGGAAGATGTCATCCTCATCCTCCTCAACCACCGATTCCTCACCCTCTTCAGTGTTGTGTACATCCTCATCCTCACAGAGTATTAACTCGTCCCCGCTGGAATCCACCACCACAGGTCCCTCTGTACGTTCTGGAGGCTGGTCTCCCTGGAAGAGTTGATAATTCATTTTTATGAACATCATTTTCTCCACATTTTGTGGAAGCAACCTCCTACGCCTTTCGCTGGCAAGGTTCCCGGCTGCACTAAACACTTTCGGAGTACACACTGGAGGGGGGCAACTCAGGTAAAATAGAGCCAGTTTGTACAGGGGCCTCCAAATTGCCTCTTTTTCCTGCCAGTACAGGTACGGACTGTCTGACATGCCTACTTGGATGCTGTCACCGATGTAATCCTCCACCATTCTGTCAATGGTGACAGTATAATATGCAGTGACAGCAGACATGTCAGAAATTGTTGCCAGGTCCTTCAGTCCGGACCAGATGTCCAAACTTGGTCCTGTCTGCCCTGCATCACCGCCAGCGGGTTGCTTAGCATACCTAAGTTTTTTCCTGGCAGCCCCAGTTGCGGGAGAAAATGAAGAAGGAGCTGTTGACGTGTCACGTTCCGCTTCAGCAGACAGTGTTTTCACCAGCAGGTCTTTGCACCTCTGCAGGCTTGTGTCGGCCGGAAAGAGAGACACCACATAGGCTTTAAACCTAGGATCGAGCACGGTGGCCAAAATGTAGTGGTCTGATTTCAACAGATTGACCACCCTGGAATCCTGGCAAAGCTAATGAAGGGCTTCATCCACAAGTCCCACATGCCGAGCGGAATCGCACCGTCTTAGCTCCTCCTTCACTTTCTCCAGCTGCTTCTGCAAAAGCCTGATGAGGGGAATGATCTGACTCAAGCTGGCAGTGTCTGAACTGACTTCACGTGTGGCAAGTTCGAAGGGCTAGAGAACCTTGCACAACACGGAAATTATTCTCCACTGCGCTTGAGTCAGGTGCATACCCCCTCCTTTGCCTATGTCATAGGTGGATGTATAGGCTTGAATGGCCTTTTGCTGCTCCTCCATCCTCTGAAGCATATAGAGGGTTGAGTTCCACCGCGTCACAACCTCTTGCTTCAGCTGATGGCGGGGCAGGTTCAAGAGTGTTTGCTGGTGCTCCAGGCCTAGGCACGCAGTCGCTGAATGGCGAAAGTGGGCAGAAATTTTTCGGGCCACCCAAAGCGTCTCCTGCACGCCCCTGTCGCTTTTCAGAAAATTCTGCACCACCAAGATTATAGTGTGAGCAAAACATGGGACGTGCTGGAATTTGCCCAGATGTAATGCCCACACAATATTGGTGGCGTTGTCAGATATCACAAATCCCCAGGAGAGTATAAGTGGGGTAAGCCACTGGGCGATGATTTCCCTCAGTTTCTCTAAGAGGTTGTCGGCGGTGTGCCTCTTACTGAAACCGGTGATACACTGCGTAGCCTGCCTTGGAACGAGCTGGCGTTTCTGAGATGCTGCTACTGGTGACGCTGCTGTTGTTGCTGCATAAGGTGATACATCTACCCAGTGGGCTGTCACAGTCATATAGTCCTTAGTCTGCCCTGTTCCACTTGTCCACATGTCCGTGGTTAAGTGGACATTGGGTACAACCGCATTTTTCAGGACACTGAGGACACTTTTTCTGACGTTTCTGTACAGTCTCGGTATCGCCTGCCTAGTGAAGTGGAATCTAGACGGGATTTGGAACCGGGGACACACTACCTCCATCAATTGTCTAAATCCCACTGCACTAATGGCGGACATCGGACGCACGTCTAACACCAACATAGCAGTCAAGGCCTCAGTTATACATTTTGCTTCAGGATGACTGCTGTCGTACTTCATCCTCCTCGCTAAGGACTGTTGGAGGGTCAATTGTTTAGTAAAAGTAGTGGTGTTCCTACTTCCTCTCTGGGATGATGAACGATTCCCAGCAGCAGCAACAGCGGCGGCAGTAGTAGGTGTAGCAATGCAGGATCCTCCAGAGGAATCCCGGATAGGAGAGTCAGTCATGCCAGTGACATGGCCTGCAGGACTACTTCCGATCCTGACTAAGGAGGAAATTGACGAGGAGGGAGTTGACAGTGTGGTTTGCAGGCGCTTGGATACAACAGGACAATGGGATTTAGGTGTCCCTGGACTGCTTACGGTCTTAGCCAAAGTTTCTGAACTTGATAGTAACTTTTTATGAACGCGCTGCAGGTGCCGTATAAGGGAGGATGTTCCTAGGTGGTTAACGTCCCTACCCCTACTTATTTCACCTTTACATATGGTACATATGGCAAGACAGTTGTTGTCCGGATTTGGATAGAAATATTGCCAGACCAAAGAGGTGGAATGTTTGGTTTTCTGCCCAGGCATGACCGTGATGGGCTTTTTCATCCCACGGACAACAACTGTCTCCCCCAGAGCCTGGTTTAAACAAACCACATCACCATCAGAAACCTCCTCGCCAACTTCCTCCTCAGCGCCAGCTACACCAGTATCCTCATCCTGTTGTACTTTAACAGTGACATCTTCAATTTGCATATCAGCAAGTGGACTGTGGGTGCTCCTTTCAGCACTTGCAGGGGGCGTGCAAATGGTGGAAAGAGCCACCTCTTCCCGTCCAGTGTTGGGAAGGTCAGGCATCGCAACCGCTACCACACTTGGACTCTCCTTGGGGATTTGTGATATCTTCTTAGAACGCACAGTTCTTCGCTGTGCTTTTGCCAGCTTAACTCGTTTGATTTTTTTAGCGGGAGGAGGGCTTCCATCGTCATGTGAAGCTGAACCACTAGTCCTGAACATAGGGAAAGACCTTAGCCATTCCTTGCCACTCCGTGTCGTAAATGGCATATTGGCAAGTTTACGTTTCTCTTCAGATGATTTAAATGTTTTTTTTTAAGGTCATTTTCCTGAACTTTGTCATTTGGGATTGTATGTGCCCTCTACTATGACATTGGGCATCGGCCTTGGCTGACAACGTTGATGGCATGTTATCGTCTATGTCATGACTAGTGGCAGCAGCTTCAGCACTAGGAGGAAGTGGTTCTTGATCTTTCCCTATTTTATTTTTATCGGAGAAAGTTTGGTCCTCCATTTATGTTATATTGATATATACGTGCGGCTAAGGCGCACACAAACACAGAAAATAATTTTTTATTTTTGTTGGAGACTAGTGCACTTTGTGGGTTACACCAACCTTTAAGAAATGAGCCAGCCGGCTCTTTACTTATGGGACACAGGCGCACGCTTGGCGCTGCTCCTTTGTTGATGCACGTGCAGCTACAGCCCACACAATTCACAAAGACAGAAAAAAAAGAAGAATTTTTTATTCTTTGTGGAGCGCACTTTGAGGGTTACACCACCCTTTAACAGACAGACGCACGCTTGGCGCTGCTGCTTTGAAGATGCACATACAGTGCACACAATTCACAAACACAGAAAATATTTTTTTATTTTGTTTGGAGTGCCCTTTGGGGGTTACAGCACCCTTTAACAGACAAGCCAGCCGGCCCTTTACTTATGGGACACAGGCGCAAGCTTGGCACTGCTCCTTTGTTGATGCACGTGCAGCCACAGTGCACACAATTCACAAACACAGAAAATATTTTTTTATTTTGTTTGGAGTGCACTTTGGCGGTTACAGCACCCTTTAACGGTCAATCCAGCTGGCCCTTTACTTATGACACAGGCGCACGCTTGGCACTACTTTGTTGATGCACGTGCGGCTACTGCGCACACAATTCACAAACAGAAATTTTTTTTTTTTTTTTTGCACTTGGGGGGAGCACCCCTGATGGACAGAGCACCCCCTGCACAACACTACAGCACCCTTTTAGGACTGGGACACTGCACAGGACTTTGGAGTGGACACAGCCCCTATGGACAACAGCAGCACAGCACAACACAGCCAGCCCCTATGGACTTTGGTGGAGTGGACACAGCCCCTATGGACAACAGCAGCGCAGCACAACACTACACTACACAGCCCAGCCAGCCCTAACTCCCACCCTCCCTCTTCACTGTCCACAGCCGAGTGAGAAAATGGCGCCAACGCGGGTACCTTATATAGGATCCAAAACCCGGAAGGCGGGATGATGATGTTTTGCCTTGATTTCAGATCCGAGTCAGGCGGGAAAAGTCGAGCCTGACTCGGATCAGGGGGGCTCGGATTTCAGAAATCCGAACCCGCTCACCCCTAATATTAATATATATATAGATAGATAGATAGATAGATAAAAAAATCACAATTTATTCAGATACAAACAATAAGACAAGTGTATAGGTAAACACCAAACAAGTATATGCACAGGTATTTACTAAAATATATTATTAAGAACAATAATACATGTAGCTAAAAACCCAGAGGCAAGAAAGCATTTAACAAAAACTGGTACATTCTACTTATGGACCCTGTATTAAAGAATATCCTACCACATACAACACCCGCCACACCGATGCTATTAACTCTTACTATGCACCGGGGCAGTGTCAGAATGAACAAAGTGCCGCTTCCGGAGATTGGAGCGCACGCGAAGGACAGAGTCGGGGGTCACATGTCAACGTTTCCGGCAAATGAAGTGCACATGTCACTTACCCCTCAGTCGCACACTGTACCACCTGACTCAGGTAGGTGTCAAACATCGCGTCCGGATGACGTTGGAGCCGCGCCTAATAGATAAAAGCATCTATATAACATGTTAGAAATGTATCATGTTAGACCGCCTGCTGAGAGATATGGTTAACCTGGAGCAGCTCCAGCAAATCTCTAAGGACTGTAAAGAGACACAATTGAAACATACTATGCATCATATAGATGCTAACTACTGCGCCCACTGTGCTAGTGTGAAAGTGTGGAGGTGAGAGCAAGCACGAGATCAACCCTTCATATAGTGAGGGTGTCACCATCCTGGGCATCAGTAGTCACCCCTTCTGGGCTTCAGGGATGGCCAGACTCCTATCAGAGTGAAGCCTCCGGTAGTGAAAATGGCGGGAGTCTGCGTGTGGGATCGCGCCAAAACATGAGACCTGAAGGAGGGACCTCATTGTTAACGTAGCTGTGACTCACCTATAAGGCTGTGGGAGCAGCTGAAGCCTGGTCTCAAAGATGACCAGCGCATATGGGAGCTCCACAGTGTGAGCCCTCACCAACTACTGTGGCCGGGTGCTGGGCTGAGGGGGCGGCGCGAAACCCGGACATGAGCCAGTTTAGCTATGGCGGGTCCAAGCAGAGGCAGTTGCCTCAATGCAGGGGCCCCCTCTCAGGGTCACCGGACACAGGCTGCAGTAGCCATGGTGATGCCCTTCCCAACGGGTCCCACGTAGCGGCTGACTGTCACAGTAAGTCTACCTGTCCTGAGAAATTAAATAAAAAAACGAATTAATACAAAAGGGCTGGAGACAGCCCAATGTGCACCGGCTCTCTCGGGCACATTTCTAAAATTGGGGCTGATGGGACATAGAGGGGTAGCAGCTAGTCACACTTCTAAATTATTTAAAGTGCCAGGCTCTACCACTGAAAAATATGAGATATGGTAAGAACTTACCTTTGTTATCTCTATTTCTACGAAGTCCATAGGGTTCCACAGGATACCTTGGGGTATAGGTGATGACGTCAGGCATCGGGCACCATAGAGTTAAGTTTTCAGCCTCCCAGGATGCACTAGGGTCCCCCTCCTATACCCCGCCCCCGAGCCAAGGCATCTCAGTTACGTACCAAGCCATAGGCCAGAGGAGGAGAAAGAAGAGAGATAAGAAAGATCTGGACACACACAAGAATCACATTCTCACCAGATGGAGACGGAAAAACCGGTGACCAGAGCAAAGCCCATCTGCAGCACAGGTGCGACAGGGCGGGAGTCCTGTGGAACCCTATGGACTTCGTAGAAATAGAGATAACAAAGGTAAGTTCTTACCATATCTCATATTTTCTACTTCAGGGTCCATAGGCTATCCACAGGATACCTTGGGGATGTCCCAAAGCAGTATCCTTTAAGGGTGGGGACGCTCCTGTGCTGAAAGAAGAATCCGCCGCCTGAAGGAAGAATCCTGAGAGGCAAAGGTGTCAAACGCATAATACCTCACAAATGTATGGACAGAGGACCACGTGGCCGCCTTGCAGATCTGGACTGCAGAGGCACCACGTCGAGCTGCCCACGAAGGACCCACAGACCTAGTGGAATGAGCCTTCACAGAAGGAGGAACCAGCAGGCCTTCATGAAGATAAGCTTCTGAAATCGCCATACGGATCCAGGCTGCCAAAGTTTGCTTTGAAGCAGGCCAACCCTTTTTACGGAAGCCATAGAGGACAAACAAGGCGTCCAACTTCCTAAACGAAGAAGTGCGGTCAACATAAGTCCTTAAGGCCCGCACAACATCCAAAGTGGCCTCACCCACTGAAAGGCCAGGTGAGTTAAAAGCCGGTACAACTATTTCCTCGTTAACATGAAACTGGGAAACAACTTTGGGAAGAAATTCAGGACGAGTGTGCAGCACTGCCCTGTTCCCATGAAAAATCAAGAAAGGGGGTCTACAAGAGAGAGCCCCTAAATCAGAAACACGTCTGGCCGAAGCTATGGCCAGAAGGAAAACAGTCTTAGCTGTTAGCCATTTAAGATCCACTGAGCCCAGTGGTTCAAACGGCGGTCCCTGGAGAGCCCTCAGGACCACAGCCAAGTCCCAAGGCGCCACAGGTGGGACAAATGGCAGCTGAATTCGCAGAACACCTTGCATAAAGGTGCGCACATCAGGGATTGTAGCAATCCTACGATGAAACCAGACAGACAGGGCAGAAACCTGCACCTTCAAAGAAGCAAGGCGAAGCCCATGGTCTAGTCCCGCTTGTAGAAAGGCTAGCACTCTAGCTTCCGAGGTGCATAACCTCTCGGTCGACACCACTGGAAGAACGTATGCCACACGCGATGGTATATTCTCGCGGAAGATGGTTTCCGAGCTCTTAGCATGGTTCGCACTACAGAGCTGGAAAACCCCCTGGACCTTAACATGGCCGTCTCAACAGCCACGCCGTCAAAGACAGCCGAGTCAGGTCCGGGTGAAGACAAGGACCCTGTGACAGAAGGTCCGGTCGTAGCGGCAACCGCAGAGGACTGTCCACGGACAGCCCCCGAAGGTCTGAGAACCAGTGCCGTCTGGGCCATGCGGGAGCTATCAACAGGAGCGTCCCTCCTTCCGTTTGAATTTCCGGATTACCCGCGGAAGAAGGGAAAATGAAGGGAACAGATAAGTGAACCGGAACGTCCACCGGACGGACAGAGCATCCACCAGAGACTCCTCTTCGTCTCTTGTGCGAGACCCGTACACCGGCAACTTGTTGCTGTGCCGGGACGCCATGAGGTCGATCTCTGGAAGACCCCACCTGTCCACCAGCAGTTGAAAAATGTCCGGGTGCAGGGACCATTCCCCCAGATGAACGTCCTGGCGACTGAGAAAGTCTGCCTCCCAGTTTAGCACTCCCGGGATGAAGACTGCTGATATGGCCAGGAGATTGCGCTCCGCCCATACCAGGATTTGGGACACCTCTACGAGAGCCGCCCGACTTCGGGTTCCTCCTTGCCGATTTATGTAGGCCACGGTGGTAGCGTTGTCCGACTGGACCTGCACTGGGTGACCTTGGAGAACCCGAAGTGCCTGCCGGAGGGCATTGAACACCACGCGGAGCTCCAGAATGTTTATTGGAAGCTCTGTTTCTGCCTGAGTCCACCTGCCCTGGAACAAGTGTGGACCCGAGACTGCTCCCCAGCCCCGAAGACTGGACCCAATTTGCCACCCAGAACAGAAGACCCTTGTTGAGATGGGTCATCTGCAACCACCAGGCTAGGGACAGGCAAACCTCCGGAGTGAGCACCATCGTCTGGGACTTTAGACTCTCAGGCAGTCCATTCCATTTGGACAGGATCAGGTGCTGCAGAGGTCTGGAGTGAAACTGGGCACATTCCACCATGTCGAATACCGACACCATGGAGCCCAGTAACCTCATCGCCGAGTGCAAAGACACCCGGCGGCTCTGTAGACAACTGCGCACCCTCAACTGCAAGGCAGAGATCTTTTCCCCCGTCACAAAGATCCTTTGCTGTCCGGAGTCCAATAAGGCTCCGAGGTGCAGAATCCGCTAAGACGGGATCAGGGTGGACTTCTGCCAGTTTATTAACCAGCCATGCCGTTGCAGTACCGCAATGGTCAGGTCCAAGTGGCGTAGAAGGAGGTCCGGAGATCCTGCCACTAAGAGAAGTACGGCAACATGCGGACTCCCTGCAGCCGCAGGGAAGCCGCCATGACCGCCATCACCTTGGTAAGAACACGTGGTGCTGTCGCGAGGCCAAAAGGTAATGTCCGGAACTGAAGTGGTCGCTGCGGATTGCAAACCTGAGGAAATGCTGATGGCGTAAAAGAATAGGGACATGCAGGTAAGCGTCCTGTATGTCCAATGACACCATGTAGTCCCCAGGTTCCAGCGCCAGAATGATGGACCGTAGGGTCTCCATCCGAAACTTCGGTACCCGCAAAGACTTGTTGAGAGCCTTGAGGTTGAGTATCGGACAAAACGACCCATTGGGTTTCTGCACCAAAAAGAGATTGGAATAGAAACCCTGGCCCTTCTGGGAGAATGCAAGAGGCACTATAACTCCAGCCTGGAGCATAGTGTGCAAGACCTTCCGCAGTTCCGTGGCTTTGTTCCGGTCCGATGGCAGACCCGTGGTGAAGAATCGAGACGGGGGTCTGTGCCGGAAGGAGAGGGCATACCCGTGGGAGACCACCTCGAGAACCCAAGTGTCTGTCGTGGTGACCGACCAACACCGGGCGAACTGCAGCAGGCGGCCTCCCACTTTGGGATCCCCCAAAGGGAGGCCCGGACCGTCAGGCTGCAGGTTTGTCATCTGGCTTAGGGGCCGGATGTCTGGTACTCCAGGCCTGCTTCCGGGGCTTGGCCGATTTCTTTTGGGCCAGCCTGTCGGGGAAAAGACTGTGCTTTAGGCCTACCCTGGGCCCTATAAGGCCGAAAGGACGACGTACCTGAACCGGAAGGAACTGCAGCAGACGGGAGACATGCCGATTTGGCTGCCGCCAGTGTGGCTACAATTTTGTCCAGATCTGGACCAAATAGAACTTCTCCATTAAAAGGCAACGCTTCCAAGCCCTTTTTGGAATCAGCGTCCGCCTTCCAAGATCGCAACCATAAGGTGCAACGAGCAGCTACAGCTGCCGAAGAAATCCGAGACGCCAGGGTACTAATATCCAAGGCCGCTTCGTTGATATAAGTGGCCGAATCCCGGAGATTGCCGATCAACTCCGTCTGTTCAGCCGAACAGTCGGAATCGAAGGACGCCTCCAATGTATCAGCCCAGCGCTCCATAGCACTGGCAACCCAACAAATGGCCATAGCTGGCCTAGCTGCCCCCCCCCGCAAGGGAATAAACGGACTTTAGGCAGATCTCCACCTTGCGGTCCGTAGCATCCTTTAGGGAAGACATGGATGGCATGGGCAATGTGGCACTATGGACCAGGCGTGTCACATGAGAATCCACCTGTGGAGGGGATTCCCACTTAGAAAAATAATTATCCGCAAACGGATAAGCCACCGCCAAACGCCTCTGCGGCTGGTACTGTTTGCCAGGCTGTTTCCACGCCTCCTCTAAATGGTCCGCCAATTGACCCGAAAGAGGAAACACTGTGGCGTCACCCTTAATATCCATAAAAAAGGCATATTTAGATTTGGACACCGGAGGAACTTCGTCCTCAATCACCAAAGCTGTGCGGACTGCCCGAATAAGTCCAGGAATATACACCTTGGACCTAGCGTCCGTCTCTTTAGTACGGAGAGGTTCCTGGTCCGAAAGATCTAGAATCTCCCCATCATCAGACGTCACGTTGTCATCCTCATAAGGAGCAGACAGAGACGCCACCGGCCGCTTATGTGGCCGTAACACAGACTCCCCTTGTAACACATCCGACAAGTGCTGTACAGAACTAGTCAGGAAATTAACCCACGCAGGTTCCTGAGAGACCTGGGGAGGGGAAATAGGGAGACTGTGGGGTACCATCAATTGTCTCGGGAAACCCTGCATGGGTGACGACACCACTGATTGCTGAGACAGTCCCATCTGTGAGAACGCAGGCTGCGGAGCTAACTGGCCCACCAGGGTTGTAAGCGCCTTAGTGAAACAAGCCCAGGGCGGCTCCTGCACCAGTGCTGTGACAGTAATTGGCTGCGCCAATAAATAACACTGCCGGCATAGCCCCTCCGTGCTACCCTCCCCCTCCGCTATAGGTACTTTACACGTAGTACACTGAAGCTGGAGAGGAAAGTCACTCTCAGACATGATGGTAAGTATGTGACCCCTCTCACCAATACTTGCTAGTATAGCAAGAGACCACCCTGCAAGCACCGCACCGCAAGGGCTTTAGCAGAAAGAACAGGGACAGTGATAAGGCTGACAGTAAGAAATTAAAAGTACAGGCAGCAGCGCTAGCACAGTCACATACAATGCACAGAAAAACGAATTCCTGTACTATCAGCGCTGATACTCAACTACACAGACACAGAGTCTGGTAGGACACAGCGCTGCATACACAGACCTGACCACAGCGGAGGAGAGGTATGTGGGGGAACCCAGACCACGATGCCTCCGATCATAGGCTTCCAGCAGCGTTCACCATGCGTTCTGAAGATGGCCACCGAGGAGCATAGAGGAGGCTGGCCTGGGGGAGGAGCGCTGCCACAGGGCCAGTCGGCGTGTGCAGAGAGGGCTGTGTGCAGCGGGGAGGCGCCGGCTGTGAGACAGAGAAGGCGCACTCCCCTGGCATGCATTTAACCCCTGGGACACCGCAGCGATACCGCTCTGCCGCGGTCCGCTGTCCCAGGGGGGTAGTGGAAGCGCAGGTTAATACCTGGCTCCACGCTGCAGCCAGTTCCCAGGGAGCCCCCTGCCTGGGAACTTAGGGCCATGTTCAGCAGGGTCCCACCGCGGGACCCCTGCTGCTTACCTGTAATCCCCCTTAAATCCGGCCATGGCCCAGAACATCTGGGGTCACCGCTAGCTGTGACCCCAGATGCTTACCAGCATCCCCGGATCGGTACAGGCGTTCTGGTACCGGCGGGGGTGTAGGGAAGACAGCATGGACGTCAGTACTGACAGTCCATGCTGTACTTCCAGATGTGCAGCCACAGCTGCAAAGAAGAAAACTTCAGGGGCTCTTCTAAGCCCCCCTCTAACAGGTGTATCCGACTCCGGCCGGGCACCACACGAAACTGGGATGCCTTGGCTCGGGGGCGGGGTATAGGAGGGGGACCCTAGTGCATCCTGGGAGGCTGAAAACTTAACTCTATGGTGCCCGATGCCTGACGTCATCACCTATACCCCAAGGTATCCTGTGGATACCGTATGGACCCTGAAGTAGAAAGAAATATGCCCGCGCTCGGTTTTACCCATATCATACATGGTACCAGCAGCATGGCAATATTAATGCCATAAATGTATACAAAACAGAAAAAGTTTTGCTATCGACGCTAACAATAATATACTGCAAATTTTTGTGTGTGCAGCAAATAAAACAAAGGGGATTTTGTCATGATTTGATCAAAGCATTTAAGCTTGCAGCCCAGCATCAAGGGACCCCATTTTTCTGCTCTACCATTATCTATACCCCATTGTATATACTCCAGTGCCCCGTAGTGGATGAAGGAGAAATAAGAAACAACCTAGCCCCAATTCAGGGCACAACCTCACTTGTTGAGCCCTAACTATCAAGGGCAGCTAGTCTGTGCACAATTTCACACAAAGCCTCAGTCCTGCCTGCTTCTAGCAGGTATGGCCCACTGGCCTGGCTGCCATAGCCCCACCTTGGCTGTATCCCCTTTTTAAATTTGTTCGGGTGGATCTCCCCATCACAGCACAGATTCAGTGGCTCACCATGCCACATAGCTTCATTCTACTGTACTCCAGAGCTAGTGATCTGGAACAAGTACTGTGCCTCTTATACACTCAATTATCCGGAGGATGATTGATCACAAGTAATGGATTAATAAAAGGCCCCTTTGTGTTGGCAGTTGTTCAAAAGATTGAAAAAAGAAATTCCAACATAAACCATTCACCTATCTACTTGAACAATTCGAATCAATTAATAAATGTAACTCCGATTGAGTGAAATGTACTGATATAGATATAACTCACCTTGCTTTCTTGATTGCCCTCTTCATTTCTTCCCACCATAGTAGGCCACATACTGTTCTGACCTAACTACAGTATGTTCCATTAGTTTTCTCCACAGTCAAGTTTCTAGATCAACAATCCAAACTTTAATGGGCTGTTATCAGTCTGAACACAAATCTTCTGATATTGCCTAGGATCCAAAGCGTTTATCTAATGCTTAAGAAACTGGACCATACCCAAAGCCATAAAATAATTTCCAACTAAAGGTATTCCTTATCTTACCACTACAGGCAAAGATAGTTACAGTATATTGCCTGCTTAAGAGAAATTCAGAACCTGCCCCTTAGCCCTGCAGCAACCCTCTGAACTAACAGAAATGCAGCTATCTAATCTGTACAGTGCTGTCACCAACATCCAACACCACATATTCTCATTGTTCTAAAACCGTTCCTCTAAAGTTTCTTCTTCTCCGCCTATTACTGCTCCCAATTTTTCCAGTCACGTGTACAGAGACATACATGGATTAGACATAAACCTCATCTTCTGTAATAGGTTGCACAACTGGTACTTATAAATGTAATGTATACGGGTCTATCCAGCATAAACATTCATTAATGCTCTTTCAAGGAAATAAGGCATAACTATTGTGCAGGAAAACCATCAATACACCACGCAGCGCGACTTGGTGTGAGTGAGCCCCCAGGTCACATGCTACTCTGCTGGCGTCTGGCGTCTTTTTTTTCTGAAAATGTGCGACTAGGTCGCCCCAGCAGACTTTGCTGATTAATTTGATAAGCAATACTTGTATATCTGAATCACAATGGAAGTTGAAATAAAAAAAAGCTGCAGCCACTACATTGTAGCACTTTGTATACAGATTCAAAGACTCAGTCGCACACAGATATACAAGTGTCACATATCAAATCAAATCAGCACAATCTGCTGTTGCTTCCTAGTCACATGAAATTGCGACTCGGAGGCATTATCGGAAATAAAAAGAGGCAAAAAAGCCGCTAGGTGCTAGCACAGTCTCACGGGACCAAGCGCGCCGAGAGGGGCTTTTTAGCGGAACTGCAACAAAGATGTATAAGCACACATCTGTATGCTGTTTGTGAATAATATTCTCATAGTCTTAATGCTGGAGAAAATCATTTGTGGAACTACAAGTCCCAAAACTGACAGTCGGATGAATAACTGGGTGTAGTTTGTTGCAATTACCAGATGCTTAAAAAGCATGTCCCAACATGTGATGCCTTACATGACAACTTGCGTAGCTCATGTATACTACTACCCGCAGCGCAGTATCAGGAAATGTTTTTAAACATCTTACATAGGTCTTACTTCACGCCTCATAGGCAATTCTTAGCAAGAATGACTTCTTCACACAACTGTTTATGTTGTCAAACCCCTCAGGCGAATGTCCTTAATTGTTTCTGGCCTTGCCCATTTCTACGTCAATTTTGGCTGGCAGGAAGTTCTCCCTTGATATCTTGGTAAACTATATCCCCTTCAAAGCACAATGGGCTATGGACTTGATTCAGACCCGTTCGCTGGATGCGATCGCTCGCTCCGAGCGTATGGAAATTCGGCTAAGTGACGTCAGGGCAGCCATTCCCAGGGCTTCATAAGCACTCCCACTTTGTTTTGGCGAGCGAGCACTTTTTGTTTGTAGACTCCCACCAGCCTGTCTTAAGATGCCCACTTGCGTACGTCATCTCCAGGAAGTGCTTGAAACCATTGGTACATTGAGCACCATCGGATGCGATCGCAGCGCTTGAGATAGACTATACCCTGCCGCAAGCACTGCAAGCACTTCAGTGTATATTTCTAGCACGTGAAGTGTCCTATGATGCTGCCTGTTAAGTATGCACGCCTCTGAAACGGTGTTAAAAATCTCAAGCACTCCTGCGTTCGCACCTCCACTCCCCCGTTTCCAGTGGCCTGCCCCTGTTACAACCCACAAACGGCTTGACCTGTCACTCATTCAGCTGGGCTGTCTATGCTTGGCGAGCGAGTTTCCCCATCACTCGTTCTAGTTTGTGCACGTGCAATACGAAGCGTACGCATGCGCACATTGAACAACATTGCTCGCTGTGGCCGAGCGCTTGCTAGCAAGCGGGTCTGAATCAGGCCCTATATTTGGGATGGTACCTACCACACAAAGAACTGCAAGGGGATGTAAAAAGCTGCTCTTCGCTATTAGTGCTACTGCACGAAAAGTTATTTAACAAAATTGGATATTGGCCTCTGTTCCTGCATTGCAGATGTTTCAAAATAAATTATTCCATATTTTCAATATGGATTGGATAGAGGGCCTGATTCAGAGCCGGACGCTCTGACCAGAGCGCTCGCTCTGAATCAGGGCCCTCCTACCTAAACTTGGAGCGGCCTCTTGGACGCTCGCATAGCTGTGGGTTACCACCCACAGCTTATGCGAGCGTCCATGATGATGGTCGAGATGGTCAAGACCATCGCGACCATCGGGCTTGCGATGAGACCCTGCGGTAGGGTCTCGCTGCCGCAAGCCCTGGAGTGATTTTGGCTCTATCAGAGCCAAAATCACTCCCACTGACATCACTAGTGATGTCAGTGGGGCCGGACCCAGACGGTAGGCGTTCCCATGGGAATGCCTCCGTCTGGCAGCCACGCCCCCGGCATGCCCACCAAAGGGGGCTTGCTGTCACTCAACATCGACAGCACGCCCCCTTTGGTGCGAGACCCCGAGCGAAGGCTTCCTCGTCGCTCGCCGGGTCTCGCGCATGCGCACGACGGAGCTCCCTCCATCATGCGCATTTGGGTACCATCGACCCGCTTGCGAGCGTCCTGCACTCGCGAGCGGGTCTGAATGAGACCCAGAAACCGCATTGAATAAGGAGCGCTTAACCTCACGATTTTTTGACACATGGGAGAGCTACATCTCCACTTTTCCTGGGGAACTTCAACGCAGATCCGAGGATGATTTGGAAAATACCATGTGGTATGAGCAACGGCGACTTTTGGGAGATCTTCCTTTTAGTACGTAGTGGATACATCAACTTTCTCTTCCCATTTGATGTAACTCCTGGAGGTTGGGTCTTCTTGTCCCACGCACCTCGCCCCCCCCCCATACCCCTTGACTTTTTCTTTGTATTGTTTTTTTTTTCTCTACATGGGTACCAATTTGGTTATGACCATATCAAACGTTTCTCTATGCTAACTTAATGTATTAGTTCATTATCTGTGTAGTTTTGTATTCTACTCATTATGACCATTGATAGATGATTATTTCTGTTCATAAATATGTAAGTTTTGACATTTTTCTCCTGTTTCAGGATATTCAATTGTTTGAATGTTTATTCAAAGCCATGCAACTAGTACTTATTGCATACTGAATGATGTATTGTTGACACTTTTGGTGCTTTAAACAATAAAATGTATTTAAAAAAAAAAAAAAAAGAAGAGCATGTCCCAGGTTTGACAGGCATGCAAATGACCCACCCAGTGGCTGGATATCCTTGTGCCACCTCAGAACCGATACGTTCCTCTCCATTACATACGTTGGGTGATAGTGCTGTCACAGTGCAGTGCAGCTCCGGGTATGTAGATGGATCCCAAGCGGCTTTATGTGATTGCGGGGTCCAGCGAAAAGAACCTTTGACTAGTTTTGTATCCCCTATATGGAGGCTTTATCTAAGAGAATCTGCTTTTGTATCAATTGGTTATCCTTCTAGGAATCGTTATCTCTTCTTCAATACATGTCGGGAAGGCAGAATCACAGTTTCATCATGTGAAAGAGGGGGAGGATGTCACAGGGCATTTAGCAAACACACAAAGTGGTGCACTCAGGGTGGGGGGGGGGGTTCAGAGTACCTAGAAACTTTCCCTGACAATTATTTTCCCACAGGTCAATGGGGAGGGGGTGGTGCCAATGTGATGCGATTCCATTGAAATAACATAGTTTTGTCCGTACCACCTCCTGATAGACCCAAAAATGCCGGGGCCTAATGAAATGAAGTGTATGGTCCTGCCTCATCAGTAACCTTCAGCTGCTGCATGCTAAGTGCATGTGTAATGTATGTGTTATATATATTATATATGGGACTGCTATATTATACATATATATATAGCACACACACACATACAGTACACACGCACTAAGCATGCAGCAGCTGATCTAGTCATGGACCGCCCCTTGCTGTTTACGTAATGTTACTCACATAACACGGGGTGAATTTGCAAAATAATCAATCATTACTAGCAAGTAGAAACCAAGTAGAAATGGATATACCACAGTGATTTACGTTTAAAAAACACATTATTTTTTCATGAGATTGCTATACTAAGATTTTACAGTTTTATACTAAAAAAGTGCTTGGTTTAGCCTTTTGTTATCTTAATTCAATAATAATTGTGTGGGGACATCAGAATTGTCTTCATTAAATGTGTTAGTTTTGAGTTTTTTTTTAAGTATTTTTATTACCTTGGTTGCTGGTTTTAGAAATGCAGTTTTCCGCAAACACGTACCTTTTAAGGAGTAAAATATGAAAATAGAAGTACATGTTGAGGCTTGACCTATCTGCACCATCTCAGAGTTGCTACAAACATCAAACCATTTTACTGGAAGAAATGTACCACGCACCCTTCCGAACTGCAGGGGGGTTGGGTACGGGATCCCGGCGGCCAAGATGCCGATGGTCAAAATACCGACAGTGGCATCCCAACAGAATCCCAACAAAATTTTGTAAGTAACCATAACCCTCCCCGTAAACCACCTTTCCTGCAGCCTAACCCTCCCTCCCGCAGTATAACCCTCCCCCCCACAGTATAACCCTAACACTCCCCTACCATAGCCTAACCCTCCCCTCCTGCAGCCTAACCCTCTTCGGCTCCCCCTAGTACCTAACCCTAATACTCCCTGTCAGGATGTCAGCGGTCGGGATTCTGGAGCCGGGATTCAAACTGCTGCCGAGATGGAGACTACATCCCCTGCCGGAGACTCCCATCGAAATCTTTTATCTACACACTTTTTATACCATTAAAATAATCACACCCCACAAAATGAGCCCTTGCAATGTTGAGTACATTTATGCAAAAGTGCGCACATGACATCGCAGAAGAACATTTTCATGGTTATAAATGAACCTTATTGTTATTTATTGTGAAGCCATGACCCTCATTCTAAAAGTGGCACTTTTATGACCACTTGAACTTGTGTCTGTCCTGCAAACATCAAGACTGTTGGCATGTACGAATGTATTCACATTACAGTAGACAATGACATGCTGTATTGACAACTTACTTCTTTGGAATTCTCGGTGAAATGTTAAAAGGTGGTCCAGGAGCCCCCAGACTCATTGGGAAAATGTCCACCCACATCTGTAATTTGCCCTGTTGAAGAAACTTAGTTATTTATCAAATCTGAAAGCTATCTTTGGGCCTGATTCAGACCCACTCGCGAGCGGCTGTCCGCTCGCAAGTGGGTCGATGTTATGCACTGAGCATGCGCACAACGCTCGTTGTGTCCGATCAAAGGGGGCGTGCTGTCAATGTTGATTGACAGCACGCCCCCTTTGGTGGGCGTGCCGGGGGCGTGCCTCCCTGATGGGGGCGTTCCCACGGGAACGCCTCCCGTCAGAAGCCGGCCCACTGACATCACTAGTGATGTCAGTGGGAGTGATTTTGGCTCTGATAGAGCCAAAATCACTCCGGAGCTTGCGGTTGAAAACCTCAACCGCAGGCTCCGGCTCGCAAATTCGATGGTCGCGATGGTCTCGACCATCGCGGCCATCACAAAGCACGCTCGTATAGCCTGTGGGTGGTGACCCACAGCTATACGAGCGTCCAGGAGGACGCTCCATGAAAATGGAGCCCGGCCCTCATTCAGAGCGTGCGGCTCTGAATGAGGGCCTTTGTTCTTTACATACATTATTTTACCAGTTTAAACCTTGAATCCACTTTATAAGAGACTAATGCTGGGTACACACTTGGCCGACTCGCTGGCCAACAGACTGATTTGGTGTGTTTGCAGGTGTGCATACACATTTACCGACCGATATGTCTGGCCACTGGGAACCGACGTGTTGTCATTGTCAGCGGTTCCTGCTGCCGTCATATGGGTCGGTCAGTTGTCCATATACACAGGCAGATGTGCACCATATATCTGAAAGATGTGCACCATATATCTGAAAGACTAATTATACACACCCATAAAACTCAGTTTTGATGCCCAGACACGCCTGCATTCGTAGCACCACTCCCCCGTTCACAAGCACCTTCCCCTGTTACCACCCACAAACGGCACATTCTGTCACTCAAAGTAGCGTCCAGTCTGTGTACTACGAGTGCACGAATCCCAGACGCAGTGACTGGTTTGCGCATGCGTATTTTGCGGCATACACATGCACAGACGGCGACAAACGCCCATAGCGTGCGTCCGTGGCTTATCGTCCGGGTCTGAATCGGGCCCTTAATCTCTCTGTTCACCAAGATGGATTTATGTGTCAAAGAACGAGTTATTGAGAGATGAAGATTCATTAATTCCAATCCTCGGGTGACAGTCTTGCCTCAGTCATTTTCTCCTCCCAAAGAGGAACCGATGCAAATCATCTGTTCTCGCCTATCATATGTAGAACGCCGAAGGAGACAGTCTGAGAATCTCTATCTATACTGTGCTGCTCCTTCGCATCACTCAACAATTGTCCCAAGTGTCCGGGAATCTTCCACTCCTAACTCGGCAAGGAGAGGTTAAGTTAGGAGTAGTTCATTCCTCTCCAAAGTAAACCGTTTACATTCTCTCAGTTTCTCTACAAGTGGCCAAGCGCTTCAAGCAAGTCTCTGAACTGTTGGATTCAGGTGCAGCTGGTAACTTCGTCACATCTGAACTGGTCCAGTGATGGGCATTACCAGCCGAGAGTCTGCTTCATCCTATCTACCTCATAGCTGTTGATGGAAGCCGCATCCTAGGGAGTATAATTACCTTTCAAACTCGACCTCTGCGAGTCAAGATTGGTGCTCTGTACTCTGAACTTTTAAGTTTTCTTGTCATACCCAGGGCATCGCATTCCATAGTTCTGGGGCATAAGCCTCAAATTTACTGGAGAATCTCACAAATCACTGCTTGGGGATCTTCCTGCTTCGGTTCTTGCCTCCAAAAAGTTATTCCACTATGCTCTGCAGTACCATCTCATCCGAATACTCCTCCTTCTCAAGAATTCACTGATGTTTTCAGTAAAGCTGGTGCTGATATTTTTCCTCCTCACCGTGAATGGTATTGTCCAATTGAATTAATCCCTGGGAAATCTCCTCCCAGAGGGCGAATAATATCCGTTATCACTCCCGGAAACATGACTATATCCAAGAGAATTTGAAAAAAGGGTTCATCCGCCCTTACACCTCTCCCGCTGGAGCAGGCTACTTTTTCGTTAAAAAAAAGATGGAGGTCTGCGCCCCTGCATCGACTACAGGGGACTGAATGACATCACCATTAAAAACCGCTATCCTCTCCCTCTGATCACAGAGCTTTTTGACCGAGTCAGTGGAGCCACCATCTTTACCAAATTGGACTTGCGAGGAGCATATAATCTCATACGAATTCGGAAAGGAGGCGAATGGAAGACCACATTTAAAACCTGCGACAATCACTAAGACTACCTTGTTATTCCCTTTGGTCTCAGTAATACTCCCGCAGTATTCCAATACTATGTCAATGAGATCTTCCGCGATGTGTTGTACAAACATGTTGTCTATCTTGACAATATTCTCATATTCGCCTATGATCTGGATGAAGGGAGACATGTCAGAACCTCCTTTTACTTGCCGGCAATCATCTCTACTGCAAATTGAAGAATTGTGTCTTCGAGGTCAAGTCTATTCCCTTCCTGGAATATATAATCGGAATATATAATCTCAGGTTCTGGTCTCAAAATGGACCCAGAAATGCTCCAAGCAATTCAGGAATGGCCGCTTCCTTGGGTTTGTGAACTACTATCTCCAATTCATAAAGAACTTTTTCACCATCATTGCACCTATTACCGCTCTCACCCAGAAAGGGGAAAATCCATCCCGATGGTCAGAGGAAGCAAAGGAAGCCTTCCAAAAAATCAAGCAGAAGTTAATTTCATCTCCTGTTCTTCGTCAACCTGATATCACACAGCCATTCGTCTTGGAAGTTGACTCTTCTTCCATAGGAGTCGGAGCTGTGCCCTCTCAATGCGCTCCTGATGGTCTTCTCCACCCCTGTGGATTTTTCTCCAGAAAATTCACTCTGGCAGAGTGAATGCTCTGATCCCCAACTGCTCTATTGGGGATCAAGAACTTCTCGCTATTAAGTTAGCCTTAGAGGAGTGGCGCTATCTTTTAGAAGGAGCTTTGCATCCCATTTCCATTCTCACAGACCACAAAAACCTCTTATATCTTTAGACAGCCCATTGTCTGCATCCGAGGCAAGCCAGATGGGCTCTCTTCTTCTCACAATTTAACTTCAAATTGTCTTTTCATCCAGGGGTCCAGAACCAAAAGGATGATGCCCACTCTCGCTCCATAGAGCAAGAAAATGAGAAAAATGAGACTACATACGCTGAAAAGCGTCTCATCATTGATCCAGTGGCTTTCTCTGCAGTCTGAGTAGAATGCTCACCACATGTTGGGAAAACTCTTGTCGAGCACACATTACGCAAGAAACTGCTACATTGGGCTCATGCTTCGCAGGTCATGCAGGCATACAAAAGACCTTCAAGTTCATTTCCAGGTCTTAGTGGTGGCTCTCTCTCAGAAAAGATGTCCAAGACTTCATTGCTTCTTGTAACAAGTGTGCCCAGCATAAAGTGCTTCGACCGTGTCCAGCTGGCCAGTTACTTCCTCTCTCTGTTCTACATCAACTGTGGTCACATCTGTCGATGGACTTCATTACAGACCTTCCGGTTTCAAACAAATTTAACACCATCTGGGTGGTAGTTGACCGGTTCACCAAGATGGCTCACTTCATACCACTCACCAGTCTTCCATCAGCTCCCAAGTTGGCTTAATTATTCATGCAAGAAATCTTCAGACTTCATGGACTACCTCTGGAATCATCTATGACCGTGGTGTGCAGTTTGTTGCCATGTTTTGTTCTTTACTTCAAGTCAAGCTCAATTTCTCCACTGCCTACCACCCCCAGTCTAATGGCCAGACAGAAAGAGTCAACCAAGATCTGGTGTCTTTTCTTTGTTTATACGTATATTTTAAAATTAATGTCACAAAATGAAATAAGGAACATGGTTGAACATGGGGCGAACCTCCTGCTATATTACCGCTATATAGATGACATAGTGCTTATATGGAGAGGTGGCAGAGAGTCTTTGATGAAATTTCAAGAAAAACTTGCAAATAACGATTATGGCATTGTATTAACTTTCTCTATAAGTGAATGTTCGGTAAATTTTCTGGATTTAACAATATATACTGAAGGGTCCAGATTATTTACAAAAAAGTACAGCAAGCCAAAAAATTATTTTATCAATATAGACAGCAGCCATCATCCAAACTGGTTAAGAGGAATACCCGGTAGCCAGTTCCGTCGTATTAAAAGAAATTGTACTAATGACACTGTATAAAGAAGAAGTATATGTTATAAAAAAAAAATTCTAGATAAAAGATATGATAAAAAAACATCTGATTTGATAGAGAAAAAATACTTTTAAAAAAACCTGAAATTACACAAAAAGGGGATTTTTTCATGTTCATTTGTAACCACGTATAACAAGGACTTTAGGAAAATGAACACTATACTAAGAAAACATTGGGGGATTATAAAAGGTGACCCCATCCTGAAAGAAATTGTATTAGAAAAACCTATGATTATTTACAAAAGGGCACCTAATATGAAAAATATACTAGTACGAAGTGCGGCACCTCCTTCACAGGGAATGAGCACGAGAATGAAATCAAAAGGTTTTTTTCGATGCGGACTGTGTCTTGGGTGCAAGAATTGTAAGTCCTATGAAGGTAGTAAAACAGAAACCTTCACTTCAAACTCAACTAAAAAAGAATGTAAAATAAACCAATTCCTAACATGTAATAGCGCTAATGTTGTTTATTTAATACAATGCAAATGTATGAAACAGTATGTGGGAGGACGAGCAGACCGTTAAAGTTACAATGGGAGAACATATTAGGAATGTCCGTAAAGGCTTAGAAAGTCACCATATGTCTGCTCACTTCAAAGCACAACATAACTATTCAGTAAATGACATCATTTGCTTTAAAGCCATAGAACAAGTTAAAGGTAATTATAGACAGAATGATACAAAAACCGCTCTAGCACGCACAGAGTTGCGGTGGATATATGAGTTAGAAACCCTGGAGCCGAAATGGTTAAATGGAGAGTTTGAATTAAAGTGGTTTCTGTAAATTAATTAATTAGTGGTATTACATTTTGCTCTAGTTTCTTGTAAATCATATAGAGAAATACCCCCCCCCCCTTTTTTTAGTGTTCCAGATGTATCCCTTTACATTGTGTAGTTTTAGATTCTTGTATTCTAGTAATTTCTGATTTTATGAAATATCTTTTAGAGGAGAGTATCTCACTTTAAGATAACCCTGACATATGGGTGTTTTATATGTGAACCCAGAATGAGCATACCGGATCAGAGGAGTGCTATAAAAAATCATAGCAAACTGTATCCACCTGAGCCTTGACAAAGATCCATCATTGGATTGAAATGCGTTGGCAGCAGGAGGATCTGTTATTTGCTTTGAGGATTTTATCCTTTTTAAAAGAAAGTTGAATGTATCGCTTTTTATAGAAATTAGTACATTACGTTTGAGAGCAAGCTGTAAATTGCAACCAGAGAAAGACCTGCTGGGGTTTTGTATAAGTCCCTATACTAAGATCGGAGAGATGCCCCCTGAGAAACGTGCAAAACTGCTGATACAACCGAGCACGGGATAACCGGTGACCCAAGAGAAGCAGTGGTAGCTGTGGGGAGAAACTAAGTCCTCAGGAGAATATCCGAGGGATATCATAAACGAGTAAAGAGTTTGCTGAAGGAAACTTACAAACACAGGATTTTTTCTGCCTCCGTGGGTCTGGTGAGCTCCCTGGTTATTTTTGTTACTTTTGCTCTCCTTGTTATTTCATTTTGTGACATTCATTTTAAAAGGAACGTGTTTTGGAGGACTGTGATAAGAACTTAGTTTTTGGAATATAAGAATCTTAAACGTCTGGTGAATTATATGTTTGAGGGGAACCACTAGCGGGACTGCTTTTTTGGACATTGGTGGTGAACTTTTCTTATTGGAGTTCTTATGGGACATATTGGAATCAAGCTTTGAGAGTAAAAAACGAGACTGTTATCTTTACAATTTTGGTTTAAGAAAAATAGGTTTTTTTATGTTTTTCTTCTCTTTGTTTTAAATAGGGGCCTATATTACCCAATTTTTTTTGGGAAAGGAATCATATTTCTAGTGCTTTGTGTGAATAAGAAGCTGAACTGTATATCAACAGCGCTCCAATTTTGCACTTTTATTGTGCTTTCATACATGAGACAATAGCTTTTAATTGCATCACTACTCAGGAGTAATGATGCATTGTTTCAAAGAAATGTAAAGGTACCAACAGTTACTTTAGCGGTTTATTACCTTGCAAGCATCACACTAAGGGATAAATTTACTAAGCTTGAATGACATTGAATGATGCAATATCGGCCTGGGCGGACCCGATGAAAGGGTTCCCCTGACTGTGGCATTACCCCCTCCCCTACTAGAAAAAGTTTGGTGCTGGTTATGGAAATTACAAGGGACCCCTACGCTTTTTGTTCTCTGTATTTCCAGGACCGGATCAGGGCTCTGTGCTGGTTGCACTAAATAAAGGGGACCACTACATCGTTTGTTCCCTGTATTTTGGCAACCTGGGCTGTTTCTGAATAGCCTGGTGCTGGTTGTGCTTAATACCCCTACGTAGTTTGTCCCCTGTATTTAGCACAATCAGTACTCTGTCTCCAAAGCCCGGTGCTGGTTATTCTTTTGGGGAGGGGGCCACATAGGTTTTTTTTTTTTTATATTGTTACACAGGTTTTTTTAACAAGTTTATTTGTAGATTTTACAGAAGTCAAATAATACAACAATACATAATCCAATAAAGAGGTATATGAAATATTCAGATCGACAAAACAATATGATATCATGTTAGCACATATATCAACAAACCAATCTAATTAGAATAGATCATATAGAGCAATACAAAATATTGGAAAAATATACATGGAAAGCAGGACTACGTAGGGGGCAGAGAGATGCAAAAGAAAAAGGAGGGGGAAAATATGTTGGAGGACATGGGGGTTAAAGAGGAGACCAAGTCCAGAATTCAACAAATAATAGATGGATTCTAATCATTAAAGTAAAAGGTTCAAAAAGCCTGAGGGTAGAGATCCATGTGGTGTGGTGTTATTATAGAGAAACCAGTCACCCCAAACTATAAGAAACTTATGGGAGGTGTTATGGAGATAAGCTGAAATTTTCTCCATGGCCGCCACATGCCAGATTTTAGTTATGAGTTGTTGGCGAGGAGGAGGGTTGATATCTTTCCAATGCTTTGCAACTAAACATCAAGCTGCGTTTAGGATATGTGAAGAAAGCTTATCAGCATGTGGATTGAGGCCCTCAAGTGGACAGCCAAGGAGAAAAGACCAGGGAGATTTAGTCAGTGGTATTTTTAGTATTTCTGAAAGGAGGACAGCAACCTCATCCCGAAATTTGGCTATTTTAGGACATGACCACCAAATGTGAATGTAGGTGCCTGCCTCACCGCAATCTCTCCAGCAACGATCAGATGCTAGGTGATACATTCTATGCAGGTGGGCAGGCACCAGGTACCATCTGTAGTATATCTTGTAGGCATTTTCCTTTAAGGCATTTTCCTTTGGAATTAGAAGATTTGGATACCCTCTCCCGTACCACAGACCATGTGCCCTCATCTGGTGGGCTCCCCAAATCTTTTTCCCATCGAAGTTCATGGCCAGGTGTATCTGATAAATTAACATTCAATAAAAGATTATAGGTGACAGATATAATACCTTTCATAAGAGGATTACGGAGACATAAAGACTCATAAGGTGTTAAAGATCTAACAATTGAATTAATGGGAAAAGAGTTAATAAAGTGACGTATTTGAATATAAGTAAAAGTATTAACAGAAGATATATTACATTTATTCTGTAGGGAATCCAGAGGGGCGCATCTATCCGACTCACAGAGATCAGATACCACCCTGATCCCGCCTTTAATCCATGGAGAAAAATGGGCAAGGTTGAGACCTGGGGAGAATGCTGGGTTCGACCATATAGGGGTAAGGGGGGATGGGTAGGTGGTGGTGTTAAAATGGGATTTACAGTAATCCCGTATAGAGCATGTAAAGGAGATAACCGGGTGTGAGCGAGCAGATTGGGGTCTATCAGATGAAGCCAGGCCTATAATTGTAGATATGGAGGAAACATTACACAACTTAGTTTCAATTTCCACCCAGCGGGGTATTTGAGATAATGTAAACCAGGCTATTGCCTGACTTAAATGGGAAGCATAGTAGTAAAGGTTAATATCGGGAAATCCGTTTCCCCCATTAGTGGTAGGACGGCAAAGAGTCAGGAAACCAATGCGGGGAGGTTTGGATTTCCATACGAATTGGACAAACCACCTGTGAATTTGCAATAAAGTTGGTTTGGGAACGGCAACAGGGAGGGTCTGGAAGAGGTAGAGTAATCTAGGCATAAGGTTCATATTGATTGCTGCTATCCTGCCTAACCAGGAAATTATTAGATCACGCCATCGAAGAAGGTCCAGTTTAATTTTTTTGAGCATAGGGGGGAAATTTGCAGAGTATAAAGTGTCGTAACTGTTTGTTATGTAGACTCCTAAATATTTAATTTTAGAGGGGTGCCAGGAGAAGTTATAATTGTGACGCAGGAGATCCAGGGCCCTATGTGTCAGATTAAGTGCAAGAGAGACTCAGTTTTAGAAAAATTGACCTTATAACCCGAAAGTGAGCCGTAGTCAGTCAAAACTTGAAAAAGTTTCGGGAGAGACGTATGAGGAGAGGTTAGGGTTAGGAGTACGTCATCAGCGAAAAGAGATATTTTGTATTCAGACTTTCCAAGTGACGCACCCCTAATATCCGAGTCAAGGCGTATTTGCGCTGCGAGGGGTTCAATGACAAGGGCAAAGATCAGAGGCGACGTTACACAGGTTTTAATTTTTTAAACACAAGCACAGACGGATCTCACTTATCCGTCTGTGCTTCTGTGTTTATTTTTTGACACACAGATGCATGCATCACGGATATCCCGGATTCGTCCGAGCCTCTGTTCGTTCGAGTTAGACAAAATCAAATGCTAAATACAAAGGAATAATACGAATGATATTGAATACACCATTGAACAAAACGAATGACCGCAACTCAGCAGCTTAGTAAATTCAGTAACCTGTTCGAAAAATTAAATGCATGAATACGGACAATGCCATCTGAGATTGATCTCGGATGACATCGAATAGAAATCGTCAGCTTAGTAAATTTACCCCTAAGAAAACAATTTTCAAGTTAGAAGTTTAACCTTTGCTAATACCATCTCACCTGTTCCAGCGAAGGTCTTATTGGATTATAGAGGGATCTGGTTTCAACATGTTCAGGAACTAATCCAAGGGTGTGCAGAACATACAATGATAGTCGCTCCTTTGGGGGACCAAAATGAATGTGTGTCCAACTTGTACTCTCTAAAATGACAGCAAAAAATTGCTTTAAATTCAGTTGCTAAATATACAGCATTATACCACAGGCAGTGGCATAACTAGGGGGATCGAGCGGGGCACGTGCCATGGGCGCAGTGGCAGGCACGGCAGGGAGGGGGGTGCCGCCGGCCAGGGCATCGTACCCTCCCAACCTGCCCTGCCACCATTGCACCCTGACAGTAGACTGTGATGTGGCTCTAAACAGCAGGCAACTGCCGCAGGTGGGGGGGTGGACTTTTAAAAACAATTGATGTATTTGTGTGAAAGAGGTGTGTGTGTGAGTGTATATGTGTGAGTGAGTGTATGTCTCTGTGTCAGTGTGTGTGTATATGTGTCAGTTAGATGTGCGCTGGACCATTTTTGCTGGATTTGGATTTGGCTCTGATTCATCATCCGGTTTTAGATTTGGATTTGCCAAACCGCCTTGACTGGTTTTGGATTTGGATCTTTTACAAAAATTGATAAAATAAAATAAAAAAATCACATAATTTGGGCTTTTTTTTGTTCCTAGAGTATTTTTAACCTCAATAACATTAATTTCCATTAATTTACAGTCAATTTAGACCACCTCACAATATTGTTTTCACCATTATTGGCCAAAGGCTACAGTGAGCTGGCTGGTTACTAAACGACAGAGCAGTGGCACAGACACCGCAGTTTAAAGCACATCTATGAAACATTGCCACACAGCAGTGGCAGAAATGAAAGGTGGTGCAAGATGGAATTGTCCTTGGGCCCTCGCACCCACCCAGTGGGGTACGGCCAGCAGAGTCACAGTACTTGTTTACACATTACACAGTGGGCTATGGCCCAAGGAGTCACAGAGCTTGAATACACAGAGGGCTGTGGCCCAAGGAGACACGGAGCTTGTATACCCAGAGGGCTAATGCCCAAGGAGTCACAGTGCTTGTATACAAAGAGGGCTATTGGCCCAAGGAGTCACAGTGCTTGTATACAGTATACACAAAGGGCTACGGCCCAAGGAGTCACAGTGCTTGTAGGCAGTACACAGTGGGATACAGCACAAAAAAAACAATTTTTCTTAATTTTATTAATTTTATTTTACTTTTTTAAAACAATATTATTTCCCTTTTTTTTGTACACTGGAGCAGATGGGCATGAGTACAGCGCAGCATACATCAGCATGCCTTGTACACACAGGCACTTGTGAGTCTGGACACAACCACTTTAATCAGCAAAGTATAGCACAGCATACATCAGCGTGCTGTGCAGTGTGCTTCCCTATACATAGTCACTTAACAGCACAGCCACTTGTGAGTCTGGACACAGGCTACTACAGCCACTTTAATCAGCAGAGTAACGCAGCATACATCAGCGTGCAGTGTGCCCCCTACAGTCACTTTACCAGCACAGCCACTTTAACATATGCAGAGAGACATTGCAGAGCAGTGTGCAGCGTACGAGTGAACAGCGAATTGGCGTCGAGTCCCGCTCGCAGCGCCTTATACAGAAACAAACTCTTGCGAGAATCCGTCGTCAGGAGGATGACGTTCGGCCTCGAAGTGTGATCTGAGTCAGGCGGAAACACCCAAGCCTCGGCTTGGGCGGACTCGGATCCCCGCTGTTCAGAGCGGTTCGGATTCCACAGAATCCGAACCATTTATCTCTTGTGTCATTGTGTGTGTCAGTTTGTATGTGTATCTGTGTGTGTCTGTCTGTATCTGTGTCAGTGTGTGTCTGTGTGCATGTCTGTGTCCATCAAATACACAGGTGGAAATTTGACAAGCCCACAAAAATGTAAAAAGTTTAAAGAGCTAAATTTACTAAGCACTCGTATATACTTTTGTCTGTCCAGAGCTGTACCCTGTCACTCCTAGCTATATATAAATATATATATATATATATAGGGAATATCCCATGTGGAGCTTTTCAGCCTCTCATTCACATGTCCTGATGGTGTGGTGAGAGACGACGTGGTGCGTGAGATGATGGTGTAGCTGAGAGACGACGCGGGGGGGAGATGATGGTGTGGCTAAGAGATGATGGTGTGGCTGAGAGATGACGCAGGGGGGGTGGAGATTGGTGTGGCTGAGAGACGACGCAGGGGGAGGTGATGGTGTGACTGAGAGACGACGCAGGGGGGAGGTGATGGTGTGACTGAGAGACGACGCAGGGGGGAGGTGATGGTGTGGCTGAGAGACGACGCAGGGGGGAGGTGGTGGTGTGGCTGAGAGATGACACAGGGGGAAGGTGATGGTGAGCTGCGAGATAAAGTGGGGGTGGAGATTGGTGTGCTGAGAGACGAAGCAGGGGGGAAGGCAATGGTGTGCTGAGACGACGCGGGGGGGACATAATGGTGTGGCTGAGAGACGAAGCGGGGGAGAGATGATGGTGTGGCCGAGAGACTACGCAGGGGGGAGGTGATGGTGTGGCTGAGAGATGACGCAGGGGGGGAGGTAATGGTGTGGCTGAAAGACGACGCAGGGGGGGGAGGTAATGGTGTGGCTGAGAGATAAAGTGGGGGTGGAGATTGGTGTGCTGAGAGACGACGCAGGGGGGAAGGCAATGGTGTGGCTGAGAGACGACGCAGGGGGGAGGTGATGGTGTGGCTGAGAGACGACACAGGGGGGAGGTGATGGTGAGCTGCGAGATAAAATGGGGTGGAGATTGGTGTGCTGAGAGATGACGCAGAGGGGAAGGCATTGGTGTGGTGAGAGACGACACAGTGGGGAGGTGATGCGGTGCTGAGAGACGACACAGGGGGGGAGGTGATGGTGTGGCTGAGAGACACAAGGGGAAGGAAGTTACATAGGGGGCACGAGACTGGTTGAACCGCTGTTGTATGATGATGACCTTGTTAATATTCCTACACAAACAGGCATCTTCCAGACGATGTGACCCTGAATAGTGAATACCTACTGAAGACGCCGTCTTCCCAGGGAGGATACATTTCTTCAGAGGTTCCACATTGTGAGAAACCACCGTATAGGTAATGTGCATATGGAATGGAAAGGTATGTTCCCAAAGTCATGAGAAATGGGTGGAGTGTCATGTTGACACGCCCCATTTTCTGTGGCCCTGCCCCTGGTGCACTGCAATGTAAAGATGGCATGACAAAAACCTAATGTAAAGATGGCATGACAAAAACCTGTAGGAGTGGTTTGTCTAATATGGTTTATGGTATAATCAAACTGATTGAGGTACTAATTAGATAATTTTTTTCTTACTGCTTAGGCATAGTTATCTTTAAAGCCTGGACTGTTTGGGTACCTTGAGGACTGAGTTTGAGAACCACTGATCTAGATGTTTCCCACTTCAAGGTACACCTCTAGTAGGAGATGCCTCTACAAATGAAAAGTACTCAGATCTGTAGAGAGGCGGAAAAGAAGTTCACTCTGCAAAATTGTAAACGCTGCATCATAAATCCAAACCCCTATCACCATACAACATTATTTAAAACTTCGCAATTTGTATTCTAAAATACTGCTGGATCTATCTTATTATGAGAGTGAGTGGACATTGCCTTTTTTACATGTGGCACTTTGTCTGAAGTTTTTGTTTTTATGTTGGTCAAAGTGCACCTAGAAAGTGCTTCTATTCTGAGGTACTACTAGAAGACCCAATCTGCCATTATATATTGCAAGGAAGACCCCTAACAATGTGCCATCCACACCACTCGATTTAATCTAAATAAGCCCATTCCACAAAATGAAACCTCACTCTACACTGTTGCCTCTGTAATTAACTAGGAACACCATCATTTCACCATGCTGCTCCAAACGTCTATCCTCTGCAAATGCCATCAACGTGTTCTGCAAACACATGCACTTTCACAATCCTCAGCAAAGAAGCCATTATTCTTTAGTAACTGGTTCTAAACTTATTTCCGCAATAAATCAAACTGAGGTACAGCTATTCAAATGTAATAGAAGATATATAAGGTACTAGAACTCCAGATTTTGGGGGTGAAGTGATTATTGCTAAGAGCATTTGCAGTGTCTAAGTATGGGAACAAATAATAATATAATAAAGGTTTGTGTAATAGCTGCCTTACCAAAGTCTGATAAGCACAATTTTCTGTTGTTGACTGACACTTCCTGCCCATCCTCTGTGTAGGTCGGGGGTGGCCAGCCTCTGCGAGAGCAGGTATTATTGAGAAGCTGTGAAGGGGTAAGTTGGTCTCTCCAAGTGTCGGGACCGGACCTATAACAGACAAATGTTCTTAGCCAGTACCACTGCCTTCTAACCATAAGTATCTAACTGAACACACTGGGGGCTGAAATAAAAGTTTCAAATTGATATTTATAGGATAAGCATCAGGAGGAGTATTAGAGACAGAATCGAAACAGTCACCAATGAAAAATACTAATGGATTCCATATTTTGATGCATTTGGACCTTTATGAAGGTCATACAAAATGCAATTAATTCACATAAAAGGCATTATTTATACCAAAGTATTTTTGCACTGTACATTATTAGAAACACCCAGCGTAATTTAGATGACAACATACAAACCAATCTCCCAAACAGTCATCACAAAAATCGCTTGGTTAACTCCTGCATTAAAACAAAACTTAAAAAAATAAATAATAGCAAGATATCTCTCTATCTATCAATCATCAACTGACTGACTCATCAACGCCCAGCCCAAGCCCCTGGACCTAAATGAAAATCGGGGAGTATATTCCCAGGGGTGTGCCGCGCCCAATGAAGGGGCGTGGCCTAATTGGGAAGGCATGGCCAAAGAGGTGGATCTAGAGTTTTCTTTTATGGGGGCGATTTAATGATTGATCCACCCCCAGGAAAAGCCCACCGCACTGTGTTCCTGGAATCCTGGACTGTGCAGGAGCTATGTACCCTTTGCCCTAGGCTGGGAGCTGGCTGCACACAGGATTGACTTGCCACATACTGCAGCTCTCGTACTTAAAGGTGGGTACACACTGCACAGATATATCTGCAGATGATGGTCATTCATGCACACTGAACGACCATCATCTGTTTCTGGCGGAGGTTTCTACTGGGCAGGGGGGGGCGTGTCCAGCCCCCCTTCCCACGGCCTCTGCTGCATGTGTACGGGCAGTCGGCAATAAAGCTGTGTGTTAGGACCATGTTTACCTCAGGCCATATTATTCGGGTGCCAGTATGTCTGGCCACCCTGCTGGGCATAAAGTGCTGCGCAACATATATGTAGCAGCAGACATGTCATGTACAGGACACACCCCTGGCTGTATGTGCTGCACCGGAGAGGCAGCCCATTCCTATCACTCACTCACTATGTGTGACACTGAGCCCGGCTCCTACCTGAGCAGCTGAAACCCGCAGCAGGTCCGCAATGCCTGCATCAGAGCCGCCTCACACAGCCATTTTTGGACTGCACTGCAGTGTAACTGTGCACCGCCGGGGGTGACTCCAGCACCTCCCCTTCACGAGTTCCCGCCCCGAGCATGTGTCTCACTGAACTACACAGCTGGGCTGCTCTCCCATCTCAACCCTGTCCCGGCAACAGCCGGGTATTTCCAACTTGCCATCACCACATGGAGTCTAATTAACTGGAAGTGCAGCACATACAGCCACTGGTGTGTCACACTGCTGCTGGGACAGGGAGGAGCTGAGGCGGGAGAGCAGAGCAGCCCAGCAATATAGTACAGTGACACACACGCTCAGGGCGGGATCTCGGGAAGGGGAGGTGCGGGAGTCACCCAGCCCCATCCTCCACCAGCAGTGCCGTGACATAACGGGAGGAGAGAAATTGAACACACAGCAGTGTTCAGTGCAGGAGGAGAGACATGACTGTGCTGGGGGGGGGGCAATCGCTCCAATTGACCCCCCCTGTATCCGCCACTGCGTGGCATACCCCTTTAAGATAAAAAAATAAATAAAAAAATAATTTTTACAGCACCGCATAGCGGCGTTGCACACCGGGGAGGGGAGCGCTCTGAGCCCCTCCGCCTGCTGCAAAGCCAGGGGGGCACGATCAGTGTGGTCACTTCCCCCCACAGGCATTTGAGACTACTGCGGCTGCTGAATGTGTTGGGCTGCTGTGAGGTAAGAGGGGAGGTGGGGGGGAGGGGGCGTATATGGGCCCCTCCAGCAAGCATGGGCCCAGGTAAATAGTACCCACTCCCCTCTCGGTGCTCCTGTATATTCCTTCCATGATGTAGTTGCACACTAAGAGGGGAATTTTTTTAAATTCGACTCCTAATGGGGCATAAAAACTAGACAATATGCTCCATGAGCGATATCGTTAGTGTTTGGCCTTGTTCTCCCAGGTAAACGACATTGAGCATACACACTGACTTCACCCTGCACTTCCCCGAACATGCAATTCCTGACGATATAGTCAGATTGACCTGCATGTTCGGACGACAACAGGCATCGTGGATGACCCGCGGCAGCGTGCATCGGCCATAGTTTTGAGCATACACACTGCACGATTTGAACAATATCGTTATAGTCCATATCATTCACTTTTATTGTCTAGGTTGTATGCCCCTTAAGGGGGTGAAAAGGGCTAAATTGTTTCCTCCCTCTGTGCAATGTCCTGACTGACTGTCTCATCTTGGCTGTAGCACAGTTCAGTATTCAAACACCAACTGTCATCCCAAGTGCTGCCAAACATCACTGGCAGTTGGTGTGGCTCCTCTATTTGAATAGAGTGGGAAAGAATGTGTTACTACAGAGGTGAGGGAGGGAAATGTTAAATGTGTTACTATGGGGTGAAGGAAGGGAATGTATTACAACACGGGTGAGGGAGGGGAATGTGTTATTACAGTGGTGAGCGGAGGTAATGTGTTACTACAGAGATGAGGGAGGGGAATGTGTTACTACAAGGGTGAGCAGGGGTAATGTGTTACTACAGGTATGAGGGAAAATTTGTATTTCTACACAGGTGAGGGAAGGGAATGTCGAAATTGTGGGCAACACAAGTGAGGGATGGAAATGTGTTACTACAGAGGTGAGGAATTGGAATGTGTTTGTACATAGGTGAGGAATGTCTTACTATAGCAGTGAGGGAGTAGATGTATAACTATAGAGGTGAAGGATTAATGTGTCACTGGAGTGGTGAGATGGAAATGGAAACAGTAAATATCTAAGGTCTACCTGGGTGAAACAGGGTACATCAGCTAGGTAGAGATATATATCTGAATTAGGTCACCACACATGCCATATATACAGTCAGGTGCATAAATATTGGGACATTGACAGAATTTTCATATTTTGGCCTCTATTCATCACCACAATGGCTTTGAAATGAAACATTAACTGCAGACTTTCAGATTTAATTTAAGGGTAATTACATCCAAATCAGGTGAATGGTGTAGGAATTACAACGGTTTCTATATGTGCCTCCCACTTTTTAAGGGGCCAAACTAAACAATCCTAAATCTAATTTTCACTTTTTAATACTTTGTTGCAAATCCTTTGCAGGCAATTACAGCCTGAAGTCTGGAACTAATAGACATCACCAGACGCTGAGTTTCATCCCTGGTGATGCTCTGCCAGGCCTCTACTGCAAATGTCTTCAGTTCCTGCTTGTTCTTGGGGCATTTTCCCTTCAGTTTTGTCTTCATCAAGTGAAATGCATGCTCAATCGGATTTAGGTCAGGGGATTGACTTGGCCATTGCATAACATTCCACTTTTTAGCCTTAAAAAACTCTTTGGTTGCTTTTGCAGTATGCTTCGGGTCATTGTCCATCTGCACTGTGAAGCACCGTCCAATGAGTTCTGAAGCATTTGACTGAATATGAGCATATAATATTGCCCGAAACACTTCAGAATTCATTCTGCTGCTTTTGTCAGCAGTCACATCATCAATAAATACAAGGGAACCAGTTCCATTGGCAGCCATACATGCCCACGCCATGACACTACCACCACCATGCTTCACTGATGAGGTGGTATATTTTGGATCATGAGCAGTTCTTTTCCTTCTCCATACTCTTCTCTTCCCATCACTCTGGTACAATTTGATCTTTGTCTCATCTGTCCATAGGATGTTGTTCCAGAAGTGTAATGGCTTTTTTAGATGTTGTTTGGCAAACTCTAATCTGGTCTTCCTGTTTTTGAGGCTCACCAATGGTTTACATCTTGTGGTGAACCCTCTATATTCACTCTTGTGAAGTCTTCTCTTGATTGTTGACTTTGACACATATACACCTACCTCCTGGAGAGTGTTCTTGATTTGGCCAACTGTTGTGAAGGGGTTTTTCTTCACCAGGGAAATAATTCTTCTGTCATCCACCACAGTTGTTTTCCGTGGTCTTCAGAGTCTTTTGGTGTTGCTGAGCTCTCCAGTGCGTTCTTTCTTTTTAAGAATGTTCCAAACAGTTGATTTGGCCACACCTAATGTTTTTGCTATCTCTCTGATGGGTTTGTTTTGATTTTTCAGCCTAATGATGGCTTGTTACACTGATAGAAACAGCTCTTTGGATCTCATATTGAGAGTCGACAGCAAATGATTCCAAATGCAAATGTCACACCTAAAATCAACTCCAGACCTTTTACCTGCTTAATTGATAATGAAATAACGAGGGAATAGCCCACACCTGTCCATGAAATAGCTTTTGAGTTGATAGTCCCATTACTTTTGGGAGGCACATATAGAAACCATTGTAATTCCTACACCGTTTACCTGATTTGGATGTAATTACCCTCAAATTAAATCTGAAAGTCTGCAGTTAAAGCACATCTTGTTTGTTTCATTTCATAGCCATTGTGGTGGTGAATAGAGGCCAAAATATGAAAATTATGTCAATGTCCCAATATTTCTGCACCTGACTGTATATTTAATGTAATCGGTTTTATTTTAGCTTCAAACACACACTACTAAATTGTATATAGTCATATATTGTATTGAATACACCAGACACAACCTGTATGTTACTCACACTCTGTAGGTTTGGGGTATTCCACAGTTGGCCCCGAAGCATGAGAGAAGTCTATTTTCAAGGTCAATGACAGTTTCGCCAATCTTGTCGTCAAGGGACAAAAGGTCATAGTCGTATACAGAGATTTTTAAATCCTTCTCCAGTGGAATTACACAGCTCAGTTCGAACAGTCTGCACAGAAAACATGTACTTGCCATTATTTGATAACAAATTCCAGAAATGATTTGCTACAGGAGAAAGAGTTTCATAATGCATTGTGGGTGCAATGCACGTACGCTATAGTACATTGTCTGGTCTACAGATGAGCAACATTTTAAAAAGTGTTCCATGGAGTATTCACTTTATGGAACAATTCCACATAACCTTAATAAGCTATTCTATCCAATTACACTGTCCAGCACAGACAGACTTACTGTATGTTTATGATAATTCATTAAAGTACTGTAGCTCAGTGGTTCCCAAACTGTGCGCCATTGCACCCTGGGGTGCTTCAGGACACTTGCAGGGGTGACTCAGGTTGATGGTCTAGCACCAAATCAAATTATTTATGATCAAAGTAATGTAAATATGTGGACAAACAGAAGTTCAAACCTGTCCAACACCACTGAACCTAAGGATGACAGGTAAGCACAATGGTGTAACCCTAAACCTAACAAAAAAAATAATGTGTCGACCATTTTCATGTCGATCATTTGCATGTCAACCTTTTGACCCTGTCCACCATTTGTACCTGTCAACATTCTTACATGTCTACCTTGAGTGTGTCGACCTTTTGTCCATGTCTAACTATTGCCTGTCTAATATCTGGTGTCTATCTAGACATTGTCTACCTTTTTACTGTAGATCTATAGACCGGATACCAAGCAGAATTTACTGCACTTTACTACATTTTTTTCTGAATTTCTCAATAGCAAGCTTTTGGCTTAGGGGTGCCGTGAAAACAAGCCTATTGTGTGCAATCTGTGCCCCTAATTTTAACATTTATTACTAACACTGGCTAGCCACAGCTAATGGCGCAAACCAATGTCCACTGATGTATCATGACCAAGATGGGTACTGAAAACATACCGTATATACTCGAGTATAAGCCGAGTTTTTCAGCACAAAAAATGTGCTGAAAAAGTCCCCCTCGGCTTATACTCGAGTCAAGTGTAGCGCTGACCGGACGGAGTTCGGTCAGCGCTACACACTGCCAAACACATAGCCGCCGGAGCCGGCAGCTATGTGTTTGCTGTAATCAGCAGCCGCTGAGAGTCTGTCAGACTCTCAGCGGCTACTGCTGCTCCCACTGCGGGAGCCATCTTCTGGCTCCCGCAGTGGGTGATGGGAGACACGTCGTCATGACGACGTCTCTCCCATGCAAAGCGGCCGGAGGAGCGGACAGCGGCGGGACCAGGAGCGGACAGCGGCGGGACCATGAGCGGGAGTTTCAGGTAAGTGTTTATTTTTTTTTTATTGTTATCACGTCTCTCTCTACTGGGGGGGGGGACTACAGGGGGCACTACCAGGGGGCGATGACTGCAGGGGGCACTACCAGGGGGCGATGACTACAGGGGGCATTATCAGGGGGCGATTACTACAGGGGGCACTAAAAGGGGGGAATACCACTGGGGGAACTACCAGGGGGAGATTACTACAGGGGGCACTACCAGGGGGGGATTACTACAGGGGGCACTAAAAGGGGGGATTACTACAGGGGGCACTACCAGGGGGGATTACTACAGGGGGCACTAAAAGGGGGGATTACTACAGGGGGCACTAAAAGGCGGGATTACTACTGGGGGTACTACCAGGGGGGGATTACTACTGGAGGCACTGAAAGGGGGGATTACCACTGGGGGCACTACCAGGGGGGGATTACTACTGGGGGCACAACCAGGGGGAATTACTACTGGGGGCACTACCAGCTGTTGCCATTTCCCACACTAGGCTTATACTCGAGTCAGTAAGTTTTCCCAGTTTTTTGGGGTAAAAGTAGGTACCTCGGCTTATATTCCGGTCGACTTATACTCGAGTATATACGGTAATTAAAACTCCTTATCTGCATGCTCTCTCTCATATCAAGTTTTACAACAAAAGGCAGTATTCGTGTGCGTCCACGGTATTCGCTGTATTCAATTGCAAACCACGCGAAAATGGCAAGCGGCGAATTCAGGACAAGAGGAAAGTGCTGTCAGAATTGGGGAAATCAGCTTGAACCCCCGAAAATTTGCACTAACATTGGGGATCAATGTAGATGTGTCCGAATAGCCCTAATAAAACTTAAGTTGTTTCAATACCTTCTTATTACCGTCTTTGCACAAGTGGTGAAGAATGGCACTAAGCAGTATTTTTTGGTGAAAATAAGTAGTCCTGTCAAATTTGGGGTACTTTGAAAATGGGTGCTAGCATATTTTAAAGTCTCTAAAGTGAAGTTTTAAAAAATGTGAAAAACACACCTGTTGCATGCACCTGCAATCATAAAAACACCTGGCCCATCCTTGCAGACCCCCAAGAAGTCTATTTCGATAGTGTTTATGCTTGTCCCCTAACTTTGTGCTTTTTCACCCCCAAAATTAAAGCAGTTTTTTGGGGTGTTAAGTTTTCCCCAGGATTTTTTGACACAGTTGTCCTTTGGGGGGCTGTCCCAAGGGTTCTGAGAGATTTCCCTACCTTTGCACCCCAAAATTAAAATGTTGCACTTCTTTTCACCTGCTATTCAGAGGCAAATCTTTTTCGCCTATTACATTGTATTGACTTTCCGCGTAGGCGAAAACCGGCTGGAATTGAATACGAAGATAAGTTCCAACCAGGAGAAAAGCCATAATCGACAATACTTTTAGCGGAAAACGGCTTTTCACTTTAATTGAATACGGCCCAAAGCTGGAATTCATTTTCTAGATTTGTGTTTCAAAGAGGCTAGTTTTTTGCCTGTTTATCTATTTGTTACTTCAGCTTCATTCCTTATGATTCTACATTCTACAACCCATCTTCTTCCACTTTGTACTGTATTTCACAGTTCTACCTTCTCCAACCTATCAACTTTTGTTCCTCATCACCTGTCCTCTTAGGATTAAAGGGATTGGCTGGCAGTGGTATGCCTCTAATAGCTACCCCAGCCAACTGGCTCTTTTCTGGGAGTTGCCAACAAATAGTCTATTTTGATGTAAAGCTACAAGTGTTCTCATATTATTTTAGGGAATATCTTTATTTTATGTATATACTGAATTTGCTTTCAAATTCGATTTTATGCATATTCTGAATTTGATTTTAATTGTAACTGTATATTACACCCATAGATGTGCTGTATTAGCATTCTGTGTAAAGTTCCATTATATAGAAACTGCAGAAGAATAGAAGTTGCTAGTTTCAGATAAGCGAGAGAGAGTTGGTAAATAATTGGAAAAGCAGACCAGCTTTAGATTACAATTAAATCATGTATTCTGCCCTATATGTTTTGTTCCACAGTCTCAAGAAGAAATACAGTATACAAAAATGGAAGCCTAAGTTGTCCAATTATTACGTTGGATGTGATAAGGTCCAGGGTTCCAATAGGTTAGAGGACAAATTACTCACAATTCCCCTTAAACTGTTATTGCTCAATTATGAATTTCCCCCAAGTCTCCCCCTTGTGAAAACTATCATTTTAAAGTAAATTTCTGTAATATTATGGAACCATGCTACTCCCCTCTCTCAACAAGCCCTCAGCCAGAAACCCCCAAGGGGAAATCCTGGAAGCTCATCAGGGGCTTTCCAATCACGTGCACAAACATTCATAGCAATATACGCATAGTGCTTGTTGTCCACTAGAAGAGGCTGTTTATGACCTCTAAGAAGATTTGTGTTATATGTGAGTAATACAGGCTAACAGAAAGAAGCACCAATATTAAAATATATCATACACCAGAGGGAAAGGGAGAGAAGAAGAAAAAGGAATGCCCAAGTACTAATTCAAACAAATAAACAAGTTATTATTAATACAAATAAAAAAAGATACAAAACATATATAAGTATGCACGCATCGAAAAGCATTTTCAAACCATATAAAATCCTGAGAGGCATAAAGTTCTGCAACTTACAAATAGTATATAAGTAACTAAGAACAGCATAAATAAATGTTCTTTATTATAGTAGTGGATCGGTATTAACGCTTTATTACATAAACTATGGCTATCCAGTTTAGAAGAAACTTATGTAAGAAGCTAATGTGATATTTATTTCATACCATTCTCCTAGGGGGACTTCTTAGTAATGGTGTGGGATGCCTGTTGCAACTCTACTTAGAACTTTCCGATTATGGCCCATGGTAGTTGCGTCAGTTTTCTACAATACACGCACACACTTTTGGTGTTGCATGCAGTGGCGGAACTAGAGGCAGTGCAGCCGGTGGCTTGCACAGGGGCCCGCTGTGGTGCAGGGGCCCATAGCCTCTGCAGCCGACTGCACCGTTGCACTCGCCACCAGTGTCCCCCGGGCCCCACAGTGTACTGCGGGCCGCAGTGAGTGCGGTCTGCACTACACAACAAACACCGCTGCCGGCCCCGGGTAGTACACTCGTACTACCCGGCGGTGGTGTGTTTGTTTTGGCAGCCAATGAGAGTCAGACAGACTCTCATTGGCTGCTGCGTCCACGGAGGGAGTCGGGCTGGAGCTCACTCATGAGCTCCGCCTTCCAGCTCCTGCAGTGGGTGATGGGAGAGACGTCATGACGTCTCTCCCATAGTGCAGAGCGAGAGCGGGTCGGGAGGACAGAGGAGCAGACAGTGGCGGGCGCAGGAATGGAGATTCAGGTAAGTGTTTTTTTGGGGGGTTTTGTGGATTTAATCTATAGCCGGACTATTACTGGGGCCACTGCTGCACATAGGGGGAACTACTACTGGGGGCACTGCACATAGGGGGACTACTACTGGGGGCACTGCACATAGGGGGACTACTACTGGGGGCACTATATAAGGAGCACTACTGGGGGCACTGCATAGGGGTACCACTATGTGGGGCACTGCATAGGGGGGCCCAAAGCATATTCTTGCACCTGGGCCCACCACTCTCTAGTTCCGCCACTGGTTGCATGCATTATGAACCAGCATAGTAGAAAGGCTTTTTGTAGATAATGTGGAAAAGTTCAGTCTCTATAGGCAGAATTTAGCAACAAAGATGAAGAGAACAGTTTATTTGCTTAGCCAGAGATCTTGCTTGTATGAGCATTCATGGCTAGTTCTGTGGATGTCTGCAGCAGACTTTGCTAATAAAAAAAAGTACAACTTAAGGCTGGATAGAAACAGCAAGTGCTCAAAATGTTCTATTAATAGTAGCCGGGGTAAAGTTCCTTACAATTACAGATACATACGTTTGAATGAAGTAGCTTAACAAAGTAGTTATAAAAGCAAATGCTGGCTCAGATCAAAATCTGCTATACATTGAGTTTAATTAATACAAGTTCCCTCCATGGGTGTCAGTAGTGAAGCTGTTCCTGGAGACATGCCAGCAGAGGACACAGACATCACAGCCAAAATATGTTAAGGGTCTATGATGTGGCTGGATTCCTCTACATGAATCCAAACTCTGCAGCCATAGTATGGAGGAGGGGGAATACTGCTTTGACATTTTTGCTTTTAGGACAGTCCAACTAGGAGAAAAAGAAAACAGAGCAGCCTGAAAGGGATTCAGGGCCTCATTCAGAGGCGGTCGTAGGATGCAAGCGGTCGCTCAGAAACAGGGCGGCCGCTTGCATCCTGAACGGCCGCCTCCATGTCGGTCGTTAGGCTGTGGGTTAACACCCACAGCTCTAACGACCGCTAAGGGAGATGTTCGCGATGGTCAAGACCATCGCGACCATCGGGACTTACGACGGTCTCGTCAACCTTAAGCCCCAGGGAGCTTCCTGCTCTGTTTGAGCAGGAAGCTCCCCGCTGACATCACTGATGATGTCAGTGGAGATGCCCACAAAACGGCAAGCGTTCCGAAAGGAACACCTCCGTTTGGCCGGGCACGCCCCCTGCCCGCCCAGCAGACGGAGCGAGCTGTCAATCAACATCGACAGCTCGCTCCGTCTGCTTCGAGCCCGCTAACGACGGGTGATCCGTCGTTAGCGGGGACTCGCGCATGCGCACGACGGAGCTGTCTCCGTCGTGCGCATGCCCTGTGGACCGACTCTGAATAAGGTCCTCAGTCCCTGAGCTGATTGAGGATTCAAATAATGTCCACCTTAATGAGTAATGAGATTCCCCTTCAACTGTTCCTCCAGAGCAAATTTAATTGCTCGATGTTCAGTTATTGATAAAATATTTATTCTTTGCTGGAAGAAACATTATGTAGAAGAAACCACATAATCTGCTCTTCAGGAAATCTTAAATCCAACTACAGCCTGATTTATGCTCCTTGACAGGTGAATTTCAACATTTTTGATATCATGCACCTGGATCACAACAGCGCCCTCGTCAGGGCCATATCTTCCATTGGGCTTGTTGGGCAGCTGCCCAAGGGCCCAAAGCTTGTAGGGGCCCCCCAACCTTCCCCCCCCTGCAGTCGCAGCCAGTTGGTAAATTTCTGATATTTTTATAAATCGGCCACCAGGGCACTGTATTCTGATCTAACCTTGTGTCTTCTGTCTGTCCAGACCTTTGTTTAGCAGTTTACCTGATAGACAAGCTTTTCATGGACTCCCACCACTGTAGTGTCGCTGCTTACATTGCCAGGATTGCTGCAGAAGACCCGATGGCTGCCTACATTTTGTAAGCCTAACTTTAAGGTGACTGCATAAGGCAGGAGTCCCACTGGTCTATCTCCCTAATGCTGGGTACACACTGGCTGACATATCGGCCATTCAATTGAATGGCTGATATGTTGTGTGTGCGTTGGCCAGTGTGTACAGACGATATGACTGTGAACAACGTCATATCGCGTCGGCCAGCAGGACCGCAGATGATGGTTGTTCAGTGTGTTTGAACAACCATCATCTGCAGGCTCATCTGCAGATAAATCTATCAGGTGTGTACCCACCTTTAGACCTGGGGATCTTCTGCTTGCAGTCTGTGTCTCAAAGAGAGCTACCTTCATTAAGACCTGGAGACAATAATGTCCAATGAATGTCACAATGTCCCTGAAATGTGCTCTTTGGTTCACTGGGACCATATCAAATTATAAGCCACATCAATACAGTCTCCTCCTGAATCAAATTGCCTGGTTCCTTACTCATATGAAAAGTTTTTCATAACTCCTTCTTGTAATCAACAATTTTTCCATGTATATGTATCATACTAAGCCTATGCTCATGGATAATCTAGAGCAGGGGTGTCAACCATGCGGTCCTCCAGCTGCGGTGGAACTACACATCCTAGCATGTATGGAGTCCACAATTTTGCTATTGGGGCATGCTGAAACTGTCAGGGCATGCTGAGTGGGTTGCATGTTTGACACCCTTGGTCTAGAGGAATTTCATAATAATAATAAGATGGACTCCAAATTGTCTCTCCTAATAAACTGGAAAGTCTATGGTCATGTAGAAAAAAATCTGGATCCAGGTTCATGTCCCCTTTATGATCGTAAATTATTATTTTTTTATTGCCTGATTAATTGACATATATGATTAAATTATGGTGATTAGCATATACTAAGTATTATAAGAAAATTTATGTTACAGTCTCCCTAATCATAAGGTATATGATATAAAGTTGCCATAATCCAATACTGCCCCTAGTGTCTAACTAGTGCCATGGATACTCTTCTGGCCATTCCTCTTTCCAGCATCAGTGAAGAGAGATAGAGCCAGCTGGACCCAAGACTGCAGATGTGCTGCCCTGCTCTGAGAAGTGGGACAGCCTGTGGAAATTTTGCTAAGGGGCCCACATAGGTCTTGCTGTGCCCCTGTCCTTGACATCACTCGCTTGAATTTTTAATTGTGCTCTGCCTGAGCTACATGTTCTGTACCTAGGTTGTTTATACAGAGGTAGGTGTATATACTAAACATTGGTTTTTGGACACTGATTCTCAGCAGCTTTGAGCGATAGATTTAAAAGTTCCATAGCAATACATGCAAAACCAGGCTTATTTTGCATTTAATATTATTGCCGTTTTAAATCAAGCCCTAAAAGCCTTTAACAATTGGCAGCTTAAAAAAAATGTAGTTTAGTTAATATACTTCTTAATATTGATAAGGAGTATCAATATTTAGCATTCACTTACTTGCCAAAGACAGGATTTAGAGTACCCGGTATATAATTTTTTCGGTTATCCATTTTCTTTTCACCAAGTGAGATTTTTATGTAAGGATCACACTGTGATGGAAGAGAGATTAGTAACCATTTTATTCAGCACATAACTATAACTGTGCACTTATCCATGTGTATATGGTACCCTGCCTAATGTGATGTGATATGAGATGTTCATACACAACTTTGCATTGAGGTATCCATTATTTACACAGCTTTCACCAAACCAGAACAACTCACAATAATCCATCCCAGGGGTGAATTGTAATAGAGGTGTTTGGGCAGGCTGCTTGTGCCCATGGCTGTCCCAACAAATATTCAAAAATAAAATCATAATGTAACTCACATTGCATCAGTACAACATAAATGTACTTGTGCTGGCCACACATCGCATCCATTAAATAAATACATTTTCTCCATAATGAAAAAAGTATATATAATCGTTACTATATCACATGCTATGTATAAACATTCATGTCATAATGAGTATACCCTTTTCTTGGTGTGGCATGCAAGCAATGCAGTGGTTTGCACATTTAGTAGTCTATATATTTGTATGCAAAACTTGATACACTTTTGTAGCACATTATTTTTGTAGTGTGTGATGCAGTAAAGGTGCAATCAGGAAAATTAGTGAACAGTAGTGAGTTCTATTAGAAGTAAAATCTGTAGGTTATTAAGAGGACAGACAGGTATGAAGCATTATAGAAGTATTTAGTCATTAAAAAAAACAAACACTTTATATATAAATCCCAAAATCATACCATCCCAGGAAACACATATTGGCAGAGGCATATATTGGTTCCATGTGAAAAGAAACAAGTACACATATGTAGACATTAAATTATATTAGCATTACCAGGCCATTCTTGTCATGTGGCGGCAAGTCAAGGCCTTTGACAATGTAGACCCGTAGCAGACATTCCTGGGGACCAGAGTCAAGATTCTCAGGAAGTTGTGGGGGAAGCATCTGATGTTCTGAAGTGGAGTAGATCCTAATTGAGGCCTAAAGAAATCACATGTTGTATTATAAACAGGAAATGATAAAACAAACAAAATCAAATGGGGTTCTGAGTAACACCTACTTTTACCTCCCCTACTACAGGGAGATCTTCATCATTGTCATCATCATGGGACTTTGGCCGTTGCAGCTTAAATGTCTGGCAAAAATCCTGCAAACCATGAAATGAAGGTATGGATTCCAACTCTGTGTTGTATACCTGTGGAGGCAGGAATTGGTAACATATATCACTTGTAAACCCACTGTTAGATACCTCAGATTAGGCAATACTGACCAGGACCAATTAGAAAGGCCACACTGGATTTAATTATGGAATATATAAAGATGTACAATTCTACAATCACACAAAGCTCTTTGGGTCAAAAACAGTTAAAGGAACACCATAATTCATCAAGAAAGAAATAGGTCAGGTTTTTAGAAATGGTCAGAATCCAGAGATAGAAGAGTCAAGAGGAAGGAGCAGAATAATAATGTAAGAGTGAGTGCAAGTATGTACAAGTTGATCACCTCTCAATGCATGTTCATGGGTGAGAAGTGATTAAATACTGTACAGAGGGCCTGACTCAGAGATGTACTCAGCTGCTGTGTGCATTTATGCTAATGCTGCAGGAGGCGTCTGAAGAAAAAGATGCCTTCAGCCAGCATCTCAGATACGAAGTCTGTGCCAAAGATGCAGGATCGGATCAACATCACGACCATCTGTTGTGATGTTTGCAGCATCGGCCATCTGTGTAAGCCTAAGCTTACTCAGAATGGCCACATCATCTGAACTGCCGATGCCAGTAAATCTGCGTTGGCAGACGCAAACACTGGCATCAGCACTCCCAGAAAACAGGGATAACATGCCCCCATTTTCAGTTATGCCCAGTGCCATCCCCAAATGGCCACAGCCTGTCAATCAAGCTGCGGCTTAGGGGACACTACAAGCAATCACGCAGGACCCATTCTGTACATGCCATCGGAGAAGTACGCAAACCAGACTGATATGGTATATTAGATTATAAGAATAGTTCACATTATTATTTGCAAAATGTAGCCTGGCAAAACAGAGAGGTAAATCACTAGTACACTGATCGGCTTCAGTACACATGCATTGCACACGTCCTTTGAGTTAGTCAACAAAATGTCAATGCAAAACACTAAACCCTCGATTTTTATGGATTTTTCCTGCCAGAATTCTGCCAGAATTAAAAGGGCAATGATACTCAATGTAAAACATGCCTGATTTTGTATTTACTATTATTGCCTTTTTAAATATGACAGGTAAACTCTGTAAAAATTGAGTGTTTTGAAAATCCACTGCTTAGTAAATATGCCCCTAAATTGCAGTTGGTAAAATAATTGCGGCAACTTATTATACTGCAACCAACACGAGGGCCCATATTGTCAAGTCTCATTAAAACCAGCACATTTTCTGCAGGGATATAAAAAGTTAAAAAACACAGTAAACAGCTTTCTTCTTTCCAAAGCAATTAATGACCCACCAAGCCCCAGTGATCTAATGGATAACGTATTGGCCATCTAAGATAGGGATTGTGGGCTCAGATCTAATCATGGTGCATAACTAGGGATCATGCTAGGCTGTTTTATCGGAGTGCTGCGTCGTGCCCATTTTATAAATGAGAGCCATGGCAGAAGCGTACCCGCATATTCCATCGATAAAGACGCACACTGTATGAAATATGCACGTGTATCCTGTGCGTGAGGCAGATCATCCTGATCTGTTTCTCCCCTCTGCTGCTCCACACTCACCTCATGCTGGATGATATGCGCTTCCCTCTTGCTCACCAGTTTCCAAGAGCGAGGGTCATAAGGCGACAACAAGTGGAATGTCTCATTGACTGTTTAATTGGACTAATGTTTTATACAGCGATAATATAACATTTAGAGAAAAAAGATGTCATAATCTATGAAAGGAATTTGTGAGGACAAGTTTATCAAAACTAGAAGCTTTAGAGAAAAAATCATACACCAGTGGTTAAGAATATAAAAATATTGGAAGCAGCGTTAAAGGTAATAGCAGCATTTTAAGATGATTTCTATGCATTCTTACCACAAGAATATCGAGTCCCTTATTAAGGCAATCTCCACTGTGGTCAGCATCACCAGCTGATGCATAGAATTTGCTCCACCAATCAAATTCTTCTCCCTGCCAGATTGAATAAATAGATTTCATGAGTGTGATCCAGAGCTATCTTTATATAAACCATGGATGAAACATGATAGACTCTATGGAAGTGCAGTTACATTGGATGTACTCCCGGTGTCTCATATTCATAGCGTATTGTTTCTGCGGGATGCACTCATAATGTTGAAATTTACAATGTTGACATAATGTCGACCTTGCTAAAATATCGATACTGAACATGTCGGGATGTGAAATGTTAACATTATAAACAGACTGGCAGCGGAGGGTTAGGGTTAGACTGCGGGTGGGAAGTTTAGGGTTAGGCACTATGAGAAGGGTTAGGCTACAGTAGGAGACTTTAGGGTTAGGCAATAGGGGTGGGTTAGGATTAGTCATACTTACCGCTGGAAGCACCGCTGGATCCACTGGAAGTTACCATCACCTGGCTGCTGGACCAGGAAGACAGCGCTGGAGTCGCCTCCATACCAGGTAAATCAGCACTAAACCACCAGGGACATTTTGTAGACATTTTAATCATGTTGACATCTCAGCAGTCAACATGATCAATGTCGAAATTATGACCGTGTCGACATGAGGACTATTGACATGATGAATGTTGAAAAATATACCACACCCATGTATTCTTACCATGTGTCATGGTCTTTATCAAGTTAATCTCAATTTAAACGTATCTCAAATGTGACTAATCTAATTAGTTAATGCAAATTTTTTCCTACGCCAACTCAGTTCCCCGTCACCATGCCAAGGTCAGAGACATAAGTATAGTCCAGAGTCCTAGTAAAGGCCATGACTGGAACGCAGTAGTGTTGAAATCAATGCCTGCTTGTGCTACATACGAACGTAGCACACTGCATTGCAGAAATTATGAATGGTCATTTAGTTACACTGTAAAATGGATACAATTTGGTAAGTCAAAGCAATGACTCCTTCTCCCTGTAATGTCTGTATTCCCCTGCTCCTCCCTCAATTCACAGGTAGCCTAACAAGTAGACAATACAATTAGAAAACTAAAACAAATGTGCCTAGTTGGGTGGTCTATAGCTTTGGTACCATCCCAGAGGGAACTATTCCTTATATAATCCATTATATGAATTGCCTAATATGTACGAATTATGTACTTAAATTGGGTTGGTTTTTGATATGTTGACATTGACCACGTCAACACTCATCATGTAGACATGTTAGAATGTCGACATTTCATCCCTGGTTGCCAAGCAGTGACTTACCTGCTCCTGATTGTTGCAGCGACTGCAGAACGGCTTCCGGGTGTCATGTGACCGTCACTTCCGGGTCAGACCTGTGCTACTGCAGCGTTATAGTATCCTTAGCCCTCCTCAAGTGCCTACCCCTAATTTACCCCCGCAGCCTAACCCTAACCCTCCCATCCGCAGCCTAATCCTAATGTCCATATTTCACATATCGCCTTTTGACTAAATCTCCCTAAATTCTGCGCAGTAAATGGTCAGTTTACATATATATTATATAACATATCCTGGCTGTAAGATATGTGTTGCATATGTTCATAAATGTACGATGGATTGTCAGCAGGTCTGGTGTCTGGACAGAGATCCTCCAAAAGTGGTGAAGGAAAAGCCAGTGTTTCTGTCAGGATTCAGCCCGGTATCGGCTGTTACTTACCGCTGCGCCAGCTTCACCTCACTAGCGGGCGCGGCGAGACGTCAGATGCGGCGGTAGGTGACATGCTGAGTATTCTCCCCGGGGCCCAGGTGACTTCCACGCAATCCTCCATATCGGAGTTTCTGCGGCGGTGGTCATGGGCGCAGCCATCTTGGCTGTATCACCTGATCGGATCCTTATCCAATGGTAGCCGTGTCAGTTGTCAGCTGACTCTTTCCTCCAATGGACAGCTACCTGGAGGTATAAGCAGGACTCCAGGTAACAGGAAGTTGCCTAATCAACTTCACCATTTCCTTGATGGTTGCTGTTGCTTCGGTCCACGTGCAATCTTCCAGTGATTTTCCCCAGTGTTTACTCAGTACATCACCTTAGAACTGAGGACCTCATTCAGAGTCGGTCGTTGCGGCCGCTCGGTCGTACACCACCGATGTACGCTAAACTGCGCATGCGTAAAATTCGCAATGCGCGTGCGCAAACTAGCTATTACGATCAGAAATTGCTCTCTCCTTGAACACAGCCAGTTGTTAGTTTGAGTGACAGGATGAGGCGTTTGTGGGTGGTAACAGGGGAAGGTGCTTGTGAACGGGGGAGTTGAGATCCGAACGCAGGCGTGCCTGACTATGCAAACGGCGTTTTATGGGAGTGCATAATTAACTAAGTAGTGTCATGGCACATGTGACATGGGAGGTTTTTACACTGACTAGATCGTAGTGCTTAAGAGAGGGTATGGTCAACCTTAAGCTCTACGAGCAGCTCCGATGGTTCCCGATGGTCTCGATTAATCATATGTCCGGAGATGACGTGTAATGCGAACGAAAAGGGGGCGTATTTTTAGTCTTAAGGCCGCATCCTCCCCTCCCTCGTCCAGCTAACGATCCCATCTTAGCAAAGCAACTTGCAAGCGCTTCATTTGCATATCCGGCCCCTTTTACCTTACGACCGTGCAGCCGCAACGACCGACTCTGAATGAGGTCCTGAATCCTAGTGTCTCATTCCAGTGTTCATCCTGCGCTTGGATCTCCAGTCTGTTCTCAGAACATCATACAGTTCGGATTTCTGGAGCACTACTCTGGTGCTTGTCCTGTATTAGAATCATTATAGTATACTCAGTACAACATCCGAGTACAGCACAAGTGTCACTCTCCTGCCAGTGGTGCGTCTGGGTTCTCAACCCGTGTTCTCAGTACACCATCCGAGTACAACACAAGTGTCGCTCTCCTGTGCTCAGCAAGTTAGACTCCGTGCCTTTGGTCAGGTCTCGTTAACATCTGGTACTTGTGGACGAGTAGGACATACATCCAGGCCCTTCACCTCCGATTTCTTCCTCAACCCGGGACCTCAGCTTTCAGACCCTCGGTAGGAGATCCTCCTGAGCAGATTGTGACAGTTTCATTTTAAGCTTTAATAGAGAAGTATTTTAAACTCTGGCCAGGGCTGTAACTAGGGTAGTGCGACCTGTGCCATGGCACAGGGCACCGCGGGCAGGGGGCGCTGTTTGGGCCTGGCAATTTTCTGTTTATTGTCATTCTCACTTGTACCTTCCTCTTCTTGTATCCCCAGCATCTCCTAGCCTCCAATATCTCTTCCCTGGAACTTCCCCATGAGGTCATGGCCCTTTTTCAGGTGCAAATCTTATGTCCGTATTTGAAAAAAAGGGAAGGGGGGGGCGCCAATGCCTTCTCTGGCACAGGGCATCAAAAAGTCTAGTTACGGCTCTGCCTCTGATGTATCGTAGATATGCAGCACCTGTTGAACAGCATGGAATAGAGCCACAACACCCCCTAAATTTAAGAAAATTCTGGGTTGTAATCCTCCAGAAGTCATCTGAGAAAGAGTTCCTACCAGGACTGAAGGATCGGCAACTGGCACCTCTGTGCTCTGGAAGCCGCAGCAGTGTCCAACATCTTCTCAAGCGAAGAAGAGGATTGCACCAAGACCTGCACACTGTCAGGAGAGCAGGAATGGACTGGAGAGACCTAGCCTCCCCCACAGTCTGCTCTTCTTAGAGTCCAATCACCGGAGTAACAAAATGAGAAAATCTTTGCAGTTCCCTGTTGGAAGTTAGTTGTCAAGACAGCTGTATCATAGCCTCAGCTTGGGTATTAAGTCCCAGATTTAACAAAGAGTGATATTCTTGCTATAACTCGTTATGAATCTTAAATGGTGCTCCAACCAATCAGCTTCTGTCATTTTTCATAAACATGATAGTTAGGAGCTGATTGGTTTGAACATCATTTAAGATTAGTAATGAGTGATAGCTGGCCTAAGTATTAGAAATTGGCCCTCCACCTTACATGTTGCAAAGATAGCGTTCTGGTCAGACCATGCCTGTGGAAATTTGGCCTGGCATTTATAGCAGACAAATATTTGCCCACAGTGACACTCTTGTATGGTCGAGCCCCAGACAAAGTTCCTTTCTCAGACATATGGAATTAGAGATAAGATACAGTAGTATAGGAGTAAATAGTATTTTTGACATGAAACAAAACAGTGTACCATTATTATAGAATGCATGTGACACTTCCCCTAAAACACAAAAAAAATTCTATTGATAATCCTGTTCCATATTGAAAACTAAAGGTAATTAGCTTATATCCCTCTGAAAAATGAGAGTTATGGTAAAACTGACCTTTGTTAGCTCTCTTTCTTCGAAGTCCATAGGGTCCACAGGGAGACCTTGGGGTGTAGGTGGTGGTTGAGGACTGGGCACCACGCAGTTAAAGCTTTCAGCTCCCAGGATGCATCGGTCCATCCCCCTATACCCCGCCCCCAGCCAGAGGCACCTCAATTCGTGACAAGTCAAAGGCCGGAGGAGGAGAAGAGAGAAGGAAGACTGGTGCACACAAGAATCACACTCTCACGTAGAAGGAGACGGGAAACCGGTGACCAGAAGCATAGCCCATATGAAGCCAGGTGTGTCAGGGCGGGTGCCCTGTGGACCCTATGGACTTCGAAGAACGAGAGTTAACAAAGTTAAGTTTTACCATAACTCTCATTTTCTTCTTCATGTTCCATAGGGCTCCACAGGGAGACCTTGGAGATGTCCCAAAGCAGTTATTCAAGGGTGGGGACGCTCCTGCGCTGAACGGAGAATCCGATGTCCAAAGGAAGCATCCTGAAAGGCAAATGTATCAAAGGCATAGAACCTCAGAAAGGTATGGACAGAAGACCACATGGCCGCCTTACAAAGCTGTTCAGCTGAGGCGCCACGGCGAGCTGTCCACGAAGGACCCACAGAGCAGTAACAGTAGCCGGTACAGGAAGGCCTGCCTGAGTGTAAGCCTGTGAGATAGTCACGGAAAGCCATCTAGCCAATGTCTGTTTGTAGGCTGTCCATCCCTTCTTGTGAAATCCATAGAGCACAAATAAGGAGTCTGATTTCCGAAGAGAACATGTACGGTCCACATAGATCCTGAGGACACGGACCACATCCAAGGAGGCCTCACCTGCCGATAGGTCTGGTGATTGATAGGCTGGGACTACAATTTCCTCATTAATGTGGAAACAAGTAATAACTTTTGGAAGGAAACCAAGGCGAGTCCGAAGCATAGCCCTGTCCTGTTGGAATATCAGAAATGGGAAGTGACAGGAGAGCGCCCTAAATCTGACACCATTCTGGCAGACGCCATAGCCAGAAGAAAAAGAGTTTTTGCTTTGAGCCACTTGAGTTCCACAGATTCCAGAGGTTGAAACTGAGGACCCTGGAGGGCATGGAGAACTACTGACAAATCCCATGGAGCCACTGGAGGAACAAGGGATGTTGTATATGGAGGACACCCTGGAGGAAGGTGTGGATATCCAGTAGTGGAGCAAGTCTATGCTGGAACCAAATGGATAGAGCAGAGACATTCACTTTCAGCAAGGCAAGGCGGAGTCCAAGGTCCAATCCAGCTTGGAAATACTAAACACTTGAGGGTCGTAGCTTCTGGTACGACACCATTGGAAATATGTATGCCACACTCTGTGGTAGATCTGAGCAGAGACTGGACGACAGAGCTAGAGAATCCTTTGGACCTCAGGAGGGATGTCTTAAGAGCCACGCCGTTAAAGACAGACGATCCAGGTCTGGCTAAAGGCAAGAACCCTGAGCCAACAGGTCCAGACGTTGAGGCAGCAGGAACGGAGTTTAGATGGAGAGACTCCAAAGATCTGAGCACCAATGTCATCTGGGCCAAGCTGGAGTAACCAGCAGGACAGTGCCTCCATCTTGTTTGAACTTCCGAAGAACTCGAGGAAGAAGTGAGACTGGAGGGAATAGGTACGCAAACTGAAAGGTCCACTTCACTGACAATGCGTCTATGAAGGTTGCCTCAGCATCCCTTGTTCTGGACCCGTACACCCGTAGTTTGTGATTGTGCCGGGAGGCCATGAAGTCCACCTTTGGCTGGCCCCATCTGTTCACTAGGAGTTGAAAAACCTCTGGGTGAAGAGACCATTCCCCAGAATGCACGTCATGTTGGCTGAGGAAGTCTGCTTCCCAATTGAGAACTCCTGGTATGAACACCGCAGAGATGGCCGTGAGGTAACCCTCGGCCCATGTCAGAATGCGTGACGCTTCTGTCATAGCTGCACGACTTCGAGTGCCTTGATGTAAGCCACTGTTGTGGCATTGTCGGACTGTACCTGTACAGGTTTTCCATGAAGTATGTCCTGGGCCAGTATGAGGGCCCTGTAGACAGTTCGAAGTTCCAATATGTTGATCATCAGGGTTAATTCAACCGATGTCCAACTGCCCTGGAAGGAGTGTTGACCGGTCACTACGAGACTGGAGACTGGCGTCTGTTGTTAGGAGTACCCAGTCCGGGATCCAAAAGGGCGACCCTTGGTTAGATGAGATGTCTGTAGCCACCAAGATATGGACAGACGAACCTCTGGAGAGAGCACCATTGTCTGAGCTCTGACTGACTCTCTTCCACCCCCGGAGGGGAGTCAATGTTAAAGAGATCAGCCTCTTCTGCCTCCTCAGATGACAGCTCAGAATGTGAAAGCTGCGTGGACTGTGAGAATAACACAGAATGCTTAGATGTTTTACTGGGTAAGGGCTTCTCACCTTGCAACATAGTTTGAAAGGCTGTAGAGGTAGCCACCAAACTCTGTACTGAGCTAGAAAATGCGTCTACCCATGGAGGGAGAACAGAAGGTACCTGTATAGTCTGAACCTGTTGTGGCAACCCCAGAGGGGAAATTACAGCCGGGACCGCTAGGCGGTCCGCAATAGTAGCCAGCATCGGAGAAAAGAAAGCCACGGGGGCTTCTGTGCAGGAGCTGGGGGGTTAGATGGGCCTGGTGGGATATAACACTTAGGGCCTGATTCAGAGCCGCTCGCTGCTGGTGAGTACTCGCTCTGAATCAGGGCGTTTTTTTTTTTTCTTCAGGCCGCTCGCTAAGCTGTGGGTGACCACCCACAGCTTTTGCGAGCGGCCTGCAGCCCGTCGTGATTATCGCGACCATCGACCTGTGGTAGGGTCGCAGCTCTCGCAAGCCCGAGTGGACTCCCTGCTCTAATAGAGCACGAAGTCCACTACTGACATCACTAGTGATGTCAGTAGGGCCGCCCACAAATGCCAGGCATTCCTAAGGGAATGCCTGCGTTTATGCAGCCATCCCCCCTCCCCATTTACAAAACGGGGCAAGCTGTCAATCAACATCAACAGCCGCCCCGTCTTGTAGCGAGACCCGTAGCGACGGAGCAGCCATCGCTGGACGGGTCTCGCGCATATGCACGCCGGAGGCGGCGCATGCGCAGTGGGGAACAATCGACTTGCTTACGAGCGGGTTTGAATCAGGCCCTTAGCACATAACCCATCTTGTATCAAATCCTCCTCACTTCAGCCTGCAGCACATCATTTGTATGATAGCAGTATGGGTGCAGATGCGTGCTTACTACTCTTGCCCTTGCTAGACATAGCTGCAGAGTAGTACAGCACACAATATGGCACTGGGTATAATGCAACCACTAGGTATGTAGAATACAAGTAGGAATACAATATACTGATCGTGTCTTATGTAGCAGCACACAGCATAATATGGCACAGTGCAGTAACCAACTGTATGTGACAACCCTCACAAATACAAGAGATGTGAGGCACAGGAAAACCCTGAACACACCTGTATGTTAGGGCCAAGTAAGGAGAAAAGGGAAAGGTATATGCTGACAGTATAGAAAAATATACAGACAGGCAGAGCTAGCATAAGTCACATACAATGCAGAAATACAATAGAACTGCAGAATGGCACTACAATCAATGACACAGTTTCTGTGGTCAGAGACTTAACATCTGGTAGGCTATAGCGCTACATAACCTGACTCTAGGGTGAGGCATGTAGGGGGACCGGACACAGAGTTTTCATGAGATAGCTGTGGCTGAGTCTGAGAAAATGCCCGCCGGAGACCTCTGAGGGGGCGTGGCCAGAGGAGGAGAGCAGCTCAGGGAAGCGAGACCTCAGAGGAATGGCGTCCTGAGCTGAGGGGCTTTTTTAATGGGGAGAGCTGACCTCCCCATGCTGATTATTAACCGCTGGGATGCTGGATTCCCGCACGATATGTACCTTGGTGGTCTAGTGGATCATTATGGACAAAGCCTGTGTTGACTCTCGGCACCTCTGTTCCGTCCCCTGAGACTGGAGGTAAGACTGCCAATCCGCGGATTACCACAAGCGGTGACTCACCTTACCTGTCCCCTTGTGTCCGAGATGCAGTCTGGGTCCGTCCACAGGGCCGGCTAGCAAGGTCCCCAGATGCCCGCCGAAATCCCCAGCCGCAGCTGGCTTTGCGTCACCTGGAGGGGTGCCGGAGCGGGAGCGCAGACGTCCTGTGGACAGTCTGCTGCTACTCGCTCAGTAGAAAAACTAGAAAAAAATCAATAAAATCTTAAAAATTAAGCTATCTGGGCTGCCTAAGCTGCCCACTGCAAAATGACGACGAAACTGAGGTGCCTCTGACTTGGTCGGGGTATAGGGGGGTGGACCGATTTATCCTGGGAGCTGAAAACTTTAACTGCGTGGTGTCCGGTTCTCAACCACCACCTACACCCCCAAGGTCTCCCTGTGGAGCCATATGGACCCTAAAGAAGAAAAAACCCTGTAGTGTTATGAATATAATGGAGGAGGATCAGTGTAGTAACAAAAAGGGATGTAGTTAGAATACTGATGCACGGGAAGCCGTCTGATGGAATCCTGCGTCAAAATCCTGACTTAGTATTAAAAATAGGAGTCTAAATTCCAACGCCTATCATTAGCCCGACGACGGAATCCCAACACACGGCTTCCGGAATGAAGGTAAGTGGGGAGGGTTAGCCGTTAGTCGCGGTGGGCGGGAGGGTTAGGTTTAGGCACCACCGGGGGGACTTAGGGTCAGGCACCCCCCCGGAGAGTATTAGGTTAGAGGAAGGGAGGGTTAGGGTTAAGCACCCCTGGGGGGACTTAGCATTAGGCACCACCCCGGGAGTTCTAAGGTTAGGCACCCATAAAGGAGGGTTAGGGTTAAGGGGAGGAGAAGTGTAGGGTTAGTATACTTACCTGCCCTGTCAGGATTCTGGTATTTCGGGCTTCCGGCGTCGGCATTTCACCCTGCGGCTGAATAACCGCCGGAATTTCATACCCAGCCCAACAAAACAACCTGACCTTGCATCTCATCAGCGGTCTGAGTGAAGCTCTCTGAGATGGCATACAAAGTCTGTCCTAGGGAAAGTGCACCCAGGAGGAAGTCCCATGTAGGAATGGTTCCTCCTCCTATAGCCTACCTGAAAGTAACACAGCCAATCAGTAACGCTGGCTTCCTGACTGGCCTATTAGGGTACAATGGGGGCTGCCATCGCAAGAGGTGCCATCAGACACAGCCTCCCTCCGAAGTGTGATCCCCGTAACAAGGGAACAGAGGCGGAGTATCCTTGTCTTCAATTAAAGAAACTGGTCCCCGTCAGAGACCTTGATCACCATTCTAAATGGTCTCAGGTGCGTGGTTGGAGCTCCACAGTCAGACATTAGCTTGTGCAATTTGTGGTGGATCCCCCCGAAGACTGACCATCATACTAACCGCTCCTTGCTTCATTGCGAACGAAGAAAAAACTGAGACTTCTGGGCAGCGTAGTGGGTGAGGAGCTATGTCTAAGATAGTTTGAGTTTCAAAGTTCCAGGCCCCTTACACCTCTAGCTATACCCCAGTGTCCAGCATTGGATGTAGGAGAGAAATGGCTTTTGAGATGGAGAGATGCAGATTTAAAGAGGATGGGTTTTTAATTAAATCAATGAAACCCATATATTCCTTTAGAATCATGCCACACAATTTGTGAGAATAGAGATATACCTAGCGAGACAACTATATACAAAATATATGAATTCTTTACCTCTAGAGATTGCTGGATTATCTGAAGATTTGCCTTGATGACCTAGAAAACAGGTAAGATAAGGCTAAAGAAAGCAGGATCCAATGTTACCGGCAGATATTTTGTACATGAACAAATTCTGACCTGAGTTGAGTTTAAACCAGCTGGTAGTTCTGTGAAGAAATAAAGAGACTTAGAAACGTGGCAAACATTCATCCACAAGGCACCTGTTACTCCCATCTAAAATGTTTTACGTAGATCTTAGGCTATAGCGACAACAGAATGAGTTCTGAAGCTATACATAGCTCATAAGTTTAACATGTATGATGCTGTGCTGAGACTTGTAGTGTCACCGCAGGAGGACATGGGTTGGTGATAGATATATATATATATATATATATATATATATATATATATATAAATAAAACAAAAAACTTGATGGGCACTCACCAGTCAGTAAAAAAGATTATATATTTACTTACAGAGACATATTCACAGTCAACGTTTCGGACCGCAAAGGTCCTTTGTCAAGACAGCACAACCTTCACAGAGCTACCACCAAAGAGACCCATGATGGGTGGTAGCTCTGTGAAGGTTGTGCTGTAAGCTATTAGACCACATCGTGACAATGCAACAAAGCAACAGAGTGACAAATCTTATATATAAAATTCAGTGGTCAATTTGTTTGTCTGTCAGGTTATGCATTCATACACCCCTGCACCGATTGGGATGAAACCAACGCGAGGTGGTCCAGTTGGATCCTGGCCAGGTTTTAGGGGGTTGAGGTCCTGGTCAGACCTTGGTGTACGCTGGCCAGAACTTTTACCCGGGAAGCCTGTTCTGGGCCTTCCACTGGATGCATTTGAATGAAAACTTCACAGAGGGGTGATCTGGGATGCCTAATGGAATGGTTGGGGTCCTGGTCAGACCCCACGGCGGAGTGTGCCTGGCAGAACTGTGACCCAGGGAGCCTGTTCTGGGCCTTCCACTGGATGAACTGGGACGACGTCACATAATAAAACTTAATAACTTGAAGATTTAAACCCAGGCAACGCCGGTTACTTCAGCTAGTATATGTGTATGTCTATACAGTATATCCACAAACACACACATATTATATATATATATATATAATATATATATATATAATATATATATATATATATATATATAGTGGCAGTATCACCAGAGATGGCACTGGTGAGCAGCAGATTCTGTGTGGGGAGAGATCTGCCCACACAGAGAAGAAAAGCATTCTGGGATTATGTGTAAGGGCTGCCTTGTGGATAGAGCTCAGGTGTGGGCTGATGAGAAGGCAGACCAGTCAGGCTGCCGTGCGAAACAGTCTATGTGGGATTGTGGCAGCCAGAGACCCAGTGAAGCTGAGCGAGCCATTGGGGGGCCAGGAGGCCTGTGTCTGGACCTTGCAGGAGGGAAGGGGGGGACCACAACTCTCAGACTGTGTGACAGGAAGGCAGTGAAGCTGCAGGCTGAGGAAGCCAGGGCCTATATCTGTATGATACAGGGAAGGCCACCAGGACTGACTGTATTTGTGGCAGCCAAGCCAAGCTGGAGCTGGCGATAGACCTGCAAGAAGCAGGCAGAGACTTTGTTGGTAGACTAGCTGCACAACACATTAGAGAGGGCTCAAGAAGTGAGTTAGACGCCCTAAACAGGGGCTAGGTTTATTATTTTCTGTTCCTTTGTGTTATACCTGTTTTTCCCTGCTGGAAGTAAAGCACCATCTCCTTTATTTTACTTGAAAGCCGTGTGTGGACCCTCATTAAGCACCTAAACACTGCACCAATCCACTCTCTGCCAAGCTAATTACTCCCAAGATATCAATTATCAAATTAAATCTGAAAGTCTGCAGTTAAAGCACATCTTGTTTGTTTCATTTCAAAGCCATTGTGGTGGTGAATAGAGGCCAAAATATGAAAATTCTGTCAATGTCCCAATATTTATGCACCTGACTGTATATATATAATGTGTGTGTGTATGGAAAGTGATTGAAATACCTAACCCCCTCTTACTGCTCCCTAAACCTAACCCTCCTGGGAGGTGCCTAACCCTCCTGGGGGGGTGCCTAGACCTTATTTCCCCCCCCAAAACCTAACCTCGCTAGACTCCCTAATCCTAAACCCCCCCCCACGGCTAACGCTAAAGGCGCCCTGGATTTACCTTCATTCGGGCTGGCGTCCTCAACATTCCGGCATTGGGGTTAACATAGGCGACAGTATTTTGGCGGCTATTTTAAATCCCTTGCCGGGATTCCGCTGTCGGGATTGAGACCAACTATATCCCTGTGTGTATATAGATCTAAAATCCCATTATATCGAATTTTGATGCTCTCTGCATTGTTGTGTGCCAGCTGGACGCTTTATGTATTGTATAGTGGTCGCTAGAATGCTGTCAGTACTATATGGCGGTCATTAGAATTCTCTTTGTACTGTAGGATGGTCAAAGGAATACTCAGTGTACTGGATGGTGATAACTGTTTTTGTAATGGCAGTCACTGAGAGGCTTAATGTAATATATATCAGGCCCTGGTATGCACAATGTGGTAATCAATGGATGCTCAGTGAATTGTATGGCTGTCTTTATGTTATGGTGGTCACTGAAAATCTCTCTGCATTGTAATGTGGCTAGGGCCTATGATTGATAATCCTGCCTAGAGTTGACTTGGACCCACCCATAAGGGCACAAAAAATGCCAGGGCCACTTAAAATTCCCAATCTGTCCTGTGTACATGTACGGACAGACTCATTCACAAAGTCTGGATTTCAAATTTATTAATCTGGATTTTGTCCTTACCATGTTCATCCTTACCCACTATTTCATCTCCTGACTGTTATACCTGTAATTTGATTCCTCAATAGAAGGATGAAGATGACAGTATATTAATTTTATGCAGATATGTGTTTAGACTTTAGATACATTTTAATCTGTATGCACTACTGTATGTTCTTGAAAGTAAAGACACTGGGAGTATATGATTACAGCATTTTATTGTGTATTGTTTTAATTATTATGTGTTGATGGAATTTTGACAAGTAAGTTTTCTATCATACAGTATAATATTAGTTTACAGTGGTTAATTGTCACCACATCTCAACAAGTTATACGAGCACTCCTGTTTTGGTTAATTACAGTAATTTATTCCGCGCGATCAGTCTAAAAACATAAAGCGAAATTCCATGCTGTTGTTGATGGTGAAATTAAGATAACGCTAACGAAGATTGATTTGAAGTAATTAGCTGAACAAGGGGAGAGAACATAAACATGTATACCCAATATGAAACCCAAACATAGATAATTATTTGAATTTATAAAATCAATTTACTGTCCTTCATAATTTCAGTTATTCTGTAATCACCCATAAAAAGGTCACATGCTTCCCTTCCAACAACATCACCTTGTGTGGGTAGAACAGCTTGAAATTTTGCAGGATGAATGAAGTACGGCTTCAAGTCTCTGACTGTACAGACGCCAACGATGGGTGTATAGCCAAATGGTCTATTATCAAGGACTTTGAGCAGGATGTGGGGCAGATAATACACTTCTTCTGGGAGATCCTTCAGAGAAGGAAAGATGGATTAGATATATTAAGATTTATCAAACCTTCTAAACAGGACAAGTGGAAGCTATAGCAACCAATCAGATTTAAGCTAGCATTTATCTAGTACAGTTTATAAAATGATAGCTAGAATCTACTTGGTTGGGAAACTCCTCCACTTGTCTTGTTTAGCAGGTTAGATAAATCTCCTACTAAGGCTCTCACAGTGTGACAAAAAAAACAAACATAAAAAAACCATAGGTCAGCCATGTGACATGATATTGTTCAGTTTAATGAGCCCTGTGCAGCCAGAAAACCAAAGTCTGACTCGCACCTTAACCAACCCTCCGTTATTTGCATTTCCATGCTGATGGCGGAAGAGCGGCTACTAATTATCCGGGTCCGGTAAATGTCCCCTGTGAGGTCACCAGCGCCACCTTTGCAACCGCCGGGAACCCCTGTCAAATCTATTTTTTTATTTTTTGAGGTAGCTGAAACAAACAGCGCTATGAGGCGTGGTCCATGACAGGAGCACATGAGAGAGTAAAGGTAAAGGCACACATCCACTAGACGATTAAATTGAGCGATTGAACGATAACGATATCGTTAAATAATCGTTTGCACATCGTTTAAAAAATGTCTAAAACGACCAATGATGCCCGTTCCCGCTGGTCGTTTAGACATCTATCATTGGGCAAACATGTTGGACAACCTGACGATAACGTCAGGTTCAGCATGTGTGCGGATGATTGATGAGCCTGCACTGAACGACTGCTCGTTCAGTGCAGGCTCATCACAGACTGACAAACGACTTCACGATTACAATGTCATAATCGTGCAGTCGTTTTCATGTCTTTCAGTGCCTTTAGGGATGCAGGAGTGTGCCTTAGGGATGCAGGAGACAGTGTAACCGTACATGCTGAACAGATATGCCTACATGATTTCTTTGCAGCTTAATCCAATAAAGCACATTATGAATAGGAAGCAATAGTGAGACAAACTCCATTATAGCCTTGCCACCAGGATCATATGGTGCAAAGATACAGGATTTTCCAACCCTGCAAGATAGTCATATTCCGGTTGGAACCAAAGGTTGAAACACTGGCAATCCTCAGGGAAGGGGTACAAGTAACAGTTTAATTGAACAGACCCAAAGCACATTTCCTACCAGTAAGGCTGTTAGGGGTGTTAGAATGGCACCTTAAATCTCTAAGACCAGAAGGTGCACAGATAAGGGTTGCATACATCTTCTTCCTTGTCTCCTGGGCCTAATTACTGTTGAACTCACAGACCAAAGGTACAGCATACATATTCCTCCAGGATAAAACACCAAAGCATGGAGGGGCATGTCAGTTCAACACTGATGAGTAGTTAATTTACTCGCCCAAAATTAAAAGGTAAAGGGGCGATGTTCTCGGATTTCCTGCTACTGTTCGTACATGAAAAACCCTAAAAACTCTCATGGTGCACGCGTTACATGGTGAGTACACACAGAGGCACGGTGTGAATGCACAAATGCTTGTATACCATGGGAAAGGCTGAATCCCATCGTAGCAGCATGCACATCAGAATTACCCCCAAATATATTGGAGAGACATTCCCGCTGCCCAACTAGCTTATGACCAACCTGAATCCCGAGGGATGGAAATGGCAATTTGTTTAGAGAGAATAGAGAAGGAGGTTAAACTCTTGTACTGTCCTTTGGTGCCAATTTCAGGTAAACCCCACACAGTCAGGGCCGGAAATACTATTGGGCAATCACTAAATGAGGCAAACACTAAATGAGTGTCTCTTTTGTTCCTACGGTACCCTCTAATTATGCTCCGGATGCTGACATACAGTCATCACCCGGCTATCTGTTACTTTGTTTCCTGCTGAAGATAACATCCTGGCGCCACACTCCCAAGAGCAGTACATGCCACCCTGACCCACAGACAGTAAAAAAAACTGGGGAGGACACATTCACCAAGTCTGAATGGTAAAAAAAATACACGTTTCCAGCAGTGAAGACTAGAAAAATAATTAACGTTGAAGATATGAGAGCACTACACTCAGGAACAGTGGCGTAAGTTCATCCCAGATGCCCGGAGGAAAGTTATAATTTGGTGCTCCCCCCCGTCACAGCCGCTGACACTGTAATGTAGCAATTTGCATGCAGACAGGCTATATATAGACGAAGGCAGCAACTGATGGTCTGACATGGAGCTCTCCACTAGTGTATGGTGGCTTCTCAGGTGCCGGGAATGGGTGCCATGTATTGGGCGGCCGTGATGGTACATACTTACAGCCCTAAGTGGGGTGAATATGTTGTGGACAATGGAGGAGGTGCCCCTTCAGAGCTGGATCCCGGCAGCAGGCGCCTCCATTGTCGCCCATAGTTCTGCCCCTGCTCAGGAACAATCTCAGGCAGATCCTTACCACTAACAAACGCAGAATTTCAGCAGGGAAGTTGGGGTTCCTCTTGAAGTCATGAATGCGGCATGTTTGAATACACTTCCCTCCACAATCCACCAGCAAGCTGGGACTCTGCACACTCCTAAGCTGGAAGGTCTTCATGTTACGGATGCCCCATGCCAGCACCTGCCCATAAACACAGGAAACAGGTATATCTGTTATGATACACATCTTATTCTGTCACAGAGCATGATATGTATCTTATACACACCTCAAGATTCATGGGTAGTAGCGTTGGGCGAATCCCCTTTGGAACAATAAAGTTTCCATTTTCATTTGTTGGCAGGGGTGTAATTGACTCTAATCTTCCATTCTGATGGAGAAAAAGATTACTGGTTACTCTGTGACTAGAGTTAATGTCCCATAATGTTACAGTGTACCAGACAACATGCTTATTGGTTAGGTGTGTGCAGGATAAAAAGAAGAATTTACCTTTTCATCTAAAAGAAGCTCACAGGCTGTCAGTACCTCTACAGATGACCTGTTTTCTCCTTTGACAGGGCACCATTTCAGACGTGGGGTTACGCGAGTGTCAACATTAATATGTACAATGGGAAGACATAAACAACTACCCAAGAATTCATCCTTGCCCTAGGAACACAAATACCGTTGTGAATATAATAATATTGAGAATTATAAAGTTAATCTATCACTATGAACTCATATTACTTGGTTTAATTCTGCATCAACAACTACCGTAATATCATGCTGAGAATGTACCGTACTCTAGTAAAGCTTACTATATTAGTTATTCTCCTTTTCATCTCTCAACAATCGCTAGCTCTCTGGTGGCTAAATAATGCCATTGGCATTGCATGGAACATGAAGAGAGGAGACACTGGGCTTGGTGCAGATGTGATAGCAAAATGGATATATATATATATATATATATATATATATACACATACACACACTGTATATAGTCCTCAAGTACCACCAACAGATCATTTTTTGAGGATTTCTTTAATCATGCACAACTATTCTGCTGGGTCAGTAGTTATCCCACCTGCTTCCACAGACAGAGATTCTCAAAACATGACCTGTTAAGAAAACTTAAGAGTTGAGGTTGAGAGCCACTGAATTTATACAATATATATAATGCCAAATCAAACATTGATCAGGAATGATGAGCCTACATTACATACCATATAATGGTTTACTAAATTCATCAGTGAATAATCACGCCAGTAGGCAATTTACAGAATTAATGGGGAACCAACCAAACTGCTGCTGAAACGTAGCTGGAGCACTTACAATCACTAACACCAGGGTTTCTACTTTTAGCGAGTATTCCCATGTGAGGTGTCCAGATGTCCATTTAATTGTATTCAAAGTAGCTTCTTATCTAAGCCATTCGTTATGCATTCAAATGTTATGATATTACAGATTCTGATTAGTTTTGCTTGTTTATTATATTAATACATTTAATGTTGTTTTGGGAAACGTAACAGGCTGATCTACCTGCTGAGCAGTAGTTTTCATAAATATTCCTATATGGGGTGATTCAATTCAACGCTCCCACGAGTTATTCAATTCACTGCGCTGTTTGGGCGGTGTAAGGATTTTTTCTCGCACCCCCCCGGGGATGCGACGAGAAATCCGACCAAAGTGCCGTGCGCGCAGCTGTTTTTCTGCTTAGCACGGCGCTAACAGCCGCGCGCCCGGCACTTTGGTCAGAGAATGCCGGTTAACGCAACTTAACACCCTTGTTAAGGCGCAATAACCAGCATTCTCCAACCACACAGCGCATTGAATTGATTCGCCCCCATGTCTGCACTAACCTGGAAACCACATAATAGTAAGGTTTTTTTGTAAATTTAAAGCTGTGTCCAATATGTTGCTCTAACTTTCATAATAAAGAATTTATTACCCAATTAGTTTTTTTAAAGACCTCCATGGTGATGCAGGGGGGCTCCTTCAACACAGACTGGGGTTCGCCATAGATGATCATATCACAGAACAGAAGTGTCTGGTCCCAAACAGTAGAGTTACAGAAGACCTCAGAGTGCTGACTGTATTGTAGAAAACATACCTGGGCGTACATATCTAGCAAGACAGACATTAATACAAAATGTTGTTTTAGTATTTATAATTACTAATATTGGCCCTCATTCAGAGCCACTCGCTAGCGGCAGTACGCTCGTTCCGAGCGATGTTCACACATCTGCGCATGCGTACGGATCGTTATACGCATGCGCGAACCAGTCAGTGCGGCCGAAATTCATGTGCTCGCAAAATAGCGAATGCCTGATAATTTGAGTGACAGGATGAGGCGTATGTGGGTGGTAACAGGGGAAGGTGCTTGAAAACGGGGAGTGGAAATCAGAACGCAGGCGTGCTTAAAGGTCAAAACGGGCGTTTTATGGGTGTGCATATTTAAAACAGCAGCGTCATTGACCACGTCACTGGGTTTTTTTTAAGCCAGAACTGTTCGCAAAATTGTGGTAGCAAAAACCAACCACAAGAATAGCGAGCAGTTCATACGCTGGTCGATGTACTCGATTAATCTAATAAATAGCGGACATGACGTCTGGTGCGAGCGGCCAGGGGGCGTTTTTAACAAATAAATGAGCGTATGTTTTGCACGCTCGTTCAGACTTAGAGGTGTGAACAGACTGCAATTTGCGAACGGATCATTTGAATAGCCACCCCTTGTTTTTGAACGAACGACCGCAAATAGCGAACGGCTCTGAATCAGGCCCATTATCTTTTAATTTTAAGATGCTACATAATTTCCACAGCATCAGTGTCAGCAGGATTTGCAAGGGGTATTGTATATATAAATCAATTAGGCGTGATTAATGTGCAGCTATATAACACATTGTCCCTAACTGAAATGACTTTACATACACGTATCTTCAGTAGGGTGTATGAGAGGGGGTGGAGCAAAAATGACACCCGCAAATCATGGCATTAGGCCACAAAGGGTTGGGGTTCTGATTCTGGTCATTCACGGGGGGTTTCGAGTTACCTATCATGTGTGCACCACTGAGTGTATGTGTGTCTCTGACAAGCCTGGTTGGTGCTGCTGCTGCTGCTGCGTGCATGTAGCCAGACACAGGACTCCAGCTCCCCCTCTCTCTCTCTCTCCCAACCAGTGACTCAAGCTGAGTACACACTAAACAATGTGTGTCCCAGCAATATCGCAGACGGGCCGACATATTGGGCGGTCCGAACACGCTGGGCGTATTTCTAATGGGTAAAGGGTGTGCAGTGCACATGCAGGGCCCACACTGCACACCCTGCACCCATATTTTCTAATACTCACCTCTCCAAGGTCCCGCGTCGGGTGTCACAGCCCTGGACAAATGCCGTAAAATGGCCACCACAGCCATTTTCCCGGCATGTTGCACATGCGCAGTGAGGATATTGCTGGGAAAATGGCAGACACGCCATTTTCCCAGCGACCTGCGCAGTAGACTCTGGGCACAGACTAGTGCCCAGAGTCTACTGCTGCTGTGATGAGCCGTCAGTCTGCTGCCGGGGAGAGAGGAGGGGGCCCCAGACGGGGAATGCACATGGTCCCCCTCCCCTGTACCCGACCGCCCGATATGCTGCCTCCCCAGCTGCATGAGATTGTCAGCCGCATCGCTTGATCTTACATGCTGCATATAAGATCAGACGGTAAGGCTGACGACCCAACGGGAGCGTGCACTACACAATGTAGTGCATACACCCTACACATTTTTAACGATTTGTCGTTCCGATGTGTCGGGATCTGCCAAATCGTTAAAAATATTGTGTAGTATGTAGGGGCCATTAGTGTGAAGCTCCATCTCCCCCTTCCCTCTCCAGACAGGAGCTGAAGAGCTGGAGCAGAGGAGTACATATTTTTGTATTTGTATAGATGTTATGTATTTTGTGTTAATATTTTAATTAGTGCAGACCTAGGTCCCTAATTCAGGTAGAATTGTTTTTTGTTTTTTTCATTACATTGGGATCAGAGCAATGCTCCACACTAAAGCTGGGTAAACACTATGTGATCCACTGAACGATTTTTCGTTCCATCACGGATCGGAATGACAGATCGTGTGGATCGCATAGTGGGCCTGATTCAGACTTGGGAATAGAGTGAAATATCTCTCTCAACTGTGAACCTGAACAAACCATATTGCAATGCAAGGGGTGTATATACAAAAATTTTTTTACATGTGGGGTAAATACTGGCTGCTTTTGCATGTAGCCCAAAAATACTGCACAGCTTTATTATTACTCTACAATTTAGATGTTAGTTTGGACACCTCCCTCCCAAATCTAAATCTCTCTGCACATTTTAAATCTGCCCACCTGCAGTGCAGCATGGTTTCACCAAGATGATCAGTTGAGAAAGATCGCTATTCTCAAGTCTGAATCAGGCCCAGTGTGCATGGACTATCTGCGTGCTCCCGCAGCCAAATCTGAAAATATCGCTTGCGGTGCCATTGCAGGAAGCGAAGGATGGAACGATGGATCTTTCCGTCATTCATTACATCGCTCAATGTGTACCTGCGGTATAATATGTCGGCCCATCGGCAAGTGTGTACCCAGCATTAGGCATAAAGTACCTCCCAACATTTGGGATTATGGGATTAGGACCCCATGGACGCAATTTATGCATGCATGCATAAAAAAGGCATGGCCTCATAGTATTTGAGGCAGCTCCCAATTGTGTGTCATTTTTGTGGTCATGCCTCCGTTCCTTGTCAATGGGGGTGAGAGCAGAGTCTCTCTCAGCAATGTGTGCACGTGGCATCCTTTCACCGCAGAGCAGCAGATGACAAAGGGCCTAATTCAACAAGGATTGCAACTGCGATTATGCATGCAATCGGACGATTGTTGCATTCTGCACATGCATCACAGTGCGCCTACGCGAACACTCCACTGCGATCGAGACTGCGATTGCAGTACCTACACAGACCCATCGCAGAGTGATAAAGAGGAAGTGCCGTTTGGGGGGGCCGGCAAATCACAGGTGTGCCCGTACGCGCACGCAGGGGGGGTTTCCGAGCACCTAGAAACCCCCCCTTGCACGCCACTCCATCGCAGCGCAGCTTACAGTTTTTTTTTTTTTTTTAAAGAACCTGATTGTTGCTGGCTGAGCTGGCTGTAGGGGGAGCTGCAGCGGTAGCGCGCAGCTCCTCCCGGGCAGTTCCCATGGTGCCGGAAGGCGATCTAGCTGTTACCATTGTGGAAGGGCTGAGATATCGGAGCCTGCTGATGGTGAGTGAGTCAGTGACCGACGTTCTCTCCCAGACCCGCACCACGTGCGTGTAATGTATTACATGTGGGGGGAGCCGGTGGGGGCGGAGAGGTGATCTTTAATTAGCCATGCCAGCGCTTGTGTCAGTGTGTATTTCAGTGTGTGTGTCTAAGGGTTTGTCAGTGTGTGTGTGTCTGTGTGTATAGGCTTTGTTTTGTCACTTCAGTTTGTGTGTCTGTGTCAGTGTGTGTGTTAGTCTGTTTGTATAGTCTTTAAGTAAAGTATGTGTGTCTTTGTCAGTGTGTGTATAGGCTTTGTAGTGTGTGTCGGCTTTGTCAGTGTGTGTGTGTGTGTAGGCTTTAGTAGTGTGTGTGTCAGTGTGTCTGTGTGCGTGTATATGTCACTGTGTATGTTTGCAGTGCCACCTTTTTATTTGTTGGAGGAGCTGAAAAGCTCTGCATAAATATAGACAAGTAGACCAGCACTCCAAATAAAAAAGTTCAACACCCGGGGTGCAGATCCTAAAAACTAAGCAGACCGCTCAGTCTTGAACATATAATCGGATACAGGCAGCACTGCTCGGGTACCCAATAATCCAAGCTTGTTAATCCATTACTGTGCAACATTTCAGATGCAATTATTACATATTTCGTCATTGACTGACGAAATATGTAATAAATTCATCTGAAACGTTGCACAGTAATGGATTAACAAGCTTGGATTATTGGGTACCCGAGCAGTGCTGCCTGTATCTGGTGAGATTTTTTATCATTGGTTTTGTACCCAAGTATTGGAAACCCCCCTTTCAAAATCCTGCGTTTGCCACTGGTGCCAGTGCGTTTGAACGCAGTTGCAGGTGCGTGCATAAATTAGCCACTGCAATGCCATACGCAACTTGGGTTTTCACTGGGTGCTATGAGGTTAGCAATTTCTGAGTGGTCAGACCTTGTGCAAGTGTGCGTGAGGCTCCGATGGTACCGATGTTTTTGCAGTCTTGCAAAGTATTACGGATGTGTGTGGGGCAAGGTGGGAGTCCTTATATTGTGCTGCAATGGCATAGCTATTACAGTGGATTAGCATATCATCGCAGTGAGACTGTGTGCGTAATCTCAGCCACAATCACAATTGCGATCCATACTGAATCAGGCCCAAAGAGTGCCCAACCTTCCCCCCCCCCCCAAGGGACACTGTGGACTGCGGTTGAGACGATGAGACAGTACTCGAAAAGCGTCAATATTGAATATTGACATCAGCATGTTGACCATGTAGTTCTCCATAGGGGTGTTAACTTAACCTAACTCTGGGCCTGATTCGAAGGCGTGCGCAATTACATATGCAGATCGATCGATTGTTAACCACTGCGCATGTGTATGCAACGCACTGCGTGTGCGCTGTGATCGAACTGCGATTACTGATGCGCTGAGGAATCAATCACAGAGAGGAGTGACAGGATGTCAGTTTTTGGGGGTGGTGACAGGGGAGTGGTTGGAAAAACCACTCCTGGCCTGTCGTTTGAACGCCGTTTCATGGGAGTACATAAATTAGCCACTGTAACTGCATACGCAGCATGAGAGCTCTCTGCGTGTGATGAGACTTGCTGTGTCTGCGGCTGGTCAGACCTGGTGTAAATGCTGCGTGACTGGACGATGTGCATCGATGGTACCGATGTTTATGCAGGTTGGACGGATATGAGAAGGCAGCAGTGGGCGACTTTATCCCGGCTGTGCTTTGGCAGGAATTAGCATATTTTAGCAGCTGCGTTCTGTGTGAAATCTGCGATCGCTACTGAATTAGGCCCCCTAACCACAACCTAAGCCTATTCCTAACCATAACCCTAACATCGGAACAAATTTATTTTCGGCATTCACAATGTCAAGATTATGTCATATTGACATTGTGTTATTGGTGACATTGTGGATATCGACATGCTTAATGTCGACTTCTCATCCATGTTGACATTCTGAACATATACTAAATACCGGTGGCATATTTGTAAGTATCATTGTGAAACTAAGGCCCTGATTCAGACCCACTCGCGAGCGGCTGTCCGCTCGCAAGTGGGTCGATGTTCTGCACTGAGCATGCGCACGACGGAGGGAGCTCCGTCGTGCGCATGCGCCAGACGCGACGAGCGAAGGAAAGTCCTTCGCTCGTTGTGTCTGATCAAAGGGGGCGTGCTGTCGATGTTGATTGACAGCACGCCCCTTTTGGTGGGCGTGCCGGGGCGTGCCTCCCTGACGGGGGCGTTCCCACGGGAACGCCTCCCGTCAGAAGCCGGCCCACTGACATCTCTAGGGATGTCAGTGGGAGTGATTTTGGCTCTGATAGAGCCAAAATCACTCCGGGGCTTGCGGTTGAAAACCTCAACCGCAGGCTCCGGCTCGCAGTTTTGATGGTCGCGATGGTCAAGACCATCGCGGCCATCAAACTGCACGCTCGTATAGGCTGTGGGTGGTGACCCACAGCTATACGAGCGTCCAGGAGGACGCTCCATTTTTATGGAGGGCGGCCCTCATTCAGAGCGTGCGCTCTGCACAGAGCGTACGGCTCTGAATGAGGGCCTAAATGCAATATGCAACCTGCAATAAGTAACACCCTAAGCAACACATTAGCTGTAAAAGTAAATGTTTTCTTTATTCAAAATATAATTTACATAATATATAATAAATGCTTATTGAGATTATTGAATTTGGGTCTCTGGGCCTGATTCAGACCCGGTCGCAAGCACTGAGCGCTCGCAACCGGGTCGAGGGTGGCCCACAGCGCATGCGCACGACGGAGCCTGCTCCGTCGTGCGCATGCGCGAGACCCGGCCAGTGACGGGCAATCCGTCGCTCCGGGTCTCGCACCAAAGGGGGCGGGCTGTCGATGTTGCGTGACAGCTGGCCCCCTTTGGTGGGCGGGCCGGGGGGGGGGGGTGGCTGCCCAAACGGAGGCGTTCCCATGAGAACGCCTGCTGTTTGGGGGCGGCCCCACTGACATCACAAGGATAGAGCAAGGGATGAAAATGAGGAAGGAAGACCCTATCTATGAGGGCTTACATGCTAAGAGGAAGAATGAAATGATGAAGGGTCAACTTGGAAGAATTATTGGACAAGGGAGGGTAGAAGAGTGGAGATTTAGGAGGTTCTGATTTACAAAGACTTCCGGTTTTATTTCTTACAGCCATTACATGTATGCAACCTATAATCTAATCTGGTACAATTTATTCAGCATGAATACAGATTACACTATAAAATGTCATTATTTTGTCTTAAACAGACGTATGCTACAAGAAAATTAGTCATATTCGATTACTTATATACCTAATGGTTTATCATGCAATCCCTTAATAAAACCCATTAAATTTACTACCCTCTGACCTGAAGAGCTGCCTCCAGCTGTGGAGGGAAGACCTCGGGCATGGAATAGGTAACAGCGAAGCTGGTAGTACGTGGGGCCTGGAAATGATCAAATAATATAATATAAGTAAAACATCATTCAACAAACTACACAATCAAACTATGTTTAGACTCATCTGTGTCTAATGTTCATATGCCCATACTCATCTGTGTATATGCACTTACCTGGGCACAGGCAGTATATGAGAGGGGTGTTATATCTCAGGACTCCTTTGGCTGCATTTTTTGTCTCTTTGTTATTGTCAAGCTTGTCTAAAAATATTTCCTGCCACAGAAACAGCATGGAAGTGAAATGGTGTGTACAGTACAGAGCATATATTCACTCAATATATACTGTGCAAGTGAAATCTACAAAGGAATAAGGACAATTGGAATAACAGGAAATAACAAGAAGGTGCTAATGCAGAGTTGGCTCACGCAATCGGTGCATGAAAATAAATGTATATATAATTACCCTTATGCAGAATTGTATACATATATACAGTATATAACTGCACCGTTCCTACCCATATGCTTGGTTTCATAGCCACAATCATTATCAATGTGCAGGTACCAGCCCTTGCACCAGATCAGGGGGGTAGGTGTACTAAAGTACCATCCAATCAGCTCCTAACTATCATTTTTCAAACACAGCCTAAACTGACAGTTAGGAGCTAATTGGTTGGTACTTTATGACTCTCCACTTTATCACTCTTCAAGGCTTAGTGCATCTCCCTGGAGGTCTGAAATCAGCTGTATCTTTTGCCTATGCCCAACTCTGCATAGCCCGAAACTCCGTCTGCATGCCTGGCTAAAATTAGCCTATGTGCAAAAGCCCCATTACCAGTCATATATGCCACTTCAGCCACTGCCACAAGTGAGATGTGTATGACAGAATTGCCCGTAGATGCGTGCATTCAGCTCCTGAGCATGCGCACTGCTAATGAACGCCAGGTCTATCCACAACACTGACTTGTGCTCAACTCTGCAAAAGCCCCAAAATGAGTAGAGCAAATCTGACGTCTTACACTTGACCCTTCCAGCAAAAATATGGCAGATAATGTGAATTGGTCTGAGGGAACCATAACTCTTCTCCAGCAGCGTCTCCTGAATATGTCAGTAGGATTCTGTTTCAGGTGAAACCTCCACTCAGAAGCTGGAGCATATTCCCAGCAGGCGGGATCTGTCATATCCGAATGCTGCAGACAAAGCCATGTGCAGAGTAAGACAGACAGGAATGCTCAGCGCTGTGGAATACACTATGTATAAAAAACTTAATAAATAAATAATAAACTCTAATGAAAAGCACCATTAAGAGCGGGACCTACCAGTTTCAAGAAGGAAGTGACATCAGAGTCAGACATTTGTGGTCTGACATTTCGCTGTCTTTTGCGTTTCCAGTGCTTCCTGCGATGAGTGTGATATGTTTTCTCTGCCGCTGTCCAAGGTGTGCTGGGACCAGAACCATATTCCCACCCTTATCATTCAAAAAGTGATTTAAAAAAATTCAAGAGGAGAAAATATAAATCAAGCAATGATGGCATTTTAAGATAAAGGCTAGATATTGATGAAAGAATGGAAGAAACAGGACAATTAGTGAGATGAGTAAAGAAGATCTTTGTATACAGCAAACTCATTTTCTTGTATAGTCCAGTAGGAAACAGATACAATTAGGCAATCAAACTGGCTGTAGCTGCAGGCAGCCTCAGAAGCCAGATTCACTACCATATGCTAAAGTGAGAATCTGTAGGGCAGATGGTTGGGTTGCATGGGTTCGTGCATCTGCCAGCGGAAAGCCCATTTATTGTACACCAGCCGCCGTAGTTGTCATCATTGGTATCTGCACTTGCACCAGCCCCATGTTAGGTGCAGGAGACCAGTCAGAAACAGGCTTCCCTTCCCCGTACGTATGGAGCTTTAGATACACACCCATGACACTCCCACAAATTAGGATGGTTACATGCAATAGCATTGTCGCTGCCCAGTTCCCACCTTAAAACGGCCAAATTAGGAAATGGTTGATGCATATCAACCATTCAAATGGGATAACATTTTTTTAAGAAGATCTTTAGATATTCAGAAGAGTATAACAATCAAAGTTATGCAAATTTCTTCCAAATATTTACTTTCAGCTTTATGCCACCTTTTGGAAACTACAGATAGGTCCACATACATCTAGCCTCCTGGTGCGTTAAACAGCCCTTCTAGTCGCACCATGCCGTGGCGTGTCTCTGTAGCGCTGAGCGACTTTTGAGCGACTTTTTACCTTCACATGCATCTGAACCTCACAGCAATGAGAACAGATAGCACAAGCAGCTTCTGCTGATTAAAATTATATGTAGCATGTTTATGTTCTGTGAGCGAGTGCGGGTGTATCTGCATACGAAATGCTACGTTACAGTGTCAGCAGCTGTAACACTGTAACGTAGTGTTTAGCATGCAGATACACCCGCAGTCACACACTGAATATAGGCATGCAGATACACCCGCAGTCACACACTGAATATAGGCATGCTGATACACCCGCAGTCACACACTGAATATAGGCATACAGATACACCCGCAGTCACACACTGAATATAGGCATACAGATACACCCGCAGTCACACACTGAATATAGGCATGCAGATACACCCGCAGTCACACACTGAATATAGGCATGCTGAATATCATTTTAATCAGCAGACGTTGCTTGTGTTGTCGATTCAAAGTGCGAATAAGAAGCATTTGAAGGTCAAAAGAAACACGAAAAGATGCTCGGCGCTACCGAGTCACACTGAGCTCCCACGTTATGTTTGCCGCGACCTGTAGCGCACGCCGATTAGATGTATGTGGGAACATCTGTACTTTCCAGTCGTGGGTTAAAAAGGTTAGTGATCCCTCATATGGGCGGTTTTCTAGGTTACCTGCTGTATGTGTAAAATGCTGCTGTTTGCTACTGTGAAAAGGTGGAATGATGCTGAAGCAAATACCAAACAGTACTTCTTAGTGGTGTTGGCAGAAGAAATAAATAAACACATTTCATTTTAGTTCCCACTCTAGCAATTTCAATTCAATAAAAAAAAAACACTATTTTGGCAATTTCGGGCAGATTTTCTTTGCTGTGTGAGGAAATATAAGCAAACTAATGGCGTTTTTAAAAACAAAGAACCAATTTCTAATTCATGAATATAAACAAATAATTGATATTTATGTTGTCATGTGACCAGCCAAAAACAAACAGGCTCAGCACAGAGGTGGGAAAAGCCTCAGCGACTGAGTGGCCTCAGAACCAAGCCACAAACCAGTGAATGGGAACAGGTAATATGACTTAAAATGTTCCAGTGGTGGTACTGGAGCAATCAGTTCCTGAGAGATGAGGGCCTCTGTGGGAAAGAGTGAAATGACAATCTAGACTTTGAAAATGAACTGAAAAATCTAACTGGGTGTGGAGAGGTAAATTTGATGCTGTACCCTTCTCTGGTGTGCTGCATTGATACCATATAGAACAGAATCTCTCTCTCTCTGGGGAGTGACTGAGATGATATTGGGAAGCAGTCATGTGAAGCAGTGTGTTGGCTTCAACTGTGTGGGTATGTTAAAGAATCAACAATGGCACATGTTAGAGGAGGGAAGTCTGCTTCAACATCTGACTAGGAGTGAACATGGCAGACCAGTGGATTTGATTACTAGACTATACTAGACTAGTACAGTACTTAATTTGTCATGGGTGTTCCCCACTTTTATAAGGGAGGCCTGGCTACAGATAGGGAGAGTTTTCCTGTAAAAGGTAGGATATAAGAGACATGCACAGTAAAGAAGGCTATCCTGGGTGTCTGAAAGAAAAATACAATAAAAAAGGATACAGGCTATGATTACTGGGCTTATGTTCACCTGTTATGGACATATGGACAAACATGTTAGATAGTGTCATGTCTGGAGCAAATGGTCTGAAGGAGGAGTCATCACATTGTTAGTGTCCATCTTCCCGGAGGCAGCAGGTCATTAACAAACATTTTGTGTAACAATGTACTTACCCAAACAATCTACAGCACCATTGTGCTCCACTTTCCATTCTTCTACAAAATGCCAGCCTTCAGGGCACACTGCCTTGTCCATGGACGGGTGCTTGGCTCCACTCTGTGCAAAAGAACAGTCTTTAGGGTGTTAGAAATAAACCAGGAACACTGAGTTGTTGACACATGGACAAAAGTACATTTTGTAGCTTTGCCCCTACTCACAACTGAGGTATAGGGCACAAGATCTGGGCTCCAAGTTCCCCCAGGTAAGCGTGTCTCATGCTCATACACTTCCTCCACTATTTCCCAGTGATTGACGTATTTGTCCAGTAGAACCCTGATAAATAAACACATGTTTCATCTGTTCCGTACTTACAAAGCAGATTGTGTGATTACCATATATTTGTTATGAACTACAGCTCTTTAGCATCGCAAGACTCCATATTTTACCTTCGCTGTGGCTCCACATACCAGTCCCCATGCCAGCACCAGCCCTCTGGTGGTTGAAATCCTTCACGTGAAACAATCAGCTTCCCAGTGATATCAGAATATGATGGGTGGGAGCCTAGATTCTTGGTGCTCCAACTGCCCAGCCATTTGGCCTGGTTTTCATACTGAAAAAAGATCATATGACAGGTAAGCAGAGAAAGATTAATTTAAATGGAGATGCTGAAGTGAGGTCAGCAGTGTGCAGCTTTAATGATACAAAGTACAAGGCATAATGTTTCCACAAAGTAAAAGATTTAGGGTTATTGGAATCCGATGGATGTCTTTATAGGAATCAAAACTCCAGGTTGGCGTCAAACACCTCATACTAACTACACCATGTGTTATAATGCTCCTGATAATACACGGGGTGTATCTAGCTGTCAGAACATGCTGGAACTTACATGTCCACAACATGTTATTAACATAAAAATTTGTTTACATAACTCTTATATGCAGTGTAGCCCCACTAATGGTGAGATGTTAACAGTCTTTTGTCTCACCCTATCATAAGGTCTGAGCTTCACATAGTGGTTGTTACTTCTTCAATTTTACTCAATGCGTTTCGTCTCTATCGAGATTTCAGCTGGAATAGATCAAATAGCAGATGAACATATATTGCAAAACACTGTATTCTTCACTTTCTGTAGTATGATGAGTCTTATCTACACATTATACTACAGAAAGTGAAGAAACATTGTTTTCAAAAATAAAATACATGTCCATCTGCTATATGATCTACCCCTGATGAAGTCTTGATAGAGACAAAACATCTAGGGTGAAGTTGCAGAAGTATCTACCACATGGTGGCACTACTGTCAGTAGCTCACACCCTATGATATGGTGAGACAGAAGGCTGTTAACATCTCACCATTAATGGGGCTACATTGCATTTTATTAAAGAGTCATGTAAACAAATTTTTTATGTCAATAACACAAATAAATAATGAATAAATATTTTTAACATTATTTCATGTATGGCTATTGGCCGTCTTTTTTGGTGCTTTTAGGTTGTGAGGGTCTGATTTCAGATTCCACAAAGAGGTCTTTTTGCATTCTTTACTCTTTACCATTCAAGAAGATACCCTAGAAGGGAGAATTTCATCCTTTGTAGTAACTTTCAAAGTCTCTGGTCCATTAAAAGAACTTAGATTAGTACAATTTGTGATTACAAATTATGGAAGGTCAGTAAAGAAGAATGACGTATTCGAGTTTGTCGTTTAAAATTAGGCAACCTCTTTGCTAAATTAGTTATATATAGTATTGAATATAAATTTACTTACAGTTTCTGCACACACAAAGAGTGTTCCTGGGAAGAATGGTTTCAGCTTGCTAGAATCAGACATTAAGCTCAGCCACAGTCTCAGTCTGAGTTGCACAGGTGCAGTGAATACCTTCTCCTGTACAGGAAAATGCTTTAAAGGAGAAATAAAATTATAACATCACAAACTTATCCTTGAAAAAGTACCAAAGGCAGGTAAGAAACGCGTTGGTCGAAAATTAAATGAAGGGGAGGAAGAAGCGGACACCACCGGCAGACCAGCGGTGATCAATCCAGAAGATCAGTACATCATCCTTGGCCGCCATGTACAGTAGCTACTACCATGCCAGTACCAAGTGCACATCTCTGCGCTAACAAGCACGGTGAAGACGGACAAAACTTGCAACGTAGAAAAAGGTAGGGACAGTGTAGGTTTAGTGATCCATACTAGGACATTTACCAACAGCACCCAGACCTGCCTCATACCTTTTCTACAAAACAGCTTAAAACATGCTGGTATCAGAAGTGCATATTTGTTTTTATTTGTTGTTTTCATTTTATTTCCATATTTTTATTTTATTATTGCCTGTTTTTTCTCCTAATTACCATCCTTCTTATCTTTTCCTTACCCCAAAAATTGAGTGCTCGTTTCAAACCCTATGGAAGCAATGGATATGACAAGATGAAAATTTTTCCTAAATCCTTTCTGAACTTGTAAGGAAAGATCACAAGTAATTTATAGATAAAAATACAAAAACATATATAAAACAATTATAAATTTAACCTAATATTATTTGGAATGGATTACATATCCCCATACAACCCCCTGGGAGCATAAACTGGACATAAGATATTCAGGCAATTATCTCTTTTAGTCAGCATTCTTCTGCGTTCTTCCCCCATTAATTAGTAAAGAAAATAAATGGCAGTATCAAATTCCTCTCCAAAGTAAGAAAAAATTATCGTCTTTACATAAACACTCCAGAACATGTTAGAAGAGGCAATAAGCAAACAAATGTCCGTGGGATAATATAATTTCTGTGACATCATCCTCAGGCAGAATCGGTATGAATTGCGTCCGGCGGTTCAAATCCCGACAGCAGCTGCCCGCCATGGGTGAAAATCCCGATCGTCCCCAGGTAAGTATTTACTAACCTAACCTCCCCCTTAACCCTCCTTAGGTGTGCCTAACCCTAACCTTCCCCCCCAGTGCCTAACCCTAATTCCCCCTCTAAGAACCTAAACCTATCCCCCCCCCCTTCCCCGCCTCCTAAACCTAAGTTCCCCGGGGGGTGCCTAACCCTAAGTCCTCCCCGGGGGTGCCTAACCCTCCCTCCCCCTAGCCTAAGCCTAACCTCCTGGGGGTTGCCTAACCCTAAGTCCCCCGGGAGCCCTTAACCTAACCCTCCCCCCCGCGGTTGTCCGCAGCGGCGCCCGGCATCACTTCGATCGGGATGCCGGTCTCCCGGCGTCGGTAAAATGACAGGCATCTAGATTTAACCCTTGCTGGGATAAACAGTCGGGAAGCTGGCCATCAAGATTACGTCCGCCGGCTTCCCGACTGCATACCCCTCAGGCTGTCTGATCCAAGTCTGTGATTGGTGACAGTGAATATAGCATAGAAATCCTAACATGTTACAAATAAAAACAGTCAACATTTAGATTCAGTTGCCACAGGGATACTTTAAATAATAGGAAATAATAAGATGGGTAGCCAACTAATGAAATAAATATAGTTAGAAAATTTACTAGGTTCTCACAGATAACTATAGATATATATGTTACAATTTGGTACCATAGGAGTTGTCAGTGGTATTATACTTTTGTCATAATATGAAACCAGATAACAGTTTATTACACTTATAAATTCTGAACAAAGAGATCTCAAAACTCTGTAGGGCTAAAGGAGGGATTTGTGAAACTCATGAAAAATATATTATAAAGAAAATAGAAAATAGTTATTGTATAACTGGGTACACACCTAAAGATTTTCTGTCCAACCATCCAACTAGTTGATTGGTTGGAATGAAAATCTGGTAACGGTATGGGAGTAAATGATGATCAGCAATTTGCTCCTAAATGCCAGAGAACAGATGAAAATGGTCGTCAGACAAGTTTGTTAAATGTTTGATCTAAATAATTTGTTCAAACAACAGTTTTTGTCCATTTTCCGGCATTTGGGAGCAAATTGCTGATTGTCATTTGCTTTCATACGTTACCAGATTTTCATTCCAACCAATCAACTAGTTGGATGGTTGGACAGAAATCTTTAAAGTGTGTACCCAGCCTTAAGGATACTAATTCGTTTTTAACCACATAAATGGTTCAATGATCAATGGTTAGAACAGTGTGAAAAGATAAGATTATAACAATGTGTGGAATTATAATATAAACAATTATCATCGCCATTCTTGAAAATATTAGGACTGTGATAAGGTTTATAAATGACTGAAATATAGCTGCCATTAAGCTATCAGATATAACAATATGAGGATACTAGTTCTTGTATCATATAAATATCATAGGAGCCTTATCATTTTAATCTAACAAAAACACTATACATTATATTTTCTTTCCACTTAGGTTTTTAATATGTTGCAAAGGGTAATTGTAAATCAAGTGATTTGTATCCAATTTTAATCTTAATGAATAAGGTTTGTTTTTAGAAAAAAAAATGTAATGTCTAATTTTAAGACATACTATGGAATGAGATGTTCAGGAGTGCATATATAAAGGCCTTTTTGAGTCTGTACTTGATCTCCCTCTTCTCTTATAGCACCTTAAAGGTTAGAATAAGATACAGTTATTACAATAATCTAAATTAATAACAATATTTGTCCTATAGATGACCATTTACTAATGGGCTTAGTTTTTGGTACTATCTCCAAGGAAAGTGTATATTTGTTATTCCTGTGCAGAGAGCATTCTAGTCTTTCTCTTTGCTTTTCTTTACTTGAGTTAAATATCTAATCTCCCCCTCTTCAGTCTCTCTTTAACCCAACTGTTAGCAGGATCTCTCTATCACCCTGCTCTGTCTCTGCCTCCCACTCTGCTGGCTCCCTATCCCCTACAGAATCCAGTTTAACCCTCATCTACAAATCTCACTTTCCTCTTATGCTGCCTATGCACTAGACGATTTCTCAGACGATATGCCGGATTGGGCCAACATATCATCCAGATTGTCTAGTGTGTATGCACTATTTGTTCTCCTGTGCGCCAACATCGGGGTCATTCCCAGCCGAGAGACCAATCTGCCGACGCCAGGAAGGGGAATGGTGCAGGTGAACGATATACTGTATATTGGGCAGTCGTTCATCGGATCGTGTAGTGTGTACCGACCGCCCAATATATTGTGCCGTCGTACCACCGGGTGTTACATTGGTGGGTCACCTAATGTGTACCCAGCTTTACTCTTATATCTTCAACCTCATTCCCCTCCACACTCCCTCTCGGGTCAGCCTGTGGCCGCCACCTCTTTTCTTTACTAATTTCTACCTCTCACTCCCATCTCCAAGACTTGTATCGCACTGTCCCTAATCTATGAACCACTCTCCAGCCATCTATTAGATTCTCCTCCAATGTCCATTGCTTAAAACATTTCCTCATAACTCACCTATTCACCCTAGCCTATCAGATCTCTGCCTGAACCGTTGTTTCCCTCTTTTATGACCCCCTTCTATCTCCACAATACTCTTATTCCTTCACCATCCTTTTTAGAATGTAAACTCTCCCTCATCTTGTTATATCCCTCCCACTAGACTCAATAACTCTTCCAATAGGGGCTTTGGAACAGGATCCCGGCAGTTGGGATGCCGGCGGTTAGAATACCCACAGCGGCAACCCAACAGTCAGAATCCCAACTCCCAAAGGTAAGTTGTCTGACCCTAACCCTCCCCTCTCGCAGCCTAATCCTAACCCCTTCTCCCCCACAGCATAACCCTAGCCTTAACCCTAATAATTAATGTCAGGATCCTGGCTCCGGGATTCTGACTGCTGTCGGGATTCTGGCTCCGGTATTCTGAGTGCCAGCATCCTGACCGCCGAGAAGTCAACTACATCCCTTAAGATCACAGGAGCCAGTTAAGGACAGAATAGTGGTCAAAACACAACTCTACAGTGTTTGCAGAACAATAGGAAAGTCACTACAAAAGGAGGCAGAATAGAATGTACGTGTACATTTCAAAACCCTGAGACAAACAAAAAAATGTAGGCAGAACAAGCTACCATCTCAGCACATAACATAGGGGAGTGACTGCCAGGAGATGTGTGGGTTCAAGAAGGGGCGAGACCTGTACGTATGACAATAGGTCGGTCTGAATACAAAACCTGGAGTCCATACTACATCATGTTGCGGAAATATTGCCAGACCTGTAACTTCACCGATTCAGAAAAAATTCTAATATAACTTTCCCAGGTAAGGAAAAATCTATCAATATGGGTTTCCTTATGCATGGATGTCCCTAACCAGTTCATACAACATATATGATATAACTTTGCACAGAATAATGGAATCAGAGGGGGTGAACTCTGGGCCCAGACCTGGAGGACACTTTTTCGAGCTGCGGCTGACATGCCAAGAGCAATTTTTTACAGCTCCTAGAAAGTCGGTAACGTTCAGGGAAAATCCCCCAAACTTCCCACTCTGGTGTCAAAGGAAAAGGAGAGACCAGGTGGTCCTTGGTGAATTGCCAGATCTGGTACTACAAGAATTTTCTAATAACCAGACAGTCCCAGAAGCAGTGTGCCATATCAGCATTGGAAAGTTTACATTTGGGACAGGAATGGTCATCAGATAAACCAAATTGGAAACGTTGGGAGACAAGTAACCCCTGTGGTAAATATTGAGAACATCTCTAAATAGGTAATTGCTGAAAGAAGCCTGCATGAGTCCACCAAAGAGCAAAGTAATATATCAGGTGACAATGAGGGGAAACGGGTAGTAAACTGTGATAGACCAGATTTAGAGGAGAATAGAAGGGTACTGTGCACACTGGATGCTGGTAGTGTGGCGGGGAGTGCTGCAGGTCGCCCTGACCTACTAGGAGAATCGTATAGCAAGTCTACTGCGCTCAACCCCAATCTGTGGCATGTGTGAGTGTACTCAAAGATCTGATGAGAACTGGAATAGCTGAATAGTATCTTTATTGGGTAATGTTATACAACATATATATATATATATATATATATATATATATATATATTCACTGACAAGCAGTGTATACAATGTTGCAAACCTGTTTTATAACATCATAACAAGGTGTGAGGAACAATGGGGGTAAAAAAAGTTTCCACAGTGGATACAGAGCTGAACAATGGTAACCTCTGGTCTGAGGTTTAAACAGTTCCTGTAGTATATGAGAAAGTCACTGCATCTTCACAGAAGCTTTAGGGGCTATGATATTGTGAAATGTTGGAAATTATGTGTGTGCAGGTGTTGATATTACAGAGATATGTAGGCACACACCAGCGGATGACTCAAACTACTGTATGAACAGCCTAGTGGTGTTGGTTTACTAATAGATAACACGTACAGCCGTACTCACTGTCAGGGCTGGATTAAGGGCCTGGGGCTGAAAATGTTAAAGGGCCTATACTGAGAAGGGGAGGAGCTGTAACGAGTGCTGTGTGGGTGTGGCCAGAGCCAAGTGAGTGTGTGTGTGTACACCCCTATACACTGTTAGCCCCACTATCTCCCTAAATACATAAAAATATAAAAAATATATAATTTTGTGAGAAAACTAGAAAAATAGTTGTAATACTTATGATTTATGGCTGACTGTGTAATCAGCTAGACAGCTGGTCACCATCATGCTGATTATAGGTCTATTTTTATGTGGAGGCCTGGAGCTGCAGCTCTATCTGCCCCATTGTTAATCTGGCCGATAACATTTTGTAGAGAGCTGTCAGTTATCAGCTGTACAGATGTGGCCACATACATCTATCCTCTGTGCGCTACAAGTCGCGTTACATATAACGCGTGAATGCCGTGCGACTCGGTAGCACCGAGCATCTTTTTGTGTGACTTTTTCCCTTACAGTGCGTCTTATTCGCAAAATGAGGTGAAAAGGACACACACGCAGCTTATGCTGATTAAAATTATATGTGGTATGCCTATATTCTGTGTGCAACTGCGGTTATATTTGCATGCACAATGCTACATTACAGTGTCAGTGGCTGTGTCACTGTAATGTAGCATTTTGCATGCAGATGCAGACTCAGTTGCACACAGTATATAGGTACGCTGCATATCATTTTAATCAGCATGAGCTGCTTGTGCATCCTTTTCACATCACTTTGTGAATAAAAAGACGCATAAGGGAAAAAGTTGCATGAAAAGACGCATGGCGTGACTAGAAGGGCTGTTCAACGTGCAAGTAGGCTAGATATATGTGGACACATCTGTATCTACTGATGTGACATGTCACAGTATAACTCAAGACAAAAGAATACTCACTTGCAAGGGCACTCTTAAGAAAGAATATTTAAAAGTAATATATAATAACATTTATTAGTAATATATAAAAGCAAGGACTATGAACGACTTATGATTGTGAATATTAGTGATTAAATATTTCGCCATATTGGTTTAAGCAAATTTCTCTTCATACATGTGTATGTAAGGAGGTTGCATTTTGACATCAGTTTATCCTCAAATAAAAATACTTGCTTATACCCACTTGACCCACTTTAGTTGTACTGTAAACAATATATATGATAATCCTGGGGTGCACCACCAGTGCTCAGTGCCATTACAATAAATATATATTTTTGGCTAAGAAAAAACATACTTTTATTTTTCTCTGCTATTACAACAGGTGTCACTATACTGGTTCTTTGATATTAACTTTTAGGGGTATATTTACTAAAGCTCGATTTTTATTTTTATTTTTTTTAAACAATAATTTTTATTGAATTTTCTTTATTTTTTGCAAATAAAAAGGAAGGGGTACAGAAAAAAGATTTAAAAAAAAAGAAAGAAAAAAGAATGGAAAAAAAAAACATGGGGGGGTACAGGCAAATATCATTCTAGAAAAATTAAACATTGCATTATACCAAAAAAACCAAATCAAAAGTATGACATACACAAATAGTAGAGGACACTCCACAACTACATTAGACAAACCAAAATACAGAACACATCAAAACCTTGAAATATATTGGAAGGCATGGACCCACCATGATGAATTCATGCCAGCTGAACCACTTTATCGTTGGGCAGAAGAAGAATATGGGCAATTTAAAGTTTCCATCAGGAAGCTATAATTTATTTTGGACTTTATCAAAGAAAGGCGGGGAGGTTTATCCTGCTTCCAGAACTGAGCAATGGCTGCCCTGGTAGCAATAATTACATGACCTATGAAATACCTGTGGTTAACTGGGACATCATCCTGGAATATATGTAAAAGAGCAGTGGAGGGGGACAGCCATAGTCCGGTAACCTTCAGGATCAAATCCTCTACTTCCAGCCAAAGGGGGCGTATATTCACCCCCGCAGATTTACACCTCAACCCTGGCATTCCAAATGCACCAGATACCTGCAAAAATGTTCGCGAACTGCCGAGCGACAGTGGAGAAGATCACGCTCTGAGGCTGATTTCCTCCATTTCAAATTTATGCTCTCATCATACAGTGCTGCCCTTTCCCTTTCTAAACAGTCATACTTCAAGAACCTCATCTCCTCTCAGTCCTCAAATCCTCAACGTCTCTTCACCACCTTAAACTCCCTCCTCCGCCCACCCCCTCCTCGCCTTCCCTCCTTGCTCTCTGCCCTTGATTTTGCTACCTACTTTACATCTAAAATTGACTCCATACGTCAGGACATCATATCCCACCAGTCCCCCTGCCATCCACCTCCTCTCTTCCCAGATCACCCCTCTCCTTCAAGTTTACCGACTCTAACTTTCTTCTCCCCTGTATATGGAGAGGAAGTCATGTCCCTCATCCAGTCCCCCCCCTTCCACCTCCCCCCTTGACCCTATCTCTTCACATCTCCTCCGCTACCTCTCTCCTTCTGCCTGCTCCCATCTTGCCCACCTCCTTAATCTCTCCCTATCATCAAGCACTGTCCCGTCTGCATTTAAACATGCCCTTGTCTCCCCCATACTAAAAAAACCAACCCTTGATTCCAACACTCTCTCCAGCTACCGTCCTATCTCTCTCCTCCCTTTTGCTTCCAAGCTCCTTGAGCGTGCTGTTTTCAAGCGCCTTACCACCTTTCTTTCCTCTCATTCCCTCCTTGACCCTTTTCAGTCTGGCTTCCTTTCTCTCCACTCCACTGAAACTGCCCTCACAAAAGTCAGCAATGACCTCCTTGCTGCTAAATCCAAGGGCCACTACTCTCCTCAACGTTCTCCTTGACCTTTCTGCTGCTTTTGACACTGTGGACCACCCTCTCCTTCTGCAAATCCTTCACTCCCTTGGTCTGTGTGACACTGCCCTCTCCTGGCTATCCTCCGACCTCTCTGACCGATCCTTCTCTGTCTCCTCTCATGACTCCTCTTCTCCCCCACAGCCTCTTACAGTGGGTGTTCCCCAAGGTTCTGTTCTTGGACCTCTCCTTTTCTCACTCTATACATCCTCACTAGGTGAACTCATCAGCTCTTTTGACCTCCAATATCATCTCTATGCTGATGATACTCAGATCTACCTTTCCTCCCCTGACCTCTCTCCCTCTCTCCTCACTCGTGTCTCCAACTGTCTCTCTGCCATTTCTTCCTGGATGTCCCAGCGATTTCTTAAACTTAATATGTCTAAGACTGAGCTAATCATCTTCCCTCCCCCCTACATAACCACACTTCCCACCATTTCTTTATCAATTGATGGCACAACTATCTCCTCTAGCCCCAAAGTGCGCTGTCTTGGAGTTATCCTGGACTTCACCCTCTCCTTCAAACCACATATCCAGAATCTCTCACAGTCCTGTCGCTTTCATCTTAAAAATATTTCCAAGATTAGACCCTTTCTCACCCAGGATGCCACTAAAACCCTCATACACTCATTGGTCATCTCCAGATTGGACTACTGTAACCTTCTCCTATCTGGCCTCCCCAAATCCCATCTCTCTCCTCTCCAGTCTATCCTTAATGCTGCTGCTCGGCTCACCTTCCTCTCAAAACGCTCTGCATCTGCCTGCCCTCTCCTACAAGCCCTCCACTGGCTCCCCTTCCCCTTTAGAACCCAATTTAAGGTTCTCACGCTCACTTACAAAGCCCTCAGCCATTCCTCTCCCATTTACATCTCTGATCTCATCTCCCTTCACTCTCCTGTCCGCCCTCTTCGTTCAACAAATGCACGCCGCCTTTCATGCCAGCTGATTACTTCCTCCCACTCCCGCCTCCAAGATTTTGCCCGTGCTGCTCCTCACCTTTGGAACTCTCTACCGCTTCCCATCAGACTCTCCACCTCTCTACAATCCTTCAAACGGGTTCTCAAGACCCACTATTTCATCAAAGCCTTCCAGCTCTCATCTTAACTTGCTGCTACATACTCCTTCCTCCCTGCCTACCCCATCTGTGTCATCCCTGTTTGTCTGTCCCTCCCCCTTAGAATGTAAGCTCCTATGAGCAGGGCCGTCTACCCTCTTGTGCATCTCCTTACTATACCTTCATCTACTTCTTACTCTCTACCAGGGCACCGAACACTTGATTGCTTTGCATTGTTGCTTATCTGGGTGTTATTGTCGTGAATGTAGCAATGTACATTATCCATGTCCTGTAATGTATTGTATTGTACTGTGCTGTAAGTCACTGTATATCAATCTATTTGTTTATGTACTTTGTAAGACGCTACGGAAAACTTGTGGCGCCATATAAATAAATGATGATAATAATAATAATAATAATAATAATAATAATAATAATAGCAGGGCAATTCCAGAAAATATGGAAGATCTCACCAATTTGACCACATGCATGCCAACATAAACTAGATTGGGAAGGCCAAATTTTGTGTAATCTATCTGGGGTCAAATAAATTCGATAGAGTAATTTCATATACATTTCAATATTTGAAATACATCTAGACATTTTAAATATAGAAAAGAATAGTTGGGACCATACATGCGGATCTAGACATATATTTACGTGGTGTTCCCATTTAATAATAGCTGGTAACTTATCTGGTTCTTCCGCTGTAAGTATTAGAGAGTACCAAAAATATATACTTCTTTTGTGGGAAACTGAAGATATATACGTGAAAAAACATGAGGAGGAATCATACCAGTCGACCCTACCAAGTGTGGAATGGATTGAATCCAGTGCCTGACTTGAAGGAATTTATAGAAATCTCTAGAGGGGATGGAGAAGCTAGCTTGTAATTGGGCAAAGGAAAGGAAGGTATTATTTATAAAGAGGTCACGGAGGGTAAGGATACCATTGAGGTTCCAGGAGGATAAATTTAGATTTGGGATTAAATATGATAAGCCCTGAATAGAAAGGTGGAGAGATGGCAGGTTCAATTGTAGAAGGGTAGATAGGCCATCCCTCGCTTTGAGAGAAGCTAATGTCGCCCTGGACATAGATTTTAAAGAGACTCTAGAGCTGGATGGAATCCAGAGTAAGTCATAGAGGGGGTATTGCCTAGCATATCGCTTTCCAGCCTAACCCAAGGTTTAGGGTTAAGAACATTTGACCAATCACTAAGCAGATCGACCAAGCACGCAGCTTGATAGAGTGCTAGATTGGGGTAAACCAAGCCCCCTGACGATCTAGACATCATTAGATGTTTCTTAGCAATCCTGGCTCTCTTATTATTCCAAATATATTTATTCAGCACTGCATTAAATCTATTTAACCGTGAGGGAGGGTCCTGGGAATTTACCTAAATAAGTACATGAGTTTAGGAAGAAGAGTCATCTTGACGGCTGCCATTCTGCCCAACCAGGAGACCTCATGATTTATCCAATCTTTTGTGAAGGCACTAAATTGGTTCATCAGAGAGCCATAATTATATTCAAGAAGAGTGTCTTCTTTAGCTGACAAAGAGATAGGCAGATAACGGAGAGACAGTGATTGCCAGTTATAATTATAACGAGATTTAAGGGAATACAGGAGCTGGGGTGAAACATTTATTGCTAATACTTCCATTTTAGATGCATTTAATTTAGAATATAAGGCCGCAGAATAATCATGATGCAACTGTTGTAAATTTGAGAGAGAGGTTTCTGGATGTGTTACAAACAGAAGTACGTCGTCCGCAAAAAGGCAAATTCTATGTTGTGACACATTTATGAGAGGACCATGGAGTAGGGGGGTGGTGCGGATATGTTCTGCTAAAGGTTCTATTGCTATAACAAAAATTAAGGGAGATAAGGGGCAACCCTGTCTGGTGCCATTGCTTATAATGAACAAAGAAGACAGGAAACCATTGCAACAAACACGTGCTCCAGGTGAACTTTAAAGTGCAAGAATGGCATCTAAGAACCATCCTGAAAAAACTAATTTGGAAAGTACAGCCTTCATGTATCCCCAGTGTAACCTATCAAAGGCTTTCTCGGCGTCTAATGAAAGCGCCAGAAGCGGGTCCCTTACCTGTGTAAAATGCTCAATGATATTCAAGGCTCTTTGTGTAGTCTGGAGCTTGTCGGCCTAACACGAAGCCCAGCTGGTCTGGGTTGATTAAATCAGGGAGCAATGGAAATCAATCTATTGGCTACCATTTTTGCATATAATTTAATATCAGTGTTCAGTATGGCTATGGGCCTATAATTGTGGGCATGTGTGGGGTCCCTGCCTGGTTTGAGGATGGTAATAATTCAAGCCTCAAGCATTTCAGGAGGGAATGAGCCTGAATTGGTCCCCGCTTCAAACACCTGCATCAGCGCCGATATGAGATCTGACTGAAAGTCCATATAAAAATTGTTAGAGAAGCCATCAGGCCCAGGCGATTTTATCACGTTTCAAGGATTTGATGGCATCTCCCACTTCTCCCTCTGTCCAAGGAGTGTTTAAGGAGTCTAAAGACCGGTCGGTAAGGGAGGGCAGGGGAAAATCTGAAAGAAAAGCAGAGATAGTCTCTGATGTGGGTTGAACTGTGTGTACATCATCTTTCAGATTATAAAGGTGAGAGTAATACTCTGCAAAAGTGTTAGAGATGTCTAGTGGATTGGTCAGTTTGGCTCCAGAACAATTATACAAGGCCCGAACTGAAGCACGAGCCTCTTTTCCTCTCAGCTTCCGGGCTAGGAGGTGGGATGCCCTATTACCTTCAACATAGAATCTTTGATTCATCCTATCAATAGTGAATTTGATCTTTTTCAAAGTATAAACCTCTAACTCTTCTCTAACTTTTAAAATTTCTTGTAAGAGTATGGAATTGGAAGGGTCAGATTTATGTTGATCTTCTAGGGCCCGAAGTCTAGCTTCTACTTCCTTTTGCTTTTGAGCTTCTTGGCGCTTAATTCCAGATGCTACTTGAATTACAGATCCTCTAAGAACTGCCTTAAGAGCACACCAAAAATTAAAGGGTGTATTATCCATGGTTTTATTATATTGGAGATAATCTGAAAGAGCGGACTGGATGGCCTGCTTCACCTCCACAGAGGATAGAAGAAAGTTATTGAATCTCCATGGTTTGGTGGAGGAGAAAGACCCACTTCAGTCCCATTGAAGTGTCAAAGGGGCATGGTCAGACCATGTGATAGGGAGGATATTTGAACCTCTAACCTGTTGTAGTGACCATTTATTCATAAGGGCAAGATCGATCCTGGAATGTGATCCGTGCACACGAGAGAGAAAGGTGTAATCATGGGTCGTAGGGTGCATAGCCCGCCAAACATCATACAGACCATACTCCAGGACGAACCAACTAAAGAGCCCTGAAGCACCAGTAGGATCAGCAAAAGCACCACCACCTGCATTATTGGATTTATCCAATCGAGGATCTAGGACTAGATTAAAGTCACCAAGTAGAATAATCTGACCTGAGCACACCTTCTGGGTAACCCTAAAAAATTTTCTAATAAAGGACATTTGACCAGTATTTGGGGCATATACAGATGCTATAGTAACAGCTTTCCCCTCTAAGTCCCCTATCAGAATAAGATATCTACCTAGGGGATCGGCTACTTGGGATTTTAAAACAAAGTTACAGTTGCGATGAAAAAGGATTGCCACTCCTTTTATTAGTGGGGCCAGAAGCAAAATACCCACAAAGGAAAAGAGAGAGAGGGAATGAAATGTCCAAAATTGGTGCACTAACTCAAAAATATTATTTAAAAAACATAACTTTTATTGTTATATATCAAATAAAATATATACCTGAATTACAACAGGAAAAGCAGCGAAAATTATTTAAAATACAGGTAAGTAGTGTCAAAAGATAAGAAATAAGTGATTAATAAATTGTTCCAATAGGAACATAAATAACGGCGCCTCTACACTGTCATATAATTCCGTGTATACACTGATAGTGATTAATCTATATGTATATATAGTGTCCCCACATTTCTATATAGTATCACTTCAGTCAAAAATCCAGCTTACAGCTGAGCAATATTGACTACAGTTGGATCACCACTGAGTTCTAATATCATTCAGTGTGTTGCACACCAACAAGCAATATAAATATCCTCATCAGCATATTCATCTAATGCATGATCAACATCATCCTAAAGATTGGCTGACAGTGTATTTTCCAATACAGATAAAACCATAGGTTTCTGATTTTATGTACAACCAGTTGTTATTTAACCACGAGGGGGTGACTCTCAGAGAACGCTAGTGTAATTAAGGTCACTAATATAATTCACTTCGTATGACATTTAGGGCCTCATTCAGAGGTGGTCGGAGGATGCAAGCGGTCGCTCAGAAACTGGGCGGCCACTTGCATCCTGACCGGCTGCCTCTGTTGCGGTCGTTAGGCTGTGGGTTAACACCCACAGCTCTAACGACCGCTCCGGTGATGGTCGCGATGATCAGAGACCATCGCGACCATCGGGGCTTACGACGAGATCCTAAGGAAGGGTCTCCCTTGTCGTAAGCCCCGGAGAGCTTCTGGCTCTCCAAACGGTAGGTGTTCCCATGGGAACGCCTCCATTTGGGCTGCCACTCCCCCGGCCCACCTTCCAAACGGGGCGAGCTGTCAATCAACATCAACAGCTCGCCCCCTTTGTATCGAGACCCGTTACGACCGGTGCTGTCGGTCGTAGCGGGTCTCACGCATGCGCACGACGGCGCCGGCGCCATCGTACGCATGCTCTGTGGGGGCCATCGACCCGGTCCGAGCGCATCGGCGCTAACGACCGGGTCTGAATGACCCCCTTAGTTCCTCCTTGAGATATCCCCATACATTGGTAAGTGTGATTCAGGTAGTGAAATTATATTAAATCTTTATTTCAGATGTATTTAAATCACATAATCCTCATTCATTTGTGGCTATTGAATCTGTATGTCCATGGTAGCACCCCCTTGATCGCACGATTATTTAAAGGGGTTATTATTGTCTTAGAACTGAAAAGACATGCATATCTTGTGCGACTGACAAACCATAATTTCGCCAGAAGCAAAATAACCAGATGGGTAATAAGGGTCAGAGAAGGTAGGAGAGAAATCTTTGGCGAAATGGGTTTCTTGAATCGCTATAACATCCATTTTGTGGGTTCTAAGATAGCGGAGGGCAATCCTACATTTCTGAGGGGAATTTAAACCCTTAGCGTTAATAGACATGAAACTCACCATCTTAACCAAATCTAGAGAAATGTGGAGGCAAAGCAAGAACATCCTATCTATACTGGGTCGATCAACACTGACATAGAGAATTGCAAAAAAGATAAACTTCATATAGCCTGTAAACTGAATGAGGGGAGGGAAAGGACACAAAGGGGGGGAAAAGGGGTGAAAGGGGACATAAACATAAATGACTCCACGGCGGGAGTCAGAGGGGCCACGAAACAGAGGGGCGAAAATGGTAGAACAACGGGGGTAGTGACACGGTTCGCACCACCTGGGAACAAAATAGCAAATAGCACTTAACAATAGTATAAGACACACCATATATAGCTAAAATAGCATATATTACTTGAAATTAAGAAATTAAGCCTGTTATGGCAATAGTAAACATAGAAAATTGCAATACAAATACACATTGCATCAATCAACATTGAAAACAAATATAATTAAAAATATAGTTACGATAATCCATATTTTAGCGGCTTGTAAAGAAAGTAATTGGAGTTATAAGGAACTGTATGAACTATAAAGACTCAAAGAGATGTCCAACGGCCACTATAGGTGAAACACCGCAAACATAGAAACAAGAACTAAGTTGAAGTGAGGAAGTGCAGGCAGTAAAACAATCAGCCGTTATTGCCCACTATGGACCAATCTGAACTAATTGTAGGAATGTGTTCAGTAGATTTGGTAGCATACGGGATCCGCCAAAGGTCCAGTGCTTTCATACCATCTTCCAAGGAGCTTAGCACTTTTGTAGAGCCATCATAAGTGACAATAAGTTTAGATGGGAATCACCATCTATATGGAATTTGAGCTTGGCATAAAGCTGAAGAAGGATCTTCTTTTATTTAATGTAGCTGGGGAAAGATCTCCAAATATTTGTAAGTTGCTCAGTGCAGCGGAGGAGGGTCCAGCATCTCTAGATGTTTGAAGTAGGTGCTCCTTCACATAGAAGTAGTGCATCCTCATTATAGTGTCTCGCGGAGAGGCCTCAGGGGCATTGCAAGCCTTAGGGAGACGGTGAACGTGGTCTAAGAGGAATTGTGAGGGAGGCAAGTCCGGGAGTCATTTCTGAAATAGAGCCACAACAAACTCAGGCAGTTTGGAAAACAGTACCATCTCCGGAATTCCACGGATTTTAAGGTTGTTGCTCCGTGCCCTGTCTTCAAGATCAGCCAGTTTATCCCGAAGTGCAGAAGGTTCCGCTTGGGTAGTTTCATGGGCGGATATTAGGTCATTGTGAGAGGAGACTACCTCTCCCATCTTATTCTTGAGAAGGTCCGTGCGACCACCTAATTCAGTGACATCATGCTTCAGTTTCCCAACAGTAGAAGATAATTCAGCTGTGATATCTTTCTTAAGATCACCGAGGAGCTGCAGCATGCGCCTCACCATGATAGTCCATAGAGGCATCATCCGAGGAAGCATGCGGGGACGAAGCTGTAGGAGGGGGACCAGGCTTATCTTTTGACATTCGTGGTCGTGAAGATTGTCTGGAATCTCTCAACAGCGAAGGGGTCGCAGATGTAGTCTTGTAATGGAGGAAGCAGAGCAGAGACCCCAGACCAGTTGACAGGTCACTCACCGCGGTCGTTGAGGAGATGAGTGCAGGGAGCAGGTATTGAAGAGCCGGGAGCCAGGATCCGCTTTCCAAGATGGCGGCCGCAGATGCACCAGAAGCTGCTAGGCCCTTGTCAAGAAGGCAGGCAGCCCGGGAGCACCGCGGAGATGTCCCACCACCACACCCGGGGTAAGAGGCTTCTAGGCTTTACCGCTGGAGGCAGGTCCGGAGGTCTCACTGTAGCGCTGTAGGGACTTCCGGTCCCGGACTCCAGTCCCTGGCTTCAGTTGCGGCGCTAGGTCCTTCAGCTCAGTTTCAAGCAAGTTGCAGGGTACAGCGCGGGACCAGGACAGCCAAACACTTGGATCATGCACTTTGGAGTCCACCAGACTGGCGGTGACAGTAAGAGACTTCACCCGATGTCCTCTGCAAGGTTGCGGAAACGCCGCATCTGAGGCCTCCGGGTAGTCGTGAAAATTGAGGCCTTGACTTCAGCTCGTATGCTAGGCCTCACCACCGGGAGCGTGGGGACCCGATAAAGAAACACCGCTCCATTTCCCAGGGTGCAGGTGGGTGTCAGAGCAGAGAACCGCTGTGTAATTTCTCCAGGTAAGGAGTGGTTTTGCACAGTACTAGTGCTGTGTATGAAGGAGCTCTTGTCTCCTGCTTCCTGTTCGTGCAGCAGCCAGGCCATGCCCCCCCACTAAAGGTCAATTTTAATCGATTTAAAATCGATTAGCATCAATGTTGTGTTTCTGGGGCTAAATCACACATTTGCTAATACTTAAATGTGTGATTTAGCCCCAGAAATACAACATCGATGTTAATCGATGTTACATAGTTTAAAATCGACTTTTAGTAAATATACCCCTTAGTATGTGTTCCAGTGCCTGATTCAGAGCTACTCGTAAGCGGCCGCTTGCTCGCTCCAAGCGATGTTCGCACATCTGCGCATGCGTATGGGTCGTAATGCGCATGCGCCAACCAGTCAGTGCGGTTGGAAATCATGTGCTCGCAAAATAGCGAGGGGCTGGTAATTTGAGTGACAGAATGAGGCGTTTGTGGGTGGTAACAGGGGAAGGTGCTTAAAAACGGGGAGTGGAGATCCGAACGCAGGCGTGCCAAACGGCCAAAACGGGCGTTTTAAGGGTGTGCATAATTAACAAAGCAGCGTCATCGACCACGTCACTTGGTTGTCTTTTAGCCTGAACTGCTCGCATGATTGCGGTAGGAAAATCCTACCACAAGAATTGCGAGCAGTTCATACGCCTTTCGATGTATTCGATTAATCTAATAAATAGCGGAAATGACGTATGATGCGAGCGGCCAAGGGGTGTCTTTACAAAATAGCTCGCTCAGACATAGAAGCGTCAACAGACCGCAAAGAGCGAACGCTCAATTTAAATAGCCAGCCCCTTTTTCTGAATGAGCGAGCGCAAATAGCGTCCGGCTCTGAATGAGGTCCCCAGTGCGGAGACTCTCTTCTTCTTTGTAATGACATGTTTCAATGTAAGATATACTTACTATAACCTAAATGTTATATATGAAAATAATGATAGATAGATAGATAGATAGATAGATAGATAGATAGATAGATAGATATGCCCAGCCGCGGCCACTCCTCCCAAGGGCTCTTGCAAAGCACACGGCTCCATTTCCATATTAGCCTCCCCACAGAGCCATTGGACCAGGCAATTCTGCAGCAGCATCAAGTAAAGAAAGCAGCAGACAGGCACTGACTAGAGATGGTCCCGGCGACTCCCTCTCCAGCCTCTCGGTAAGTTTGCTAGCTCAGGCTGGGAGGCAGGAGAGGGGAGGCAGGGCTTGGTACTGGGCAGAGAGGGGTGCTGGCTTGAACTGCTGCTGAGTCTAACCATGAGATGGGCTGGGGCTGTACATATATATATATATATATACATACATATATATAAAAAAAAGAAAAAAAAAAGGGGGGTACTGATACAGGCGCTAGACCATATAGGAGTTCTGTTCACACTGTAATCCTTTGTTGGATTGAGGTGGTGGTGATCCCTGTGACTTGAACTATTCTCAGATAGGCCTATGATAGTCTTGTTTGATGTAATTATGCACTTTTTTACGTGTTTTTTGTGTGAGAAATACATTTTTTTAAACTACTACACTATAAGAACATTCTTCTCTCCCTGCTCCAAAACGGTTTTTGGGAGTAAGGTACCTCTCATCTAATAAGGGTACGAAGTGAGGAGATTCAAGTGTGATATATTACATGCCTATTTATTAGGTCTACACGGTACGTATATTTGGGCAAAAGTATGTTGAAATTATGGTTAAAAATCCTACACTGTATGTTGCATGTTCTCACCTTTTGTATTACATATATATTGTAGTGTAAGCTTACTTTAACCTAAATGATAGATAGATAGATAGATAGATAGATAGATAGATAGATAGATAGATAGATAGATAGATAGATAGATAGATAGATAGATAGCAATAGCATAATGCATGGAGAATATGATTTTTACAACCAGTATACTATGTGACTTGTTACATCATAAACAGCCAGGGCCGTAACTAGGGGCGTGCGAGCGGTGCAGCCGCACAGAGCGCATCGCTCTGTGGGCGGCACTGCCACTCACCCACGGTCCCTGCATCTGGCTAGCAGGGGGCCTAGAATGGCACCCTGCAGCCAGATATCTTTGTAGCAGTGGGTCTGGAGCATCCTTAGGACACTCCAGACGGTCACAACAGTGCTTTTACAGCTCTGCTCTGGGCATTGCTGTAATTACCTGCTCCTGATGCCCGTACAGGCCACGCCCCCTCTGCGTGACGTTATATGGAGGGGACGTGGCCTGCACCGGGCACCAAGAGCACTAGCTAAGGCGCTGTAAACAGCCTTTGTGATAGAACTGTCAGTTATCAGATGTATCTGTTATTATTTGGGAAAGATTTCTGGACTGCACAACCTGACTATATATAATGGTAGCTGCTACCTGATGAGACTAATTGCAGGCACAGAAACAGACAAATCTCAGGTGCACAACTCCAAATTATTAACAATATATATAAATGCAATAACATTTTGCAGTCAATAGAGGTTTTTAGCATAATCATGGCCAAGGTTATGGGCCTACCCACCATATCCAAGTAACCTCTTTAGGGTAGGTCCCTAACATACTAGGGTTCAAATCCAGAGCGCAGGACCCCCCAAAACTGGCCCAGCCAAGCCGCCCCAGGGCACCACCATAGTAAGAAAAGTGCAATGTAAAGAGATAGTTCATTTTTGGGGCGTGGGCCCCCCTGGATTGTGTTGGCTGATCTGTCTCAGGGCACTGCATTATAACACATTTTCCTTTATAACACACTTTAACCCTTCACTGTGTGTTTAATATATATGTACTTCACTTTTTTATTTTCATTCTTTATATGCAGCTGCAGCTGCTCCTAACTATCTCTTTCACACTGCACTTTTCTTACTATGGTGGTGCCCTGGGGCGGCTTGGCTGGGCCAGTTTTGGGGGGTCCTGCGCTCTGGATTTGAACCTTAGTATGTTAGGGACCTACCCTAAAGAGGTTACCTGGATATGGTGGGTAGGCCCATAACCTTGGCCATGATTATGCTAAAAACCTCTATTGACTGCAAAATGTTATTGCATTTATATATATTGTTAATAATTTGGAGTTGTGCACCTGAGATTTGTCTGTTTCTGTATCTGTTATTATGTCTACTTACCTTCTAGTGTAAGCTTATTTTAACCTAAATTATAGGTATTTGTTCATTTACCTACTGACTGTGTATTGTAAGCTTCTTTTAATTTAAATAATTATAAATAGATAAAAAGCAATTGCAAAATGCATGGAGAATGTGAGTTTCTCATCTCAGCATCCTGACCATATGACTTGTTACATCATAAACAGCCTTTGTGATGTCACTCAGCTTTGGTAGAATGGTCACCATTTTGTAAAGTGTTGTCAGTTATCAACTGTATCCGCTGATATGACATTTCACAATGTAAGGTATGCTTACTTTAACGTATATGTTATGTAGTATATGAAAATAATGATAGATAGATAGATAGATAGATAGATAGATAGATAGATAGATAGATAGATACATACATAGATAGATAGATAAATAGATAGATTGTCTGCTGACCTTGTAGTATAAGCTGATTTTAACCTAAATTATAGACAGATAGATAGATGATAGATAGAACACATACTAATGGGTATATTTACTAAAAGTCGATTTTAATTGATTTAAAATCGATCAAAATCGATTAACATCGATGTTGTATTTCTGGGGCTAAATCACACATTTACTAAAACTTCAAAAAGTAAATAAAAAATTGTCTCTTAGTAAATGTGTGATTTAGTCCCAGAAATACAGCCAGGGCCGTAACTAGGGTCGCAGAGCGCATCGCTCTGTGGGCGGCACTGCCGCTCACCCACGGTCCCTGCATCTGGCTAGCAGGGTGCCTAGAATGGCACCCTGCAGCCAGATATCTTTGTAGCAGTGCCGTCTGGAGCGTCCTTAGGACACTCTAGACGTTCACAATCGTGTACTTACAGTTCTGCTCCGGGCATTGCTGTAATTATCTGCTCCCGGGGCCCGGCACAGGCCACGCCCCCTCTGCATGATGTCATATGGAGGGGGCATGGCCTGCACCGGCGCCAGGAGCGCTAGCTACGACGCTGTAAACAGCCTTTGTGATAGAAATGTCAGTTATTAGATGTATCTGTTATTATGTCTACTTACCTTGTAGTGTAAGCTTATTTTAACCTAAATTATAGGTATTTGTTCATTTACCTACTGACTGTGTATTGTAAGCTTGTTTTAATTTAAATGATAGATAATTATAAATAGATAAAAAGCAATTGCAAAATGCATGGAGAATGTGAGTTTCTCATCTCAGCATCCTGACCATGAGACTTGTTACATCATAAACAGCCTTTGTGATGTCACTCAGCTTTGGTAGAATGGTCACCATTTTGTAAAGTGTTGTCAGTTATCAACTGTATCCGCTGATATGACATTTCACAATGTAAGGTATGCTTACTTTAACGTATATGTTATGTAGTATATGAAAATAATGATAGATAGATAGATAGATAGATAGATAGATAGATAGATAGATAGATAGATAGATAGATAGAGATAGATAGAATTGGTGAAATGCAGGTAGGATGTGATTTATAACCTCAATAGGCTAATCATGTGACTTGCTATTGCACTGTCAGTTATCAGGTGTATCTGTTTTTATGTCTACTGACCTTGTATTGTAAGCTTATTTTAACCTAAATTATAGACAGATAGATAGATGATAGATAGAACACATACTAAGGGGTATATTTACTAAAAGTCGATTTTAATCGATTAAAAATCTATTAACATCGATGTTGTATTTCTGGGGCTAAATCACATATTTACTAATACTTCAAAAACTAAATAAAATATTGTCTGTTAGTAAATGTTTGATTTAGCCCCAGAAATACAACATCAATGTTAATCGATTTTGATCGATTTTAAATAGATTAAAATCGACTTTTAGTAAATATACCCCTTAGTATGTGTTCCAGTGCGTAGACTTTCTTCTTGTTTGTAATGACATGTCACAATGTAAGATATACTTACTATAACCTAAATGTTATATATGAAAATAATGATAGATAGATAGATAGATAGATAGATAGATAGATAGATAGATAGATAGATAGATAGATATGCCCAGCCGCGGCCACTCCTCCCATGGGCCTATGCGGAGCTCATGGCTCCATTTCCATATTAGCCTCGCCCTAGAGCCACTGGACCAGGCAATTCTACAGCAACATCAAGTAAAGAAAGCAGCAGACAGGCACTGACTAGAGATGGTCCCGGCGACTCCCTCTCCAGCCTCTCGGTAAGTTTGCCAGCTCAGACTGGGAGACAGGAGAGGGGAGGCAGGGCTTGGTACTGGGCAGAAAGGGGTGCTGGCCTGTTCTGCTCCTGAGTCTGACCCTGAGACGGGCTGGGGCTGTACATATATATATATATATATATATATATATATATATACTGTATAAATATAAAAAAAAATGGGGGTACTGATACAGGCGCTAGACCATATAGGAGTTCTGTTCACACCGTAATCCTTTGTTGGTCATTTTTTTTTAGCTCAAATCCCGATTTGACAATGGCTGCTCAAATGTTCTCCAGGTGGACCCTTGTTGTATGGTCGCAAAATGTTATGTAATACAAAAGGTGAGAACATGTGCCATATAGTGTAGTATTTTTAACCAGAATTTCAACACACACAAAACCGTTTTGGAGTAGGAAGACAAAAATGTTCTTATAGTGTAGTAGGGGTCACCACCACCTCAACGCGTTTCGTCCCTTACGCATGTATTACCGCACTCATCCTCCTGATGAAGTTCAGCAATACATGCGTAAGGGACGGAACGCATTTGAGGTGGTGGTGACCCCTGTGACTTGAACTATTCTCAGATAAGCCTATGATATTCTTGTTTGATGTAATTATGCACTTTTTTACGTGTTTTTTTCTGTGATAAATAAATTATTTAAAACTACTACACTATAAGAACATTCTTCTCTCCCTGCTCCAAAACGGTTTTTGGGAGTAAGTTACCTCTCATCTAATAAGGGGACGAAGTGAGGATATTCACAAGTGATATACTACATGCCTATTTATTAGGTCTACACGGTACACATATTTGTGCAAAAGTGTGTTGAAATTATGGTTAAAAATCCTACACTATTCGGCGCATGTTCTCACCTTTTGTATTACACACATATATATATTCCACGTTATGCCGGCACTCTGAAATACCGTACAATGGACTCCGATGCCCGTCCTGACCTTGTAATCAACATCCACAAAAGATTGCAAAAAGAACATAATATATTCAATATAAGCCTTCAGGCGACGTTTCGAGGTGTGACCTTCTTTCTCAAGCCTCCAGCACAATGAAGCCTCCAGCATAATGAAAAAGACAGTCTGTCTTTTTCATTATGCTGGAGGCTTGAGAAAAAGGGTCACACCTCGAAACGTCGCCTGAAGGCTTATATTGAATATATTATGTTCTTTTTGCAAATCTCTGAGTGCCGTCTGTTTTTTTGTGACTAGATATAATATATATATATATATATATATATATATATATATATATAAGTGGGAGTGGTCACTTAAAAATGAGGCATGTCAACATGACACACCCCTTTATCGTCACTCTGAACATTCCTTTCCATATGCACCTTAACCCCAGTAGTGCCCCTTCAACAGTACACCCAGTATGAAATGTCCCCAGTTGTGGTCCATCTTATGCAGGCCCATAGTAGTGCCCCTTATACAGTACCCCCAGTATGCAATGCCCCCAGTAGTGGTCCCCCTTATGCAGCTCCTCATTAGTTCCCCTTATTCAGTGCCCCCAGTAGTGGTCTCCCTTATGCAGTGCCCCATGTAGTGGTTCCCCCTGTGAAGTGCCCCAAGTAGTGGTCCCCCTTATGCAGTGTCCCTTATATAGTGTCCCCAGTAAGAGTCCCCCCAATGCAGTGCCCCCAGTAGTGGTATCCCCTTATGCAGTGCCCTTTATATAGTGCCCCCCCCCAGTAGCAGTCCCCCCAATGCAGTGCCTCTAGTAGTGGTACCCCCTTATGCAGTGCCCTTTATATAGTGCCCCCCCAGTAGTAGTCCCCCCTATGCAGTGCCCTTTAAATAGTGCCCCCAGCAGTAGTCCCTCCCCCCATGCAGTGCCCCCAGTAGTGGTTCTCCCTATTTAGTGCCCCCAGTAGTGGTCCTCCCAGTGCAGTGCCCCTTGTGGTTCTAGTAGTAAGCCCCTTATATAGTGCCCCTAGCAGTGGTCCCCCCTATCCAGTGCCCTTATACAGTGCCCCCTGTAGTGGTCCTCCCTATTTAGTGCCCCCAGTAGTGGTCCCTAGTAGTAAGCCCCTTATATAGTGTCCCCAGTAGTAGTTTCCCTTGTGCCCCTAGTAGTAAGCCCCTTATATAGTGCCCCCAGTAGTAGTTTCCCCTCCCCCAGTTGTCGTCCCCAGTAGTGCCCCACCCCCAGTAGAGGTCCCCCCCAGTAATGGTGCCCCCAGTAGTAGCCCACCCTTCCTCGTAGTGCAGACACACAAAATAAAAAAAAAATACACTTACCTGAATCCGTGCTCCGGCTCCGGCCACTGCTCCCGCCGCCACGTGTCAGTCCTCCTGGGCTGGCGCGCTCTGCATTATGGGAGAGACGTCTCTCCCATTACCCACTGCAGGAGCCGGAAGCGGAGCTCATGAGTGAGCTCCAGCCCGGCTCTTGCAGTGGGCGCTGCAGCAGTCAATGAGAGTCTGTCTGGTTCTCATTGCCTGCTGGTTAACACACACATCGTCGACGCACGGCGGTGATGTGTGTGCAGCAGCAGAAGCAGCCAATGAGAGTCCCAGCTGGTTAACACATACATCGCTGCTACGTTGGCGGTGATGTGTGTGTTAAACTGCACAGCATGAGCCCGCCTCCCACCCTGCTCCTGGCGCTATTGGGTAAGTGCTCAGGGGGAGGGAAGGGGCTCGGCTATGCAGCACAGGACCGGCGCTGGGCGCAGGGAAGACTAACGCCAGTCCTGTGTACATATGTAGCGCTGACCGCACACACTGCAGTCGGCATTACACTGCCTAACTAGGATGGACTGGGCCGGACCGTGGCCCCCCCCCGCGCCGCCTGTCCTACAGCTCCCAGGGCTTGTACCTCGCTCGCCCTGCCCTAGTTACCCCACTGATAGATACATAGATAAATAGCAAAATGCATGGAGAATATGATTTTTACACCCAGTATACTGACTATGTGACTTGTTACATCATAAACAGCCAGGGCCGTAACTAGGGGCGTGCGAGTGGTGCAGCCGCACAGAGCGCATCGCTCTGTGGGCAGCACTGCCACTCACCCACGGTCCCTGCATCTGGCTAGCAGGGGGCCTAGAATGGCACCCTGCAGCCAGATATCTTTGTAGTAGTGCCATCAGGAGCGTCCTTAGGACACTCCAGACGGTCACAACTATGTCCTTACAGCTCTGCTCATGGCATTGTTCTAATTACCTGCTCCCGGCACAGGCCACACCCCGTCCGCGTGACGTCACATGGAGGGTGCGTGACCTGCACCGGGCGCCAGGAGCGTTAGCTATGGCGCTGTAAACAGCATTTGTGATAGAACTGTTAGTTATCAGATGTATCTGTTATTATGTCTACTTACCTTGTAGTGTAAGCTTATTTTAACCTAAATTATAGGTATTTGTTCATTTACCTACTTACTGTGTATTGTAAGCTTGTTTTAATTTAAATGATAGATAGATAGATAGATAGATAGATAATTATAAATAGATAAAAAGCAATGGCAAAATACATGATGAATGTGAGTTTCTCATCTCAGCATCCTGACCATGTGACTTGTTACATCATAAACAGCCTTTGTGATATCACTCAGCTTTGGTAGAATGGTCACCATTTTGTAAAGTGTTGTCAGTTATCAACTGTATTCGCTGATATGACATTTCACAATGTAAGGTATGCTTACTTTAACGTATATGTTATGTAGTATATGAAAATAATGATAGATAGATAGATAGATAGATAGATAGATAGATAGATAGATAGATAGATAGATAGATAGATAGTATTGGTGAAATGCAGGTAGGATGTGATTTATAACCTCAATAGGCTAATCATGTGACTTGCTATTGCACTGTCAGTTATCAGGTGTATCTGTTTTTATGTCTACTGACCTTGTATTGTAAGCTTATTTTAACCTAAATTATAGACAGATAGATGATAGATAGAACACATACTAAGGGGTATATTTATTAAAAGTCGATGGCCGGGGGATGACGTTCGGCCCACATGAGATTGCGTGCCACTTCTGCCATTTCCGCCCGACTGCGAGTGCCTCCCTGGAGATTGAGGTAAGCCACCGCCGTGGCGCTGTCGGACTGTACTTGTACTGGCCTGCCCTGAAGAATGTCCTGAGCCAGAGTGAAGGCTCTGTAGATGTCTCGGTGCTGGTCGGTCACTGCACCCCAACCGCAGAAGCTTGTCTCCATGGTGAGAGGCACCCAATCCGAGATCAAGAAGGGGCAACCCTTGTTTAGGTAGGATGTGTGTAACCACCAAAAGAGGGATAGACGAATTTCCGGAGCGAGGACCATCGTCTGGGATCTGATCAGATTGGGCAGCCCATTCCACCTGGAGAGTATTAGGTGTTGTAGGGGCCTGGAGTGGAACTAAGCGAACTCCACCATGTCAAAGGTGGATACCATGGACCCCAAGGTCTGCATTGCTGAGTGAATTGACACTCGGCGACTGTGGAGTAACCTGCGCACCCGTTGCTACAGTACGGAGATTTTGTCTGCTGTCAGGAAGATTTTCGGAACTTGAGAATCCAGAAGGGCTTCCAGATGTACCATCCTTTGAGAAGGGGTCAGGGAAGACCTTTTCCAATTGATCAACCAGCCGTGTTTTTGCAGAAAGGTCATGGTTATCTGAAGATGGAGGTGAAGGACCTCTGTAGAGTGTGCTAACAGCAAGATGTCATCCAAGTATGGGAGTAGTCTTACCCCCTGACGACAAAGGTGGGCTGCCATAAGTGCCATGATCTTGGTAAAGACCTGCGGAGTTATAGAAAGCCCAAAAGGCAGTGCTTGAAATTGGAAATGTTGCTGTAGGACAGCAAACCGGAGATATTGCTGACGAGAGGGCGCTATAGGTACATGTAGGTAGCGACCTGAATGTCCAGAGACACCATAAAGTGGACAGGTTCCATAGCTAGGACAGTAGAGCGGAGGGTTTCCATATGAAACCTGGGCACTCTATTAAACTTGTTCAGAAACTTGAGGTTGAGGATAGGCCGTTGAGTCCCATTGGGCTTCTGAACCAAGAAAAGGGTAATAACGAAGTGGACCAGAATTATCACCCCTGAGTGCAGCTCGAGTCTGATGGAGGGCCTGTGTAAAAGAACTGCTGGAGGGGCCGTCTCAGGAATGAGGGCGTACCCGTGAGAGACCACTTTTGTACTCAGGCATCTGTGGTGGTCTGATGCCAGAACTGAGCGATCTGAAAAAGTTGGCCTCCCACCCTGGGATCCCCCAGGGGGAGGCCTGCCCTGTCGGGCTGAAGGCTTGTCCTTGGATTTGGCAATTGGACATCTAGTAGTCCAGGCCTGCTTGGTCCTGGGCTTCTGGAAGCTGACTGCCGTGGAAAAGACTGACCTTTAGCTTTTCTTGGGAACAAAAGGACCTAAATGATGACATCCGAGGCCTTGGTGCAGATGCTGAGGACAGAAAAGCAGTCTTAGAAGCTGCCAAGGTAGCCACAATCTTGTCCAACTCTGGGCCAAACAGGATCTCCCCAGTGTAATGTCGGCCTTCCATGAACGAAGCCAAATTATACGGCGAGCTACCACTGAAGTAGAAGATGCTTTGGAAGCTACGATACCAGTATCCAAAGCCGCTTCTCCTAAACAGGAGGCTGCATCCCTGATGTGCGAGATGTAGGACAGCTGTTCCGGAGAAACATCAGAGGGAAATGAGTTCTCTAGAGCATCTGCCCAGCTCTCAATGGCTTTGGCCACCCAGGCTGTAGCCATGGATGAGTAATAGCTCCTGTAAAAGAATACACAGATTTGAGGCAAGCTTCAATCCTCATATCCGTCGACTCCTTTAAGGAGGATGCTGTAGGAATAGGTTTCATTTGGGAGATAACAACCATAATGGTTATCTAGTGCGTGGACCGGGATTTTCAATTTTTTTGTTTTAAGAAGACCTTGGATGCCTACTTTGGACAAGGGGACCAGTCCTGGTAATGTAGGTGTGTGTGTGTATGTATGTAATAAAACTTTACTTTCACGGTGTATGTGTCTTGTGTTGTTTTACACATTTCTTTACAGGTGAACTACAGGTACCAGCGGGCCCTTAATGTCCCGCATGCTGGTACTTGTGGTTCTCCAACTACCAGCATGCGGGGGAGGCTTGCTGGGACCTGCAGTTCTACTGTAATGACAATATTGATACCTCTCTTTTTTTACACCACACATACACTATCAACCCGCCCAGGGGTGGCGGGGATAGCCCCGGGCTATCAGCCTAGGCCAGGGGTGCCCTGGACCCCTTTATTGAGGGGGTCCCCAACTCCCATGGATCCCTGGCCTGGGCTGACTAGTGGTCAGGGCTGATACTGTGGCTGGGGGGCCCAGTGAAAGGGTAACCCTGGCTGTGGCATCAGCTCCCTGCTAGAAAGGGTCCGGTGCTGGTTCTGGGAATTACAGGGGGACCCTACGCATTTTTTTACCCTGTAATTCCAGAACCAGGACTAGTTCCCAGAGCCCAGTGCTGGTTGTGCTAAGTACAGTGGAACCCTACGCATTTTTTTCCCTGTACTTAGACAACCAGGACTGGCTATGAAAAGTCCGGAGCTGGTTCTGTTTTAGGGTAGGGACCCCACGTCAATTTAATCAAAAAACATAACCCTTACAACACACTTTCCATTCATAAACATACACAAATCACACTGATTTGTGTATGTTGGAATGCAAATCGCAGCTCTGGAGGTGGTGCATTTAAAACTTCTATAGAGTCCTCGATTTGAGTGTAAAATGGCCGAATTGAGCAAAATGAATAATGGTAAATTCACAATTTAGGCATAAAAGAGTGAAAAGTACTTCCGAATAGAGCCGATGGTGATATCATTTCTATTGCAAAAAACGGCTAAATTAGCGGCATTAAACCACTCGATTTCAAACCCAAAACTAACGTAAATCACCCGAGTTTAATGATAGTAAATTCCCGATTTGCAAAAAAGTTATATTTTCACCCGAGAATGCAAATTAGTAAATTTACTCCTAATACTTTTTAATCAGACAGCAAATTTTCAGAAATATATTTCCTCGTGGATTTTGGGAAAAAAGAAGCAATTTATCCAGGCATCCTGGTTTTTTATAGCCATGGGATTCAGATGGTTTATAGTATTTGATGGTAGAGGAACAAATGTATCAATTTGTATCACTTTGGTCTGATATGTGGCAAAGTGTCTTTTCAGTATAGTTCTAGTGTATTTTAGAATGAAGAAAAAGCAGTGTTTATAAAAAGAAGAATATAGACACAATGCCTACAGGTAACTCATGAATCCAGAATGCAGCAATGTTTAAGTTAAAATATCCTTGATGTATAGGACACACTGTATAAGGAATCCAATGGTGGGCTATCATAGAGATAATAGTACCCGTGAACCTCAAAGTAATAAGTACTTGGAAGTAAAAAGGCTTTTACTTGCCTACAGTATGTCTTGCCCTCTCTCCTTCTGGCCAGGATGGTATTGGAGTATATGCCATCAGCTGTGGTCTTTCTTGCTTCCACAGCGTGAGGTATTTGCAGCACAGAGAGCAGGTTGCCGGCTTGTCTGGAGGCTGGCTGTGGGGTGTAAAACCTACGGTGCCGCTCGTCAGTCCGGCCACGGCCAGAAATTAAAGAGGGGAGAGAGGGTGTTTGCATGACGCGTGCTGCGGACACTGCGCAGGACTGGTAAGTGAGTTATAGATCTTAGGATTGTGGACAGGGTTTTGGCAGCTGGAACTTTTTACTTGGCGTATTCCATGCCTCGCTCATGAGTTCAGAAAGCTGATCAGAGTGAGGAAATTCCACCAAATCCACTTTCTGTTGATTAAAGAGTGGCTCTTTTGCCTTACGAATGGGCTCTGCGTCTTCTATTTGAAGAACTGATTTGACAGCCCTCACTAGTGCAGGTACATTCAACTTAGACTGAAATCCTCATCCCCTGAGGGGGGCTTAGAGAGAGAGAGATCTGCGTCTTCTGCCTCCCCAGAAGATACCTCAGAATCTGAGAACTGTGTGGACTGTGAGGATAATACAGAACGTTAAGTAGTTTTACTGGGTAAGAGCCTCTCACTTTGCAACATTTGTTGAAAAGCTGTAGAAGTTGCCGCTAGACTCTTCACTGAGGTAGTGTCTACCCATGGAGGAGGCATAGGAGTTACTGGTATTGGTGGGTGTACCTGTTGTGGCAATACCATAGAGGGAGCTACCGCAGGGACTGCTAGGTGGTCCGCAATTTTTGCAAACACCTGTGAAAAGGAAGCCCAGGCTGGAGGGGCTGACTGGCCTGGGGCAGTATAACAAGATGCAGTGGACTGACCTCCCCTATGCTGACATCAAACACCCGGTCCTTGGCCTCTATTTATACCCTGTGCCAGTATAATTTTATGCCCTGGTTGTCTAGTGGAGTCCCAGATGAACCGGTGTCTTGATTAGCACTTCCGGTCTGTCTCCTGAGACCGGAGGTAAGACTGCGCATAGACGCGGATTCCTGCAAGGGGAACTCGCCTTAACTGTCTCCTTGTGTTCCGGATGCAGTCTGGGGTCTTCCCATGGAGCCATGCTAGCCAGGTTCCCCGGTGCCCCTCCATAAGTACCAAGCCTGAGGCTGGAGTTGTGGCGCCGCGGAGGAGTGATGGAGCAGCAACGCTGGTGTCCAGAGGACTGCCTAGCGCTGCCTGCTCTTCAGTAAAACCAAATAAAAGAAAACATAAAATAAAGCTTGGGCTGCTTAAAAGTAGCCCCACTGTGTAAACGGTGATCCAGCTCCTGCCGGACACCAACAACAAACTGAATTGCCTCAGGCTGTGGCGGGGTATAGGGGGGAAGGACCGGAGCATCCTGGGACAGAAAAGCTGTAACTGCTGGTGTCCATTCCTCCTAACCACCACCTATACCCCCATTATCTCCCCCTGTGGAGCCCTATGGACCCTGAAGAAGAAATAATGTTTGATAAATGGATGGATGGATGGATCAGCTTTGGTAGAAAAGTCACTAATCCAACACATACACATACTGTAGCAACATGGAATGGGGCTTTACACCTCTATGATGCATCAGAATCATTAGTGAAACATGTCTGGTAGATATTCTGTATGCAGTGTGCAGGTATGTATGTGGAAGTGTAATACTTTCATTTTGGCCCTTATTCCAGTACAGGTTAACCCACTTCCACACTGGTAAACACTTATCAGTTTCAGGTCTGTTAGCAGAAAAGGATTTAGATAAATAATTTCCAATGAATATGGTAATAATGTATACACAGAATAGATAACATAAAGGATAGGGATACTTAAAAGTTTCCAACCTTCAAGAGAATGGTCTGTAATTGCCCACAGTGGATACCCATGCTTGATTCTCCATACAGTATGTCAGCTGGACACACTCGTGCATAAGCGACAGGTCTGTCTTGGTATAGCATCCATATTATCACGTCTGGCAGGCTGATTTGAGGCTGCAGTGAAAAACATTGCTGTCAATGGACAAATACAATTTTCCAACAATATGTCTGTATATAAACACACTTTGATAAGTGAAATAACTTGATGAGCAAGCCTGCTATATTAAGGGGAAATGGGAAGGAGTAAGGAATTGTAGATTACTATGCTGATTAATATGAATAGTTGTGATAGATAACGAGGATTCGGCAGTGACTGTTATGGAAGCAGAGTACTAATATAGTCATATTGTTGCTACTAAGTACATGCTGAGGTTGATTTGATGAATGGATGGTTTGGGGACAGTGATGACTGAGAGTGTGACATTGAGGTTGGTGTATCGATTATTGGGAATACAATGTGCTATCTGGGTATACAGGGCCTGATTCAGAGATTTACGTAAATCCGATATTTACATAAATATCTGATATTTAATAATCTGCGCATGCACAGGAGCCGCACTGCGCATGTGAAGATCTGGACCTGCAACATTGGTCACAGCGCCCCATAAGCTGCAGCATGAGTGACATGTTGTAGGAGTTTGGGGGGTGGCGATGAGAAGTGCTCCAAAAAACAGGGGAGTGTCAGCCCCATTTTCTGGGTGTGCCGAAGCCAGTGATAGAGCCGAAAGCACTTCAGGGCATGCGGCCACGAGACCCTACCACAAGGGTCTCGTCGCAAGCCCAATGGTCGTGATGGTCTTGACCATCGCGACCATCTTTTTGGCCGCTCGCTATAGCTGTGGGTGGTCACCCACAGCAATGCGAGCGGCCAGGAGGCCGCTCTAAAAAAAGAGAGGGAGGGCACTGATTCGGAGCGAGCGCTCTGAAAGAGCGTCCGGCTCTGAATCAGGCCCACAGTGCATGATTAATATGCTGGCTGTAAAAGGGAGTGTATGAGGACTGTGATACTGACAACTAAGGCTGTAATAAATATAGATACTATAGAACAGTTTTGGAGTTTGTATATATGGTTGTGAGATACACTGGGACACAAACATGATTGTGACATATACCGGGTGCACATATAGGTCTGAAAGATACACTGTGGTCTACAGATATGATTGTGACATATACTGGGGCACACAAATATAATAGTGATATATACTGGGACATATAGATAAGTTTGTGAGTTATACTGGGGCATAAGCATATGATTGTGATATATACTGGGTCATATGGATATGACTGTGACATATACTGGGTCACATGATATGATTGTGATATATACTGGGTCATATGGATATGATTGTGACATATACTGGGTCATATGGATATGATTGTGACATATACTAGGTCATATGGATATGATTGTGATATATACTGGGTCATATGGATATGACTGTGACATATACTGGGTCACATGATATGATTGTGATATATACTGGGTCATATGGATATGACTGTGACATATACTAGGTCATATGGATATGATTGTGATATATACTGGTTCAAATGAATATGACTGACATATACTGGGTCATATGTATATGATTGTGATATATAATTGGTTGCACACATATGATTGTGACATATACTAGGTCATATGGATATGATTGTGATATATACTGGTTCATATGGATATGATTGTGACATATACTAGGTCATATGGATATGATTGTGATATATACTGGTTCATATGGATATGACCAGGGTCGGTTCTAGGGGTGTTTGACCAGTGCGGTCGCACAGGGGCGCCATATCTCCCCAGCATCCCGATTTCAGCGGGACACTACTGTCCCGCTGTTCCACCCACGGGCCGAAAGTGGCCCGCAGGTGGTCAAATCGGGAGGTTGGGGACCCCCACCGCCGCAGCAGTGCCGGACCCCCGGAGTGTGAATGGATGCCGCGCGCATGCGTGTGGCAACCATTCACTGATGGGAGAGGGCTGGGGGAAGCCCAGCCAGTGACGGAGTGCTGGGCTTTACCCCCAGCCTAACGTTATTTGGAGGCGTGCCATGCGGGCACGGCTCCAAATAACGTCACATAGGGGGCGTGGTCTATGGTAATTAGACCACGCCCCCAAATTCGGTCACACGCGGCTTCGCCGCACGCGATGTTAGGGCACCTTCTCAAGGGCCGGCACAGGGTGCTCCAAACCCTGGATATGACTGTGACATATACTGGGTCATATGGATATGATTGTGACATATACTAGGTCATATGGATATGATTGTAACATATACTGGGTCATATTGATATGATTGTGATATATACTTGGTTGTACGCATATGATTGTGAAATATATGGGGTACACATATAGGCCTGTGAAATACACTGTGCTCTACAGATATGATGGCGACATATAATGGGGCATACAAATATGATAGTGAGATATACTGGGGCATACAGATATGGTTAAGAGTTACACTGGGGCATACAGATATGCTTGTGAGAGATAGGCGTATATTTACTAAAATGAGGGCTTTAGAGTGTTGCCCTTAGCAACCAATCAGATTCTAGCTATTATCTAGAAGGTGCTAGATAAATGATAAGCAGAATCTGATTGGTTGCTATGGGCAACAACTCCACTTCTAAAAACCCACACTTTAGTAAATATACCCCATAACAGCGCCGTATCAGGACAGCAGTGTGCCCCCTCCTCCCTCTGAGCGCTTACCATTTTCCGCCAGGGTGTCAGGGGGTGGGTGGAGGGTGGGGATCTTCTTTGCCTCCAAGAGCACTGCAGGAGGTCTCTCTACAGACCCCCGGAGCCAGACAGTTTGCGGCCGGTGACCTTGGAGGCGTCCGCCCTGTGCGGAGGCAACGGCCGCACCACCCTCCCTACGGCCCTGCCCATACTGTGCATAGCAGAGAGGTTATGCAGTGAGTAGCAGAGAGGTTGTGCTGTGCATAGTCATACATTAGACCAGAGGTATTTATGCAGAGACAATGGTGCTCGCGCAGAAGAAGCGGTGTCCATGCAGAAACAGTGATTACTATGCATGAACAGTAGGTTTTTTTCTTTTGGATCAGTGGAGTTCTACTGTGCTTAATATGTAACTGGAGCAGTGAAATTTTGTATACAGTAAATACTATTATAAATACTTTGGTATATAGTATTTTATACTGGAATCATAGTTATAGTACTTTGTGCAATAATAGGAGTTGTAGTGCTGCGTGTGATGTAGTACGAAGCATAGCAGTGCTGCAGTTTGTGCAGCAAGACAGAAGTGAGCAGAAAGATAGAGAGAGAAGGAGCAGAAAGAGACAGAAGTTGCAGTGTGAGCAGGGGTGCAGAGAGGGGGGGGCGCTTTGCTGGAAGGGCCCGGCGGGTGCCGGATCCGTGCCTTCCCCCCCATCTTTGTACTGTCAGCGGCAGCAGCACCCAGTACACACTACTGTGTGCTGGGCTGCAGTAAGTACAGGGAAGCTGCTGCCCTGTCTAGCAGAAGTATCCTCTGCTTACACCTGATAGGAGGAGGGAGAGCGATCGCACTGATCATGCCTCACCTGGATCTGCCCTTGGCTGAGGGACACAACGGCACCGCCCTGTTGAGACGCCACAAATATTGTTTTTTTTTAAATCATTTTTTTATTTTGTGAGGAGACGTGATTACACTTTCTTTCATTAGGCCCGGCTAGGCTCTCTACAGGCCTGAGCATGAGCAGAACGAAAGAGAGATAGAGAGCAGAAAGAGAGAGACAAAAGTTGCAGCGTGAGCAGAAAGATTGAATAAGAATTATTATGAGAAAGGAAAACATTGGGAATGATCTATGGGAATATTCATAGTGAATATATTACTGCACTGTATTGTAAATATCCAAGGTTATAACTTGAGAATTGAAATGAAATCTTGAGCACCACCAATATCCATGTCTGTACATGCCATTTTGCGGACTTATGAATCAGCACCCCCAATCAAGGTTGACTCCAATGCATACACACGTTTACATGTTAATGTACACATATAGTATATCATAAATGTTGAACTCTTATATATTTAGTGTGTAAAATTATGTTATTGAAGATATATGGTAACACTGTTGTATAAGTAAAATAGACTATTTTTCACTGTATTGTGATTGTGTTGTTATACCGCCTTGATATAGTAATTATTATTATTTTATACATATATATATCTGAATTACGATTGTGTTTTAATACCGCCTCGATACAGTAATGTAATATATACTGTAAGTGATTGGCCACTTCCAGTATAAATACCAGTTAGAAGACAACATAGCTAAGATTTTTTTGTGTGTGTTTATTATTAAATTATATTGTCTGCAAACAATGGGCCTGATTCAGAGAAGTACGCTATTCTGATGTTTACGCAGCTGAGCCACTATCGGTAATCGAAGCATGCATCTAAGTCGCACTGAGCATGCACTAAGGCACATTACCAAGCAGTGACTATTTACTCCCAGTGTTATTGGCAGTCAGGGAGCATTTGGGGGAGACAACGCGGAGTGGCAGCAAAGAACGCATGTGTAACGCACCTGTTTTCAGGGTGTGTCACAGACTGCGTCTGCGATCCCATATGCAGTGAAAGTGGCTCCGGCGTAGGACACACAGGTATTCTGTGTGACAATATGGCTACTCAGAAGAGGATGCATTCAGAATCCCGACAGTGGGGATTCTGGCGTTCAGAATGGCGACGCCGGAACCCCGACACTTATCAGAATACCCGCGCCGGCATCCCGAAGGTAAATACTGGGGTTAGGGGAGGGTTAGAGTCAGGGGTTAGGCACTAGGGGGAGGGTTAGGGTTAGGCTGCAGGGAGGGAGGGTTAGGTTTAGGCACTGGGTGGGAGGTTAGGTTTAGACTGCAGGAAGGGAAGGTTAGGTTTAGGCACTAGGGGGGGGGTTAGGTTTAGGCTGTGGGGAGGGAGGGTTAGGGTTAGCAGTTAGGTTAGGCTTACTTACCTGGAGGCGTTGGGATTCTAACCTGGTCGGGATGCCGGCGTCAATATTCTGATCGCCGGGATCCCCATGTCACTCAGAAGTCCGATTATCGAAGGATCTGCAACCGATACTGAGTCTTTGTAAAAGCCACAAGTGGGCGTCTCAATACATTCCTCAGCATATGCAACATTTGCATATGTTCGCACAGCAGGTGCGTAAGGGATTGCTGCTGCGATGGCATTAGCGTACATCTCTGAATCAGGCCCAATGAGTGAGTGTATATTTAATGCTTTTATATAATTGGACAGCATACTGTACACTGTATTATTTAAATATCGTGGCAGGTGGATTTAGCTTTGAAATACATGTGGAGCCAGATGCTAGTATACTGTAGATGGAGTGCTGAGCCTTTCATATCGGCTTTTATTGTAGCATGACCAGACCAGAGGGATTAATCTTGTTCTGTAAATGCTGACTTCAATCCTATTGAATTAGTAAGGCTATTCTTTCATTGGATGTTTTATCCCTAGAATATTTTGTCAAGAATACTGTGGCCGGAGGCCGACCACACGTGATTAAAATGGCTGCCAAGGCATTGAGAGGATTAACCCTCATGCCATTGCGCCATTTTTAAAAGGACAGTGTAAAAGCACACTGCACATGGTTTATAATAAACTGTATTAAAGTATATATGTATTGCTGTAATGCACTGCAGCTGATCTGCAATGCATTAGTGCATGAAGCAACGTATATTTAATAGGCTATGCACTATATGGTTTAAATGTATATTTTGTAGAGAAAATGTACTTATAACGAATGTATAAGTTGTTTTGTTTTAGAAGGCTGTAACATTTAAGTCAAATGGTTATGAGACATTCTCACCTCCTGACATAGGAAGTGATATGTTAATTGTCCTGACCTATGCTAGTGGTCAAACCCATTGTGTAACAAAGCTTTCTTTGAAGTGCATTCCAGATTAGACCTGGCTGGAAGGTCTCTGTGTAATGGTGTGAAGAGAGTCAGATGGCCTGAGACTATCTCCTGTGTGTGTGCACTTCTGGGGGAGAGAAGTGTTTGTTTTTTCAAGATTATTGCAGGAAGACCAAAGCGAATATTATTGCTGGTCATCCTACATAGATATTTTGTCACTGTGTGATAAATGTATCAAAGGATGAAAGTAAATGACCAGTTCCTGTGGAATGTGAGTTGTAATTACTTTTGGGATAGATGGTCTGATTGGGTTACAAGACCAACTATGGGTGGATTTCACCATGCTGTATTATCTGCTCTGACTATATATACAGGGCCTGTGAGCCTCTCTTGTGTGGTACATCTTTGAAAATCCTTTGTGGAGAATTGCTGTTTGATTTCTGTGTGATATTCCCCTTCAGACGGAAGGGAGGGCCTTCTTTGAGACATTGAGCAAATAAACACCGTTTGCCTTTACTTCAATTGCCTCAATCCTGCGACCAAAAGAACTGCGCCAACGCTATTCCGTTCTCCGGCTGTTCTGGGTAAGAGCTCCGCGTCTCCAAGTTCAAGCCCTCTGCCAAGCTACCGTGCAGACTTGGGGCCTGATTCAGAGCCGGATGCTCTGACAAGAGTGCTCACTCTGAATCAGGGCCCTCCTACCTAAAATTGGAGCTGTGCGTGACCACCCACAGCTTATGCGAGTGGCCAAAAAGATGGTCGAGATGGTCTTGACCATCGCGACCATCGGGCTTGCAACGAGACCCTGCGGTAGGGTCTCGCTGCCGCAAGCCCAGGAGTGCTTTTGGCTCTATCAGAGCCAAAAGCACTCCCACTGACATCACTAGTGATGTCAGTGGGGCCGGCCCCAGTTGGTAGGCTTTCCCATGGGAACGCCTCCGTCTGGACAGCAACGCCCCCGGCACACCCACCAAAGGGGGCGTGCTGTCACTCACCATCGACAGCACGCCCCCTTTGGTGCGAGACCCATAGCGATGGCTTGCCCGTCACTATGCGGGTCTCGCGCATGCGCACGATGGAGCTCCCTCCGTCGTGCGCATGCGCACTAGGGCACCATCGACCTGCTTGCGAGCGCTCAGTGCTCGCGAGCGGGTCTGAATCAGGCCCTTGGTCCATTGCGAGGGATCAGGAGGAATCAGCCGACACCAATCAGGGGGTGTGGCCGCAGCTAGTCTAACGCATACGCAAGCAGAAGCGGTTCCAGGTGCCGAGGGAGGAGCGTGATTGTACATAAAAAGCAGTTCCAAACGCCGATGGCAGAATTTGGTTGCGGCAGCATCGTTACACGCCCGCAGCGCAGTGGGTGGAGTCAGTGACAGGCGGTCACTGACGGTGAGTGGGAGTCCGAAAGCGTTAACCCGTGACCAGGGCCAGCCTAGACGAAAGGCGTCCGGTCACAGATACAATTCTTGATACCACCTAACTAGACAATTTGGCTCGATCTGGTCAATATTGCTGTCACAGTTAATTTTATTTTATATAAATCTTTATTTATTTATTTGAAATATTAATATATGAGTATTTTGGACCTGTAATTCACCAGGTCGCTAGCTATTGTGCCAGCGCTGCAGGGTTTTTTTCTCCTCTGTTTTCCCCCACCTTCTCAACTCTCCCCCCTCCTCCCCATCTGTCTCTCTCATCTGCGCTCTTTCACCTGTCTGTCTCTCCCATTCATCTTTGTCCCCATCCCCACATCTCACTTTATGTATGTCTCTCTTACCTTTGTCTATCCTTTCCCTTATCCCCGTGTTTGTCTCTCTCACTTTTATCTCTGTCTAGCCTGCCCCCCTCTTACCCTCTTCCCCTTCCAGGGTAAGGACGGGGGCAGGGGTGATGGGAAGGCAGGGATCTGACTGTGCCTTTGCTAGACTAGCACTTTAACTGATTATATAATATATATTACACTTTTTTTTAAAATGTAATAGGTTTCTTTGACAATAATATTCTGAACAGTGTCATGCAAATATTTTGCTGCACTTATCCATTAAAAAAAGTTTAGCCTTAATATACCTGGCAAACTTTCTAAAGCAGATGTGTCAAGGATTTTTTTAATTAGAAACCTAATTCTGAATGGTGCATTTCCAGAAGCAAACTTCCATGTCTGTTATGTGTTTCCTATTCCACAGTTCTTTGCTTTCAAGCAGAGCTGGCCCTGACCAATTTGATGCCCCAGGCAAGATTGTGGCTGGTGCCCAACACCGAATGGGCATGGCTTTGTGACAGTGTGTGACTTGGGAGACAGAGGGTGTTAGTGTCTCCATCCATCAAATCTCCTCCCCTTGTGTCTCCAGCCATCAAAAATCTCCCCCTTGTGTCTCCAGCAATCCAGTCAGCAAACCTATCTCTGTAACTAGCATTCATAATTTACGTCCTCTTTGCTGTATTCCCTCCTCAATGCGCTCTCTGCTGTGAATGACACATTGATGGAAGTTGCAGGAGCTGTACAGTAGTGGAATTCTGGACACTTTCAATAAGAAAAGTTTTATTTGATATTTATGCAGAAAATTCATATTCTGCTATACCAAATCAATACTTTAATGTTTTTATTTTAATCTATAATGTTTCTACTTAATATTTTAACATGATTTTTAAGAGAGAAAGAGGAAACAGAGAGAAAGGGATGGAGAGATAGAGTGGGAGAAAGAAAAGAGAGAGAGAGAAGGTTTTGGAATACACTTACCAGCCACTGTCAGTGGGGAAGATGCAGGTCACAGCAGGCAGCATGCTGACAGGATCCGGGAGCAGGTCCCACACAGCATCCATGCAGACTCATGTGCTTTGTTCAGCACTCAATTCATCCAGACTGTGGCAGCCTATACATTCAATCCTCAAAGCTAGTTGCAGCTCTGGTCAAAGTGTGACTAACGACTAAAATGGCTCTGAATACCTCGAAACGTGTTGATTGGTCACCTGGGAAGAGAGGCAAAGCCATGACGCTTCGTGAGGAAGGGTATACCTATGAAGAAATTGCGAAGTGGTTGGGTGGTGGGGCAACAAAGTCAGGTGTAAGTATCAAGAAACAGTGCTGGAGGCGAAACTGTTGCCCACAATCAAGGATTTGTTCGAAGGTGACCCACATAAGTGTATCTTTCAGCAGGATGGAGCGCCATGCCACACCGCCAACAGTTCCATGAAGTGGTTCGGTGATCACCAAATCACTGTCTTGCCTTGGCCAGGAAATAGTCTGGATTTAAATCCGATAGAAAATCTTTGGTCAAGGCTTAAAGTGATGGTATCATGAAAAAATCCAAGTAACAAGAGAGAGCTGATCGAAGCCATAATCCATGCCTGGTACCACGTGATTTCACCTTAAGATCTGGGATGTCTGGTTCACTCGATGCCTTGACAAATCGAAGATGTTCTTAAAAACAGAGGATATCCAACAAAATATTCATTTTGTGTATTGCTGAAATTGCATATTTTTTTTCAATAATAAAAGCATACCTGTAAAACTGTGGTTTTACTGAATTTTTCACTGGAAATTTGACAAATGACAACTTAAAAAATATGAGATATGGTAAGAACTTACCCTTGTTATCTCTATTTCTACGAAGTCCATAGGGTTCCACAGGATACCTTGGGGTATAGGTGTGACGTCAGTCGCTGGGCACCAAAGAGTTAAGCTTTCAGCCTCCCAGGATGCACTAGGTCCCCCTCCTATACCCCGCCCCCGGGCCAAGGCACCTCAGTTAGTTACCAAGCCATAGGCCAAAGGAGGAGAAGGAAGAGAGAGAACAAAGATCTGGACACATACAAGAATCACATTCTCACCAGAGGGAGACGGAAAACCGGTGACCAGAGCAAAGCCCATCTGCAGCACAGGTGCGACAGGGCGGGAGTCCTGTGGAACCCTATGGACTTCGTAGAAATAGAGATAACATGGGTAAGTTCTTACCATATCTCATATTTTCTACTTCAGGGTCCATAGGGTATCCACAGGATACCTTGGGGATGTCCCAAAGCAGTATCCTTTAAGGGTGGGGACGCTCCTGTGCAGAAAGGAGAATCCGCCGCCCGAAGGAAGCATCCTGAGAGGCGAAGGTGTCAAACCTGTAATACCTCACGAAGGTATGGACAGAAGACCACGTAGCAGCCTTGCAGATCTGAACTGCCGAGGCACCACGTCGAGCTGCCCACGAAGGACCCACAGACCTAGTGGAATGAGCCTTCAGAGAAGGAGGGACCAGTAGGCCTTCATGAAGATAAGCTTCAGAAATAGCCATACGGATCCAGGCTGCCAAAGTTTGCTTTGAAGCAGGCCAACCCTTTTTACAGAAGCCATAGAGGACAAACAAAGCGTCCGACTTCCTAAACGAAGAAGTGCGGTCAACATAAGTCCTTAAGGCCCGCACAACATCCAAAGAGGCCTCACCCACGGAAAGACCCGGTGAGTTAAAGGCCGGAACAACTATTTCCTCGTTAACATGAAACTGGGAAACAACTTTGGGAAGAAACTCGGGCCGAGTGCGGAGCACTGCCCTGTTCCCATGAAAAACCAAGAAAGGGGGTCTACAAGAAAGAGCCCCTAACTCAGAAACACGTCTGGCCGAAGCAATGGCCAGAAGGAAAACAGTCTTAGCTGTTAGCCATTTAATATCCACTGAGCCCAGTGGTTCAAACGGCGGTCCTTGGAGAGCCCTCAGGACCACAGCCAAATCCCAAGGCGCCACAGGTGGAACAAAGGGCGGCTGAATACGGAGAACACCTTGCATAAAGGTGCGCACATCCGGGATTGTAGCAATCCTACGGTGAAACCAGACAGATAGGGCCGAAACCTGTACCTTCAAAGAAGCAAGGCGAAGCCCATGATCTAGCCCCGCTTGCAGGAAGGCGAGAATCCGAGACAGACGAAACTCCCGCGGTGCATAACCTCTCGGTCGACACCACTGGAAGAACGTATGCCACACGCGATGGTATATCCTCGCGGAAGACGGTCTCCGAGCTCGTAACATGGTACGCACCACAGAGCTGGAAAACCCCCGGGACCTCAGCATGGCGGTCTCAACAGCCACGCCGTCAAAGACAGCCGAGTCAGGTCCGGGTGAAGACAAGGACCCTGAGACAGAAGGTCCGGTCGTAGCGGCAACCGCAGAGGACTGTCCACGGACAGACCCTGAAGGTCTGAGAACCAGTGCCGTCTGGGCCACGCGGGAGCTATCAACAGGAGCGTCCCTCCTTCCTGTTTGAATTTCCGGATTACCCGTGGAAGAAGGGAGACCGGAGGGAACAGGTATGCGAACCTGAACGTCCACCGGACGGACAGAGCATCCACCAGAGACGCCCCTTCGTCTCTTGTGCGAGACCCGTACACCGGCAACTTGTTGTTGTGCCGGGACGCCATGAGGTCGATTTCTGGAAGACCCCACCTGTCCACCAGTAGTTGAAAAACGTCCGGGTGCAGGGACCATTCCCCTGGATGAACGTCCTGGCGACTTAGAAAGTCCGCCTCCCAATTTAGCACTCCCGGGATGAAGACCGCTGATATGGCCGGAAGATTGCGCTCCGCCCAAACCAGGATCCGAGAGACCTCTACGAGAGCCGCCCGACTGCGAGTTCCTCCTTGCCTGTTTATGTAGGCCACGGTGGTAGCATTGTCCGACTGGACCTGCACCGGGTGACCCTGGAGAAACCGCTGTGCCTGCAGGAGAGCATTGAAGACCGCACGGAGTTCCAAGATATTTATTGGAAGCTCCGCTTCTGTCGGCGTCCACCTGCCCTGGAACAAGTGTGGACCCGAAACTGCTCCCCAGCCCCGAAGACTGGCGTCCGTTGTCAACAGGACCCAATTTGGAACCCAGAACGGACGTCCCTTGTTGAGGTGGGTCATCTTTAACCACCACGCAAGGGACAGGCGAACCTCCGGGGTGAGCACAATCGTCTGGAACTTCAGAGACTGAGGCAGCCCGTTCCACTTGGACAGGATCAGGTGCTGCAGAGGTCTGGAGTGAAACTGGGCGTATTCCACCATGTCGAACACCGACACCATGGAGCCCAGTAACCTCATCACCGAGTGTAAGGACACCCGGCGGCTGCGCAGACAACTGCGCACCCTTGACTGTAAAGCAGAGATCTTGTCCTCCGTCACGAAGATCCTTTGCTGTCCCGAGTCCAATAAGGCTCCAAGATGCAGAATCCTCCGAGACGGGATTAGAGTGGACTTCTGCCAGTTGATTAGCCAGCCGTGCCGTTGCAGCAGTGCAATGGTCAGGTCCAAGTGGTGTAACAGGAGCTCTGGAGATCCTGCCACCAATAACAGGTCGTCCAAGTGCGGCAACATGCGGACTCCTTGCAGCCGCAGAGAAGCCGCCATGACCGCCATCACCTTGGTGAAAAACACGTGGTGTTGTCGCCAGGCCAAAAGGTAACGCCCGAAACTGGAAGTGGTCGCTGCGGATTGCAAACCGAAGGAACTCTTGATGGCGCAACAGAATAGGGACATGCAGGTAAGCGTCCTGTATGTCCAATGACACCATGTAGTCCCCAGGTTCCAGCGCCAGAATGATGGACCGTAGGGTCTCCATCCGAAACTTCGGGACCCGCAAAGACTTGTTGAGTGCTTTGAGGTTGAGAATCGGACGATATGACCCATTTGGTTTCTGTACCAAAAATAGATTTGAATAGAAACCCTGGCCCCTCTGGGAGAATGGAACAGGCACTATAACTCCAGCCTGGAGCATAGTGTGCAATACCTTCCGCAGCTCCGTAGCCTTGTTCCGGTCTGATGGTAGACCCGTGGTGAAGATCGAGCCGGGGGTCTGTGCCGGAAGGAGAGGGCGTACCCGTGGGAGACCACCTCCAGAACCCAAGTGTCTGTCGTAGTGAACGACCAACACCGGGAGAACTGCAGCAGGCGGCCTCCCACCCTGGGATCCCCCAAGGGGAGACCCGGACCGTCAGGCCGCAGGCTTGTCATCTGGCTTGGGGGCCGGACGTCTGGTACTCCATGCCTGTTTCCGGGGCTTGACCGATTTCTTAGGGCCAGCCTGTCGAGGAAACGACTGTGGTTTGGGCCTGCCCTGGGCCCTAGATGACCGAAAGGACGATGGTCCAGAACCAGAAGGAGCAGCGGCCGACGGGAGACAAGCAGATTTGGCTGCCGCCAGCGTGGCCACAATCTTATCCAGATCCCCACCGAAGAGAACTTCTCCGGTAAACGGCAACGCTTGCAGACCTTTCTTGGAATCTGCGTCCGCCTTCCAGGATCACAGCCACAAGGTGCGACGAGCAGCTACCGCTGCTGAAGAAATTCTAGACACCAGAGTACTAATGTCTAGAGCCGCCTCGTTGATGTAGGTGGCCGAATCACGGAGATTGCCAATCAACTCCGCCTGTTCGGCCGGACAGTCGGATTCAAAAGAAGCCTCTAATGAATCCGCCCAGCGCTCCATCGCTCTGGCAACCCAGCAAATGGCCATAGCCGGCCGTGCTGCCCCCCCTGCAAGGGAATAAGCGGACTTCAGGCAGATTTCTACCTTGCGGTCCGTAGCATCCTTAAGGGAGGACATGGATGGCATCGGCAATGTGGCACTACGGACAAGACGGGTCACGTGAGAATCCACCTGTGAAGGGGATTCCCACTTAGCAAAATAATTATCCGCGAACGGATAAGCCACCGCCAGGCGTCTCTGCGGCTGGTATCTTTTGCCAGGTTGTTTCCACGCCTCCTCTAAATGGTCCACCAACTGACCCGAAAGAGGAAAGACTGTGGCATCGCCCTTCACATCTTTGAAAAAGGCATACTTAGATTTAGCCGCTGGGGGAACTTCGTCCTCAATCACCAAGGCTGTGCGGACCGCCATCAGCGTCCTTAGTATGGAGAGGTTCCTGATCGTAAGGATCCAGAATCTCCCCATCATCAGACGTCCCTTCGTCATCCTCATAAGGAGCGGACAGAGACGCCACCCGCCTTTTATGAGGCCGCATCACAGACTCCCCTTGCAACACATCCGACAAGTGCTGTACAGAACTCGTCAGGGAGTTAACCCACGCTGGCTCCTGAGAACCCGGGAGCGGGGAAATAGGGAGACTGTGGGGTACCACCAATTGTCGTGGGAACCCCTGCATGGGTGACGACACCACAGACTGCTGGGACAAACCCATCGGAGTAAACGCGGGCTGCGGAGCTAACTGGCCCACTAAAGCTGTTAACGCCTGAGCGAAACAAGCCCAGGGCGACTCCTGTACCGGTGCTGTAACCGTAATAGGCCGCGCCATGGACAAACACTGCCGGCAAAGGCCCTCCGCGCTACCCTCCCCCTCCGCTAACGGTACTTTGCACGTGGTACACTGTAGCCGGAGGGGAAAATCACTTTCAGACATGATGGCACCACGTATGTGACCTCTCTCACCAATTAATTATTAAATAGGCGAGAGACCACCCTGCAGCACCGCACCGCAAGGGCTTTAGCAGAAAAAACAGGGACAGTAATAAAGCTGACAGTTTAGAGAAGAAAAGTTACAGGCAGCGCTAGCACAGTCACATACAATGCAGAGAAATAACAATTCCTGCACTAACAGCGCTGATCACTCAACTACACAGACACAGGGCCTGGTAGGACACAGCGCTGCATACACAGACCTGAGCCACAGCGGAGGAGAGGTATGCGGGGGGACCCAGACCACGATGCTTCCTTCCAGACTTCCAGCAGCGTTCACCATGCGTTGCAGAGAAGATGGCCGCCGAGGAGCAGAGAGAAGCTGGCCTGGGGGAGGAGCGCTGACACAGGACCAGTCAGCACAGTGCAGAGAGGGCTGTGTGCAGCGGGGGAGGCGCCGGCTGTGAGACAGGGAAGGCGCGCTCCCCTGGCATGCATTTAACCCCTGGGACGCCGCAGCGCTACCGCTCTGCTGCGGTCCGCTGTCCCAGGGGGTAGTGGAAAGCGCAGGTTCAGTACCTGGCTCCACGCTGCAGCCAGTCCCCAGGGAGCCCCCTGCCTGGGGACTTAGGACCATGTGACCAGCGGGGACCCACCGCGGGACCCCGCTGCTTACCTTTGTCCCCCTTGGATCCGGCCATGGTCCGGAACATCTGGGGTCACCGCTAGCTGTGACCCCAGATGCTCACCAGCATCCCCGGATCGGTACCGGCGTTCTGGTACCCGCGGGGGTGTAGGGAAGACAGCATGGACGTCAGGACTGACTGTCCATGCTGTACATCCAGATGTGCAGCCACAGCTGCACTGAAGAAAGCTTCAGGTGCTCTTCTAGCCCCCACTCCGACAGGTGCACCCGACGCCGGCCGGGCACCAAACTAAACTGAGGTGCCTTGGCCCGGGGGCGGGGTATAGGAGGGGGACCTAGTGCATCCTGGGAGGCTGAAAGCTTAACTCTTTGGTGCCCTGCGACTGACGTCACACATATACCCCAAGGTATCCTGTGGATACCCTATGGACCCTGAAGTAGAAATGAATAGTAATGATTATACTCACATATATTTTCGATTGGAATATAAATTGTAAGTGATTATAATGTAAAAATAATGACTAAACGCAAAATTTAAAAAATTTCCTAAAAGTGTCCAGAATTAATTCCACTAGTGTATGATTGGCACTGACTGTTCAGGCTTTCTGCTACTGTTGCTGCTGCTGCTCCCTGTCATATAATATGACAGGCAACGGTGCAGCAGTGCCAGAAAGCTTGTACAGCCCATCGGAGGACAGCCACTGCCAGCCGAGACTTCTGAAATCTGGAGCTGGTACAGTGAAGCTTAGATATACAGCCTGCCCAGTTTCCCCTAAACTTTCCCAGATGCTCCTAGGCATTTGCCTATACTGCATATGCCTAGGGCCGGCTCTGCTTTCAAGTATAGCATTTTGGAATCCATAAAATCAACGGAAATGCCATAAAATATGGAATCTGGTAATTGGGGCGACCACATGAAGCATGATGGACTGCGGTACACTTGTCATTATTTGTTTTTATAATTAGTTTTGATTGGTTTTGAAAATTGAAACAAGTGTACAGAATAAGAGTTAAAGGAAAACATAAAACAGGACAGAGAGGAAAAGGTAAATTGGGGGACAGGACATAACCTTTTAGTGTAAGGCCACTAGATTGACCAGATGGATAAGCAGAATCCACCACTTCATTTGTACTATGTTCGTGCCAGCTAAACCACTTTATTTTATGATAGGAGAGGAGTGACAGTGAAACTTGTCTTTTAAACAGTCCACTGTGTTGGGTGTCAAAGTCAAATAATTGGATACGATCGCTTTACAATTATTATCTGACGATATAGTCGTCTATAGTCTGATGACGTGTTACTAGGATGGTACTTTGCGTCAGTGCAATCCAATGCACACAAATGCGAATTCACAACACACATACACTGACGCACATAACACACACATATATATACATACATACACACAGACTCATATGAAGATTCACATACTTACAAATGTATATATTCACGTACATACACATAGACGCACATTTGCTATTTCAATACACAGACGCACATATGTGAACGCATACATATAAAATGGTTCCCACACATTATAGGTAATAATCAGAGTTATTAAAGGTATTTGTTAGCTGATAATTACGATGTAATATGTACTTAAAAGAGATCTAAGGTTCAGAATACAGTGGACATGTCATGTTTGGTATCATACTAAATCCCTGTTTATTTGCAGACATCCGTTTCTATCGGCAAAGAAGTCACATCATGCGTCCGCTAGTTATGGATGATAGGGAGTTATTGAATAGAATGTCATTACTTGTATTCAGTGTTGTAGCCAGTATTAACCAGTTGTTCGGTGGGAAGCTACACAATGTGACTGTTGGAAGACTAAGCCATGCCCCTGATGACACCGTATGAACTGACCAATAACTAGATTGACCAGAGGCAAGAACCAATGAGAACCTGTCAATTTGTCCCTTTGTTAACTCTGAAACCTGTAAGGTATATAGGCTTGTGTCCTGAACCCAGTGTACACACATCTTCTTTGCGACCGCAGACTTCTGGATTGATGACTGTATACTGGGACCAGTGCGCACGCGTATGTATCGGATGTGCTATTTTATTGCTTTTTACTCTAATTGTTAACTCTTACTTCGTGTTACCCCTTTTTACATAAATAACTTTTTGTGCTTTGGAACCATACGATTGGACTGGAAAGTAATTCTTTCTTAAGCGACTTGCAGCGCTAAATAGCAACTAAACGGTATTCATATGGGTTAGCTGGATAGTGCATACATTTTACGTAGCACAAATCCCAAAATAGGAGCTAAGCTAATTCAACATCTTTAGCAGCATCTTGGATTGTCATACATTATGCAGCCCTATATATCTTTCATGCTCGTAAATATACTTGTGCTGGCTGGTTAAATTATCTATTTATGCAATAGATTGTGTGACCTCCTCCATGTGTTATTCCAAACAAAAAACTGTTTAGTCAATGATTAGCTACTCAATCACCCCATCATGGTGTCTCCAATGGCTCCAAGAGACACAGCAAGCCTGACATGGGAGTCTTACAACTGGGATATGTAAACAGGTTTGACCCAGAGATTGCAAATACTACAGTACTACTTATAATCAGCAGTAAGTGATGACGTGAACACATGCACTACACATATGGGTGTTCTAAATAAAATAATGAATATAAAAACTATAACATGCTAACATTTATAGCTATACCTCAACTTACCTCATAGGTTATTTCAGTCAGTCTTTGCAGCCAATCGTCCAGCTGAGTGAGCAGCTCAAACCCTGGGTTCATTTTACCCAAAAGGCCTTCAATGGAGTGCACCATGTCTTGTAAGAAGAGCTGGCGCACTGATTTCAGCTCATGGTCCAGAGTGGAGCTGCTGCAGCTGCTCTCCAGGGCAGAACATGTCCATCTGGGGGTTAGAAAACAACATAGCTTAGAAAAAGGAATTTTTGTGTTGATTATTAAATCCCTTTCTCCAACCCTGTCGAGGGATACAGTGTCAGGACCCTGCTGTCTGTCTGGTGTTCTTTCCAGCATGGCAGGAGTTTAAGCAGCGTATTCACACCTGCAGCTGCTCCTTCAAACAAGGACACTATATATTCTGTCTGCGTCTGGTCTTCCTGGGCAGATCATTTTGGTCATATTTCCTGGAGACTGCTTCAACCTAGTGGTCTTCTAGTCCTGGTTGGTACTACAGTATTTCCTGGTGGATTCCGTGGTCTAGTCTCTTGGCTTCAGGACATCTTTATTTACCTGCCTAAATGACTGTTTCCCTGTGGGCTATCACTTTTATATTGTTTAGACTTTTATGTGAGGGAGATATTTCTTGATGTATCTCACAATAAATAATGTTGTCTTTATTATGCTGTTTGTTGTGTCAGATCTTACACACAGAGGGTCTGACTCTGAGTTGCATGCAATGCCAATATTGGAGCAAAAGGTCGATGTTTCTCATCTGCGCATGCATCTAATTCACTACAAAGTCGCATATCACATGCATCCCATGGTGTGTACGCACAGAGGCGCGGTAGAGCTTGAGATGCATGGTCTCAGACATGTGTTCTGGGACTTTCCGTGCGTTGACTGGGAGGTGGCTATTCAGATGCGTTAAGATGGTCCTGTGGCCATAGACCAGCCACAAGTGTGTAAAATGGCCGCCGTGGCACTGTAGGGGTTAACCCTTGTGCTGCGGTGTCATTTTTAAAAGTACCTTCAGGCGCAGGGCTTCATGTACTGTAAATGTATAGGTAATAATGTATTTTATCATGTTGTATTTATGGAGCTGTGCGCAGTTGTGGAATTGGAGGAACGTGTTTAAACGTATAGACTATGCACTTATAGGACTGGTTTAAGAGTATTTTATTGCAATAGGAATTGCCATCCTGACGGGATCGGTATGATTTACCATCGGCCGCATGGTGTGCGGTTCAAATCTTGACATTGGAGGCCCGGCAGGGGTGAAGATCCCGACAGCTAAAAAAGGTAAGTACCCCTATCCCTCTCCCCCCCTAACTATAACCCTCCCTTAGGGGTGCCTAAACCTAACCTCCCCCCCCAGTACCCAACCCTAACCCCCCTCTAAGTGCCTAAACCTAACTCCCTCTTCCCCGCTGCCTAAACCTAAGTCTTCCAGGGGGTTGGGGGTGCCTAACCCTAACCCCCCTTCCCCTAGCCTAACCCTAACCCCCCTTCCCCTAGCCTAACCCTAACTCCCCCTTCCCCTAGCCTAACCCTAACCCCCCTTCCCCTAGCCTAACCCTAACCCCCCCTTCCCCTAGCCTAACCCCCCTTCCCCATGCCTAACCCTAACCTCCCTTCCCCTAGCCTAACCCTAACCCCCCCTTCCCCTAGCCTAACCCTAACCTCCCCTTCCCCTAGCCTAACCCTAACCTCCCCTTCCCCTAGCCTAACCCTAACCCCCCTTCCCCTATCCTAACCCTAACCCCCCTTCCCCTAGCCTAACCCTAACCTCTCTTCCCCTAGCCTAACCCTAACCCCCCCTTCCCCTAGCCTAACCCTAACCCCCCTTCCCATAGCCTAACCCCCCTTCCCCTAGCCTAACCCTAACCTCCCTTCCCCTAGCCTAACCTTAACCCCCCCTTCCCAAAGCCTAACCCTAACCCCCCCTTCCCCTAGCCTAACCCTAACCCCCCCTTCCGCTAGACTAACCCTAACCTCCCCTTCCCCTAGCCTAACCCTAACCCCCCCTTCCCCTAGCCTAACCCCCCCTTCCCCTAGCCTAACCCTAACCCCCCTTCCCTTAGCCTAACCCTAACCCCCCCTTCCCCTAGCCTAACCCTAACCTCCCTTCCCCTAGCCTAACCCTAACCTCCCTTCCCCTAGCCTAACCCTAACCTCCCCTTCCCCTAGCCTAACCCTAACCCCCCCTTCCCCTAGCCTAACCCTAACTCCCCCTTCCCCTAGCCTAACCCTAACCTCCCTTCCCCTAGCCTAACCCTAACCCCCCTTCCCTTAGCCTAACCCTAACCCCCCCTTCCCCTAGCCTAACCCTAACCTCCCTTCCCCTAGCCTAACCCTAACCCCCCCTTCCCATAGCCTAACCCTAACCTCCCAGAGGGGTGCCTAATCCTAAGTCCCCCCCGGGAGCCCCTAACCTTTCCCCCCCTCGGCTGTCTGCGCCCGTCTTACCTTCTATCGGTAAGCCAGGTGTCGGGCTCCAGGCATAGGCCTAATGACAGGCGTCAGGATCTCGATGCCTGTCATTTAACCCTTGCCGGGATTAGACAGTGAGGCTTCCCGACTGCTTCCCATCCTGACATAGGAAGGATATGTTAATTATCCTCACCTAGTGGCCAAACCCTCTGTTTACAAAGCTTTCTTTGAAACGCACTGCAGAGGTCTTGTGTGTATCTCTGTGAAAAATGTCCCTAAGAACTGGAGTTGTTAAGACTGGGAAAGCCCAAACTGGTTTTATGCATAGTTCCTCGTATTTGAAAAGATTAATGTATTTTACCAGCTCCTTTGAATTGTGAGTTACATTTACAATTTAAGAGACAGTTATACTGTATGCTAAATAAGATTGTGTTTTAAGAAAGCCAACTCGTTTTGGATGGGAACAAGGACATTTTATTATTTCCTGTGAAATGTAAGATGTGCTTATTTATATTTTGTGAGATAGCATGATTGGTTAAAAGGAAGACTTGGCGGATTTACTCCCTGTGTAGTGTGTGTAAGAATGGGATAAAAAGAGGGCATGCGAGCCCTGTCTATGTGTATCTTTTTGAACATCAAGAAGGAATGAACTGCTGTAACATCTATATGTTGTGATACTCCCAAGGAGAGGAGTCTTTTTTAAGACTATCTGAGCAATAAACATCTTGCCTTTACGACGACTGCATCTGAATCCTGCGACAACAGAAATGCGCCAAACGCCATTCCTTTCTCCGGTTGTTCTGGATTGAGCCCAGTGTCTCCAAGCTCAAGCCCTCTTCCAGCTACCGTGCAGAGCCTGGTCCATTGCCAGGGATCAGTCGGTATCAGCCGACATCAATCAGGAGGTGTGGTCGCAGCTAGTCGACACATACGCAGCAGTGGCGGTTCCGGGTGCCGGTGGTAGGAGCCTGGGTGTACGTAAGAAGCGGTTCCAAATGCTGATGGTAGAAGTTTGGTGGTGGCAGCGCATTACCCCTCTACAGCGCAGTGGACGGAGTCAGTAACAGGCAGTTACTGACATTAAGAGGAAATCCCTAATACCCAAAGATCCAGTGGGATTGAAAACTAATTCGTGACCGAGTGGGAGGTAGAGGTCATCCAGTCACAGGTCCGTCTTGTGGGTATGTTATGGAATTGTCGCTGAACTAGTTGTGAACTCAGGGCCTGATTCATTACAGATTGCAACTGCGAATGCAATAGCGATTACGCACGCAGTTCAACTAGTATGCTAATCCATTGTGATCACTATGCCGTCACAGCACTAAATAGGGAAGCCCACCTTACCTTACACACATCCGTAATGTATAGCAAGACTGCAAAACTATCGGTACAATCGAGTACCATTGCAGCCTCACACACACTTGCACAAGCTCTGACCTTACGCAGAAATTGCTAACTTCGCATGCTATGAGACCTCAGGCTGCGTAGGCCATCGCAGTGGCTAATTTATGCATGCCCCTGCAACGGTGTTGAAACGCACTGGCATGCCTGGGTTTCCCCGAGCAACCCCGTCCCCACCCACAAACGGCACGCAGTCCCGATCGCAGTGGCTGGTTCGCGCACTGCGATACATATGCATGCGCAGAATGCAACAATCGGCCGATTGCGTGCGTAATCGCAGTTGCGAACGGAAGACTCTCAGACACTGAAATGCTCACATTGGAGGCCAAACTCTGATGGAGAATCTCCATCTAGCATGGAGCTGTTGCAAGTCACGATGGTGCTTCCAGTGGTTGCCACTGAATCTACTCAAAGTGGGAGCCCCATCCCTTCCGCATTTAGACGCACGGCTGTACACCAGTGGAAGGGCTGATACTAGCATTAGCATAAAGTCTCATACACGACTATGCAAAAGACGCTAACGCGGTCACAGCAGTGTCCTACTCAGAATCAGCCCCTTTATATATTAATATCATCTGATTTATGATGCAATTCATAGTCCAGTGATATCTTATATATATCTATATGTAATGTTCCAAAAAATACAAGAAATGGCACTATTAATAATTACAACCTCCTACTTTGATCTTAGGTATTTGACTTTAATAATAATAATAATAATAATAATAATAATAATAATAATAATCATTCCTTTTTGAAAATAGAATAAAAAGTTCTTAGTTCATGATATACAAGGGTATCCCACAGGACTCGATTTCTTCTTTATAATAAAAGCTCCATATGACTTCTTTCAGTAGAAGACGACCCTCCAGATCTGAGGATACTCTCAATTGGTATTATTGGAGACTTTAACGGTATCAGAGAATACAGGCCAATAGAATACTTCTTTCATCGATATAATTCTCCTTTTGGGTTTCAGCAGCAAACAAACCCTCGCACCAAAAGACACCCAAAAAATAAATCAATATACCAATAGTAATATTTCTATATTTATTAGAACATAAAAGATTCATAAAATATTTTCAGGTATATACCATAATATTTACTGTGGTGATTGTGCAAAATATAGCACCATTTGTGGGTATAATACAAATGTTTTCCCACCTTACACTTCTATTATTCACATCAGTGGGAACCCAACATATGCGCCAAGTAAGTAAACCAACGCGTTTCGTTCTTATAAAGACTTCTTAAGGGGTAACACTTAAAATTGTGGGCAAATGGAGAGGATTCTCTGAAATTCACACAATAAATTCTCTCTAAAACTATACAGATTTTACCAAAAGAGTGAACACAACTCGTCTCTGAGAATGTGCCGATACGAGCACCTGGACCACAGAGTCAGTCCACCTGTCTCACCAAGCATTTGCCTGGTGCGGCACAATTTTAAGTGTTACCCCTTAAGAAGACCTTAATACCAATTGAGAGTATCCTCAGATCTGGAGGGTCTTCTTCTACTGAAAGAAGTCATATGGAGCTTTTATTATAAAGAAGATATCGAGTCCTGTGGGATACCCTTGTATATCACGAATTAAGAACTTTTTATTCTATTTTCAAAAAGGAGTGATTATTATTATTATAATTAAAGTCAAATACCCAAGATCAAAGTAGGAAGTCTTAATTATTAATAGCGCCCTTTCTTGTATTTGTTGGTGTGTTTTATGATAATTCTTCTAACGGGATTTTTGAAGAGAGGAGCAGCTTGTAGGAATATTGGGATTCTTAAGCAGCATTGTACCGTTGAAGCGCTAGTTAAAGGCAACAATCTTGTTGTGTCTTTATATATGTAATGTTATTTACTTTATACCATGTTAGAATGTTCTGTGCTAATTCTTACTTGTTTGTGCTATGACACACCCAAGTAGCAAATTGTGCATTGGGAACCAGAAGTCATAATTATAAGTAAGAACTGACAATCAGTCTTGCAGATGGATTTTGTGTGTTTTCGATCTTTCTATCTCCACTTGTGTCAAAGGTTAGCTTGGGCATGTCACGTGTGCAGTGACAGAAGTGCGAGCTATGCAGAGACATCATACAGTACATGTACTGATAATGATGACTGCCACAAAACCAAGAGAGATGTGGTCATATAGATGAATACAAGTCAGCTTAAGGGGAGAGTATCTAAATTTGTCTCTATACACGCAGTTTGGATGTTATTAGGGCCGATATGCTTTCCACTCTACACGACCCTACTGTGTTCCCATGCTTTACCCAGACAGTGCCTTCACTTCTTGCAGTCTACGTCTCCAGCTTTTGTCCAAATTCCCAGGGTAACTCTCTCTCTGCAGGAACTGAATATGTCTTTTCTGGTGGAAAGAACAAAAATTAAATGAGTAATATAACCAGCTCATGGCAAAAACAATTGATTTATATGTCACTAATAAACTTTGCAGGCAGACACATAGCTACAAATAACACACAGGAATATTAAGAAATCTGGTTTGTTACTGATGATCCAAAGGGAATGAACTGGCCACAAAAGTTTTTCATCCTGAGAAATAATGAATCATATTATATTAAAGGTCATGGATTCTCCTGGTCAAATCACAAAGCAATGAGTCCAGGGGACTTGGCAACAATGCTCAAATTGTCACATCCACTCATGTGACCCATCTTTAGCCAGATACACAAAGCCATTACAGATTGTCCAGGCCATCTGCATTAATCTATTCCTTCTTTAAAAATCAAAGATGGAACTTCCGGTGAGCGGTGCTTCCAAGATTGCCTCCGTCTATTTATGTTTGTATCCTGTAATATCGGCCCCACAGAACAGTTTTAGCCCCCAAACTGGTGGTGCTTATACTCTGTACACTACCCTGACCCTTATGGTGCCTATACTGTGGGAGATGGAGTGGCACATCTTCTCCGGAGTCTGGTCCTGTTTGAGGAGCTGTCATCTGACAGGTTTCTCCAGGGCCTAAGTGGATGGATTTCTCCTAGTGTGCCTACTTCCGTGGGCTGGTCCACTCCTGTGGTGCCTAGAACTTGGGGACTGTTGCGCCTGGAGACCCTCCTTGAGTGCTCCATCATGGTGACTCCATCCGCTGAGCTCTCCCATTTGGGCCATACTCCACTGCTGCTGTGCCAGCACCTGCAGAAAACTGCACACTCCGGTGACCACTCCTTAATCTTCTCTGCTGGAACACTGCCTTGGGTCGAAGTGCTGGTCTGACTGTGATGCCCCAATTGCTACTCACCTTTGCCTACATCTTCTCCCGGCTGAGGCTGTAAGCAAGCTGGATCTCCTGCTGCAGCTGCTACCATGGGAAGTGGACTGCCTGGGTGTTTTAGTTATTGTTTCCGGTACAATCACGTGGCATTGGTGGTTGTCCGGATACTGCTGTTCGTTCTGGTTTCATGTTCCATTACCTGAATGAAGGCCCCCCTGTCATCTGCGTTTTTCCTTCCCTGGATTTTTTGTGGCCGGAGGATTGCGGTGTCTACCCAGTTTGTCTTCCTCTAACCCCCATTCTTTGCCCCCCTATTTCCTTTACATTGCCATTTTGACAGTGACACTTCCTTCACCGTCTCCTCTTGTAGACTTTTGGTTTCCAGCCTGCATCTTATTGTCTCACCTGTTAATTTGGTTTCCCTGGTTTCAGTTTGCTTCTAAGACATATATCCTGCCAAGCTGCTCCTTTGAACTCCTGCCCTCCTGGACTACGTAGACATCCCTTGTCTGCAGTCGGATACCTTCCTCCTTTTCTTGTCTTTTTGTTCCCTTTTTTTTTACTATGATTTTTCCTTTTTCTCTCATTGTCACTGTATTGTTTTTCTGTAATTTATAAGTGTATACCTTCAGTTGGAAATATGGGTGTACAGTTTTGATGATGTAGCAGAGTTTCTGTACACGCCAGCGGATGCCCTGAGACAAGGAACAGCCCCGTTACAGTACTTAACCACTATAGTGGTTTATTGAAGGGATAATGGGAAAAGCTGTACTCACTGTTATACACACTATTATATTAGGGCGGGGTGACATACAGCTCACCAGCCAGTGTGTGTATGCGGACACAGGTAGCGGTGTAGGAATACTGGAACAGCGTTTTGGTCAGCTGTATTAAGGTCTAACTGGAGCTAAGTGGAATACTACTTTCTCCCACTGTGACACTAAACACATTAACAAGATAATGCCGTGCATGCACAGTACTTATGTTGGCGGCCATCTTGAAATAGGGAATGAAGCTTCCCTGGAGGATCAACTTGGAGTCTGCGCATTAGCACTCTCCATTCTCAACAACACACACCCCTCACTACAAGCTTCTCCATGTTACACAAACATTTCATTAAAGCATCCTGAAAAGAAAACAGAGTTAAACACATAAGAAAACAACATTATTACTTAGTGCCTCAAAAGCAGTTATTCCGATGCACTGGAGGTCTGCTACCATTCCCAACATGAAAGAATGGTGTGCTCGGCTTGACCATTATATGTCTATGGATGATCTTATATTACCTTTACCACATAGTCATCAAGATTTCACAGTGATCTGGTACCCCTGGCTCCTGTATAAAGAGTCTAATCATTACAAATCGATTTGTAGGGAGCAAGGGAGGTGAAGTGGACTGAGGTGGATGTCTTTCCTTGTGGGCAATGTGAAATGTTGTGACAAACGTCTTCTCTATTATTGCTGTGTTGATGTGTATTTTTTCTGTTTCTCTTTCTTTTCTCTTCTTGTTATGACTAAATCTCTATTTTTATTTTTGTTTATATATTTTCTATGTGATGTTTGTTTGAATAATGTGAGCCAATATATCTATTTTACAACATGCATTTTGTACTAAATATGCTCTTGCTGTTTTTGTATTGTAAATGGCATGTTCAATGTTTTTTATTTGCATTGGCTTCCAATAAACATAAATTGCAAAAAATAAACAACATTATTTCATGTGACTTTGGTCTGGCCCTCTTGGCAGTCAAATTAGTAGAGGTGTGAATCCACTAGGCGATGGGGTAACGACAGTACGATTACAACATCGTAATCGTACAGTCGTTCCTCATATCCTGTAGTGCCTACACTGAACGATATGTCGTTCAGTGCAGGCAAAAACAAAATGTCCAGTGACACATACTTGTTCTGCATATCAACTTGCAGCTTTCCTATAATTTGTGTTATGTTCTTTAGGGCAACTGTCGGAGAATGGTTTTTGAGATAAACTGCTGCACACGGCTTCCGCCCAAAACTGCTCCTCTAGTCTGCGTCCTTGCATTCTCCACTAGTGTATGGTTTGCTCAGTCACTGACTTTTCCATATTTTCTCAAGAAGAGTTCAACCACTCTGTTTAGGTATTCTCCACCATTATCAGATCTCAGGGTGTTGAGTCTGTAATCGATTTGATTTTCCCCAAGTATCTTGTAGTCTGCAATCTTCTTTGCTACTTCAGGCTTCTCTCTAATGAAGTACACATGTGTCATTCTTGTGAAATCATCTATGAACATCACAAAATATCTGTATCCGCCTACTGACTTCATCTCCATTGGACCACACATATCTGTATCTATTAGCTCAAGTGGTGCTGTAGCTCTGCTTGCTGACTTGGCAAATGGTCCACAACGTTGTTTTCATGATATAAAGTTCTCACACACGGGTTTCTATGCATCACTCACTGACATTCCTATGACCATTCAGTTTTGTAGTTTCTGAACACTGTCGTATCCAAGGTCACCAAATCTATGCCAGTGTTCTAGTTGTCATCATTGCATAACAGTACTATGTATCAAGGATGTACAAATGCTGACACCTTGTGCCTGTAGTTATGACAGCCCCTCTACTGTTTTGCACAATACACTTTGTTCCAGGACACTGATGTCTATAAGATTTGTTCCCATTTCTGGTACATAAAGCAAAATACACTTTTAATAATCTGCTAGTTACAAATAATTTTCATTAGCACATACCTACTGTGATACAGACAAGCACAAATCCAGCTGACAGTTCCTTCCTGCATTCACCACCAATGCTTACATTATAGTCCCTCTCCATATTTATAGTCTATTTACCAATCTTAGAATTACAACTACATTATAATGCCATCATCTATATTAATATCTGGTATAATCTTGCCTAGAATGTACTGTATAATACCCACTTTTCCATCACCCATTTACCATATGTTCAGTTCAATTGCAATACCTACACTCCACCTCTCCAGCCAACAGCTAACGAATTACTAATACAGTCATATATTAAAAAAATTTTTTTTTTATGAGAGTGAGCAACATCATTAATGGACCATGTTTTTTTCTTACCAGATTTTGATGTACAGCTTGAAGGACATTGAAAGCATGCATGCGATGTGTGACATCTTCCCACTCGCTGGTAACTACCAACACAGGCTTAGTGTCATACCATGGTAAGTAGTAGTAATAATTACCTAAAGAAATACAATATGGACTTCAAATAATATGTCAAGACATAGGGAGTATGGTTCATATGTTGACATGCATAGTAACAATTAACTTTCATTTCTAGGTCATATTTTGTAAACACTTGTTCCTGGAAGTTGATAGTAATGCATACATGCCTACCCTCCCGGTTTTCGCGGGAGGCTCCCGATTTTTCGGGTAACCCCCCGCACCCCCGGAAGGGTAGGCATTTCTCCCGCATTCTGCCCACTTCCTAGTGAAGTGGGCAGAATTAGGAGACTACCCATGGCAATCGCGGGCCTCCGTGAAGGGGGCGGGGCTTAAGCTGTGATTCTGCATGAATCACAGCATTTGGTCCCGCCCCCTATGTAAATTGTGCCCAATCGCGGCAATGTTACCGCGAGGGGGCGGGGCTTAATTACGCGAATCGTCAAGCCCCGCCCCCGTCGGCCCCCTGCTGCTTCTCTTACCTGGGCTTCTCCCGGGAAGAGAATATAAAAGGTAGGCAACCCTGTAGTAATGTCGTAGTATCTTAGCACTGTTCACCACACAATTTATAGTGTTCTGTGCAGCTCTCAGTATTTGTTCTTATTCTGTAGGTTGATTATAATGGTTTGCTGTCTCTTTTAGTTTGTAATTCCTAATATACTGAAACAAGTTTCTTATATCTTCGAGGGACACAAGGTGCTATTTTTATTGAACATTTAGCAATAAGGGATATACTGTACTTGCAGTTAAATCTAGTGGTGGATTTACCAGTAATATTCACCACCCACAAGGACTGCCTAGCCGTATCAGTGATTTCCCATTGGAAGTGCTCCCTGCTAATCACATCCAGACAGGCAGTCTAAGGCTGGGTACACACCTGAATGATATCGGCCCAATTTGGCCGATTTGGCTAAATCGGGACGACAAATCGGGCATTTTGTGCAGTGTGTATGCCTGATTTGTGCGCTCCTGCGGTTGCATGCAATATCGTGTGATTGGCTGTGCTGCACACTCAATCACACGATATAGCGTGTGAGGCTGTACATATTGATGAAGAACGGAACTGTGATTGTTCCGTTGTTCATTAAATATTTTAAGTGTGTACTGGCAATCATGTGATGTCCAGTGTAAAGGAAAATTGCCCTGAACATCAGCACGATGTGTGTACCCAGCCTAAGAGAGGAGGTGTTTTTCCCCCTGGGACTGCCAGTCCGGACTAAAATTAGCAGAGAGAGTTCTTCAAATTGGAAGCTCCTCCCCTGCTATAACAGCAGCCCTATATGGCAGTGCCATGCACCAAAGTCATTCAGAAAAGTAAGGGAGTAATAATGAAGAATGAACTGCTGCCTGAAAAACATAGCTGCTGAGAGTTGATTTCATTAAGACAGCAATGTCCACCATGGAAAACTTTGAAGAGGTATGGAGGGATGATTAGATGGCCATCAATTAGGAAATAGAAAATACTCTGCAAGATTTGGTCTGGCAAGGCTAGGATGCACAGCAAAAATGGGACAATTGCTCTAGTCGAGTTCACCATAATCCCTGAGCATAAATATGCTGCAATATAACCATAATCTGACTAAATATAGACTATTAAAAGTGTCCAAATTAGTTTTTGTGATCATCGAAAAGAAAGAACAACGGGTCTGAGTTACTTATAACTTAAAATCCAGACTTATGTGCGGCGACCATTGCCGGGGAGGGTTCCACCGGAACCCTCTCCCGATAATTTTTGTGGAATGTAGCCCGTAGGCTACAGAGGGGCCAAACTCCGGAATGTGAGCTTAATAAATCTGACAGTTTTGCAGTCCCAATATAAACCTATGGGGGCTGCGGCTACTGTCAGAAATGGAGGGACTGCAGCAGATACCTTGTTATATTTAGGATTATCCTTATTTTTTGTTTTTGGGGGATATGCTACAAAATATTGAATGATAACTAGGCTCCTAATAGATACAAATGCAGTTACAAATCTAAGTATGGATCTATAAGTAATGCTTTGCATTGGGTGATAGTGAATCTGGAACCACCAAATTTAGCATTTCAAAACAGAATATTACACAAAGTTAACCTGTACTGAAGGTATTTCATATTGCAATATATACATGTTCAAGCAGATAGAACTGTGCATGTATGCATTTGCAAGGCAGCAACGTCTGGAAACTGTGATGTTTTTTTTTTATCATAAACCAAAATCTTTATTTTTATGTACAGGTTTAAATATCCCTTTACAAATAACTGGTTATATACATCATAGCAGCTCATATATGTCCCAGTTTCCCAATTACAAAACTGCTGTTTGACACTGGAAATTTGTAACGAGTATATTAAGATTAACCAGTTTGATTGAAAAGATGCAGATAAAAAAACACCCACATAAAAAATTAGGCAAACCTGCATTTAAATTGCAGGTGTCCAGACATATTCTAATTATAACATTGCATGAGCACTTGACTTTTACAATTTGCTTAATTTATGGCTGTTTTAAGACACAAACATTACAGTTTCCCTTACCATCAAACACAGCATGGCTGTACTGTGTGGTGGATGAAATAGGTTTACACGTCATGTCAAACTTGTTCCCATAATTGCCCATGCTCATCTCAAACTGGATTGGATCGTTCACCTCTGGCAGCATGGTGGCAGAGTACAGGATGCCTGCAAGGGCAAACTTTTTACGGTGCATGAGGCCCTGGAATGGAAACATAAGAAGAGAAAGTCACACATTTAACATGTCTGTTTGAATAGTTACACTTGTCATGCAGTAGCCAATTAGTAGTACACCAGTCCATGGCCTTGGTAACCGCAGCTAGTTTTATAAGAATATCTGGCCTGTCCGGCTCTAACTAATGCTGGCCATACACGCTACAATTATCGGGGCGATCCGCCTGATATCGCGGATCGCCCCGATAATTGAAGCGTGTGGGGGGGCGACTGAGGGTGAAATATTGCTCGGTTGGGCATGCCAGATTGTCCAGCATGCGCGTCCGATGCGATATTTCCCGGTAAACTGTCGGCCGCATCGGGCAGTATATGCCCAGCCGCGGCCGACAGACAGGAAATGTCTCCTCCCCCTGGGGCGGAGCGCAGATGTCTGCCGAATACACCGTGAGAGAAATCTCACAGTGTATGCCGGCGACATCTGCGGCTGGCAGCCGGCCAGATACAATGTCTGTCGGTCTGACAGGCATTTTATCTGGCCGTATATGCCCAGCATTAGCAACATAATCCCCTCACAGAGTGGAAAGATTTAATATCCCTTTCACAAAACAGAACATTCAGTAAACACAGTATCTCTCAATAAACCTTCCAGTCTGTTCCCCAAGTAGTGAGAAAGCAACAAGCCAAACTGACACACCTTTATTCCCCTCTCATCAGTGGTCTGGAACCAAGGTTGCTAATTAGCTTCTGTCTACCAGACAGAATCTAGGAACATGCGACATAAATACCTCCCATCAACAAATTCTCCCTTGGTTTTATCACTATATCCACTATGTAGACAGAAGTGACTGGACACCCCTGTGCAAGCAAAATGCATACCATTGCACACGAGTTCCAAATGGTCATTAATGTGGCGGTTTCTACAAGAACACTTCGTACGGAGGCCCATGCACTTGCAGTTCTACAGAAACAACAAATGTTTTTATCAGGATGACAATACCACCTGTCACGTTTCCAGGGCGATACTGGACTGGTATAGAGAAAATTCGGTAACCCGGATGAACTGGCCAGCTCAGAGTCCAGATATTAACCTTATTGAGAACCTCTGGGACGAATTGTAGAGATGGGTACGTTCTAGGCCGACTTGACTTCTTCAGTATCATAGTTGGTCAAAACATACCGCCTGCTGTTGTCGAGTCTGCCAAGAAGGGTGTCTGCAGTAATCACTGCACATGGTGGGCCTACAAAGTACTGATGTCAATAAAATCTTGTTGATCTATTTGCTGTCAGTGTCCAATCACTTTTGTCTACATAGTGTATATATACTAGCGGAATCGGTATGTAATGCCGGCTGTCGGCATGCCTCCTGTCAAAAAACAGACAGCAGCATCCCGATTTTTGGTATCCCGACGGGTTGGGTAAGTATAGTCACCCTTCCCCCTTCTCCCCCTAACCCTCCCTTCTTGTAGCCTAACCATAACCCTCCCCACCCTGCACCCTAACCATCCTCATTAGTGCCTAAACCTAAGGCTCCCCCCTTTGTGCCTATACCTAACCCCCCCAGTGGTGCCTAACCCTACCTAACCCTCCCCCCTAGGGGTGCTTAACCCTAACCCCACCCAAAAAAATCCTAACGCTAACCCCATTATGCTGCCTAAACCTAAAAGTACCCCCCCCCCCCGCGGCTAACGCTAAGGCCGCTCCGGACTTACCTCGTTCAGGCTGCCGTCCTTCTGGATTCTGGTGTCGGGATTAAGATAGACATCACTATTTCGACGCATATCTTAAGTCCCGTGTCGGACTTTCAGTGTCAGGATTCAGACCGGCGGCATGCCGTCCGCTGGTTTGATAATTTATACTAGCATTTGCCAGCAGCTTCGCTCATGTGGATGTCTGTTATTGCTCACTGGAACAAATTTTACAAAGACAGTGATACAGTAGCATCAAACATTGTGATGTATAGTTTATATTGTAGACATTGATAACAAAATGTCTTTGTAAACAATATTTGCATGTTTTCATTCAGGGATTAACACAAAAAGATGCTTGGGGCTACTAACTAGTGAGCAAGCCACATAAAACTGCCCATGAGAGAAACAGCTGGTACTGAGATCTACACCTGAAGCCCTGAGCGTTTGTCCCTGCGAATTGTTGATCGTCATAGCAAAGCAGACGCCTACAGGAAACTCAAGGCGCTTTAATTGAAAAGGAAAATTGTTACTGATAAGGCGTGTACGTGGTATAAACAGTCTCATCTGAGCCAGATCCCGTTAGAATCTGTGCCTCAATTAGGTTCCTCTGTAGAGCAGTAACTACAAGTCGGGTTCCGTTTCATAACTTGGGCGGAGTCAAAATCCACAGAAACATGATCGGAACACCAACTTTCAGAATAATGCTGTGCGCTGGAAGTCTAGCTGCACTATCTTGAAGATCCAACATTCGTTGCTACTTAACCTACAGTAACACTGAAATGTTGCAAGTAACATGAGCAGTGACATAAATACTGCAACTTCATGAGTCAAGATAAACTGCCCGATTAGTGCTTAAAATATAGTAGGATTTTCCTGCGAAATAGATCTTGAGATATATATCTATGTATGTATATATGCATTAATACACAGATACTGTTTTGTGTTTGGGGTGTGCAATATATATATATACATACAGTCAGGTGCATAAATATTGGGACATTGACAGAATTTTCATATTTTGGCCTCTATTCACCACCACAATGGCTTTGAAATGAAACAAACAAGATGTGCTTTACCTGCAGACTTTCAGATTGAATTTGAGGGTAATTACATCCAAATCAGGTGAACGGTGTAGGAATTACAACGGTTTCTATATGTGCCTCCCACTTTTTAAGGGGCCAAAAGTAATGGGACAAACTAAACAATCTTAAATCTAACTTTCACTTTTTAATAGTTTGTTGCAAATCCTTTGCAGGCAAAAACAGCCTGAAGTCTGGAACGCATAGACATCACCAGGCGCTGGGTTTCATCCTTGGTGATGCTCTGCCAGGCCTCTACTGCAAATGTCTTCAGTTCCTGCTTGTTCTTGGGGCATTTTCCCTTCAGTTTTGTCTTCATCAAGTGAAATGCATGCTCAATCGGATTCAGGTCAGGGGATTGACTTGGCCATTGCGTAACATTACACTTTTTAGCCTTAAAAAACTCTTTGGTTGCTTTTGCAGTAAATCCGCCCAAGCAGTGACAAAGTTACGGGCATACAGCATAGTACAAATGACTGACCTGGAGAACCCTGAAGTGCTCAAGATAGTGGGTCTCATTCAGACACGCTCGCAAGCGGGTCGATATTACCCAAATGCGCAAGCGCACGACTGAGGCGCCTCCGTCGTGCGCATGCACGAGACCCGGTTTTGCACAAAAGGGGGCGTGCGGTCGATGGTGAGTGACAGCACGCCCCCTTTGGTGGGCGTGCCGGGGGCGTGGCTGCCCAGACGGAGGCGTTCCCATGAGAACACCTACCGTCTGGGTCCGGCCCCACTGACATCACTAGTGATGTCAGTGGGAATGTTTTTGGCTCTGATAGAGCCAAAAGCACTCCAGGGCTTGCGGTAGCGAGACCCTACTGCAGGGTCTCGTCGCAAGCCCGATGGTCAAGACCATCGCGACCACTTTTTGGCCGCACGCATAAGCTGTGGGTGGTCACCCACAGCTATGCGAGCGACCACGAGGCCGCACCATTTTCAGCTAGGCCGGCCCTGATTCAGAGCGAGCGCTCTGGTTAGAGCGTCCGGCTCTGAATCAGGCCCAGAGTCAAGAGCAAAGAGACTGGCCAGATTCAAATAGAAGCACGGGCCCGGAGACAGAAGATCTGGCCACAAAGATGATACAGCAGAGCATTGATAGAAGATCTGCATATCAAGCTCACCAAGTTCCGTAGGAGGCAACCAGGATTACCATGCATTCTTCCCACTGCAGCCTGTGGAGGACCCATGAGATCCACGAAATAAGAGGGAAGACATACGAGAGAATGAACTCCTGCCGGACCGGCAAGATGTCCACCCGAAGGGCTCCAGGAACCCTGGTACAGGAGCAGTACCTTGGTAGTCTGTGTTCGTGCCGAGATGCCACCAAGGCAATGTCTGGCTACCATCAGCTAAGAGCTAGGATCCAAAAGGCATCTGGATAAAGCCCCCATTCACCTGGGTAGATGTCCAGGTGGCTGAGGAAGCTCTCTTCCCCAACCCGGACTTTGGGAAGGAAGACTACCGACAGAACAGGAAGTTGAAACACTGCCCAAGTGAGAACCTGACTCTCCTGATGGTTTATGTAGGCGCTGGAAGTCACATTATTGGATTGAACCTGGACCGGACTATGCTGTAGGAGCAGCCAGGCAGAGAGCTCTGAAGATTGTTCGGAGATCCACAAAGTTAAACAGCACCCGGCTCACGGAAGTTGTTCACTGACCCTGGAAGGTTGTACCCCACATGGAATCCCAAAGAGGGCGATCCCTGTCTAAGCGGAACATCTGGTCCACAAGATGAAGCGCTGAAATTCCCAGGAAAGTGTGTGCTATTGGTGTGACCTTTTCCACAGGGACCATCTTCCATCTAACGGGTCCAGGAGTGAAACAGGGCATACTCTGCCATGACGAATGTGGAGACAAATGAGCCCAGAATATGAATGTAAGAGTGTATTGACACTCAGCGATGACTAAAAACCTTGTAAATCCTGGCCTATAGGTCCTAAGCTTTTCTGGTGAAAGGAAGACCTGCTGAACCTTGTAATCCAGCATGGTCCCTAGATGGTACATCTTCTGGGACTGGAGAGACCTACTGAGAGACCAATGTGTTCCTTGAGAACAGCTGGAGCCCGGGCAAAGGTAAGAAGTTTGTTTAGAGAAGGTAGAAACCTGATGCCTGGGATCGGCTGTTACTTACCGCAGTGCCGGCTTTCCCTGACTAGCAAGCGCAGTCAGATATCAGGTGCGGCGGTGGGTGACATTCTGATTATTCTCCCCGAAGCCCAGGTGACTTCCACACAATCCTCCATATCGGATTTTCGCTGCGGTGGTCATGGGCGCAGCCATGTTGTCTATCTCACCTGACTGGTCTCTTATGCAATGGGAGCCTTGTCAGTTCTCAGCTGACTCTCTCCTCCAATGGACAGCTAACTAAGGGTATATAGCAGGACTCCAGGAAGAAGGAAGTTGTCTAAACAACTCTTCACTACACCTAGAAGCTGCTTGCTGCTAAACTTCGTTCCAGGCTCCACGTTGAATACTTCCAGTGACTAACTCCAGTGTTATACTTCAGTGCTATTTCTTTGTACTGATCTCCGTTAAAGTCAATGGGCTCTGGAAAGACCAAATGGCAATGTCTGAAAATGGAAATGCTCCTCTCGGACCGCAAGCCAGAAGAAACTCTGGTGACTGGGCCAGATAGGAAGCTGCAAGTAGGCTTCTCGGAAATCCAAGGAGGCCCTGAGATCCCCCAGAGCCAAAGTCAGAATGATGGATAGAGACTCCATGACTCACCAATAAGCCTGTTGAGGAATTCCAGGTGAACAAAGAGGAGACTGGCAAAAAGTCCATGCCTCTCTAAGGGGAACTGGAACACGCACTCAGGAACCCAGCAGGGTGAGACCAGAGTACCCCAGATAAAAAACATAGGATCTAAGGTCTCTGAAAGGCTAACATAGCCCTAGGAAAGAAAACCTCAACCTCAGGCATCCTGCTTAGTCGCCATCCAGGTGAAGGAAACAGCAAAAGTCGGCCTCCCATGCTGGGAACCCCCTAGGTAGAGGTCTGCCTAGTCAAGCGCAAGCCTGTCAGTAGTATAACTGGTAGACCTGTGCTGTTTAGCTCAGGGCCTGGAAGAATAACCCAGAGCCCTGAGAAAGGTTGGCCTTTGTTCCTTCCCTCCAAGGAAAGGAGTAAAAATTAGAAGTTCACGACCTAAGTCACAGAAGGGAGGAAGGTCATCCTGGATGCCATCATTGTGGCTACAATTCTGTCCAAAACAGGACTCCAGCGAATGACCAGATAGCGGAAGAACCCCTATGGACTTCCTAAAGTATGAGTCAGCGTGCCAGAAATTAAGTCAGAGCTTGTCTAACAGCCACCAAGAATGCTGACACTCTGAAGTCAGGACACCAAGTAGCTTTTGTTGCCCCTCCTAAATAAGATGCCACTCTCTGATGCAGCTCGTTCCAATGGGAAACTAAGCTGAGGCTCTCCTGAAGAGTATCCGTTCAACCTCCAATGGCTTTAACTACATAAGCAGGAGTAATGGCTGGATGTGTGATAGCGTCTGCAGAATATAAGTCCTTTTTGAGGGAAGTTCCATTGTCCTGTCTGTTGGATCCCAAGGGATGCCGAATATGGACTAGGAAGGGTAGCGTTCTTGACTAGGCAGGCCATGTGAGTATCCACAGAGGAGGAGGCTCATTAAGCCTGGTCCACAGCAGGTAGAGAATTGAAGGAGGCAATGTGCTTAGAAACCTTCAGGTTCCTATTAGGGCGAGCCCTCCGTAGAAGGTCCACACGTGGTGCAAAAGATGTGAATTCCACAGAAACCATCTACCGAAGCTTGAAAAACGAAGCTCTAGACTTAGGGGTCTGTAGCCTACCGCATCTGGTATTCCTAGACGACCAAGTACTAACCAAGGCCTGACACTGTTTAGCTTCTGAGATCAGATGATATCGGGTGTATTCAGGGACGTGTGCCGTAGACCTTGGCAACTTTGAAGTGAAAAACAGCACTTATCCCGTTAAACTGGGCGGCTACATCTAGCTGCGGTATGGGATAGACGAAGGTCTCGCCTGAAATATTAGACATAGTGTCCCAGTGAACTGAGGAACTTCAGATTACCGGAAAGGAACGCAGCATTATCTAGACTGTCGTCTGAAGTGCGGTTCCTGTCCAGCCTCTGCTGGAAAGATGCAGACATCTGCATTTAAAGCTAGAAGGGCTGCATCCATGGCTCCTAAGGCAGAACGCTATAAGGTACCCAGTTAGGCCCCAGAAGGGATACTAGTAGGGAGGGCAGGGCCCTGGGGTTGCCAGTCTGTGTGACAGACACACTCTGACACTGCAGAGGATGTCCAACTGCAACCTTACCTATAAGAGAGGTAGTCCAGGCCTGTTCAAGGTGGCATGGCTGACTGATACTCTGGCTGCGAATATGCGAAACACTGGACACAGAGCCCCTCGTGGTACAGTGTCTGATAAGAAATTACAGAGGTACGAGTCCTGCAGTTACACAACACTGAAGCACCCCCATCCCTAGGTGTTTTTTGCCCTTGGAAAATCTGGTAAGTAATCCAGGGCAGTCCCCACACACCAGTTAGGTAAACTACTGTGTGCAATAAAAGGGGGAGTGCAATGAATGTGGTCTCCCACACTGGCGGTAACATCCCCTGCAGCGCGGCTCCTTGTAAGCAGGAAGCCGCTCTTACCTTCCCCGGCATCCGGCTGTGGATCCCTGGAGTGTGCTGGGGGACCGGCCGAGGTCACTGCCCCGCTCGCCAGTGCCGTGACCCCCAGCGCAGGGGTTCACTGGAGTGGCAGTGAGGGCGTCCTATAGGACGCCTAGTGTTGCCCGCTCATACAAAAATATAGATAATATAAATGAAAATTAAAGAAAAGAAGCTGAGACTGCAGAGTAGTCTCTAACATGTGCCTTGCTCCAGCCAGGCACCAAACTGAACTGGCCTGCCTGAGGCTGGGGGCAGGGTATAGGGAGGGAGGAGCTGTGGCTGCTGGGAGCAGAAGAACTAGTTGGTGACCAGACTCATCCTGCTTCACCCTATACCCATGGTCTAAGCCTGTGTCCTCTATGGAAGTGTGAAGAAAAAAATTACATTATGGATTTCATATGCTCCGTTAGACATATTTACCTCAACTCTGCAGACGTCTGACAGAGAAATCGGCTCCACCTTTAACGTCGGTTTATCCTCAACAATAGTCTCTACTTGAAGCAGCAGCCGGCCACAATAAGCCACACCTTCTTCCTGATATATCCACAAGAGAAATTCCAATGAATGGTAGGGAGCATAATACAAGGAAAAATGTTTCTTATTTCCAGTCTCCAATGGTGTAGCTAACTAATAACTGGAAAACACATAATGGGTAAGGGCATACTAGAGTTACTCATTCTGCAGAAACATTCATATGCCCAGTCACATATGACGAAGAAGTGTTTCCAGTGAACAACATAGGTATAAAAGACTCAGGTATGAATTAAAACTATATTAAGACTCTTTTGTTACAAATTAATGCTGTACCACAAAGTCAGTCTGTCCTACTTATTTGCATCTAGGGTTGGGATGAAGGCTCCATGACCAGGGGATGGCATCTCACTCAGACATCTCAAGGTTGGCTAACAGGAGACAGTACTAGCATGCATTATTTCCCTTTGTATGTTATGTGTATGTTCCCATTGCAAAATATGCTCCCATTACCTGTATGGTGCAGTGTTACTTCTTTCTTAAAAGTGCAATTATCTTGATCATGTGCTTTATCCTAACAATCCCTGTTATATTATAAAATCAGATCAATATTATGTTCCCATGTAAAGGGTACCTATAGGTGGGCTGTAAGCTGGAGGTAGTGGGATAGTATGGACGATAGGGTGGGATAGTAGTCGCCAGTTAACCCTGTGAAAGGTCTGTAAATTACCTAGACAAAATAGCCAAATAGCGCCCCAGCATCCAGACAGTTTTAGGGATTTAAGGCTATGCCATCTATAAGAAAAGGTGCCTGATATAATAGGCTTAAAATGACTGAATCTTCTCTTTGTTAATTGTCGCATATTTATGTCATCTATCCAGTAACTTCCATTCCTTTCTTTGGCTGATCTAAAGAATGGGCAGCAGTACATTGGGATGCCTTCTTCCCCAATTTATGAAACAAACAATAGGGAGCTGACTGAGTAATTAAATGGCACAGCTCGTTCACCCAAAAATGGAACAACCATTATGTAGTAGGGGTGTCTACATCTAGGAGGAGGAGATTGACAAAAGTTAATATTAGACTGTCTGGCCTCCCAGAGGTGAAGAATGAGACATCCCAGTAATCTGCCCTGACATAGAGCCATTCCAAGAAAACAAGATTTGCAATTGCTTCTTTCTTAACCCTCTTTAACCATGTACATCGAGATGTTCTGATCTCTCTCACCTTTCCTTGGTTGAGGCTTTGCTGATTATTTTGTGCTCTAACAAATTCATTAGAACTTCCGTAAAGAGTCAGAAAACTTGTCCCAAAGGTTGGCAGGAAGCCTCTGTTTTCTCCTGCTGAGAGGATAAAAGGAGCAAAGAAAGGAAAAAGAAAAACAGGAATACAGCTGGCCATACATCGTGTTTCAGTTGTTCAGCAGAAATGCTACAAAACTTAAAGCAAAACTCCATACTGTCACATGATTGGGCTGATTGACTGCAAACAAAGCCCAATGTGATCTAAAAGTTAGATGGGTTTCTACATGGTCAGAATAAAATGTACCCGATTAGATTTTGATCAAATTAACTTCTCATCTTGGCCTCACACACAGTTTGGGTCTAAATCTGTCTAGGGCTCGGTACACACTTGGCCGATATCAGCACAATTTGTCATATTGGCTAGTGTTTACGTACTATTGTGCGCTCCCACGGGTCGTATGCGGCGGCTTCCGGTCGGCCGTGCTGCATGGCCAACCGGAAGATATAGCATGCAATTTGGTGCCAATCGTGTAGCTTGTATGGCCAACAGGACGAACAGATGATATGTTGGTCCAATTTGGCCAATTTTGACATCATATTTTGCCAGTGATCATTGTAGTGTGTACGGGAGCAGTGATAAATCGTATACAATCAAACAAAATAATGTATCGTTCGCAATATTGCAGTGTGTACGCTCAATATCGGTTGTTCTGGTCTCAAGGGAAATTGGATGTAATATCGGTCCAATTACAAGTCGTTCAGGTTTGTACCCACCCTAAATTTGAAAATGCCCAGTTTAGTAATTACTCTATAGGACAAAAGAATTTGCAAAAGGGAAACACAATAAAATCTTTAAAAGTAAAATGAGTTACATGGTGGGAATATGAAGAGAATGACTGGGAAAGTGGAGACATATTACCAGGGAATATGCTAAGGTGAGTAACAGTAACAAATACTGCCACTACGGCCCTAACAGTGTAGAGTTTGTATATTCTCCCTGTGCTTGCGTGGGTTTTCTGCCCATGTGTTCCGGTTTTCTCCCACATTCCAAAAATTAAGAGTTATGGTATAATATACCTTTGTTAACTCTTTTACTTCGAGGTCCACAGAAGTTACCTTGGGGTATGTGGTTGGAGTGATCCAGGCACCAAACAGTTAAAAGCTTTAGCTCCCAAGATGCACTGGGTCCTCCTCCATATACACCCCGCCCCTGGCTACAGGCATTTTGTTTGTTATCAAGCCCAAAGCAGGAGAAGGAAAAAATGAGAAGGAAGGACAATTGTAGCTCAGAAACACTCTCTCTAGGAAGAGGGTATTATAGAAATACAAAAAAAAAAAGACTACCCAATAACAACAGGTGCGTTAGGGTGGGTGTCCTGGACCTCAAAGAAACAGAGTTAACAAAGGTATGTTATACCATAACTATTAATTTCTTCTTTGGGGTCCATAGGGTCCACAGAAGTTACCTTGGGGATGTCCCAAAGCAGTTCCCTTAAGGGTGGGGACGCTCCTGTTTAGTAGAAAGGAGAATCCGACGCCCAAAGGAAGCATCCTGAGAGGCAAATATATCAAATGCATAAAATTTTACAAAAGTGTGGCCGGAAGACCACATGGCTGCCTTGCACAATTGTTCAGCAAAGGCACCACAAAGAAACGCCCACGATGGTCCCACGGATCGAGTAGAATGTGTTGTCACTGTGTTTGGAACAGACAGATCAACTTGTGTACCCTTGAGAAATTGTCAAACGAAGCCAGCTAGCCAGAGTATGTTTGTTAGCTGGCCAGCCTCGCTTATGACAGCCAAACAACATAAAAAGAGAATCCGATTTCCTAAAGTAGTTGGTGCGATCCACGTAAATACGTAGGGCACATACAACATCCAGAGAAGCTTCACCCCTAGAAAGGCCTGAAGACTGGAACCACAATTTCTTCATTTACATGAAAACTGGGTACAACCCTTAGGAAGGTGTTGAAGCTTAATTTATAAGTAAATTATATTTTACATAATTCCATATTTACATGAGCTTTATAGTGAATACATCTCATGAAATTCAATATGGCCTTTGTACAGCCATTTTGCTTTGTACAAACTTAGCAATATTAAGTAAAATGAGTTGAGATGTCTAAGGACAACTCCCTATGAAAGTGTTTATCAGAAGAATTGTACAAGAGCTTGTCCATTTATGTATAATTCTGGGCTAGAGAAATATACAAACTAAATAGAGTGATACGAGAACACAATCTATTGCCAAAGAGAGAGGCCACAAGAACAAACTTTGTCTAATCTGATGAATGTTATATTTAAATATGCTTGCATAATGTGGAATAATGTAGAATGTTCTAGACGGATGATTTCAGTGGGTGTACAGTGGGCGTATTACCTGAAGATTGTAATAGAAAGATATAAAAAACCCTGTAATGAAGGAAATCATTGTTATTTGCTCCATTATAACCCTGGGGGATATGTGCTCCCAGTTAAGGGCTAGATCTATTTATTTAATTAATTAATTAATTAATAAATGACAAATTCTTAAGTGTACTGGATTGGAGTCTATATTACTTTATGCAACAATGGAACACCTGGTAAAAGTTAGTTTTAGACAAAGGTAACCCGCCCTGGTACGAAGAATAGCTCTATCCTGATGAAAAATCAAAAAGGGACAGCGACAAGAAAGAGCTGCCAAATCAGAGACCCTACGGGCAGAGGAGATAGCCAGAAGAAAAACTGTTTTCCCTGTCAACCACCTAAGGTCTACTGATTTCAGGGGTACAAATGGGGGAGCCTGTAGAGCCCTGAGAACCAGAGACAAATCCCACGGAGCTACCGGAGGGACAAAGGGAGGCTGAACCCTCAGAACACCCTGAAAAAATTTCCTAACATCAGGCAGTCGGACGATCCTTCGCTGAAACCAAAATGAGAGTGCAGATGCCTGAACCCTCAAGGTGGCCAGACGGAGACCCCAGTCTAATCCAGCCTGAAGAAAAGCAAGTACTCGAAAGATCCTAAACACTCCAGGATCATATTTTCTATGTTTACACCACTGAAAATACGAGTGCAGAACTGTAATAAATGCGGGCCAAGGAAGGTTTCTGTGCCCTAAGCATCGTCTGAATTACAGAACTAGAAAAACTCTTGGCTCTTAAGATGGAAGTTTCAAGAGCCACGCCTTCAAAGACAGACGGGGAAGGTTCGGATACAGGCAGGGACTCTGTGTTAAAATAGTATTACTGTTCCGCCCTCCTGCTTGAATTTCCTGATGACCCTTGGGAGAAGGGAAAATGGAGGAAACAGGTATGCTAGCTTGAAGAATCCAATTCACTGCTAGAGCATCCACAAATTTAGCTGAGGGATCCCTGATTCTGGACCCATACCTGGGGACCCTGTGGTTGTGGCCTGAGACCATGAGGTCTACCTCTTGTAGTCCCCACCTGTCCACAAGGCTCTAGATTACTCTCCAGAGAGCCCACTCTCCAGCGTGTATATCCTGCCAATTTAGGAAATCCGCTTCCCAGTTGAGGACTCCTGGTATGAACACTGCTGAGATTGCTGGAAGATGACATTCTGCCCAGACCAGAATGTTCGATACTTCTGCCATGGCAGCTTGACTTAGCATGCCTCCCTGATGGTTGAGGTAGGCTACTGCGGTTGCATTGTCGGACAGTACTTGGACAGGCCTGCCCTTCAGTACATCTTGTGCCTGAACAAGTGCTCTGAACACTGCATGTACTGTAGTTCCAGGATGTTTATGGACAGGAAACTTTCCCTGGTTGGCCATCTTCCCTGAAATGTGTGCCGACCTGTCACTGCTCCACATTCGCCGAGGCTGGCATCGGTAGTGAGGAGCACCCAATCTGGAATCCAGAATGGGCGACCCCTGTTCAGACGAAACGTCTGCAACCACCATGACAGGGACAGCCGCAGCTCTGGAGAAAGACGGATTGTCTGTGACTTTATTGAGTGGTACTCCCCGTTCCTGCGGGAGAGGATTAGTTATTGCAGTGGTCTGGAGTGGAACTGGGCATTGCACCGCTGAGTGAACAGACACTGACTGGTTGTGGAGAAACCTGCAAATCCACAACTGAAGTGCCACAATCTTGTCTTCTGGCAGATATATCCTCTGCTCCAGAGAATCTAAACATGTACCTAAATGCACCATCTGTTGTACTGGAAGAAGCGATGGCTGCTTCCAATTTATGATCCAGCTATGTCTGTGTAGACAGGCAATTGTCAGTCTGAGATGATGCTGCAACACCTGTGGAGATTGTGCCAATATTAGGAGATCATCCAGGTATGGCAGTATTCTGACTCCCTGGTGCCTGAGGCAGGTCGTCATTACTGCCATTATCTTGGTAAACACCCGAGGGGCTGTTGACAAACCAAAAGGCAGCGCCTGAAATTAGAAATGTTCCTGCAAAACAGCAAACCGCAGAAACCGTTGGTGGGATGGTGTAATTGGCACATGCAGATATGCATCTTGAATGTCCAAGGACACCATAAAATCCCCTGGTTCCATTGCCAACACAATTGACCGAAGGGTTTTCATACGGAACCTGGGCAACCGGATAAACGTGTTGAGACTTTTTAGATACAGAATAGGCCGGTGAGATCCATTAGGTTTTTGGATCAAAAATAGGTTGGAATAATAACCCTTTCCTAGTTGATTCACTGGAATCCGGATTATTACCCCCGACTCAAGCAGGAAATGAATGGCCTTTTAGAGGGCCAAGGCCTTTGCAGACTTCTCTGATGGAGTTGTGCAGAAGAATCTCTACGGGGGACTTCTCCAGAAAGTAAGAGCGTACCCCTGAGAGACCACCTCACAAACCCAGGCATCTGTTGCCGTGAGATGCCAGGTGTCCGAAAACTAAAGAAGTTGGCCTCATACCTTGGGATTTCCCAGGGGGAGACCGTCCCGTCAGGCCACGGGTTTATCGTCTGACCTGGAAGCCGGACGTCTGTTTGGCCAAGGTTTCTTAGATTGCGGTCTCTTACGAGAAGACTGACCCCTTGCTTTTCCTTGTGGCCGAAAGGCTTGAAAGGACGACTGCCTACAGTAGGTCTAGGAGAAGATGTTGAAGGCAGATGAGCTGCCTTGGAGGCTGCTACTATAGCTACAATCTTATCCAATTATGTGTTAAACAGAATCCCTCCCATAAACAGAAGGGATTCCAAGGCCTTCTTGGACCCTGCATCTGCTTTCCAATCCCTTAGCCATAGGGCTCTGCAAGCCACAACTGAGGCAGCTGAAGCCTTAGAGGACAGAATACCGGCTTCCAATGCTGCCTCTCCTAGATAGGAGGCAGCCTCCTTAATATAGGAGATAATTGTCAGCTGCTCTCTGGAAGCCTCTGGAAGTGTATTTTCCAGTGCCTTTGTCCATTCCTCAATGGTCTTAGAAACCCAGGCAGTAGCCATGGCCGGGCGGGTAACAGCTCCTGACAGAGAAAAGACTGACTTGAGACAGACTTCAAGTCTCCTATCTGTGGAATCCTTAAGGGAGGATGCAGATGGTATGGGCAATGTGGCGCTCCTGACCAGATGTGCCACATGTGTGTCTACCATTGGTGGAACTTCCCACTTAGTGCACTTGTCTGGTGGGATGGGGTATAAGGCTGTAACCTTCTTTGTAACATGGAATAGTCTATCTGGAGAACTCCATGCTTCTCCCATAAGTTCAGAGAGGTGCTCAGATTTGGGAAATTCAGTGATAGGAAGAAGCAGACCGCTTTCTGGTTTTAGGATGTACCGGCCTAGCTGCCTGCAGTGCTTGCTGAAATGCAGCAGAGGACGAAGTCATACACTGACCTGAGTGGGCATAAACATCCATCCAGGATGGATGCATAGGGGGCATAAACATAGTTGGTTGTAGCTGCTGAGGGTACCCCATAATAGGGGCAGGGGTAGGAGCAGATAACCGGTCTACAACCTGTGGCATGATCTGGGAAACGGAAGCCCAAGGGGGTTCCTGCCCAGGAGCTGGTATATCTGACTGATGTGGTGACTCCTTATAACAGTGACCACATAATCCATTCTGCGTGAAATCCTGAGGGAATAACCCCGCTTTACAATGTTTCACACCCACAATAACCCACACACCTGTAGCAGAGGGCTTATGAGTAGAAACAGCAGTGATAGCTATAACTGACAGTCATTCAGAATAAAGGCAGTATAACACACAGCAGATTTCACCAGTCACATGCAATGCAAATAATATGCAAAATATATATATATGCAGTAAGCTCTTAGTCAACTATGAACAGCACACAAGGTTAAGTTGGATATGGAGCTTTGTATAACCTGGCCACCTAAGGAGAGGTATACAGGGAGACTGACCAAACCTCCTGAGATTGCAGCCACCAAGAGCACCTGAAAGTGGTCTCTGGCTGTCTCATATACAGGGAGGCTGGGCAGGGCAACCCAGACGTGGGAAACCCCGCATCTGGACCAGTGTCTGGGTAGGAAAAATTCTTATGTTATTATAACTTTGTTTCATGTATATTAATAAATGTGCCCTATGATAATTGTGCTGTACAGAAGCGGATTATTCCTAGGGGTATGGTCCATGAGTTTCTGTTTAGGTAAAGGCCATTTTAACTATATCCTGTTCTAAGCACTAATCTGAAGTAACAGGACGATCTGCACTAGATGTTTTTCTTTTTTCTTTTGCATGTTGAGGTCTAAAAACAAATTATACTTCACCATTCCTTGAAGAAGAAAAAAATCAAGGAAAAGACATTACTGATATGTTTACTGATATCACTTGATTCTGTTTATAATGGGCGCTAGGGTGTGATACCTACCTTTTTTTTGTCTACATAATTTTACGTATAAACTGTAATATTTTTATTTTTTTAAACAACACTAATTTTCTCCCCCTCTTCCTTTAATGGACCACATGCATTGCTTGGCAAACAATAGAATCTGATCTGTTATTACAGATCAGTATATCTTTCTTTGCTTGATTATACTGCCTTAACTTACTGCGATTAATGTGCAGCCTTTTAAAAGGTTAAATAGCCATCCTTATGCTGTGCTGGGGATACTGACAGTTAATAGGGAGGGGTGAAGGTGACAGTGACGGACCTGCAACAAGCACGGGCTTGGGTAATTAGTATCCGCTCCCTCCTCCTCACACCACTTAACCCTGGGTATTGAAAGTGGTGTGAGGAGCCTGGCACTTTAAGAAAACTGAACAGTTTGAAGCTTGGCCCCTCCCCCTCCATACCCCTGCAGCATAAACTGTCAGTTATTTATACTAAAGTCCAAAAAGTCAGAAGTGAAACAAAGGAGAGAGAGAGAGAGAGAGAGAGAGAAAGGAGCAAATATACAACACAGTAGGAGTCCCTAATGGGACTTAGCAACTAGAACTAACAAAACTGAAATTAACATGGAGGGACCGAAAATGAAATAAGCGTTGAGAGGGCGTCCAATGTCCCCCATGAATTCAGAGAAAGGGATTTAACAATAAGTGCAAAAATCCAGCTTTCTCATTCATTCATGGTGGACACTGGAACATTCCAAAGCTGTTCTTCAAGGGTTGGAGCGCGCTAACACAGTGCGAAGTACCTTATGTCTAAAGCTACGACTAAAGCTGGAACCAAACATATCAAATTTTATCAAATGTAGCAAATAACAGACGAAAAGGTGGCTGCTCTGCACAACCAATCAGTGGAAGCACCATGCCTTGCTGCCTAGAAAGCCCCCATCGAGCGAGTGGAATGCACTGTTAATTAAGGCGGCACTGGCTCGCCTGAAGCGATTTAGGCTTGATGAATCACAGTTGCAATCAAGTGAGTGATGGTTTGCTTAGTAAATGGCAAACCTCATTAAAGCCAGATACCTTAATTCAGGGTGTTGACACAGACCTTGAGAGAGAAGGCCTGGTTGTATTGGAAGGCGCAAAGTTGGGGACTACAGCATTCCTAAAATGTTGGAGTACCATGCCCTCCTGGGACAATCCAGGGCCATGAGGACAATTGTGACCTTTACCCATTTTACCCTTTTCAGAACTTTCGGTAACACTGCTAAAGATGGGAGTACGTAAATTAGACAAAAATTCTAAGGTGCTACTTGGGCATCTACCAAAATAGCAGCCAGATCCCTTGTTCTGGAGCAGTATTGTGTAACTCTGTGGTTGTGCCGAGACGCCATCATGTTGATTTCCTGCATTCCCCACTGATCTACTAGGAGTTGGTATACATCCGGGTAAAGAGACCATTCTCCTGGGAGCAGATCCTGCCTGATCAGGAAAATCTGCTTCACAATTTTTATCTGCAATTGCCTTGAGTGGAACCTGAAAGGAACTGCCTCGAAAGCAGACCCCATCTTTCCCAGGACAAAGATATTTTGTCTGATAATTAATTGAACCATGGCCTGCAGAGACTGATTTTTTCTCAAGAGAGATAAACCCTCTGGGAGTAGGTATTGAAAATCATGTTCAAGAACACCCATCTCGGAGATGGTACAAGGTTGGATTTCTTGAAATTACTAATACATCTGAGAGAAGGTAGAACCTCCCTTGTCAACCAGACATGAGAAAGGTATACCTGTGGAGACCGAGCCTCCAAGAAAAGGTCATCCAAGTATGAGCTGATGGTCACTCCGAGTGACTAAAGGTGAGCCATCATGACTGACAAAACCTTAGTGATCACTGGCAGAGCAGAAGCAAGTCCAAAGGAAAACACACAAAATTGATAAAGATTGAGGTTCATACATCAGTATAAGGAGGTAAGTGTCTCCTACTTCATACCCTGAATGACTGATCACAGGTACTCAATCTTGAAAGTCTGCATAGCGATATGATGGCTTCGGGACTTGAAATGTAGTATAGGGCGGAAGAACACATCTAATTTCTGGACAACAAAAAGATATGAAACATTACATTTGCAGAACCGGAGAGATGACTGCGCTATCGGTTAAAATCCATTCTGCATTCAGCAAAGCATGACTCTTGATTCAGCCTGAAGGAAGCCCAGCGGTAAAAACAGGGGGGGGGTAATTGGGATAAAAGAATCTAGTTTGTAACCCATTGAAACGACATCCCTCACCCAAGCGTCATTAACTGCAGCCAACCAACGATCCTTGAAAAAATCAGAGTTATGGTAGACTTATCTTTTCTTCGAGGTCCATAGGGTCCACCGGGATAATATGGGGAATATTATGGTTGGAGACCAGGCACCAAACAGTTAAAGCTTCAGCTCACAGTATACCTCAGGGTCCTCCTCCACATATACCCCGCCCATAGCCATAGGACTTCAGTTTAGTTAACAAGCCTCAAGGCAGGGGAAGGAAAGAGGAGAAGAGCAATCGTACACCAGAAACACTCTTACACAAGATGAGGGAATCTATGACCAAAAGAAAAAATTACCCATGCAGCCAGGTGCATCAGGGTGGGTGCCCTGTGGACCCTATGGACCTAGAAGAAAAGGAGTTATCTAGGTAAGTCTACCATAACTCTGATTTTCTTCTTCAGGGTCCATAGGGATCCACAGGAATACCATGGGGATGTCCCAAAGCAGTGGGGGTGGGGGGCGCCCCCGAGCAGAAAGCAGAACTCATCGCCCAAAGGAATCATCCTGAGAGGCAAAAGTATCAAAGGCATTGAACCTAAGAAAAGTGTGGACAGAAGACGACCAGGCTGCCTTGCACAATTGTTCAGCAGAGGCACCACTACTAAATGCCCATGATGGCCCTACAGACCGAGTAGAATGTGCTGTCACCATGCTTGGAACAGGGAGATCAGCCTGTGAGTACACCTGAGAGATAGTCATGACAAGCCATCTCGCCAGAGTCTGCTTATTAGCTGGCCATCCTCGTTTGTGAAAGCCATATAATACAAAAAGAGCATCTGATTTTCTAACAGAGGCCCTCATTCAGAGCCGTACGCTCTGAGCAGAGCGCACGCTCTGCATGAGGGCCGGGCTCCATTTTCGTGGAGCGTCCTCCTGGACGCTCGTATAGCTGTGGGTCACCACCCACAGGCTATACGAGCGTGCATTTTGATGGCCGCGATGGTCGTGACCATCGCGACCATCGAAATTGCGAGCCGGAGCCTGCGGTTGAGGTTTTCAACCGCAAGCTCCGGAGTGATTTTGGCTCTATCAGAGCCAAAATCACTCCCACTGACATCACTAGTGATGTCAGTGGGCCGGCTTCTGACGGGAGGCGTTCCCGTGGGAACGCCCCCGTCAGGGAGGCACGCCCCCGGCACGCCCACCAAAGGGGGCGTGCTGTCAATCAACATTGACAGCACGCCCCCTTTGATCGGACACAACGAGCGAAGGAAAGTCCTTCGCTCGTCGTGTCTGGCGCATGCGCACGACGGAGCTCCCTCCGTCGTGCGCATGCTCAGTGCAGACCATCGAACCACTTGCGAGCGGACAGCCGCTCGCGAGTGGGTCTGAATCAGGCCCAGAGTTTGTATGCTCCACATAGATATGGAGAGCACGAACTACATCCAGGGAGGCTTCACCTATAGAAAGATCTGGAGCCTGAAAAGCTGGAATAACAATTTCTTCATTCACATGAAAACGGAACACTACCTTAGGAAGGTAATCCTCCCTTGCTGCCAAATCAGAGACTCTGTGAGCAGAAGAGATATCGAGAAGAAAAAGTATCTTCGCTGTCAACCACTTCAAATCTACAGAATCTAGAGGTTCAAATGGGTGAGCTTGTAGCCCCTTAAGAATCAAAGAAAACCCCACGATGATACCGGTGGAACAAAAGGAGGCTGAATTCACAGAACTCCTTGGAAAAAAATTCTAACATCTGGTAATGAGGCAATCTTCCTCTGGAACCAGACTGATAGTGCAGAAACTTGCACTCTCAAAGTAGCCAGGCGGAGACTACGGTCTAAACCTACCTGGAGAAAAGCCAGTATCCAGGAAATCCTAAACACCTTAGGATCATACTTTCTGTGTGAACACCACTGACCAAACTCTGTAATAGATGCAGACAGAGGCAGGCTTCCGTGCCCTAACATTCGTTTGAATTACAGAATTGGAAAAACCTTTTGCTCTTAGGATGGAAGATTCAAGAGCCAAGCCGTCAAAGCCAAACGACGTAAGCCCGGATGCTGGCAGGAGCCATGCGTTAGCAGGTCCTGCCATAGAGAAAGAGGATACGGACTGTCTATTGACAGATTCTGTATGTCGGTGAAACAATGACATCTGGGCCAAGCCAGAGCCACCAGTATTACTGTTCTGCCTTCCTGCTTGAATTTCCTGAGAACTCTAGGGAGGAGGGAGCTTGAAGTCCAATCTTACTGCCAGTGCGTCCACGAAGGCTGCTGATGGGTCTCTGGACCTGGACCCGTAACTGGGACCTTGTGGTTGAGACGTGACGCCATGAGATCTACTGTATCTTTGGTAGACCCCATTTGTTTACCAGGAGCTGAAACACTTCCGGATGGAGAGACCACTCTCCGGCGTGTATGTCCTGGCAACGTAGGAAGTCTGCTTCCCAATTGAGTACTCCTGGTATGACTATTGCCGAGATGGCCGCAAGATGACGTTCTGCCCAAATTAGAACCCTTGTCACTTCTTTCATGGCTGCGTAACTTCTTGTGCCAACCTGATGATTGAGGTAGGCCACTGTTGCATTGTCGGACTGGATCTGGACCGGCTTGCCCTGGAGCAGGTCCTGCGCCCTGACAAGTGCTTTGTATACTGCTTGCAGTTCCAGAAGGTTTATGGGCAGAAGACTTTCCTGATTTGTCCATCTTCCCTGAAAGATGTAATGACCTGTCACTGCTCCCCATCCATAAAGACTGGCATCTGTGGTGAGAAGCACCCAATTTGGAATCCAGAATGGGCGCCCTTTGTTCAGATGATCCTTTCTCAGCCACCACAGGAGGGATTGACAAACTTCTGGAGTAAGAAGGATCCTCTGGGTCCTTATTAGATGATACTGTCCAGCCTGGAATGGAACTGAGCATACCCCACCATGTCGAAGGTGGATACCATTGATCCCAGGACCTGTATTGCTAACAGAATGCATACCCTTTGCTTGCATAGCAGTTTGCGTATTCACAACGATAGGGCCACAATCTTGTCCTCTGGCAGAAACACTGTCTGTGCCCGAGAATCCAGAAGAGCTCCCAGATGTACCATTTGCTGTGTTGGAGAAAGTGATGATTTCTTCCAATTGATAATCCGGCTCTGCTTTTGTAAGCAGGCTATGGTCAGTTGAAAATGGTTTTGTAAAACATCCGGTGTCTGTGCCAATATCAGAAGGTCGTCCAGATATGGCAGAATTCTGACTCCCTGGCGCCTGAGATAGGCCGTCATGACTGCCAATATTTTGGTAAATACCCAGGGAGCCGTAGATAGGCCAAAGGGTAGAGCCTGAAATTGGTAATATTGCTGAAGGTCAGCAAACCGTAAAAATTGCTGGTGAGATGGTTTAATAGGAAAATGCAGATATGCATCCTGAATGTCCAGGGAAACCATGTAATCCCCCGGCTCCATTGCCAAAATAACTGATCGGAGAGTTTCCATATGAAACTTGGGTACATGGATAAACCTGTTGAGGGTATTTGGATTTAGTATAGGGCGATAAACCCCATTCGATTTCTGAACCAGAAATAGATTGGAATAATAATCTCTTCCTTGTTACGACACAGGAAACGGGATTATTACCCCCGCCTGCAGCAGGGAGCGAATGGCTTTCTGAAGGGCCAAAGCCTTGATAACATCTGCTGGAGGATCTGTGCAAAAAAACTTCTGGGGAGGATGCCTCCTGCAAGTGAGGGCATACCCCTGAGAGACCACTTCTCAGACCCAGGCATCTGTTGTTTGACGCCAACAATCCGCAAACTGAAGATTTCGGCCTCCCACCCTGGAATCCACCTGGAGGAGGCCCGCCCCATCAGGTAGAAGGTTTGTCGTCCTGCTTAGAAGCTGGACGTCTTGCCGGGCCAGACCTCTTACTTTGTCGCTTTGATATTCTGCAAAAACTAGATGTCTTAGAGGAAGGCTGTTCCCTTGCTCGTCCCTGAGAACGGAAGGACTGAAAAGAAACCTGCCTCAACTTTATAGTCGTCGTAGATGGCAGACCTGCTGACTTAAAGCCGCCAGAGTAGCTATTATTTTATCCAACTCTGCTCCAAAAAGTACTTAGAAGCATAGAAAGGTAAAACTTCCAGCGCCTTCTTTGATCCTGTATCAGCTTTTCAGGATCTTAACCAAAGGGCCCTGAGTGCCACTACTGAAGCTGCTGATGCTTTAGAAGCTAAAATTCCAGCATCTACAGCAGTTCCTCCCAGATAGGAAGCTGTTTCCCGTAAATGGGAGATATACATCATCTTTTCTCTGGTAGCATTTGGTAGAGAATTTTCCAATGCTCCCAATCATTCTTCAACAGCATTGGCTACCCAGGCTCCAGCCATAGCTGCAGGGGCGTTTCTAGAGAGGAGGGGGCCCAGTTGCAGTCTCCATCACGGGCCCCCTCCTCTCCATCCGGCAGCGCAATGAGCGGTGAGCAGCCAGTGCCGCACTTATAGACTCTGGGCACTAGAGTGTGCCCAGAGCCTATAGCGCATGCGCAGGTCACCAGGAAAATGGCCGCACCGTTTTTCCAGCCATTTTTACAGCGCAAACACCGGCGCCTACGTGGGACTCCGGAGAGGTAAGTATAATATGGGTGCAGGGTGTGCGAACCCAGGGACCCGTGTGCACTGCACACCCTGCACCCATTATAAATACGCCCCTGCATAGCTGGACAAATAACAGCTCCAGATGATGAAAATATTGTTTTTAGACATGCTTCAATCTTCTTATCCGTGGAATCCTTCAGGGAAGATGCTGACAGAATAGGCAATGTAGCATTTTTTATAAAATGGAATGATGAACCGCGCTAAGGTGACAATAATGGTTATAAATAGTATATCCAATTACGTTGATCTATCTAGAGATCATCCCCAAAGTATCAATATATATCAACATGCATCTTATAATTCAGTATACTTATATAATAAATAAAAGTATGACTGTATACGGCTTGGATTGAGAAAAACAAATAATCATTTATTGCTGCATATTAAAACATAAAATTACGTATAATGCATTGAATAAATATTCATAGGAAAATGTATAAATATGAAAATAGACCGAAGAGAAATTCCAATGAAAAAGAATTCCTGGATTGTGTCCTGTTAAAAAGTTATAATCCAAATGGCAATCAATAATAGATAATATAGTCATTGGCCTCAAATAGTAGGATCCGGAATAATGTCCAGCTCTGAGAATAATTTTAGGCCATACATGATTTACATGAAACAAGCACAGAGGGCTGCCCCTCCTGTATCCCTTTATCTTTTGACATGTTCAATAAAGGCAATAATTGCAATGTTATCTTAATGAATGTGAAGTACTCAGAGAAAAATCTATACCTCAAGAGGATGGAGATAAAAAACAGTGATAGTTATAACTCACAGACAGAAATAAAAGACACTGTCAATACAACAGCTAGCAAACAGTCACATACAATTACAATCTACTCTAAATCAACTACACAAACACAAAGGAATGGTAGGATGTAGAGCACTAGGAGAGGGAGAGGTATACAGGGAGAAACCCTCCTGAGACCAACAGCTACAGGGTGCACTGAGCGTGGACCGTGAGCATCTCATACACACTTGGATGGTAGGCGATGCAACCCAAACGTGCAAAACCCTTCATAGGGACTGCGTCTGGGTCGGGGGAGAGGCTGCCGGGGTAGAGCCTACCTCCCTTAAGCTGCGTTAACCAGCCGGGGAAGCTGGCCTCGTGGCAGCAGAAGCATCTGCTGCCGATCCCCGGCGTCAGATGACACGGCCTCGGTGGTGTAGTGAGGACACGGACAATCCTGGGCCCTGACTGCAGTGGCTTCTGGTGCGTCTCTGACACCAGAAGCAAGGACTGCCGCGCACGATTCCCTGTGAGCGAAGAATCGCCTTACCTGACATCTCTGTGCATCCGGTTGCAGTCCGGGTCGCAGCATTGCTGCTAGCAAGCACAGCCGCGACTCGCCAGCCCAGTTACTGGTGTTGCGGCCCGAAGGACGTAGATGGAGTCACAGTACATGCGTCTCAATTCAGACACTTAGTACTGCCAACCCAAAAACATAAAAATAAAATAAAAGCTTAGGACTGCCTGAGCAGTCCCGTTACAAAGGTGTGTCTTCATCCTGCCGCACCAAACGAACACCTGAAGTCTTATGGCTAGGGGCGGGGTATATATGGAGGAGGACCGAGGCATCCTTGGAGCTGAAGCTTTAACTGTTTGGTGCCTGGTGTCCAACCATAATATACCCATGGTATCCCTGTGGATCCCCATGAACCCTGAAGAAGGAATATATCAGATGGTTTCCCACCACCGAATCTCCTATGAGGGAAGAGATCCCATCAAGCTGAAGGCTTTTCGCCCTGCATGGCCTCAGGGTATCGAACATCCCCATCCAGCTTATCTCTGGCTCTGCATAATTTGAAAAAGGAGGAGGCATCGCTAGACATCACATGTGATTGTTGTCTCCCTAATGGACAAAAAGAAAGTTCTTGATAACGGGGTGTCGATGGCAAAAAGGAGCTCATACTCTCAGTATCCTGAGCAATTATTTTGTATAACTGTGGACCAAACAAGACATTTGGAATTGGCAAGCCAAGAACAGAGTCAAAGGGGCGTGGCCTAGCTGCTGAACATGGAGGAAGCAGGAGACAGGAGCTCCTGCTTTTAAAGCACAAATATAGTGCAATTTGGCTCCCTTTTGGGGATTTTATGCAGCAGCCCTTTGCCCTTACATCTGCCTGTACCTCCGGACGTGGAGTGGTGTCCCTGGACTGCACCCCGACGCTCCCGCTTGTGAGACCTACTGCCTGCACAGAAGCCACGGCCTAAATTTGCGGGACTCCCCGGTGGTCTCATACGCGGCGCTTTCCGCGACCTAGCGGCGGATCTCAAGCGGGGCCATCTCCCTTCCCTGCCCGCCGAGTGGCCTACCCGGGTATGACATCGGTGCTTCCCCGCACTGCTCCGGGGCTGGCTGCTCACCTCTCTGTTGGGAGCCTTCCTGTTGCTCCTCCGTTGGCGGCCGCCATTTTGGAGGACGGATTCCGGCTCTGTGAGCGCTGCTCCCCGCATCCCTCTCTGCTATACCCGCGGTGAGTGACCTGTCAGCTGGCCTGGGGTCTATGCTCTCCCTCCTTTGCTGGGCTGGGTGTCTGAGTGCAGAGTAGGAACTCATAGCTCCTGAGGCATTTATAACATACTCTCTTCACTGACCACAGCTAATTTGGAACATTCATTTGTTTTTTGCTCTCTCAACTCTGCGCCCTCTGTTTTACATTTGACTCTCCATCCTGTTACCACCTTGCTGTGAATAACCAACAATACTCTTTATTTATTTTTTTTTTCTATTCTCCATATTTGCTATACATGGCTATGAGTGTATGTCATTTCTAATGGTCTCCAACAGTATCATTCTACTGCCATTGTGTGGCTAATGTGATATATTGCTTCAAAAGGAATTTCCTATACTCCAATATCCCCTCATGGAAGTGATAATTTTCTAATGTGAATATTTTCTCACCACCACCGCAACTACATAGCATATCCCCATTTTTCCTGAGATAACTTATAAGCTATTTTTTAAATTGGTCATATATCCAGTAAACAAGGGGCCTAAGAAGGCTCCTAAACCAGCTAAAGGTATCCCTCCGGTGAGTTTTTTCAAGACTGCATCTGCGAACACCCCACTGCCAAAGGACTCCGTACAATCTCCACGACTGCGAATGTCACAAGATAAATCTGCTTCTTCTCCTCCAGCTTCATCCACACATTCTCCCCCAGATGATGCTTCTATGGACGAACCTATCACTGTGCGGCGCATGCTGCAGCTCTTAGGTGATCTTAAGAAAGATATCACAGCCGAATTATCTTCTACTGTTGGGGAATTGAAGCATGATGTTGCTGAACTAGGTGGTCGTACGGACCTTCTCGAAAATAAGATGGGAGAGGTAGTCGCCTCCCACAATGACCTAATATCCGCTCATGAAACTACCCAAGCGGAACTCTCTGCACTTCGGGACAAAATGGCTGACCTTGAAGACGGGGTTCGCAGAAATAACCTTAAAATCCGTGGAATTCCGGAGTCAATACAGTTTTCGGAGCTTCCTGAGTTTGCTGTGACCCTATTCCAGAAACTAATCCCAGACATGCCTTCTTCACAATTTCTATTAGACCATATCCATCGTCTCCCTAAAGCTCGCAATGCCCCTGAAGCCTCTCCGCGAGACACTATTATGAGGATGCACTATTTCCATGTGAAGGAGCGTCTACTTCGTATATCTAGAGGCTGGATCTTCCTCCGATGTACTGGGCAACTTACAAATTTATGGAGATCTCTCCCCGGCTACATTAAATAAAAGAAGATCCTTCTCCAGCATCACATCAGCTTTACGTCAAGCTCAAATCCAATATAGATGGGGGTTTCCAACAAAACTTATTGTCACATACGATGGATCTACAAAAGTGCTATGTTCCCCGGAAGACTGTATGAAGGCTCTGGACCTTTGGCGGATCTCATACACTACGAAATCTACTGAACATATTCCTACAATCAGTTCTGATTGGTTCTTAGCAGGCAAAAACGGTTGACTGTTTTACGATCTACATTTCTCTATCTCAATTTCAATTATTGCGTCCATGTTTATGATGTCTCCTATATCGTGGTCGCTGGACATTTTATTGAAGTTTTCTGGTTTAGGCAGTTTTTTTAAACTCCAATTGTTTTTTCTATATGTTGCACAGATTTAGATTATGATAACTTTTCTAAATTTTATTAATTTTCAATATTGATTGATATAAGGTGTATATGCTTTAGTACCATCTTCTATATCTGTTATTGCTAAAATAGGATTAATTTTTTTTCCTTATATCTTTTAAGTAGTATTCGTCTTTTCAGATATATTTGGTGTGTGTTTTGCTATATTATTTTTGAGTGTTATTTGTTATATTGTTCCCAGGTGGTGGGAAACGTGTCACTACCCCCGTGGTTCTACCATTTTCGCCACTCTGTTTAGTGGCCCCTATGACTCCCGCTGTGGAGTCATTTCTATTTATATTCTCTTCTATTTTATTTTCTTTTTTGACCCAATTTACAGGCTCTATATTGCTTACCTTTTTTTTTTGTATCTTTATGCCAATGTTGATCAACCCAGGACAGATAGGATGTTCTTTCTCTGGTTACGCATGTTTTTAGATTTGTTAAAATGGTGAATCTTATGTCTATCAATGCTAAGGGTTTAATTTCCCCTCAGAAACGTAAGATTGCCCTCCGCTATTTTAGAACTCACAAAATGGATGTAATAGCGATTCAAGGAAACTCATTTTGCCAAGGATGCCTCTCCCGCTTTTTCTGACCCTCATTATCCGTATGGCTATTTTGCATCAGGTCCCACAAAGAAGAGGGAAGTGGCAATTCTTTTTCACCGCAACTGTAATTTTGTTTTAAAATCCCAAGTAGCAGACCTCTTGGGTAGATACAGTCAGGTGCATAAATATTGGGACATTGACAGAATTTTCATATTTTGGCCTCTATTCACCACCACAATGGCTTTGAAATGAAACAAACAAGATGTGCTTTAACTGCAGACTTTCAGATTTAATTTGAGGGTAATTACATCCAAATCAGGTGAACGGTGTAGGAATTACAACAGTTTCTATATGTGCCTCCCACTTTTTAAGGGGCCAAAAGTAATGGGACAAACTAAACAATCCTAAATCTAACTTTCACTTTTTAATACTTTGTTGCAAATCCTTTGCAGGCAATTACAGCCTGAAGTCTGGAATGCATAGACAACACCAGACGCTGGGTTTCATCCCTGGTGATGCTCTGCCAGGCCTCTACTGCAAATGTCTTCAGTTCCTGCTTGTTCTTGGGGCATTTTCCCTTCAGTTTTCCCTTCAGCAAGTGAAATGAATGCTCAAACGGATTCAACGTCAAGGGATTGACTTGGCCATTGCATAACATTCCACTTTTTAGCCTTAAAAAACTCTTTGGTTGCTTTTGCAGTATGCTTTGGGTCAATGTCCATCTGCACTGTGAAGTGCCGTCCAATGAGTTCTGAAGCATTTGACTGAATATGAGCATATAATATTGCCCGAAACACTTCAGAATTCATTCTGCTGCTTTTGTCAGCAGTCACATCATCAATAAATACAAGGGAACCAGTTCCATTGGCAGCCATACATGCCCACGCCATGACACTACCACCACCATGCTTCACTGATGAGGTGGTATGTTTTGGATCATGAGCAGTTCCTTTCCTTCTCCATACTCTTCTCTTTCCATCTGGTACAAATTGATCATTGTCTCATCTGTCCATAGGATGTTGTTCCAGAACTGTAATGGCTTTTTTAGATGTTGTTTGACAAACTCTAATCTGGTCTTCCTGTTTTTGAGGCTCACCAATGGTTTACATCTTGTGGTGAACCCTCTATATTCACTCTTGTGAAGTCTTCTCTTGATTGTTGACTTTGACACATATACACCTACCTCCTGGAGAGTGTACTTGATTTGGCCAACTGTTGTGAAGGGGTTTTTCTTCACCAGGGAAATAATTCTTCTGACATCCACCACAGTTGTTTTCCGTGGTCTTCCGGGTCTTTTGGTGTTGCTGAGCTCTACGGTGCGTTCTTTCTTTTTAAGATTGTTCCAAACAGTTGATTTGGCCACACCTAATGTTTTTGCTTTCTCTCTGATGGGTTTGTTTTGATTTTTCAGCCGAATGATGGCTTGCTTCACTGATAGTGACAGCTCTTTGGATCTCATATTGAGAGTCGACAGCAACTGATTCCAAATGCAAATGTCACACCTAGAATCAACTCCAGACCTTTTACTTGCTTAATTGATAATGAAATAATGAGGGAATAGCCCACACCTGTCCATGAAATAGCTTTTGAGTTGATAGTCCCATTACTTTTGGCCCCTTAAAAAGTGGGAGGCACATATAGAAACCGTTGTAATTCCTACACCATTCACCTGATTTGGATGTAAGTACCCTCAAATGAAATCTGAAAGTCTGCAGTTAAAGCACATCTTGTTTGTTTAATTTCAAAGCCATTGTGGTGGTGAATAGAGGCCAAAATATGAAAATCTGACACTGACAATGTCCCAATATTTATGCACCTGACTGTATCTTGTCTTGATGGGAGAGCTGGAGGGTAAAGCTGTTACTATAGCATCTGTATATGCCCCAAATACTGGTCAATTGTCATTTTCAGAATTACCCAGAGGGTGTGTTGAGGTCAGATTATCTTACTCGGCGATTTTAATTTAGTTCTAGACCCATGTATGGATACATCGAATAATACAGGTGGTGGCACTGCTACTGACCCTGCTGGTGTATCGGGGGCTTTTGGCCGGACGATTCTGGAATATGGTCTGTATGATGTTTGGCGGGCAATGCACCCTACGACCCATGATTACACCTTTCTCTCCCGGGTTCAGAGAGATGAGAAATGCCATCAAATCCTTGAAACGTGATAAAGCACCTGGACCTGATGGCTTCTCTAACAATTTCTATTTGGAGTTTCAATCGGACCCTATTCTGGCGCTGATGGGGGTGTTTGAGGCGGGGACCAATTCAGGCTCATTTCCTCCTGAGATGCTTGAGGCTCGAATTATAACTATCCTTAAACTGGGCAAAGACCCCACCCATGCCCAAAATTATAGGCCCATAAGCTCTATTAAACACTGATATTAAATTATATGCGAAAATGGTAGCCAACAGACTAAATCCGTTACTCCCTGATTTGATTAACCCAGATCAGGTTGGTTTTGTGTTGGGCCGACAAGCTCCAGTTAACACACGAAGAGCCTTAAATGTCATTGAACATTTTTCACAGGTCGGGGACCCGCTTCTGGCACTTTCATTAGATGCCGAGAAAGCCTTTGATAGGCTGCACTGGGGATTCATGAAGGCTGTACTCTCAAAATTTGGTTTTACAGGATGGTTCTTAGATGCCATTCTTGCACTTTATAGTGCCCCTGGAGCACGTGTGTGTTGCAATGGTTTCTTATCCTCTTTGTTCCCTATAAGCAATGGTACCAGACAGGGCTGTCCTTTATCCCCCTTGATTTTTGTTTTAGCAATAGAACCTTTAGCAGAATATATCCACACTTCCTCCCTTCTTCATGGCCCTCTTTCCAACGGGTCACATCATAGAATTTGTCTTTTTGCGGACGATGTCTTTCTGTTTGTAACACATCCGGATACCTCTCTCTCAAATTTACAACAGCTGCTTAATAGTTATTCTGCGGCCTCATATTATAAATTAAATACATCTAAACGGAAGTATTAGCAATAAATGTCCCACCCCTCTCTTAAATCTCGTTATAATTACAATTGGCAAACACAGTCTCTCCGCTATCTTAGTATCTCTTTATCAGCTAAAGAAGACACTCTCCTTGAATTAATTTAATTATGGCCCCTTATTGAACCAATTTGTTATTTACAGAAAAGATTGGATGAATCACGAGGTTTCCTGGATGGGCAGAATGGCGGCCGTCAAGATGACTCTTCTCCCCAAACTTATGTATTTATTTAGATCAATTCCCAGGACACTCCCTCTCTCATGGCTAAATAGATTTAATGCAGTGCTGAATAAATATATCTGGAATAATAAGAGAGCCAGGATTGCTAAGACATATCTGATGATGTCCAGATCATCAGGGGGTTTGACTTATCCCAATTTAGCACTTTACCAAACAGCATGTCTGATCGATCAACTTAGTGACTGGTCAATTGTTCTCAATCCTAAACCTTGGGTTAAGTTGGAAAGTGATATGTTAGGCAAATTCCCCCTCTGTGATTTACTTTGGGTCCCACCCAATTCTAGAAACTCCTTAAAAAATATGTCTAGAGCTACATTAGCTTCTTTAAAAGCGTGGGATAGTCTATCTACCCACCTACAATTTAACCTGCCATCTTTACATCTCTCTATTCAGGGCCTCTCACAATTAATTCAAAATTTAAATTTATCCTCTTGGCACCCCAAAGGTATCCGTACCCTTCATGATTTTTTTTATAAATAACACTTTCCTTTCTTTTGCCCAATTACAAGCTAGGTTCTCTATTCCTTCTAGAGATTTTTACAAATTTCTCCAAATCAGACATTGGGTTCAATCTTTCCCACATTTAGTAGGGTTGACTGGTACGATCCCTTCTCATGTTTGTTCACGTATATTCTCAATTTCCCGCAAAGGTGGTATATCTTTCTGGTATTCTTTCATTCTAACAGCGGAAGAACCAGCCAAGATACCAGCTATTATTAAATGAGAAAATCATTTAAATACATGTTTAGACCCTCATGTATGGTCCCAATTATTTTTTTCTATATTCAAAATGTCTAGATGTATCTCTCATGTCGAAATGTATATGAAACTGTTCTATCGTATTTATCTGACCCCAGACAGATTACACAAAATTTGGCCTTCCCAATCTAGTTTATGTTGGCATTTATGTGGTCAATTGGGGGAGATTCTCCATATTTTCTGGAGTTGCCCTGCTATACGTCCCCTCTGGCTAGAGGTAGAAGTCTTGATTTTGGAGGTTACTGGTTTGCGGCTGTCTTTGTCCCCAGCCACTGCTCTTTTACATATATTTCAGGAAGACGTTCCAGTTAACCATAGGTATTTTATCGGACATGTACTTATTGCTACTAGGGCAGCCATCGCTCAATTCTGGAAGCAAGATAAACCCCCCCCTTTCTTTGATAGACTAAATTAAATCATAGTTTTTTGATGGAAACGCTGAATTGTCCATATTCTCCATCTACTAATTCACCAATGATAAAGTGGTTCAGTTGGCATGAGTTCAATATGGGGGGTCCATCCCTCCCAGTAAGCACAGATTGATACTCCAAGGTTCTGTTATGTTCTCTATTTTGATTTGACTGTTGCAGTTGTGGAGTGGTCTTTGTTATTAGTATATATTATCTTTTATCTTTGATTGATATTCTATATTTGGTATAATATAATGTAATGTTTTATCTGTAAGTTTTTTCTTTTTATTGAGTTATCTTATTGCCTGTACCCCCCACTCCTTTATCTTTTTTTTTTCTTTCTTTTTTTTTAATTTTCTGTACCCCTTTTTTCTTTTTCTTTTTGGAAAAAAAATCTAACAAAATATTCAATAAAAATTAATGTTAAAAAAAAAAAAGAACAGAGTCAAAGGGCATGGCTTGCCACTACTGCAGAAGCTGAAAAACGAGCTGTGACCAAAGCAGCATCTATAGCAGCCTCCTCTATTTAATTTTCTGATTCTCTGATGTTTTTCATCAAAGAAAATAAATATGAATGGGGCATATTTGAATGTAAGCCTTTCTCAATGTGATCAGTCCATCTTTCAACCACTTTGCTAACCCAGAGAGAGACGAGGATGGGCCTAAGAGCAACACCAGGGGCTGTAAAAGGAGAGTTATGGTAAAACTTACCCTTGTTAAATCTCTTTCTTCAAAGTCCATAGGGTCCACAGGGGAGACAATGGGTATAGGTGGGACCTGGAGGACCGGACACCAACAGCAAAGCTTTTCAATCCCAGGATACTCCGGTCCTTCCCCTTATACCCTGCCCACAGCCTGAGGGCAACTCAGATTTGTTAACAAGCCCAAGGCAGGAGCAGGATAGGAGAAAAGGAAGACTGGTACACTGAAGAATCACACTCTCACACAGAGAAGGAAGCAAGTGCCCTGTGGACCCCATGGACTTTGAAGAAAGAGAGTTAACAAGGGTAAATTTTACCATAACTCTCCTTTTCTTCTTCAGGGTCCATAGGGCTCCACAGGGGAGACAATGGGGATGTCCCAAAGCAGTTGTTCAAGGGCGGGAACGCTCTTGAGCTGACATGAGAACCATATGCCCGAAGGAAGCATCCTGAGAGGCAAATGTATTAAAGGCATAAAACCTAAGAAAGGTGTAGACAGAAGACCACGTGGCCGCTTTGCAAAGCTGGTCAGTAGAGGCACCACACCGGGCTGCCCACAAGGGATGCACAGAGGCCCTGATTCAGACCCGGATGCTCTGACAGAGCGCTCGCTCTGAATCAGGGCGTCTTTTTTTTTTTTAATGGAGCGGCCTCCTGGCCGCTCGCATTGCTGTGGGTTGCCACCCAAAGCTAATGCGTGCGGCCAGGATGATGGTCGCGATTGGTTAAGACCATCGCGACCATCGGGCTTGCGACGAGACCCTTGTGGTAGGATCTCGTGGCCGCAAGCCCCAGAGAGCTTTCGGCTCAAACAGAGCCGAAAGCTCTCCCACTGACATCACTTGTGATGTCAGTGGGGCCGCCCCCAAACGGTAGGTGTTCCCATGGGAACGCCTCCGTCTGGGCAGCCACCCCCCTGACCCGTCCACCAAAGGGGGCGTGCTGTCACTCAACATCGATAGCACGTCCCCTTTGATGTGAGACCCGGAGCGACGGAATGCCCATCGCTATCCGGGTCTTGCGCATGCGCACGACAGAGCCGGCTCCGTCGTGCACATGCACTCTGGGCCACCATCGACCCGGTTGCGAGTGCTCGGCGCTTGCGACCGGGTCTGAATCAGGCCCAGAGTGAGTAGAATGAGCAGATACTGTAGCCGGCACAGGAAGGCCAGTCTGCGTGTAAATCTGTGCGATAGTCATGCAAATCCATCTGGCCAAAGACTGTTTGTTAGCTGGCCATCCCTTTTTGTGGAAACCATATAGGACAAAGAGGGAGTCCGATTTCCTGATGGAAGTAGTACGGTCCACGTAGATCTTCAGAGAATGGACCACATCCAAAGAAGCCTCACATGCAGTGAGGTCTGGTGATTGAAAGGCCGGAACCACAATTTTCTCATTAAGATGGAAACGAGAAACCACCTTGGGAAGGAAGCCCGGGCGCGTTCTAAGAACAGCCCTGTCCTGATGAAAGGTCCAGTTCTTCCCCATATACTCCACCCACAGCCTGAGAGCAACTCAGTTTTGTTAACAAGCCCAAGGCAAGAGCAGGATAGTAGAGAAGGAAGACTGGTACACTGAAGAATCACACTCTCACACAGACAAGGAAGCAAGTGATCAAGAGAAAAAACCTATAGAAGCCAGGTGCGTCAAGGCGGGTGCCCTGTGGATCCCATGGACTTCCTGCTTGAACTTTCGAAGAACTCGAGGAAGTAGGGATATTGGAGGGAAGAGATATGCCAAATGGTAGGTCCAATTCACAGATAATGCATCCTGGCTCCATACCCTGGAAGTTTGTGATTGTGCCTTGAGGCCATGAAATCCACATTCGGTAAACTGCATTTGTCCACCAGGAGCTGAAAGAGTTCTGGATGTAGAGACCAGTCTCCTGCATGCACGTTATGACGGCTGAAGAAATCTGCTTCCCAATTGAGAATTCCTGGGATGAATACTACGGAGATGGCTGGGAGATGGCGTTCGGTCCATGAGAGAATGTGGGACACTTCTGCCATTGCTGTGCGACTTCGAGTGCCTCCTTGGTGATTGAGGTAGGCCACTGCCGTGGTGTTGTCGGACTGTACTTGTAAAAAGGTCAGAAGCATATAATGCATACTATTTTTAAACTAAGATAACCATAACATTTATAACAATATTTAGCAAGTCAACAAGGAACATACTTTAACTAGCTTATATCTATTTTAAGCTACACACTCTCTCTATAGATACAGTAATTATTTAGTTTCACCACAGATTACTTCACCCTGTGTTAAAACTAGGGATGAGCGGGTTCGGTTCCCTGAGAACCGAACCCACCCGAACTTCGGGGATCCGGGGCGATCCGAGCCCAAGCTCAGATCTCCCTGTCTGCCCCGGATCCCTCTCCCGAGGCAATACCTCGAGATCTGCTGTCGGATCTCGAGGTTTTGCCTCGAGCGGCCATTTTAAAAAAAATGCCTTTGCCTTTAATGGGCAAAGTGCTGATTGGCTGACAGAGCCGTCTGTCACGGCTCTCAACCAATCAGCATTATGGTGCTCATTTGCATGTAGCACGGACTCGTGAGATCCGTGCTACATGCATCTGTGTGATTGACAGTGACACAGAGCACAGATGGGTCAGTGAGACCCGTCTGTGCTGCTGTGTATTTCAATGACACAGATGCACGCACGGACCAGGAGATCCGTGCTACTTGCATCTGTGTCATTGACACAGAGCACTAACGGGTCCGTGAGACCCGTCTGTGCTGCTGTGGTAAAAAAAAAAAAAAAAAACCTGTGTAAAAAGAGAAAAAAATGGCGTGCCCCCCCCCAAAAAAAAGAGCAACCAGCCCCGGGCATTAGTGACCCAGTGCTGGGTGTGCTTAAATACAGGGGACAAACGACATAGGGGTCCCCTGTACTTAAACACAACCAGCACCGGGCTAGTCAGAACCAGAGCTGGTTGCCAAAATACGGGGGACAAACGACGTAGGGGTCCCCCGTATTCTGCGCAACCAGCTCTGGGCTCTGATCCGGTCCTGGTTCTGGAAATACAGGGGAAAAAAATGAGTAGGGTTCCCCTGTATGTTCCAGAACCAGCACTGGACTTTTTCTAGCGGGGGGCTGATGCCACAGCCAGGGGAGCCCTTTCACCGGGCCCCCCAGCCGCAGCATCAGCCCTGACCGCTAGTCAGCCCAGGCCGGGGATCCCTGGAGAGCTGGGGACCCCCCCAATAAAGGGGTCACCCTCTCCAGGGCTCCCCAGGCCCATGCTGATAGCCCGGGGCTATCCCCGCCACCCCTGGTGGCGGTGGGTGGCGGGTTGATTGTGTGGTGTGGTGTAAATAAAGAATATCAAACATTGTCTTTACAAGTAGAACTGCAAGTCCCAGCAAGCCTGCCCCGCATGCTGGTACTTGGAGAACCACAAGTACCAGCATGCAGGGCATTAAGGGCCCACTAGTACCTGTAGTTCACCTGTAAAAAAATGTTTAAAAAAAACACAGGACACACACACCGTGACAGTATAAGTTTATTAAACATACATACACACACACACACACACACATGTACACATACTCACCTATGTAACCCTGTAGCATCGGTCCACTTGTCCGGTAAAGTATCCATAGGGGACCTGTGAAAAAAAACATACTCACCATCTCCTATGCGAGGTTCTGTCCTCTTCGTTCCAAAGTAGGCATCCCCGGACGGCAAAAAAAAAAAAACGAAAACGCGATCCACGAACTTAGTACCGTTCTATAGAACGGTACTTCCCGAATGAGAGCTTAGCGGCGGGGTATCACCATGGAAACCCCGCTGCTAAGCGTTCATTGGCTGAGAGAGGCCATCTCCCGTCTCTCTCAGCCAATGAACGGCTCCCTCCATTGTAGTCAATGCTGGGAGCCGCAAGGTTATTAAAGTTTACCCTGCGGTTCCCACCATTGACTACAATGGAGGGAGCCGTTAATTGGCTGAGAGACGGGAGATGACCTCTCTCAGCCAATGAACGCTTAGCAGCGGGGTTTCCATGGTGATACCCCGCCGCTAAGCTCTCATTCGGGAAGTAACGTTCTATAGAACGGTACTAAGTTCGTGGATCGCGTTTTCGTTTTTTTTTTTTGCCAAGTCCGGGGATGCCTACTTTGGAACGAAGAGGACAGAACCTCGCATAGGAGATGGTGAGTATGTTTTTTTTCACAGGTCCCCTAGGGATACTTTACCGGACAAGTGGACCGATGCTACAGGTTACATAGGTGAGTATGTGTACATGTGTGTGTGTGTGTGTGTGTATGTATGTTTAATAAACTTATACTGTCACGGTGTGTGTGTCCTGTGTTTTTTTAAACATTTTTTTTACAGGTGAACTACAGGTACTAGTGGGCCCTTAATGCCCTGCATGCTGGTACTTGTGGTTCTCCAAGTACCAGCATGCGGGGCAGGCTAGCTGGGACTTGCAGTTCTACTTGTAAAGACAATGTTTGATATTCTTTATTTACACCACACCACACAATCAACCCGCCACCCACCGCCACCAGGGGTGGCGGGGATAGCCCCGGGCTATCAGCCTGGGCCTGGGGTGCCCTGGAGAGGGTGACCCCTTTATTGGGGGGGTCCCCAGCTCTCCAGGGATCCCCGGCCTGGGCTGACTAGCGGTCAGGGTTGATGCTGCGGCTGGGGGGCCCGGTGAAAGGGCTCCCCTGGCTGTGGCATCAGCCCCCCGCTAGAAAAAGTCCAGTGCTGGTTCTGGAACATACAGGGGAACCCTACTCATTTTTTGTCCCCTATATTTCCAGAACCAGGACCGGATCAGAGCCCAGAGCTGGTTGCGCAGAATACAGGGGACCCCTACGTCGTTTGTCCCCCGTATTTTGGCAACCAGCGCTGGTTCTGACTAGCCCGGTGCTGGTTGTGCTTAAGTACAGGGGACCCCTACGTCGTTTGTCCCCTGTATTTAAGCACACCCAGCACTGGGTTACTAATGCCCGGGGCTGGTTGCTCTTTTTTGGGGGGGTACACGCCATTTTTTTCTTTTTTTACACAGGTTTTTTTTTTTTTTTTTACCACAGCAGCACAGACGGGTCTCACGGACCTGTCATTGCTCTGTGCCAATCACACAGATGCATGTAGCACGGATCTCCCGGGTTCGTGCTACATGCAAATGGGCACCATAACGCTGATTGGCTTCCTGTCTGCCACTGCAGTGCCACTCCTAGATGGGCCACGTGTTTGTGCCGCCCCCTTGTGTCGCTTAGCATAGTCATCCAGCTTCCTCGGTACAACCTTTTGGCCTAAAAACAATATTGTGAGGTGTGAGGTGTTCAGAATAGAGTGGAAATGAGTGGAAATTAATGTTATTGGGGTTATTAATAGCGTAGGAACAAAAAAAGGCCCATTTATGTGATTTTAGCGTTTTTTTTTTATTTTTTAAGAAAAAATCCAGATCCAAAACACAAAACCCAGAACCCAAAACACGGAAGGGTGGTTTTGGCAAAACCAATCCAGATCCAAAACACGAAGAAAGATCCAGATCCAAAACCAAAACACAAAACACGAAAAGTG